>OU744337.1:63305258-64505258 GCA_916610165.2 Gymnosoma rotundatum | reverse complement strand
AGAATGTGTAAGTTTAATTTAAAAATATATTATAGTTTTCAAGTAAAAGCCACTTTCATGTCATTTTTACAGAAATCAGTTTTCTGATAACTTTTCAACACCAACGCAGATATCTCCGGAACCACTGCATAGATTTTCTTACAGGCTAGCGCATTTTGTTCATCTAATATCCCTCTTTCAGAATGTGTAAGCTTAATTTAGAAATATATTACAGTTTTCAATTAAAAGCCACATTCATGTCATTTTTACAGAAATCAGTTTCCTGATAACTTTTCAACACCAACGCAGATATCTCTGGAACCACTGTATAGATTTTCTTACAGCCCAGCGCATTTTGTTCGTCTAATATCCCTCTTTCAGAATGTGTAAGCTTAATTTAGAAATATATCATAGTTTTCAATTAAAAGCCACATTCATGTCATTTTTACAGAAATCAGTTTCCTGATAACTTTTCAACACCAACGCAGATATCTCTGGAACCACTGCATAGATTTTCTTACAGCCTAGCGCATTTTGTTCGTCTAATATCCCTCTTTCAGAATGTGTAAGTTTAATTTAGAAATATATTACAGTTTTCAAGTAAAAGCCACTTTCATGTCATTTTTACAGAAATCAGTTTCCTGATAACTTTTCAACACCAACGCAGATATCTCTGGAACCGCTGCATAGATTTTCTTACAGCCTAGCGCATTTTGTTCGTCTAGTATGCCTCTTTCAGAATGTGTAAGCTTAATTTAGAAATATATTACAGTTTTCAAGTAAAAGCCACTTTCATGTCATTTTTACAGAAATCAGTTTCCTGATATGTGTAAGCTTAATTTAGAAATGTATTACAGTTTTCAATTAAAAGCCACATTCATGTCATTTTTACAGAAATCAGTTTCCTGATAACTTTTCAACACCAACGCAGATATCTCTGGAACCACTGCATAGATTTTCTTACAGCCTAGCGCATTTTGTTCGTCTAATATCCCTCTTTCAGAATGTGTAAGCTTAATTTAGAAATATATTACAGTTTTCAAGTAAAAGCCACTTTCATGTCATTTTTACAGAAATCAGTTTCCTGATAACTTTTCAACACCAACGCAGATATCTCTGGAACCACAGCATAGATTTTTTTACAGCCTAGCGCATTTTGTTCGTCTAATATCCCTCTTTCAGAATGTGTAAGCTTAATTTAGAAATATATTACAGTTTTCAATTAAAAGACACATTCATGTCATTTTTACAGAAATCAGTTTCCTGATAACTTTTCAACACCAACGCAGATATCTCTGGAACCACTGCATAGATTTTCTTACAGTTTTCAAGTAAAAGCCACTTTCATGTCATTTTTACAGAAATTACTTTCCTGATAACTTTTCAACACCAACGCAGATATCTCTGGAATCACTGCATAGATTTTCTTACAGCCAAGCGCATTTAGTTCGTGTAATATCCCTCTTTCAGAATGTGTAAGCTTAATTTAGAAATATATTACAGTTTTCAAGTAAAAGCCACTTTCATGTCATTTTTACAGAAATCAGTTTCCTGATAACTTTTCAACACCAACGCAGATATCCCTGGAACCACTGCATAGATTTTCTTACAGCCTAGCGCATTTTGTTCGTCTAATATTCCTCTTTCAGAATGTGTAAGCTTAATTTTGAAATATATTACAGTTTTCAAGTAAAAGCCACTTTCATGTCATTTTTACAGAAATCAGTTGCCTGATAACTTCTCAACACCAACGCAGATATCTCTGGAACCACTGCATAGATTTTCTTACAGCCTAGCGCATTTTGTTCGTCTAATATCCGTCTTTCAGAATGTGTAAGCTTAATTTAGAAATATATCATAGTTTTCAATTAAAAGCCACATTCATGTCATTTTTACAGAAATCAGTTTCCTGATAACTTTTGAACACCAACGCAGATATCTCTGGAACCACTGCATAGATTTTCTTACAGCCGAGCGCATTTTGTTCGACTAATATCCCTCTTTCAGAATGTGTAAGCTTAATTTAGAAATATATTACAGTTTTCAATTAAAAGCCACATTCATGTTATTTTTACAGAAATCAGTTTCCTGATAACTTTTCAACACCAACGCAGATATCTCTGGAACCACTGTATAGATTTTCTTACAGCCCAGCCCATTTTGTTCGTCTAACATCCCTCTTTCAGAATGTGTAAGCTTAATTTAGAAATATATTACAGTTTTCAATTAAAAGCCACATTCATGTCATTTTTACAGATATCAGTCTCCTGATAACTTTTCAACACCAACGCAGATATCTCTGGAACCACTGCATAGATTTTCTTACAGCCTAGCGCATTTTGTTCGTCTAATATCCCTCTTTCAGAATGTGTAAGCTTAATTTAGAAAAATATTACAGTTTTCAAGTAAAAGCCACTTTCATGTCATTTTTACAGAAATCGGTTTCCTGATAACTTTTCAACACCAACGCAGAAATCTCTGGAACCACTGCATAGATTTTTTACAGCCTAGCGCATTTTGTTCGTCTAATATCCCTCTTTCAGAATGTGTAAGCTTAATTTAGAAATATATTACAGTTTTCAATTAAAAGACACATTTATGTCATTTTTACAGAAATCAGTTTCCTGATAACTTTTCAACACCAACGCAGATATCTCTGGAACCACTGCATAGATTTTCTTACAGTTTTCAAGTAAAAGCCACTTTCATGTCATTTTTACAGAAATTAGTTTCCTGATAACTTTTCAACACCAACGCAGATATCTCTGGAATCACTGCATAGATTTTCTTACAGCTGAGCGCATTTAGTTCGTGTAATATCCCTCTTTCAGAATGTGTAAGCTTAATTTAGAAATATATTACAGTTTTCAATTAAAAGCCACATTCATGTCATTTTTACAGAAATCAGTTTCCTGATAACTTTTCAACACAAACGCAGATATCTCTGGAACCACTGCATAGATTTTCTTACAGCCTAGCGCATTTTGTTCGTCTAATATCCCTCTTTTAGAATGTGTAAGCTTAATTTAGAAATATATTACAGTTTTCAAGTAAAAGCCACTTTCATGTCATTTTTACAGAAATCAGTTTTCTGATAACTTTTCAACACCAACGCAGATATCTCTGGAACCACTGCATAGATTTTCTTACAGGCTAGCGCATTTTGTTCGTCTAGTATCCCTCTTTCAAAATGTGTAAGCTTGATTTAGAAATATATTACAGTTTTCAAGTAAAAGCCACTTTCATGTCATTTTTACAGAAATCAGTTTTCTGATAACTTTTCAACACCAACGCAGATATCTCTGGAACTACTGCATAGATTTTCTTACAGCCTAGCGCATTTTGTTCGTCTAATATCGCTCTTTGAGAATGTGTAAGCTTAATTTAAAAATATATTATAGTTTTCAAGTAAAAGCCACTTTCATGTCATTTTTACAGAAATCAGTTTTCTGATAACTTTTCAACACCAACGCAGATATCTCCGGAACCACTGCATAGATTTTCTTACAGACTAGCGCATTTTGTTCGTCTAATATCCCTCTTTCAGAATGTGTAAGCTTAATTTAGAAATATATCATAGTTTTCAATTAAAAGCCACATTCATGTCATTTTTACAGAAATCAGTTTCCTGATAACTTTTCAACACCACCGCAGATATCTCTGGAACCACCGCATAGATTTTCTTACAGCCTAGCGCATTTTGTTCGTCTAATATCCCTCTTTCAGAATGTGTAAGTTTAATTTAGAAATATATTACAGTTTTCAAGTAAAAGCCACTTTCATGTCATTTTTACAGAAATCAGTTTCCTGATAACTTTTCAACACCAACGCAGATATCTCTGGAACCGCTGCATAGATTTTCTTACAGCCTAGCGCATTTTGTTCGTCTAGTATCCCTCTTTCAGAATGTGTAAGCTTAATTTAGAAATATATTACAGTTTTCAAGTAAAAGCCACTTTCATGTCATTTTTACAGAAATCAGTTTCCTGATATGTGTAAGCTTAATTTAGAAATATATTACAGTTTTCAATTAAAAGCCACTTTCATGTCATTTTTACAGAAATCAGTTTCCTGATAACTTTTCAACACCAACGCAGATATCTCTGGAACCACTGCATAGATTTTCTTACAGCCTAGCGCATTTTGTTCGTCTAATATCCCTCTTTCAGAATGTGTAAGCTTAATTTAGAAATATATTACAGTTTTCAAGTAAAAGCCACTTTCATGTAATTTTTACAGAAATCAGTTTCCTGATAACTTTTCAACACCAACGCAGATATCTCTGGAACCACTGCATAGATTTTCTTACAGCCTAGCGCATTTTGTTCGTCTAATATCCCTCTTTCAGAATGTGTAAGCTTAATTTAGAAATATATTACAGTTTTCAAGTAAAAGCCACTTTCATGTCATTTTTACAGAAATCAGTTTCCTGATATGTGTAAGCTTAATTTAGAAATATATTACAGTTTTCAATTAAAAGCCACATTCATGTCATTTTTACAGAAATCAGTTTCCTGATAACTTTTCAACACCAACGCAGATATCTCTGGAACCACTGCATAGATTTTCTTACAGCCTAGCGCATTTTGTTCGTCTAATATCCCTCTTTCAGAATGTGTAAGCTTAATTTAGAAATATATTACAGTTTTCAAGTAAAAGCCACTTTCATGTCATTTTTACAGAAATCAGTTGCCTGATAACTTCTCAACACCAACGCAGATATCTCTGGAACCACTGCATAGATTTTCTTACAGCCTAGCGCATTTTGTTCGTCTAATATCCGTCTTTCAGAATGTGTAAGCTTAATTTAGAAATATATCATAGTTTTCAATTAAAAGCCACATTCATGTCATTTTTACAGATATCAGTCTCCTGATAACTTTTCAACACCAACGCAGATATCTCTGGAACCACTGCATAGATTTTCTTACAGCCTAGCGCATTTTGTTCGTCTAATATCCCTCTTTCAGAATGTGTAAGCTTAATTTAGAAATATATTACAGTTTTCAAGTAAAAGCCACTTTCATGTCATTTTTACAGAAATCAGTTTCCTGATATGTGTAAGCTTAATTTAGAAATATATTACAGTTTTCAATTAAAAGCCACATTCATGTCATTTTTACAGAAATCAGTTTCCTGATAACTTTTCAACACCAACGCAGATATCTCTGGAACCACTGCATAGATTTTCTTACAGCCTAGCGCATTTTGTTCGTCTAATATCCCTCTTTCAGAATGTGTAAGCTTAATTTAGAAATATATTACAGTTTTCAAGTAAAAGCCACTTTCATGTCATTTTTACAGAAATCAGTTGCCTGATAACTTCTCAACACCAACGCAGATATCTCTGGAACCACTGTATAGATTTTCTTACAGCCCAGCGCATTTTGTTCGTCTAACATCCCTCTTTCAGAATGTGTAAGCTTAATTTAGAAATATATTACAGTTTTCAATTAAAAGCCACATTCATGTCATTTTTACAGATATCAGTCTCCTGATAACTTTTCAACACCAACGCAGATATCTCTGGAACCACTGCATAGATTTTCTTACAGCCTAGCGCATTTTGTTCGTCTAATATCCCTCTTTCAGAATGTGTAAGCTTAATTTAGAAAAATATTACAGTTTTCAAGTAAAAGCCACTTTCATGTCATTTTTACAGAAATCAGTTTCCTGATAACTTTTCAACACCAACGCAGAAATCTCTGGAACCACTGCATAGATTTTTTTACAGCCTAGCGCATTTTGTTCGTCTAATACCCCTCTTTCAGAATGTGTAAGCTTAATTTAGAAATATATTACAGTTTTCAATTAAAAGACACATTCATGTCATTTTTACAGAAATTAGTTTCCTGATAACTGTTCAACACCAACGCAGATATCTCTGGAATCACTGCATAGATTTTCTTACAGCCAAGCGCATTTAGTTCGTCTAATATCCCTCTTTCAGAATGTGTAAGTTTAATTTAGAAATATATTACAGTTTTCAAGTAAAAGCCACTTTCATGTCATTTTTACAGAAATCAGTTTTCTGATAACTTTTCAACACCAACGCAGATATCTCCGGAACCACTGCATAGATTTTCTTACAGACTAGCGCATTTTGTTCGTCTAATATCCCTCTTTCAGAATGTGTAAGCTTAATTTAGAAATATATTACAGTTTTCAATTAAAAGACACATTTATGTCATTTTTACAGAAATCAGTTTCCTGATAACTTTTCAACACCAACGCAGATATCTCTGGAACCACTGCATAGATTTTCTTACAGTTTTCAAGTAAAAGCCACTTTCATGTCATTTTTACAGAAATTAGTTTCCTGATAACTTTTCAACACCAACGCAGACTCTGGAATCACTGCATAGATTTTCTTACAGCTGAGCGCATTTAGTTCGTGTAATATCCCTCTTTCAGAATGTGTAAGCTTAATTTAGAAATATATTACAGTTTTCAATTAAAAGCCACATTCATGTCATTTTTACAGAAATCAGTTTCCTGATAACTTTTCAACACCAACGCAGATATCTCTGGAACCACTGCATAGATTTTCTTACAGCCTAGCGCATTTTGTTCGTCTAATATCCCTCTTTTAGAATGTGTAAGCTTAATTTAGAAATATATTACAGTTTTCAAGTAAAAGCCACTTTCATGTCATTTTTACAGAAATCAGTTTTCTGATAACTTTTCAACACCAACGCAGATATCTCTGGAACCACTGCATAGATTTTCTTACAGGCTAGCGCATTTTGTTCGTCTAGTATCCCTCTTTCAGAATGTGTAAGCTTGATTTAGAAATATATTACAGTTTTCAAGTAAAAGCCACTTTCATGTCATTTTTACAGAAATCAGTTTTCTGATAACTTTTCAACACCAACGCAGATATCTCTGGAACTACTGCATAGATTTTCTTAAAGCCTAGCGCATTTTGTTCGTCTAATATCGCTCTTTGAGAATGTGTAAGCTTAATTTAAAAATATATTATAGTTTTCAAGTAAAAGCCACTTTCATGTCATTTTTACAGAAATCAGTTTTCTGATAACTTTTCAACACCAACGCAGATATCTCCGGAACCACTGCATAGATTTTCTTACAGACTAGCGCATTTTGTTCGTCTAATATCCCTCTTTCAGAATGTGTAAGCTTAATTTAGAAATATATCATAGTTTTCAATTAAAAGCCACATTCATGTCATTTTTACAGAAATCAGTTTCCTGATAACTTTTCAACACCACCGCAGATATCTCTGGAACCACCGCATAGATTTTCTTACAGCCTAGCGCATTTTGTTCGTCTAATATCCCTCTTTCAGAATGTGTAAGTTTAATTTAGAAATATATTACAGTTTTCAAGTAAAAGCCACTTTCATGTCATTTTTACAGAAATCAGTTTCCTGATAACTTTTCAACACCAACGCAGATATCTCTGGAACCGCTGCATAGATTTTCTTACAGCCTAGCGCATTTTGTTCGTCTAATATCCCTCTTTCAGAATGTGTAAGCTTAATTTAGAAATATATTACAGTTTTCAAGTAAAAGCCACTTTCATGTCATTTTTACAGAAATCAGTTTCCTGATATGTGTAAGCTTAATTTAGAAATATATTACAGTTTTCAATTAAAAGCCACATTCATGTCATTTTTACAGAAATCAGTTTCCTGATAACTTTTCAACACCAACGCAGATATCTCTGGAACCACTGCATAGATTTTTTTACAGCCTAGCGCATTTTGTTCGTCTAATACCCCTCTTTCAGAATGTGTAAGCTTAATTTAGAAATATATTACAGTTTTCAATTAAAAGACACATTCATGTCATTTTTACAGAAATTAGTTTCCTGATAACTGTTCAACACCAACGCAGATATCTCTGGAATCACTGCATAGATTTTCTTACAGCCAAGCGCATTTAGTTCGTCTAATATCCCTCTTTCAGAATGTGTAAGTTTAATTTAGAAATATATTACAGTTTTCAAGTAAAAGCCACTTTCATGTCATTTTTACAGAAATCAGTTGCCTGATAACTTCTCAACACCAACGCAGATATCTCTGGAACCACTGCATAGATTTTCTTACAGCCTAGCGCATTTTGTTCGTCTAATATCCGTCTTTCAGAATGTGTAAGCTTAATTTAGAAATATATCATAGTTTTCAATTAAAAGCCACATTCATGTCATTTTTACAGAAATCAGTTTCCTGATAACTTTTGAACACCAACGCAGATATCTCTGGAACCACTGCATAGATTTTCTTACAGCCGAGCGCATTTTGTTCGTCTAATATCCCTCTTTCAGAATGTGTAAGCTTAATTTAGAAATATATTACAGTTTTCAATTAAAAGCCACATTCATGTTATTTTTACAGAAATCAGTTTCCTGATAACTTTTCAACACCAACGCAGATATCTCTGGAACCACTGTATAGATTTTCTTACAGCCCAGCGCATTTTGTTCGTCTAACATCCCTCTTTCAGAATGTGTAAGCTTAATTTAGAAATATATTACAGTTTTCAATTAAAAGCCACATTCATGTCATTTTTACAGATATCAGTCTCCTGATAACTTTTCAACACCAACGCAGATATCTCTGGAACCACTGCATAGATTTTCTTACAGCCTAGCGCATTTTGTTCGTCTAATATCCCTCTTTCAGAATGTGTAAGCTTAATTTAGAAAAATATTACAGTTTTCAAATAAAAGCCACTTTCATGTCATTTTTACAGAAATCAGTTTCCTGATAACTTTTCAACACCAACGCAGAAATCTCTGGAACCACTGCATAGATTTTTTTACAGCCTAGCGCATTTTGTTCGTCTAATATCCCTCTTTCAGAATGTGTAAGCTTAATTTAGAAATATATTACAGTTTTCAATTAAAAGACACATTTATGTCATTTTTACAGAAATCAGTTTCCTGATAACTTTTCAACACCAACGCAGATATCTCTGGAACCACTGCATAGATTTTCTTACAGTTTTCAAGTAAAAGCCACTTTCATGTCATTTTTACAGAAATTAGTTTCCTGATAACTTTTCAACACCAACGCAGATATCTCTGGAATCACTGCATAGATTTTCTTACAGCTGAGCGCATTTAGTTCGTGTAATATCCCTCTTTCAGAATGTGTAAGCTTAATTTAGAAATATATTACAGTTTTCAATTAAAAGCCACATTCATGTCATTTTTACAGAAATCAGTTTCCTGATAACTTTTCAACACCAACGCAGATATCTCTGGAACCACTGCATAGATTTTCTTACAGCCTAGCGCATTTTGTTCGTCTAATATCCCTCTTTTAGAATGTGTAAGCTTAATTTAGAAATATATTACAGTTTTCAAGTAAAAGCCACTTTCATGTCATTTTTACAGAAATCAGTTTTCTGATAACTTTTCAACACCAACGCAGATATCTCTGGAACCACTGCATAGATTTTCTTACAGGCTAGCGCATTTTGTTCGTCTAGTATCCCTCTTTCAGAATGTGTAAGCTTGATTTAGAAATATATTACAGTTTTCAAGTAAAAGCCACTTTCATGTCATTTTTACAGAAATCAGTTTTCTGATAACTTTTCAACACCAACGCAGATATCTCTGGAACTACTGCATAGATTTTCTTACAGCCTAGCGCATTTTGTTCGTCTAATATCGCTCTTTGAGAATGTGTAAGCTTAATTTAAAAATATATTATAGTTTTCAAGTAAAAGCCACTTTCATGTCATTTTTACAGAAATCAGTTTTCTGATAACTTTTCAACACCAACGCAGATATCTCCGGAACCACTGCATAGATTTTCTTACAGACTAGCGCATTTTGTTCGTCTAATATCCCTCTTTCAGAATGTGTAAGCTTAATTTAGAAATATATCATAGTTTTCAATTAAAAGCCACATTCATGTCATTTTTACAGAAATCAGTTTCCTGATAACTTTTGAACACCAACGCAGATATCTCTGGAACCACTGCATAGATTTTCTTACAGCCGAGCGCATTTTGTTCGTCTAATATCCCTCTTTCAGAATGTGTAAGCTTAATTTAGAAATATATTACAGTTTTCAATTAAAAGCCACATTCATGTTATTTTTACAGAAATCAGTTTCCTGATAACTTTTCAACACCAACGCAGATATCTCTGGAACCACTGTATAGATTTTCTTACAGCCCAGCGCATTTTGTTCGTCTAACATCCCTCTTTCAGAATGTGTAAGCTTAATTTAGAAATATATTACAGTTTTCAATTAAAAGCCACATTCATGTCATTTTTACAGATATCAGTCTCCTGATAACTTTTCAACACCAACGCAGATATCTCTGGAACCACTGCATAGATTTTCTTACAGCCTAGCGCATTTTGTTCGTCTAATATCCCTCTTTTAGAATGTGTAAGCTTAATTTAGAAATATATTACAGTTTTCAAGTAAAAGCCACTTTCATGTCATTTTTACAGAAATCAGTTTTCTGATAACTTTTCAACACCAACGCAGATATCTCTGGAACCACTGCATAGATTTTCTTACAGGCTAGCGCATTTTGTTCGTCTATTATCCCTCTTTCAGAATGTGTAAGCTTGATTTAGAAATATATTACAGTTTTCAAGTAAAAGCCACTTTCATGTCATTTTTACAGAAATCAGTTTTCTGATAACTTTTCAACACCAACGCAGATATCTCTGGAACTACTGCATAGATTTTCTTACAGCCTAGCGCATTTTGTTCGTCTAATATCGCTCTTTGAGAATGTGTAAGCTTAATTTAAAAATATATTATAGTTTTCAATTAAAAGCCACATTCATGTCATTTTTACAGAAATCAGTTTCCTGATAACTTTTCAACACCAACGCAGATATCTCTGGAACCACTGCATAGATTTTCTTACAGCCTAGCGCATTTTGTTCGTCTAATATCCCTCTTTTAGAATGTGTAAGCTTAATTTAGAAATATATTACAGTTTTCAAGTAAAAGCCACTTTCATGTCATTTTTACAGAAATCAGTTTTCTGATAACTTTTCAACACCAACGCAGATATCTCTGGAACCACTGCATAGATTTTCTTACAGGCTAGCGCATTTTGTTCGTCTAATATCCCTCTTTCAGAATGTGTAAGTTTAATTTAGAAATATATTACAGTTTTCAAGTAAAAGCCACTTTCATGTCATTTTTACAGAAATCAGTTTCCTGATAACTTTTCAACACCAACGCAGATATCTCTGGAACCGCTGCATAGATTTTCTTACAGCCTAGCGCATTTTGTTCGTCTAGTATCCCTCTTTCAGAATGTGTAAGCTTAATTTAGAAATATATTACAGTTTTCAAGTAAAAGCCACTTTCATGTCATTTTTACAGAAATCAGTTTCCTGATATGTGTAAGCTTAATTTAGAAATATATTACAGTTTTCAATTAAAAGCCACTTTCATGTCATTTTTACAGAAATCAGTTTTCTGATAACTTTTCAACACCAACGCAGATATCTCCGGAACCACTGCATAGATTTTCTTACAGACTAGCGCATTTTGTTCGTCTAATATCCCTCTTTCAGAATGTGTAAGCTTAATTTAGAAATATATCATAGTTTTCAATTAAAAGCCACATTCATGTCATTTTTACAGAAATCAGTTTCCTGATAACTTTTGAACACCAACGCAGATATCTCTGGAACCACTGCATAGATTTTCTTACAGCCGAGCGCATTTTGTTCGTCTAATATCCCTCTTTCAGAATGTGTAAGCTTAATTTAGAAATATATTACAGTTTTCAATTAAAAGCCACATTCATGTCATTTTTACAGAAATCAGTTTCCTGATAACTTTTCAACACCAACGCAGATATCTCTGGAACCACTGTATAGATTTTCTTACAGCCCAGCGCATTTTGTTCGTCTAACATCCCTCTTTCAGAATGTGTAAGCTTAATTTAGAAATATATTACAGTTTTCAATTAAAAGCCACATTCATGTCATTTTTACAGATATCAGTCTCCTGATAACTTTTCAACACCAACGCAGATATCTCTGGAACCACTGCATAGATTTTCTTACAGCCTAGCGCATTTTGTTCGTCTAATATCCCTCTTTCAGAATGTGTAAGCTTAATTTAGAAAAATATTACAGTTTTCAAGTAAAAGCCACTTTCATGTCATTTTTACAGAAATCAGTTTCCTGATAACTTTTCAACACCAACGCAGAAATTTCTGGAACCACTGCATAGATTTTTTTACAGCCTAGCGCATTTTGTTCGTCTAATATCCCTCTTTCAGAATGTGTAAGCTTAATTTAGAAATATATTACAGTTTTCAATTAAAAGACACATTTATGTCATTTTTACAGAAATCAGTTTCCTGATAACTTTTCAACACCAACGCAGATATCTCTGGAACCACTGCATAGATTTTCTTACAGTTTTCAAGTAAAAGCCACTTTCATGTCATTTTTACAGAAATTAGTTTCCTGATAACTTTTCAACACCAACGCAGACTCTGGAATCACTGCATAGATTTTCTTACAGCTGAGCGCATTTAGTTCGTGTAATATCCCTCTTTCAGAATGTGTAAGCTTAATTTAGAAATATATTACAGTTTTCAATTAAAAGCCACATTCATGTCATTTTTACAGAAATCAGTTTCCTGATAACTTTTCAACACCAACGCAGATATCTCTGGAACCACTGCATAGATTTTCTTACAGCCTAGCGCATTTTGTTCGTCTAATATCCCTCTTTTAGAATGTGTAAGCTTAATTTAGAAATATATTACAGTTTTCAAGTAAAAGCCACTTTCATGTCATTTTTACAGAAATCAGTTTCCTGATAACTTTTCAACACCAACGCAGATATCTCTGGAACCACTGCATAGATTTTCTTACAGGCTAGCGCATTTTGTTCGTCTAGTATCCCTCTTTCAGAATGTGTAAGCTTGATTTAGAAATATATTACAGTTTTCAAGTAAAAGCCACTTTCATGTCATTTTTACAGAAATCAGTTTTCTGATAACTTTTCAACACCAACGCAGATATCTCTGGAACTACTGCATAGATTTTCTTACAGCCTAGCGCATTTTGTTCGTCTAATATCGCTCTTTGAGAATGTGTAAGCTTAATTTAAAAATATATTATAGTTTTCAAGTAAAAGCCACTTTCATGTCATTTTTACAGAAATCAGTTTTCTGATAACTTTTCAACACCAACGCAGATATCTCCGGAACCACTGCATAGATTTTCTTACAGACTAGCGCATTTTGTTCGTCTAATATCCCTCTTTCAGAATGTGTAAGCTTAATTTAGAAATATATCATAGTTTTCAATTAAAAGCCACATTCATGTCATTTTTACAGAAATCAGTTTCCTGATAACTTTTCAACACCACCGCAGATATCTCTGGAACCACCGCATAGATTTTCTTACAGCCTAGCGCATTTTGTTCGTCTAATATCCCTCTTTCAGAATGTATAAGTTTAATTTAGAAATATATTACAGTTTTAAGGAAAAGCCACTTTCATGTCATTTTTACAGAAATCAGTTTCCTGATAACTTTTCAACCCAACGCAGATATCTCTGGAACCGCTGCATAGATTTTCTTACAGCCTAGCGCATTTTGTTCGTCTAGTATCCCTCTTTCAGAATGTGTAAGCTTAATTTAGAAATATATTACAGTTTTCAAGTAAAAGCCACTTTCATGTCATTTTTACAGAAATCAGTTTCCTGATATGTGTAAGCTTAATTTAGAAATATATTACAGTTTTCAATTAAAAGCCACATTCATGTCATTTTTACAGAAATCAGTTTCCTGATAACTTTTCAACACCAACGCAGATATCTCTGGAACCACTGCATAGATTTTTTTACAGCCTAGCGCATTTTGTTCGTCTAATACCCCTCTTTCAGAATGTGTAAGCTTAATTTAGAAATATATTACAGTTTTCAATTAAAAGACACATTCATGTCATTTTTACAGAAATTAGTTTCCTGATAACTGTTCAACACCAACGCAGATATCTCTGGAATCACTGCATAGATTTTCTTACAGCCAAGCGCATTTAGTTCGTCTAATATCCCTCTTTCAGAATGTGTATGTTTAATTTAGAAATATATTACAGTTTTCAAGTAAAAGCCACTTTCATGTCATTTTTACAGAAATCAGTTTTCTGATAATTTTTCAACACCAACGCAGATATCTCTGGAACCACTGCATAGATTTTCTTACAGGCTAGCGCATTTTGTTCGTCTAGTAACCCCCTTTCAGAATGTGTAAGCTTGATTTAGAAATATATTACAGTTTTCAAGTAAAAGCCACTTTCATGTCATTTTTACAGAAATCAGTTTTCTGATAACTTTTCAACACCAACGCAGATATCTCTGGAACTACTGCATAGATTTTCTTACAGCCTAGCGCATTTTGTTCGTCTAATATCGCTCTTTGAGAATGTGTAAGCTTAATTTAAAAATATATTATAGTTTTCAAGTAAAAGCCACTTTCATGTCATTTTTACAGAAATCAGTTTTCTGATAACTTTTCAACACCAACGCAGATATCTCCGGAACCACTGCATAGATTTTCTTACAGACTAGCGCATTTTGTTCGTCTAATATCCCTCTTTCAGAATGTGTAAGCTTAATTTAGAAATATATCATAGTTTTCAATTAAAAGCCACATTCATGTCATTTTTACAGAAATCAGTTTCCTGATAACTTTTGAACACCAACGCAGATATCTCTGGAACCACTGCATAGATTTTCTTACAGCCGAGCGCATTTTGTTCGTCTAATATCCCTCTTTCAAAATGTGTAAGCTTAATTTAGAAATATATTACAGTTTTCAATTAAAAGCCACATTCATGTTATTTTTACAGAAATCAGTTTCCTGATAACTTTTCAACACCAACGCAGATATCTCTGGAACCACTGTATAGATTTTCTTACAGCCCAGCGCATTTTGTTCGTCTAACATCCCTCTTTCAGAATGTGTAAGCTTAATTTAGAAATATATTACAGTTTTCAATTAAAAGCCACATTCATGTCATTTTTACAGATATTAGTTTCCTGATAACTTTTCAACACCAACGCAGATATCTCTGGAACCACTGCATAGATTTTCTTACAGCCTAGCGCATTTTGTTCGTCTAATATCCCTCTTTCAGAATGTGTAAGCTTAATTTAGAAAAATATTACAGTTTTCAAGTAAAAGCCACTTTCATGTCATTTTTACAGAAATCAGTTTCCTGATAACTTTTCAACACCAACGCAGAAATCTCTGGAACCACTGCATAGATTTTTTTACAGCCTAGCGCATTTTGTTCGTCTAATATCCCTCTTTCAGAATGTGTAAGCTTAATTTAGAAATATATTACAGTTTTCAATTAAAAGACACATTTATGTCATTTTTACAGAAATCAGGTTCCTGATAACTTTTCAACACCAACGCAGATATCTCTGGAACCACTGCATAGATTTTCTTACAGTTTTCAAGTAAAAGCCACTTTCATGTCATTTTTACAGAAATTAGTTTCCTGATAACTTTTCAACACCAACGCAGACTCTGGAATCACTGCATAGATTTTCTTACAGCTGAGCGCATTTAGTTCGTGTAATATCCCTCTTTCAGAATGTGTAAGCTTAATTTAGAAATATATTACAGTTTTCAATTAAAAGCCACATTCATGTCATTTTTACAGAAATCAGTTTCCTGATAACTTTTCAACACCAACGCAGATATCTCTGGAACCACTGCATAGATTTTCTTACAGCCTAGCGCATTTTGTTCGTCTAATATCCCTCTTTTAGAATGTGTAAGCTTAATTTAGAAATATATTACAGTTTTCAAGTAAAAGCCGTTTTCATGTCATTTTTACAGAAATCAGTTTTCTGATAACTTTTCAACACCAACGCAGATATCTCTGGAACCACTGCATAGATTTTTTTACAGGCTAGCGCATTTTGTTCGTCTAGTATCCCTCTTTCAGAATGTGTAAGCTTGATTTAGAAATATATTACAGTTTTCAAGTAAAAGACACTTTCATGTCATTTTTACAGAAATCAGTTTTCTGATAACTTTTCAACACCAACGCAGATATCTCTGGAACTACTGCATAGATTTTCTCACAGCCTAGCGCATTTTGTTCGTCTAATATCGCTCTTTGAGAATGTGAAAGCTTAATTTAAAAATATATTATAGTTTTCAAGTAAAAGCCACTTTCATGTCATTTTTACAGAAATCAGTTTTCTGATAACTTTTCAACACCAACGCAGATATCTCCGGAACCACTGCATAGATTTTCTTACAGACTAGCGCATTTTGTTCGTCTAATATCCCTCTTTCAGAATGTGTAAGCTTAATTTAGAAATATATCATAGTTTTCAATTAAAAGCCACATTCATGTCATTTTTACAGAAATCAGTTTCCTGATAACTTTTCAACACCACCGCAGATATCTCTGGAACCACCGCATAGATTTTCTTACAGCCTAGCGCATTTTGTTCGTCTAATATCCCTCTTTCAGAATGTGTATGCTTAATTTAGAAATATATTACAGTTTTCAAGTAAAAGCCACTTTCATGTCATTTTTACAGAAATCAGTTTCCTGATAACTTTTCAACACCAACGCAGATATCTCTGGAACCGCTGCATAGATTTTCTTACAGCCTAGCGCATTTTGTTCGTCTAATATCCCTCTTTCAGAAGGTGTAAGCTTAATTTAGAAAAATATTATAGTTTTCAAGTAAAAGCCACTTTCATGTCATTTTTACAGAAATCAGTTTCCTGATATGTGTAAGCTTAATTTAGAAATATATTACAGTTTTCAATTAAAAGCCACATTCATGTCATTTTTACAGAAATCAGTTTCCTGATAACTTTTCAACACCAACGCAGATATCTCTGGAACCACTGCATAGATTTTTTTACAGCCTAGCGCATTTTGTTCGTCTAATATCCCTCTTTCAGAATGTGTAAGCTTAATTTAGAAATATATTACAGTTTTCAATTAAAAGACACATTCATGTCATTTTTACAGACATTAGTTTCCTGATATGTGTAAGCTTAATTTAGAAATATATTACAGTTTTCAATTAAAAGCCACATTCATGTCATTTTTACAGAAATCAGTTTCCTGATATGTGTAAGCTTAATTTAGAAATATATTACAGTTTTCAATTAAAAGCCACATTCATGTCATTTTTACAGAAATCAGTTTCCTGATAACTTTTCAACACCAACGCAGATATCTCTGGAATCACTGCATAGATTTTCTTACAGCCAAGCGCATTTAGTTCGTGTAATATCCCTCTTTCAGAATGTGTAAGATTAATTTAGAAATATATTACAGTTTTCAAGTAAAAGCCACTTTCATGTCATTTTTACAGAAATCAGTTTCCTGATAACTTTTCAACACCAACGCAGATATCCCTGGAACCACTGCATAGATTTTCTTACAGCCTAGCGCATTTTGTTCGTCTAATATCCCTCTTTCAGAATGTGTAAGCTTAATTTAGAAATATATTACAGTTTTCAAGTAAAAGCCACTTTCATGTCATTTTTACAGAAATCAGTTTCCTGATATGTGTAAGCTTAATTTAGAAATATATTACAGTTTTCAATTAAAAGCCACATTCATGTCATTTTTACAGAAATCAGTTGCCTGATAACTTTTCAACACCAACGCAGATATCTCTGGAACCACTGCATAGATTTTCTTACAGCCTAGCGCATTTTGTTCGTCTAATATCCCTCTTTCAGAATGTGTAAGCTTAATTTAGAAATATATTACAGTTTTCAAGTAAAAGCCACTTTCATGTCATTTTTACAGAAATCAGTTTCCTGATAACTTTTCAACACCAACGCAGATATCCCTGGAACCACTGCATAGATTTTCTTACAGCCTAGCGCATTTTGTTCGTCTAATATCCCTCTTTCAGAATGTGTAAGCTTAATTTAGAAATATATTACAGTTTTTAATTAAAAGCCACATTCATGTCATTTTTACAGAAATCAGTTTGCTGATAACTTTTCAACACCAACGCAGATATCTCTGGAACCACTGCATAGATTTTCTTACAGCCTAGCGCATTTTGTTCGTCTAATATCCCTTTTTCAGAATGTGTAAGCTTAATTTAGAAATATATTACAGTTATCAAGTAAAAGCCACTTTCATGTCATTTTTACAGAAATCAGTTTTCTGATAACTTTTCAACACCAACGCAGATATCTCTGGAACCACTGCATAGATTTTCTTACAGGCTAGCGCATTTTGTTCGTCTAATATCCCTCTTTCAGAATGTGTAAGCTTGATTTAGATATATATTACAGTTTTCAAGTAAAAGCCACTTTCATGTCATTTTTACAGAAATCAGTTTCCTGATTACTTTTCAACACCAACGCAAATATCTTTGGAACCACTGCATAGATTTTCTTACAGCCTAGTGCATTTTGTTCGTCTAATATCCCTCTTTCAGAATGTGTAAGCTTAATTTAGAAATATATTACAGTTTTCAAGTAAAGCCACTTTCATGTCATTTTTACAGAAATCAGTTTCCTGATAACTTTTCAACACCAACGCAGATATCTCTGGAACTACTGCATAGATTTTCTTACAGCCTAGCGCATTTTGTTCGTCTAATATCGCTCTTTGAGAATGTGTAAGCTTAATTTAAAAATATATTATAGTTTTCGAGTAAAAGCCACTTTCATGTCATTTTTACAGAAATCAGTTTTCTGATAACTTTTCAACACCAACGCAGATATCTCTGGAACCACTGCATAGATTTTCTTACAGGCTAGCGCATTTTGTTCGTCTAATATCCCTCTTTCAGAATGTGTAAGCTTAATTTAGAAATATATTACAGTTTTCAAGTAAAAGCCACTTTCATGTCATTTTTACAGAAATCAGTTTCCTGATAACTTCTCAACACCAACGCAGATATCTCCGGAACCACTGCATAGATTTTCTTACAGTTTTCAAGTAAAAGCCACTTTCATGTCATTTTTACAGAAATTAGTTTCCTGATAACTTTTCAACACCAACGCAGATATCTCTGGAATCACTGCATAGATTTTCTTACAGCCAAGCGCATTTTGTTCGTCTAATATCCCTCTTTCAGAATGTGTAAGCTTAATTTAGAAATATATTACAGTTTTCAAGTAAAAGCCACTTTCATGTCATTTTTACAGAAATCAGTTTCCTGATAACTTCTCAACACCAACGCAGATATCTCCGGAACCACTGCATAGATTTTCTTACAGTTTTCAAGTAAAAGCCACTTTCATGTCATTTTTACAGAAATTAGTTTCCTGATAACTGTTCAACACCAACGCAGATATCTCTGGAATCACTGCATAGATTTTCTTACAGCCAAGCGCATTTAGTTCGTGTAATATCCCTCTTTCAGAATGTGTAAGATTAATTTAGAAATATATTACAGTTTTCAAGTAAAAGCCACTTTCATGTCATTTTTACAGAAATCAGTTTCCTGATAACTTTTCAACACCAACGCAGATATCCCTGGAACCACTGCATAGATTTTCTTACAGCCTAGCGCATTTTGTTCGTCTAATATCCCTCTTTCAGAATGTGTAAGCTTAATTTAGAAATATATTACAGTTTTCAAGTAAAAGCCACTTTCATGTCATTTTTACAGAAATCAGTTTCCTGATAACTTCTCAACACCAACGCAGATATCTCCGGAACCACTGCATAGATTTTCTTACAGTTTTCAAGTAAAAGCCACTTTCATGTCATTTTTACAGAAATTAGTTTCCTGATAACTTTTCAACACCAACGCAGATATCTCTGGAATCACTGCATAGATTTTCTTACAGCCGAGCGCATTTAGTTCGTGTAATATCCCTCTTTCAGAATGTGTAAGCTTAATTTAGAAATATATTACAGTTTTCAATTAAAAGCCACATTCATGTCATTTTTACAGAAATCAGTTTGCTGATAACTTTTCAACACCAACGCAGATATCTCTGGAACCACTGCATAGATTTTCTTACAGCCTAGCGCATTTTGTTCGTCTGATATCCCTCTTTCAGAGTGTGTAAGCTTAATTTAGAAATATATTACAGTTTTCAAGTAAAAGCCACTTTCATGTCATTTTTACAGAAATCAGTTTTCTGATAACTTTTCAACACCAACGCAGATATCTCTGGAACCACTGCATAGATTTTCTTACAGGCTAGCGCATTTTGTTCGTCTAATATCCCTCTTTCAGAATGTGTAACCTTGATTTAGATATATATTACAGTTTTCAAGTAAAAGCCACTTTCATGTCATTTTTACAGAAATCAGTTTCCTGATTACTTTTCAACACCAACGCAAATATCTTTGGAACCACTGCATAGATTTTGTTACAGCCTAGTGCATTTTGTTCGTCTAATATCCCTCTTTCAGAATGTGTAAGCTTAATTTAGAAATATATTACAGTTTTCAAGTAAAGCCACTTTCATGTCATTTTTACAGAAATCAGTTTCCTGATAACTTTTCAACACCAACGCAGATATCTCTGGAACTACTGCATAGATTTTCTTACCGCCTAGCGCATTTTGTTCGTCTAATATCGCTCTTTGAGAATGTGTAAGCTTAATTTAAAAATATATTATAGTTTTCGAGTAAAAGCCACTTTCATGTCATTTTTACAGAAATCAGTTTTCTGATAACTTTTCAACACCAACGCAGATATCTCTGGAACCACTGCATAGATTTTCTTACAGGCTAGCGCATTTTGTTCGTCTAATATCCCTCTTTCAGAATGTGTAAGCTTAATTTAGAAATATATTACAGTTTTCAAGTAAAAGCCACTTTCATGTCATTTTTACAGAAATCAGTTTCCTGATAACTTTTCAACACCAACGCAGATATCTTTGGAACCACTGCATAGATTTTCTTACAGCCTAGTGCATTTTGTTCGTCTAATATCCCTCTTTCAGAATGTGTAAGCTTAATTTAGAAATATATCATAGTTTTCAATTAAAAGTTTGCAATTAATATATAAAATTGAACTTAAAAGTGTTTTATTACCCCAAAGGTAAAAATTAATTTATAGGTTGATATAAACATGACAACAAATAAAAAACAATAAAACAAATAACATTTTTTTAATTTTCTAACATTTTTACTAGGGTGTAATTATTCCACTTTTCGTATACTTTGTATATGAACAAGTACTTTATGTTAATTACAGCACCGTATACTAAGTATATGAGAAAATATTTTATTTTGACTACAAAACGATTATACCAAACATATACAGTTGTATGATGGATGGATACTTTCTCGTACACTTTTCGGGTTGGTGGTAATCGATGAAAATGCGGCCATGTTCTATATAAAAGTAAACTAAAAACGTATATATAGAGTTCCGAGTACTCTTTGCAAACAAAGTATGCCACACGTATTTCAGTCCGTATTAGAGTAAGTAAATGCGCAGAGCAAAGCAGCTCTTTTCTGCTCTTTTGCGTAAAGAGCAGAGCCACCTTGTTATTACGCATTGCTTTGCGTTAATATGTTTGCTCTGCAATGCTCAAAAGAGCCAAAAATGCGCATGACTCTTTTACTGCGGTACAAAACATATTTTTTTTAACGTTAAGATTATAATGTAAAAATCAATTCAATAAATAAATTATTTGATTTATGTGTTTGGAAAAGTGTTTGGGACAGTTTAGAAGATTCTTTATCGTTTTTTAAATATAGCTAATATTCAAGTGAAGGTTGGAGGAACATATACATATGTATATTTATTTTATTTATATTATTATTATTTATGTATATGCATATAGATATGTTTGTACACATATAGATATGTTTGTACACATATAGATATGTTTGTACACATATAGATATGTTTGTACACATATAGATATGTTTGTACACATATAGATAGATATGTTCGTACGCATACATAAATGTATGTATGTACATACGTATGTGTGTGTATCTATACGTAAGAAAGAATAGTGTTATGTATTTTTGTGGTCTACCATTGTAGTTTGTTTTTTATTATTGGTAAGTAGTGGAGTTCCTTGTAAATTCAAGCGAGGGTCATATGAATGGTTCATTAATAAAAATGTGCAATAAGCGGTGTTATAAAAAGTACGGATTAAGGATAATATTTTGCTTATCTTTAATATTATTGCAATTACACCTAGAGAAGGCATTTTTGATGTTTACTAGTATCATAAAATAATTATTTTCATTTGGGTTTTTTCTGTGTCCAATTGTTTTCCTGCTTTAAATTTGCATGTGTTATTTGTTGTTGTGGTTTTTCAAAACAGTAGATGTGCTTTGCTTTTAATTTAGGAATGGGATGTTTAGTAGTGCATTTGTTATTGTTTTATTACTATCTTTATTATACCTTGTGTTATTTTTTGTTGTTAAACGGAAGATGTGTTTTGCTTATGTTTACAACCTGCCTCCACAATGATTATAACATCAGAGTTGTTTTATATACGCACGTCTTCAGGTCTTACCGTAAGACCAATTGTAAAACTAGTCCTTCTCCCTTCTGCCCACCTTGCTTAAAATATCATATCTCATTCTGTGTTGTATGTTTTTTTTCCAGTACTGTGTCAAACCATTCCCTCTCGAAGAACGTCCTCGTCATCATAAAACCTATCTTCGTAAACTTTTTGACTGTCGCTTGTGTAAGAGAATCACCCCTTAAGGGCATATCGCCGATTTCAACAGTTAAACGTCATTAGGAAACTACAATTTGTCAAAAAATACGGATATTGTGAAAACTGTCTGGCACATAGTAATGCGCAGCCTTGATCCATGTCGCCACTGTGGTAGACGACATCACACATTTTTCCACAGACACGTATGTCTTCAGCCAATTTCACGCCATAATAAGTCAGTCAACAATTCAGGGAATATGACTCCTTCTGTGACTTTGATCCCTACGGTCATCATAAAGCTGAAGTTCGGAACTACATGGAGTAATGTCCGAGGCCTAGTAGACCCGTGTGGTGAACGTAGCAAGATTGCAGAATTTATACCGAAACGTTACAATCTGCTAATTGCAAAATCAAGTCTGAACTTGTTACTCGTTACTGCAACATTTTTGTAAGCCTCATTTTGAGGCTCTGGTAGTTACCTTCCAAATCGTTAACGTTTTGCCACGGAAGCTTCCTTCAGAACATATTTATTAACGTTTCGCTGCTATATGTTTAGCTAACCATAAATTTTACAACTTTATTGGTCTTTATTGAATATTTACTTTAATTTTATTTAAAAAACTTATATGAATTTAAACTAAAAAATACTTCTCGTAATTATATTTTCAAAAATACTTTTTATTATTATATGAACATATTTATATGCCAAGCTTGTTAAACTTAATTTGAGATTGAATTCCCAACAAGAAATGAGTGAGCGAAACTTATGCATACATAATTTTATACTAACCCATTTGCAACTATATTATACTGAACCGGCGTTGTCGTTGTATTGCTTTTGGTATTAAATTTAAATGAATTATTTTTTAAATAATTAAATCTATGCTTTACAAAGTTAAAAATGCAGCTTAAAAAAAGTTTTATAATTAAATTTTTTCCAAAGATCATGTAAAACAAGTCACTGGCAACGTTGTTTGCTACATACATCACACGTATACAAATGTTTATATCACTTTTTTCATTTTTCTATTAAGAATGTGATAGAAAATTTGCTCTACGCAGTGATGGATATTTCCATCATCAGTGATTGTCATTCGATGAATCAAATAATGTTGATATGTTTTCATACTCTCTGCATTCCCACCTCTTGCGTAGTTGCGTTTTTGCAAGGGGGTCAGGATATTTGGGGGTAACTTTATTTATGTATTTTAAAGTTTAGGTATTTCGTATTTCTAGAGAGTTGTCAACCTTGTTAATGTAAACCCAACTATACCGGAAAGTCGATATGCAAAGCTGTAAATAATGAAGTCAGTACGATTAATGAACTCTAAGAACGTATGAAAATATAAAAAAACTATAAGAATAAAACACAGTGGATTTTTAAATTAAGGTTAAATTAAACGTGACTTACCATAATGACCTATCCGTAACTATCGTCATAACCGTATTCGCATTTACTGCCAACGCATAGTGGTGCCATAGCCATAAGAAACTCTTATTTGTGTTGCCATTTGTTAAAAAAGAAGCGCAACTAAAAATGTAAATTAAAACTCGCCAATACAATGCAGGGAACGTGAAAAATTAGAAAAAAGAAAAAAAAAACAGTTAATACCGAAATTTAATAGTCAACTGTATATGGTTAACGTAAAAAATCAAAATTAATTGATATCTATGGTTACGGTTACGGTTATGGCTATGAAATTATGGCATGGTGACATAATAAATTAAATACAGTGTCTCCTATAAATTGGATTTAACGACTGTTTTATATGGTTATTGCTTGTGTAATTCAAGCTTTAAAAGCAGTTCTAGTGTTTTTTTATTTTAAAGTGAAGTGAGAAAAGATCGCAACCGTTAAAAATTAATTTGCGCTTCTGTACCCCATCAAGGGAGTTGTTATTATTATAAAGAAATGGACACTGGAAAGAGTTTTTTAAGTGTGATGAGGCTATAACAGCTGTTGAAGTAAAACAGTGGCAGGAGTATTTAATGACCTATCTACAGATTGGCTCCATTATTTCTAAAATATGGTGCGTTTGGCGCATTTAATGCTTTTTATGACTTTTGACAAAAGCTAATTTGCTTGCACACTTACTGCCGATTTCATTCCCCCCCGGGGGCACCAAGAGTCTGTGCTGACCTAACCTAGGTGTAGACGAGGGTCCTCGGGGTATAGGGGGAACCAGTCCCCCGGTGTGCAGGCACTGAAGCTGGATAAACAGTTGGGTAATGTCGAAGCATTTAACCAGTTTCCTTAATGATAATAACGTATGATTAATAATAGCCTAAATAAACTGGCACCACGGGAACCGGTAGCCCATACAGAGCCGCCCATCTCTGTAGCCGGTTATTGGTGAGTTCCCTTCGCGGGATACACGTGGTGGTTGTGGTTAATTTGTTTATCTTTGCGGGTCTGGCGTGGAATAGACTGAAGTGTGCTGTTGCACTCTCAACAGAGAAGTTTATGATAGGCTCCGACCCTATAGCAAGAGGTAGATTCATGGTCCTGCAAGCCATGGTCTTATAATTGCACAGAATAGTGGTTTGACCACCGTCTGGTAAGGGCTTACTGCCAGGTACAGACGATAATCGAATCACTTATCCTGTCAATTTCACTAAACCACTATCTATGACTGTATAAGAATAAGTTTTAAAAAACTGCTTAACTTCGGCACTATCCATAAATAATTGGATAAATTTTCCAAGTAATGCCAACTGATATGTCCATAAAGAACTGTTTTGGCTACAATCTTTCGATTCAATCGGCTAATCTAAACATACAAATAGAGTTTTTCTTCACTAAGGGACTGCCATGCAAGTGCGCACGACTTTGTCAGCGTGTCTTCTTAATTTTCTTAAACTCAAATTTAAAAAATCTGTTTAAAATATTTATTGAAGAATTCTCTAAATACTGTTCCAAATTTTACAACTACAAAAATAAAATGCGTTGACTACTGTTTTAGTACAATTATACCAGTAGAATTTGGTGCTTTCACATTCAAATCTCTATTTTCTACACAAAGTGACTTATCTTTACAGAAAAATTATTTTATATTTGAACCAAAGTTCTAAGGGTCCTCACCACAATTTTTACGTTTTTTCTCCTACCTTATTTCTTATTTTTCTGAACGACCTTCTTTGTCCGACTTTCAACCCTATTTACTCTTTTGCAGATGACAGCACCATTTGACATTCATATTCATTCGGCAAACTACAATGCCTGTTAGAGGTTGAGGAAAGCGACTGAATATGAATGATACGCTCAACCAGGATCTCATAATATCTGATTGGGGCCGGCGAATGAATTCGATTTTAATGCTCGTAAAATTCAATATTGTATGCTTACGTACTGACATTCGACCAAAAATGGTGCTTCATTTGTAAGTATGGTTGGTATAAGTATTAAGGAATCAAAAACTCCTAATGTTCTTGGCATGAAAATTCAGAGTGATGTTTGATGGACTAACTACATTTTTAAAGTCACAAAAGAAACTTTCAAGTGCTTCAGGTTTTTAGACGGTGTAAAAGATATTTCACTCCATCTGATCTCCTTACTACTTCTACCACCTGTATCCGCCTGAGAATGGAATACAACTCTCATGTGTGGGCCGGTGCTTCAAAGGTGGTTTTGGAGTTATTCGACCGCGTGCAGAAGAGTGCAAGGTTATCCGCAGGTTTTTGCGTACCACACGCTCCTCATTAAGAGCTCATCCATTTGCGCCGATTGTCCAGTAAACCGCACTATGCATTACAGGAAGAAATTATTATTTAGCCGAACAGTGGAATCATCTTCCTGCAGAGGACTTTCCTGTCACTTTCAATGTTAGGAAGTTTTAATAGAATGTCCACAAACACTACCTTCTCCATCCTCCTTCCAATAACCTAATTTCCTACTTCTGGCACAAAATATTGCTTGAGTAGGGGTCATCCCATGAGTGCTGGTCCGATATTAATAAAAAGCAGTTACGTAATGTGAACACAGACAGACAACAAATCGAAAAACAGGTGTTTTATATTCCATATCGACTACTATCCAACAACAGAATTTTAAAAAATTACAAGTTTTATTATTCTGAACAATATCAGTAAGCTATACTATATTTCTTAAATAATAGGAGAATGAGATGTTTAGTTGAGTGTTACAATAAGCAAACAGGCTGCTGTAGTCTAGGTGGTAAGCACGTTGACTACAAATCTAGCTGCCCTGGGTTCAACCCTTGCGGCAGTCAAAAAAATAAAAAATGTTTTTTTCTGTTTAATGATATAAATACATAATCAGAATTAACATAAAAACATGCAGCCTCCTTCGTCGGTACTTCTTCATAGCATATTCGCCGTCGAAGTAAAATAATTAATAAAATGGCTATATCTATCTCCTTTCACCACCTGTCTTCTCTCTCATCTATCCCTTTCCTAAAGAATGTAGCACGGTTAAAAAAAACTAAGTAGGCATTAATGCCTGAAGTGCTACTTCTCTTTATAAAAAAAAAAAAAAAAAAAAAAAAAAAAACAATAACTACCTCTGGTATCGAAATAAACTAAAAACAAGTAAAAGTGCTATATTCGGCTAGAATGTAAAGAAATATTACACTTTTTACATTGAAAAACTGTTTGCGAATGACATCTCTGTCGGGTACCGCCCGGAGGTTTCCATATGACGTGATCCTGAACCTGTAAACGTGGCAATCGGTGTAGTCTTTCTGCTTCTTCAATATCGGATACGTCTGACGGTTTTTTCTCTGGCCGATCCTGATACAATAGCAAACCGCGGGCAATATCACTTTTGAATTCCAATTGAGTCAACGGGCGATTGTTCTCAGCTTTCGCAATCAGGCAGTGAATTTTCCATTTAGTATTGTGGAGTTAATACAATTGTTCCACAATGGACACCACCACTTTTTGCCTCGGATTGCTATACGATAGTTGGCAACTCTATTCTCATGCAGGTCAATACCACACATGTGCTTGTTGTACTCACTGATTATTTTTGGCTGTGGAAGTGATACCTTCTTCTTCTCTACGGATAAGTAACGCGTCGTTTGAACTTTTGGTTGAGCACCAACAAAATTTGATACCATAGTGACTTCATTGTTATCAGGCCACCGAGCTATAAACAATTTATTTTTGCTATCAAACGCATAAACGTACTCATGGTTTTCCAGGTACTGGAGCGATGGCAAGATTCCTTTTTTTGGTGGTACCCAAATGAAGATCAGCACTTCTGAATGGGTTGGATCTAGCTGTCCCGATTGCTCGAAACTTGCGCTCACTTAACAAACAGAACAGGTAATATGACGTGAAAAAATTGTCAAAATAGACAACCTGTCGATCCGGATAAGTAACTACCGATGCTCCTAAGCCAATCTGCTTATTGTATGAGGTTGCAATTCCAGCATACGGTACAGCTTCATATAAATAACATGTATTTGAACATAGACACCAGTATTTGAATTCAAACCGAATTGGCTTCCCTCGAATAAACATTTTACAATTGTGCCTGCCGAAGTGTGGTATCATTTGTTAATCGGTCGATAGATGGGTAGTAAAAATACCTTATGTTTGACATTCAAGATATCAAGTAAAGGTCTGACTTTGGCAAATCGAGTAGTGGTGTCATTATTGTTGTTATCCATTAAATACATCTTTTTGATTGTCGAAAATTTATGACGCGACATTGCTTGCTTTACAGTGGGAATGCCGAAATCTGGTGTAAGAGACCAGTAAAGTTGAAGTAGAAGAAGTGTATGATAGCCAGAAATTATCTGTATTTCAAGAAAACGAAACATTTCTTTCTTCGAAACTTCTAGTACAACGTTGTGCTGGTGAGCGTAATGATTGGTACTTTAAACTAAAATATCCATAAATTTGGTATCGAAATACGACGAAAATTGACGACGATGTTGACGACGCCAAACAGAATAAGGCTGATTATTATAATAATTTTGGGGAATAATTGATTAAGAAGCTTAACATATTTCATTGCAATGATATATTTAAAAGCATTCTCCAATATATAATGACATTTCACAAGATTTATATATAAACACCGAATTTTTTGGCCTTGTTGCTGAATATTTTGAACAACTTACGCTGTTTCACGGTTCCCGAAAGCAGTCCTTGTAACTTACTTCCAGGTTCATTAGCTTCAGTATCTTTGTTCGAGTAAAAGTTTTGTTTTATCTGTCATTTTTGTGCAAAAAAAATTCAGTTTTCGTAGCGATTTAATTATTTGTAAATTTTATGTACATAACATAACTGCTTTTATATAGCAAGAACTACTTTCTTCTAAACAAATTTGGAAGCAAAGTTTGAAAATTTGCTAAACTGTTAGAAATGGTACGGCAGACTACCGTAAAAACAAGAAAACTTCGATCACACACGAAAATATAATAATAACAATTATGAGAAATTTAAGAGCAAATGAGACGATTCAACCTTACGGAAGAAAGGCATTTGAAATAAACTTTAACATGATCATTATCATAATCAAAAACGTTTGAGTTGAAATTATTAAAACGCACAAGTGCACGCGAGTTTTTCATAAAATCCTCTGAGCCGCAAACATGCGTAAACGGGACGTAATGTGTTAACAAAGAAGAATATGAACTGCCTTTTTCCTGACTGCGGCAGTACAAGACATTTTTGCAATAATTCTGATGTAGAATATTTCAAGATTCCAAGAATTTTATTTGGTTGACAAAAATGGCTTATTTAGTGCTCGTTTGCCAAAAACTCCTTTAGTAGTTCATTATATTTCGTAGGTTTCTTAAACATGGAAATTTGATGAAATGCAAAAAAAGGTGAAAAAGCTGTTAATGAAACTTGTTATGAAAATCCACTTTTGTATTTTTTTAAATATTACAAAACCTAGCATTGTTGAAATGGTCAAATCTTATAAAAAACTTATATAAATAATAGTAATATCATTTGAAACTGCTTTGAAACACCGTATGGTAAATGTTGTTATAATTTTTAACTTAATTCATGAAAATAACAAACCATTTCTTTGCAATTTCAGTTTACTAATGTGGGTAGTTCAGCAAAATTTTAGGCTACACTTTTATTTTGAATAATTTATTACTTATTGAATAAAAACGTATATTTTTATAATAAAGTCGCCTATATAAAACTGTCCCTTTAATTGTTAAAGGATTCACTTTTGTAAAAATTTATATCGTACCAAAACACATTTTAATTTCATTTGTATTTATGTAACTTCATTATACAAATTACTCATTCATAAGTATTTCCAAAATTTCAGCTCCTTGTTATAGGTTCAACAGTTTGACAATATACATCAAATTACACAAACTATTGTAATACCCTTTAATTTATAAATTAAAATATTTATACTTCTTATTATACCACTCAATGTAGTGGACATTCTGTGTAATTCTTAAGTGTTGTATATAACGATCAAATTACATTATTTTGGAACACATTTAATTTCTAAATTTCAATTATAAACTTGCTGTTGTAGCTGACTTAGAAATACAGGTCCCTTGTAATTTTAAGCTGTCTGTCCATATAGTAGGTGGATTCGCCCATTTTGTCCAGACAAATTTGACATTTCTCTCAGAGAGTAAAATGTAAAGTGAAAAATTTGGAGCTGATGCTTAGTTACGGACCTCTCAAGTTTGTGTATATAATATGGCATATATCGAGTATTTTATGGCGAATTGAGACAATATGGGTATCATTGGAAAGGTAATTTCAATATATATTTAATTGATAAGGGAAAGAGTTAAAAAACTTCAAATAAATCAAGTTAAGCGGCAGTAGTATACGAAAAAAGGTTTAGCAGAATATCTTTAGTAAGCGAAGCCGGTGTTTTTCATACCATAGAGGAGAAAATCATTGCGGCCGGCTACACAGGATATCTTTAGTAATCGGAGGTTGTTTTTATTATAGTACAGAGGAGGAAATCCTCTGTTTTTAAAATTACGTTTTACATCCTTCGAAAATCTTTTCTTGTGTTATATTGCCGCTAAACTTAATTTATTTGATCAAGTTATGTTTATATAAAAAAAAAAAATATTTTTGATTAACTGATTTTGTTTTTAATTTTTTAAATTATTTTTCAAATGATACCCATATTCCTCATTCCACCATCAAATACTCAATATACATATAACATACAATACATATAAACTTTGGAGGTCCGTAACTCCGAACTAAGCGTCAGCCCCAAAATTTTTACTTTACATTTTTTGCTTAAAAATCCATTTTACACACGTAGACAACTTTGTGTTCATTTTTGAGCTGCGTCCGTAAACTAGACTTGTTCCAAGAATATTTTTTTATAAAATTGGGTTCCATGCGATGAAAATGACCAAAGGATTTCACATCTATTAAGCGTATCTCAGGAACTAATCCATGAAAATAACTCTCTTCTTTGCTTTAATATTTCTTTCTGCATATCTACAACCATTAATAGACAAAATTTTCTTTAAATGTCAGCTTGGTTTATGCGGGAAATTTTTCGAAATAGGCGAGTCGTGCTGCAGAAAACTCAGAAAAAAAATTTTTGTCTTAACAAAAATTTGTCCGGACAAAATAGTTGACTCCAGCATAATAGTTCAAAATTTTGGCCACATACATCAAATTACATCAATTATTATGACACCTTTTAATTTATAAATAAATAAATATAGCAATCGACAACTTGTCTTCTTTGCTTTAATATTTCTTTCTGCATTTCTACAGCCATTAATAGACAAAATTTTCTTTAAATGTCAGCTTGGTTTATGCGGGAAATTTTTCGAAATAGGCGAGTCGTGCTGCAGAAAACTCAGAAAAAAAATTTTTGTCTTAACAAAAATTTGTCCGGACAAAATAGTTGACTCCAGCATAACAGTTCAAAATTTTGGCCACATACATCAAATTACATCAATTATTATGACACCTTTTAATTTAAAAATAAATAAATATAGCAATCGACAACTTGTCCAATTTGCAAGGTTTGTTTATAACGTATGTTGTATGGGGACACCCTTTAATTTTTGAAATTATGAAATGATTTTTAAACGGGGCCAATCTGTAAGCAATACCTTTCAAATAACAAAAAAATAATTTTTAATTTTTTCCCAATCAGGATTTGAACCACATATCTTATAAATTAATTAAAATTGAATTATTTTCGGCTTTTTTTGTTCATTTTTAATGCAATTTCTAAACATTCTTAGAAATAAAAAAAGAAAAATTAGACGCTAGGCAGAATGAACTGCTTCATTTTCTGGACCACCACCTCCTACATCAGCATTCTTCGCATCTATCTACCTTATCTTATCTACGTCTTAAACATCGTCTATTTAACCAACTAATCTTAATGTTAATTTGGTGAGTTGAAGTCCACACACAACTTAAACTATTTCTTAGTCGTTCTCTTTGTAGCCCGTCTTGTACATTTGTTTTTGCTTTCGTACTAACCTTTGGTATAGCCACGAAATGCAATTTTTTATTTTTAATTACTCATACTTGTTTGCTCATGATTTGAACCAACGATCTTATAAAATTGACTTATTTTCGGCGTTTGGTTATTTTTACTTTTATATTTTAATTTCCTCAATTTATAAGATCGATGGTTCAAATCCTGATTGGGAAAAAACTAAAGCAAATGCAAGGCACCACGTGTTTACATTCATACTTAACTCATAACAGTCAATATGATACTGAAACATCATCTATAATGTTGTGAGCAAACAAGTATTAGTAATTAAATTTAAAAAATTCCATTTCGTGGCTATACCGAAGGTAATTACAAAGCAACAACAAATGTTCAAGACGAGTTACAAAGAGACTGACAAAGAAATGCTTTAAGTTGTGTGTGGTCTTCAACTCACCAAACTAACATTAAGATTAGTTGGTTAAATAGATGATGTTTACGACGTACAAAAGTTAGATAGATGCGAAGAATCTGATGAAGGATGTGGCGGTCCAGCGTCTAATTTTTCTTGGTTTCTTTTAAAAAAACGTCCGCATACATTTGTAAATAATTTTTCTTTCTGAAAATGTTTAGAAATTAAATTAAAAATGAACCAAAAAGCCGAAAATAAGTCAATTTTCATTTATTTAAAAGAAAAATTTTCAAAATCGGTTCAGATATGACTGAGGTATGGAGGCACAAATATAAAAAAAGCAACATTCAATCGAATTTGATGTTTTTTAACTTATAAAATTTCGGACGTACTAAAGTGAAGTATTTCAGGAGGTTCATGAAATTTACTCCCGATCCCATGACCCGTAAACGCTGGAATTGTGTTAAGCTCGAATTTTTCACAAAAATGATGTACATAGTTTCCTATAGTATTAAACTCAACATCTGGTTTGCATAAGCTTATACAACCGTGGAGGCATTCTTCAGCTTTCTTTACCAAGTACAACCCACGCTCATCTACATTGCCGACAACAAAAGTTTTAGAACAGTCCCCATGGCATCCATTATAGAATATTGTTATATCAATATTCACGATGTCACCGTCTTGCAGAGGCCTATCATCAGGTATGCCATGACAGGCAACATTATTGACAGAAGTGCAAATAGATTTTGGAAATCCTGCATACCGAAGCGGCGATGGGTATGCTCTTGCTGAAATTATATTTTCGTGAGCAAATTCGTCGATCTCGTCAGTAGTTATTCCAACCTTAAATAAGACCAATTATTTATTTTACAGTAAATTTTGCTAGTTTAGATCATACGTACTTTAGTTATTTCCCCGCAAGATTTAAGTACTTTAGCTGCAAGTATACAACATTCCCGCATTTTATTAATTTGTAAACTGTTTCTAATTTCAGGTTCTCCTAAAGTGCTACCAGGTTTCATCCGGCGATGGTAATATTCTGGAACATTTATATTGCTTGGTACAGTTCGTTCGGGTGAAACGTTTCCTATTAGCACAGGATTGCATTTACCAAAATCACTAAAATTAAAAAGTTATATTAGATCTTACAGACAATAATTATAAATTCTTAACAATTCCGTAAATGAGAACACAAATCGAGAAAGTTCACTGAAAAATCTAAAAACAAATTATTAAAAAAAGAATGAATTTAAATTCGTAAAGAAAATATTTTAATATATTTCTGTTGGCGTGTTATTCATTTAGGTAAACTAAAATATGAGTCCTTTTTTATTAGTCACTGTGGAAAGATATAACTTTTCCACAAAGAAGCAGACAATGGAGGATTGAATCGGACAGTATTACAAAACTTAAATGCAACTATCGTATTTGATAAGTTGAGAGAGGTTTAGGTAAAGGGCATATTTATACTTATGTAAATTGCCACAAAGTTTTAAAGGTATAAAAACCAACTTTTGAGTAAAGGTGCAGAAATCTAGCAGTTTTAAAAAACAAGAATAGCTAAATTGAAGGACAACGCAAACAAAATTCAGTTAACTGATACGTGTAAGAAAAAACATTCTAATATTTGCTCAGCTGAAGATCTCATATGCTACGTTTTTAAGACCCCGAATAATTTTGCTTTAACGTGCTTAAATAATATGTATAATATAAAAATTGTTAACGAAGAAGAAAATGGTGATGAACAAGCTGAAAGCGAGCAAAAATTTATTTAGTACTAAGAGAGTGGAATGTGCTAATTAACCTAAACAATGAAAAAGTGTCTCGTCAAGTGGATTTCAGGAAACAAGGTATTTTAATGCCAAAAAATGAAATGTTAGCCTTAAAGCTTTGTAAGGACACGTTCTACGCTGGTTGCTGGGATAGCTGCAGCGGAGTCCAGGGTCGTTTCTATTTGATTTATCGTCCTAAGACGGAAGGGAAATGAAACAATTCTTGTTCTGAAAACGTTTTAAGACTTCAATTTACGTTTTATTTTTCTTATTCTTAAGACTATAGCGTCGGCTAACTAACGGTCGGAAACGAAGCCACAAATGACAACAGCGGTTGGAGTAAGCGAGCTGCGGTAAAACAGTCAGCGAAAACGACGGAATTCAGCCGATTAACCAAAAACAAAAAGGCCCAAGGGCTGGTGAATGGCGCAAGACGTGAAGCTGGCAGTTCCGCTAATGGGTAGCGTGGCGTAGTTGGTGATAGGGGAAGAGGGCGACGCTACCGGGCGGCAATGGCACGTTTTTCAAAATGTTCAGCCTTTTATACTTGTGCGTGGGCACACACACTCACACCCACACACACAAACGATTGTTTGTTTTCGTTGTTTGACAGCCATCAGCGGTGTATTTACTTGTAGGTAACAGCTGACTGTTTGGTTGGTTTGTTTGTGCTTGACTCCTAGGTGGCGCTGAATTGCCCGACCGTTAATTTAAATTTACTTAAACTTAAAATAGCAAAACAATTCAATTTTAATTAAACTTAAGAAAATAATAATATATCGAAACCAAAATAAGTAGAAATAAAGAAATATAACTTAAAATATTCTTCTGGTTTACATAAAGAAAATAGATATAAAAAATAATAAACAAGTTAGTATATTTCATAACTTCTGGATTAGTAAACTGTGTAGGGGAAAACAAGGGCACGACTTTCGCCGTAACATTGCCTCCCCTCGTTACCATCGGAAGCTTGGTCTTCATGCAATCCGCAGGACGCGCAATCTGCCACTCCGTCTAATTAAAATTTGGAACCTCTGTCCTTCCCACGTGCGCATTTGTCGGCGTTGCTGCGCGGGTTTACGGGTTTCCAGTAGCTTTTGAATTTCCTCCTGTAGCCCACCCGGTACCTCAGCTAGGGAAATCTCGATTGATTTGTTTGTCAGCTCCGAGCTAGCTGGTTCATCGGGAGGTAGTACTTCTTCAAAATCTCAGGATCTTCATAGAAGAAAAAATAAATAATTCTCCATATAAGAGGATATAGTTTAAACAAAGTACTCAGTAAAAACTTACATATTTGAATAATTTTTTAAAGTAAAAAAAAGCCCACTAATAAGGTCGTGTATAGATGTCAAAAAAAAAGAACTATATTTGATATATTATGCCCCTTAGAGCATATAGAAGAAACGAGTATGTCAAATAACGTAGAAATCGAATTGCTTACACAGCAAGTGGCGTCATTACAAGAAACATCAAATACAACAGGTAGGAGTAAGCCCTCTTATAAACTAACCTCGACCCGCACCACTGGAAGCAATAGAAACAAGAATTACAAACCCTAATGAAGTCAAGTTAGAAGTTTTTAAATCACTCCCTATATTTGATGGTGAAATCACAAAATACCGAGTATGGAGAGAGGATACATCTCGTATGATGGGTAGCATAGAGCCTCTCAAGGGCACAAGTATCTATTTACATGCATTACAAATAGCCAAGACAAAAATACAAGGAGCAGCAGCACAGGTCTTGGCAAATCATGGCACTATATTCAATTTTGATGCCATTAAAAATAGACTCGACTACACTTATGCAGATAAACGTCCCCTGTACGTTTTGCAGGAGGAAATGAAAAGGTGCTATCAGGGAAGAAAAACCCTAGAAGAATTCCATTATGAAATACATAAACGCTTGAACCTGATAATTTCAAAAATATCGATGTCCGGATATGGACAAGAAGCCGTAAGTGCAATGACAGATCAAGGCAAACAAGATTCCGTCAGAGTATTTATAACGGGATTAAACAATACGTTTGTACAATCCACATTATATGCAAACGCTCCAAAAAATTTAGAGCATGCATACACTATTGCACGCACCATTGAGCATGACAATAGACACCAGAACTTGAAGCAGTCATATGAATCTAAACATCCGCAGAAGACGCACTTAGCACAGAGACAACAGTTCCAGTCAACTCAGAGGTATCCACCACGGCAACAATTTTCCCAGCAACAGTTTTTCCAACAACCACGGCAACAGTTCTCAACAAAACAACATTTCAACAAATTCCAACCACGACCACAGCCCATGGATGTAAGTTCCGGCAACACAATCTAGCGACAACACACATACTTTAACTAAAACCATCAATACAACAATCAACCATGGAAACGGCAACGTGAGGCCAGTGGAAATTTCCAACAGAACAAACTAATGAGACATAACAACATCACCACTGAAGATGATACTAGCAGAATCATGGTAGAACCAGGTACTGTAAATAAGCTAGTCGTTAAGAATCTATAACTAAAAAACGGGTTGCCCCACATAACCATGATCGATGAAAACAAATTATCATATGATGTATTAATAGACACCGGAGCAACCCATAATTACATTAAAAAGTCATTACAATTAAATTATCCACAAAAAATACAACCTATGCAAGTCAATGCATGGATCGTCACTAGTTAATACCAAACAAACACTAAAATTTCTCGGCAGAAACATAGATTTCTTCGAGTAAGATAACATGGGAAAAACCGACTTGATATTAGGATGGAAGGGAGTAAATATGCTAAACGCAACAATAGATAGTAGAAACATGACATTTACAATAAATAGAACTGAAGAAATTAGTACTGGTAATATAAACTATACCATAGGTAATGAATTATATAAAGAAGGTATAGATAAGTTGATGAAGGATAACAATGGCATAGGACCATTACCCTTCACTACAACGATTGAAGCCACGATTAGGACAAAAACAGACGAACCCATTTGGACGAAGCAGTACCCATACCCCATAGCGGATAACGACTTCGTAAACAATGAAATTAGGAAGTTGTTACAAGATGGTATAATCCAACGTAGTAATAGCCCATGTAATTCACCCATTTGGACTGTTCCAAAAAAAGGCGTAGACAAAACTGGTCGACCAAAACGTCGTATAGTCGCTGATTTTCAAAAATTAAATTCAAATACGATAACAGACAGATATATTATTCCTGACGTAAACATGACGATACAGAACTTAGGAAAAGCTAAATATTTTACAACTTTAGATTTAGAATCAGGATTCCATCAGGTTTAAGGAAGAAGATAGAGAAAAAACTGCAGTCTGTGTAAATGGTGGCAAGTACGAATTTGTGCGTATGCCGTTTGGACTAAAAAATGCTCCTTCAATATTTCAAAGATGTGTTGATGATACCTTAAGGGAGTATATTGGCAAGTTTGCATACGTCTACATTGATGATATACTAATATATTCTTCAACACCAGAAGAACATATGAAACATATCAATATCATATTCAATGCTTTAAATCAGGCAACACTTAGGGTATCAAACGAAAAATCAAAGTTTTTTCAAACAGAGGTCGAGTACTTAGGTCACAATATCAAACATAACAGAATTTTGACAAATCCAGAAAAAGTAGAAACAATTGAAAAATATCCTTTACCAGAAACACTCAAAGACTTAAGAGGATTTTTGGGTACGACAGGTTATTATAGAAAATTTATACAAGGATACGCCAGCATAGCTAAGCCCCTTACAATTCACTTACGAGCAGACAACGTACAGATAGGAAGAAATAAAAGTGCTACAACAAAAACCAAGTTAGACGAAGCTGCTATACAAGCATTCAAAAAATTAAAAAAATGTTTAAAAGAACAGGTTGAACCCTTCCAACCAAATTATGATAAACCATTCGAACTAACTACTGATGCATCCTACATAGCTATTGGAGCCATACTTAGCCAAACAAAATAGCCAATACTTTTCCTTAGCAGAACATTAAGTAAAACGGAAACAAACACTTTCAATGGTATAAACTTTGTATATACTGTTGAGAGGCACCCTCGTATTTTTAAACTCTAGTTATAAGTTAATCAAAATTAATAAATGTGTATTAATGTAATATAAATCTTTTTGACAGTCAGCACTTTATTTAGTTAAACTTTGTTTATAAGTTAATTTAAAATTAATGTACTATTGAAATATGACTATTTAGCAAGTAAGCAATTTAATTATTTAAATTATTATTTTTAAGAAATGCTGTTTCTGTTTGATCAGCATTTTTAGCGTTAAGAATTTAGTATAAATAGTGATAAATAATTATTAAAAGTTGAGTTGTAAACTTAAAGTAAGAACAAACACTTATAGCCTGAAATTCCTACGGGACCCTGCAGGCTATATAAATAAATAAAAATCATAAAATAAAATAAATAAAAGTGTTTTCTTGCTTACAAATAACTCCAACATTTTGGCGCAGCCGGTAATAAAAGAATAAATATCCTGCGATTCCTAAGGGACCCTCCAGGAATAAAATTTGGTTATATTGATTTTGAATCCTTTCCGAATGTGGCAATAATTTTATAGCAACGAAAATTAGGAAACCAAGTAAACACGGAAGTGAAGCATTAGGGGTCATTAAGCATCTGTATACCAGTACGCCTTTAGTGTCTTCAAAGAAGTGTGAATTGGTGGAATTATTAGTAAACTGCTAATTACTTTGGCCACATTGGGAGAAGTTTTGATTCGATTTGTTTTGCTTGTGAACAAAATTGGTTAAGTCGGTGGCAAAGAAAAATTTAAAGAAACCACTAAGTATAGAGGTGAATTCCTAGGGGTCATTAAGCATCTGTATACCAGTACGCCTTTGGGATCTTTGCCAAAATACAAAGTGGTGGAATTGAAAAGTAATTGCCACAGGCCTAAGCCACATTAAGCAAGGCAAATTTAAATTTTGTATAGAGTAAACGTCGCGATCAGTACATTTTTTTTACTTTTGAAGACAATAGCGGAAATGTTTTTGGTGCTGGTAAGTATGCCTTTAAAATTTTTAGATTTGTAAATGGACAACCCGAAATCAAGGACGGACGAATTACTATCTAAGATCAATAAGTATAACTATTCGGTTGACAGTCTGCAAGTTCTCGCATGGACAGAATTCAATAGTTTGAAACAAGGAAAGGAATTTACAGAGAAACATAGGGGCAATATAAGGCACCAGAAACTAACAAAATTAGAGGAAGTTGGTTATGTGCTACAATTGATAGGAGACCTAAATAAGAACCAGTCGGCAGATTTTTGTAAAAGAATAGAAGAATTGGAGGTCACCAAGGGACTTTTAGAAAAACAGAGCCGCAAATTACGGGAACAGATTAATTATACGGACAGTTTATTAGAGCAGGCAGTAGAAGAAAACGCATCATTGGTTGAAAAATTGAGACAAAAGGGGTTAAGTGAGAATGAATTTAAAAAACAACTGAAACAACAACAGCAAATAGACGTACAAGACGACACCGTACAAAGATTGCAAACAGCCTTAGGAAATGCAAAGCGTGAACTCGACATTATACACAAGACTAGGTCACCCACTCCATCAATAAGGGAAGAATTAACAGAAGAGGATTCCAGAGTTCCTTATATAACAATAGGACACACAGACGGTATTTCTACGGTTACAGACGAGCCGGCAGAGGAGATTAATAATAAGGATACTCGTATAGAGGAGAAAGAAACGGCTCGTGACCTGATATCCAAAACTCGGAGCATCATAATAAATGCAAAAAAGGCAGGGAGCAGAGGCTATACCACAGAGACGACATCTAAAAAATTTAGCGAGCTAGCACAATACAAAGAAACATTCGATGATTTGAAGAGGACAGAAGGGATAGACAACACATTAATTGGAGAATTTGATACATTGGTAGCATCGGCACATGAAATTTTGAAGAGGCGCTCACCATCGCCGAGAGAAATACAAACTACAGACAGAATAAGTGAAGAAATTTCAACCAACAATATGACGTCTTTTACGGAACTTTTGAAAAATGTATCACACATGGTGCCAATTTTCTACGGTGCAGATGGCCCAGAGCTTACGACAGAATCAAATAAATTCATTGAAGGCTGTATGATTGCGAAAGATAAACTTTTGGAAGCAGGTAGTGTAGTCGACCTGCTAAAATGTATAAAAACAAGACTTTTTGGGAACGCCTACTCATATTTGCACAACAAAGATTTTGGAACAATAGAAGCCCTATGTTTAGCTGTCAGAGAAAAATTTATAAAGTCCAAAACCCTTAATGAAATACAAGAGTTAATATTTAGCAGTAAGCAAGCGTCGACGGAAAGCGCGTATGAATTTGGCGAAAGATTAGAAAGGCTTCGTATAGACGCAACAGAATTAATTGCTGCACAATGGCAGGATGCATCGCATCGGAAATCTATGATGGACCACTGCAATCAATCAGCGGTAAGAAGTTATATAAGGGGCTTACGTGACCCGAAATTGGTATCCAGGTTCATTGGGCATGAAAATGAAAAATTATTTAAATTGTTGAAGATCACAAAGGATGCACAAAACCTGTTAGGCGCCAACATGCGATTGTCAAATGTAATGACAGTGCAAGCCCAGGAACCGTTGTACGAAACAGTCCAACAATTAGTGAATGAAGTTAGACAACTCTCACTAAGACAGCAAACGGTTAACAACTCAATGCCGGTGGATAACACACAAAGGAATTCTGTGGGTTCCCCAAAATTCTGCAATTTTTGCCATAAGCAGGGACATTTGTTAAACGAATGTTTTAGACGGCAAAACAACACTTACTTTAATCAGGGAAGACGCCAGGAACAATCCAACAATAATATTAATAGAAGTCGTCAGGCCCCTGACCGTAGAGGTAGAGCGCAAAACTCATTGCAATCATCAAGTCAAAACCAGGCCAATAATCGTTTTGGTGACATGAATAGAAGAGAGCAACGGTGCTACAATTGTGATGGTCTTGGACATTTTGCGTCAAGGTGCCCGGAAAATTACTATCATGATAATATGTTCAATAGAAGTGGAGGAAGAAGCAACATCAGCAATAGGGGCAATAGAAATAACAACGTACGAGAAGTGGCCAACAACCGAAATAATTCGGGAAACTCAGGGCGGCCCAGCCAAAACTAAGAGGCTGGGATGCCGGAAATTCTTACTTACTTTCGAAGACTTTAGCATCTAAAACGCCAGAAGACGCAGAAAAGAGCAACCACAAAAACAAATTGTTTTTGAGGTCTATGTCAAGGGTAATGGCAGGTGGGGAGAAATGTAGACGGAGCACCACAATTAAAAACAACCAAAAAGTACACTGGAGTGAGAATATACACACGTACATTCCACAAACCTGCACAAACTAATTCACTTTCAAATCAGATTCACAAAAGGAGCAAAAACTTCGTACAGAACAAAAGAACGATGCATTCATAAATTTTCCTTGCAGGGAAGCAGTAAATAGAAGTCTGTCTTTGCTGGTAGATACAGGAGCAGACACTACATTAGTGAGGGCAGAGGCTTTGGCACCCCACGTTAAAATAGATGAACGAAATCAAAAGAGTTTGTTAGGAGCCTTCGGAGGAAATATAACATCAAAGGGGACAATAATTGCTCAGCTTGAAGGCCTGGAAGATTTTTCACTACAAATGCACGTGGTGCCCGAAGGAACCAAACTTCCAGCAGATGGGTTGCTAGGAAGAGATATGATGTGGGGCAGATCGGTGACAGACACAATTAATAAAAATTTAAGATTTTTTAAAAACGGACAAGAAGTGATTTCACTACCACTTGTCCCAGAAGGAAAATCATCACAAATATACTTAGCTGAACCATTTTCTATCAAAGAGCGTTCACAAACAATTGCATCAGTTATAATAAACTCCATTAATGGTGACATTGTCATAGACAAGTCAGAAATTTTGCCAGGTGTTTTCGTGGGTGAAACTCTAACAACAGTGAAAGCCGGAGCAGCTCTTGTACCTATTCTGAACACGAATAACACGGCCATAAATATAAGTGAAAAAATAAGCCTGAGCTACGAAAGCTACAGGGACCATAAGATGAAGCCATTAGCAACAATAAATATAATAGATTCTAGAAAAAGGTTGAAAAGAGAAAAACTACTTTTGGAAACGGTAAAACTAAACCAAAGTCTTAACCCAGAAGAGAGGTTTTCAATCGAGAATATTTTAAAGACATACGACGATATTTTCCAACTGCCTGGTGACAGTCTTACCTACACTACTGTATTGAAACATGAAATACCCACAGAAGCAAATCAACCCCCAATAAACATTAAACAATACAGACTACCAGAAGTCCACAGAACTGAAATTAACAGACAGGTAGACCAAATGCTAAAGGATAATGTAATAGCACCCAGTGTTGGAGTTATATGTAAGCAAGAAAACACTTTTATTTATTTTATTTTATAATTTTTATTTATTTATATAGCCTGCAGGGTCCCGTAGGAATTTCAGGCTATAATCTAAGTATATTAATTTTATTTAATTATAACCTGCAGGGTCCCGTAGGAATTTCAGGTTATAAGTGTTTCTTCTTACTTCTAGTTTACAACTCAACTTTTAATAATTATTTATCGCTATTTATACTAAATTCTTAACGTTAAAAATGCTGATTAAACAGCATTTCTTAAAAATAATTTAAATACTTAAATTGCTTACTTGCTAAATAGTCATATTTCAATAGTACATTAAATTAACTTATAAACAAAGTTTAAAAATACGAGGGTGCCTCTCAGCATCCCTCCCCCCTTATCGGAAACTGCGTCCCTGCGTGTGGTGTTGATGTTGCTGCAGATGGAAAAGATAAGCTAACGTTCGTATATGAAGGATGCGTCTTTTGCTGCTTTTTTTTAGGTGCGTTGTTTTGTGTTATGTCACCTTCTTTCCGGAAAACTAACTGGATTTGTATAAATTGGTGGGGCTATAGTTGTATATGATTTGTTTTTCTTCACTCGGAAAGCTTCAAAGCATAGCCGTACTAGAATTAAATTTATCTTCTTAGCTTCTTTTTCTGTTTGTTTTATCGACTCCTGATCTTCTTTAATTGTTAAAAAGTCACGTCCTAAACGTTGTCGCTTCTTTTTTTTTATTATTTTCATCTTAGCCGTATGTGTAATACCAACGTTTTAAATTCTGCAAAATAGCCAACATCTTGTGACACTTTCAAATTATTTGGATCAAATATTTCATGATCATCTTTTCGTACAACCAACTCATGCGAATGTGGACAATCAATGTTGGTCTGAAATAGACTGCATCTTATTATGGTCGGTCCTTTATAGTAGGTTTAGTATTTCTTTTATAGTCAATGCCATTCAAAGAACCATGTGGACCATGCATATCGGAATTGTATCGAAACGAAATTTTTCCACCGGCTGCTTTCTTATACACAAACTTGCTTCATATTCATATTTCATCTGCGTATTCTGAGGTGTTGTCATAAAGGTGGCGGTTGTGTTGCCTCTACTGCATTTTGCAGTGGTTAAACGAAGCTTTAATCACACTTGTTTTCACCACACTTCAGAAAAATAATCGTAGATCGTGACCACAACAAAAACACTTCGTTTTAGATCATAAGGTGCTCTTCGCATAAGGTTCAGCATCTGCTAATGATAAATTTAATTAAATAAAGTGAGGAAAATCAGAATTGTAATTTTTGAAAGTTGTTCATCCACTTTAGAGACAATAAAGCCCTCTAAGTTAAAAAAAAATGTTTCTAGTGCCATGTTTTCGTCTTTTTTATTCATTTGTGTTGCTACTCCGTTTGGGGCTGGACAAGATGAGTCCATGATGTTAGTTGACACGTTTAGGTTTGGATTCTTGTGTTGGAGAACACCACACGTAATACCACTTAATTTTTAAAATTTTAAAACTAAAAAATACTAAAATTCTTAAAACCCATCTTTTTCAAATTGTTAACAAAAACAAAAAAATCGTAATTTAAAATTGTTTACAAAAAATTATATTGGTAATAATTTATTTACAATAATATATAAGGGTTTTGGTATTTTAATGCTATAATTTAAACATAAAAAACATTATTCTTCCTTTGTTTGCTACTCTTACAAAAAAAAATTTTTTTTTCTTTTTTGCTACTTCTAAAATAACATAAAAAACTTATAAATATTTTGTATGTTGTTGTTGTAAGTATTTATGAATCCTTTTTTTTTCTTATATATTTTTTTTATTTTATATTTTTTTTTTGTTACCAAGCAAGCATTTTAATGCCTATTGAGCTTGTTCATATAAATTGGATTTTGAAAACAATAGTCCAAACCTCTGAATCAGGCGTTTTCCAATATATATTTTTATACACCTTTATATGGGTATACATATAAACACAAATATACGTGCATACATATAAACATACAACACATATACATGTGTATACATAACATATATATATATATATATATATATATATATATATATATATATATATATATATATATATATATATATATATATATATATATAATATTATCTATTTTAAGAAAGTTTTAACTTAATGTTTGTTGGGTGAAACACAAAAAACCCAAAACAAACACAAAAGTATGTAAACAATTGTATATATATACATGCTATAATGTTTACGTTTAATGCTGAGAGAAACACTTTTCAAAATATTAATCTTTTTTTGTTTATGAAATTTAAATTATTATATAAAATTATTATCGTCAGGCCAGTGACACAAAAAAAAAGTGTTGCGTATGCAAAAATGCAGTGAATAATTTACAAAACAACAGCAAGAATAAAAGAAAATGCACAAGAAATCAGACACAAAAATTTTAAACACAAAATACATTTTTACTCAAATTTCAAATTAACAAAACATTTGCTGCTTAAAATAAATCAGTGTTTAAAAATGTTAAACAAAGAATATTTTTTTTTCTTTAAAACAAACTTCACGCTATAAAATAAGTACTTTAAAACACTTGCAATTAAAAAAAACAGTGTTCTTTATTAATGAAATATCAAAAGTAAAGCACAAAATGTGGTGCTAAAACGTGAAAAGTTGTTTGCTAATTTGAAATATTCCAAGTGGGATTTTGTAAAAACGTTATTTAATTACAAAAATTAAAGGCATATTTTTCAAGAAGACTTAAATTTTATTCAAAAAATTTGCTAAAAAAAATGTGACATACAGGTGCATAAAAATGTTGCAGAATATTTTTTTTTTTAACAATTCAATAAAATGAATTAGCAACCGGAAATAGGTTTATCACATTTTCTTACTTTTTGTGTCATGCGTTTTACTTTTCCTTTATAAATAAACTTTCTGTGGCCTTTTTTCATTTTAATTCAGTTTGTTATTATTATCTTTTACTGCCTTTTTCTTAGTTTTTTCACAATATTTACCTTTAGCTGAAATTGTATCTATGTTAGAACTAACTTCATCCATTATAGGCCATTATATAATACTGTTTTTACGACATTTGTAGCAGTTTTGTGCTAATAAATAACTTTTCGATGTAAATTTTCCTTAGTCAGGAACTCCTCCTTTTTTAAAAAAAAACCTTAGTGCAGGGTGCGTATTTAGACTTCAATTTAAAATTTTAACCTTCCTTTTGTGCCCATTTATTTTCTTTATTTTGTTCATATAATAATTTTTTGCTGAAAATTTCGATATTTTCTTATACTTCAATCTTATAACTCTTCTGGTTTATCCCTTTTTTTTAACATATTCTCGTTATTTTTACTTATTTCCCTTTATGTTTCTTTACACTTTTTTTTATTTTATAATTCCTTGGTTTTTTCCCCTTTCTGACTATATATTTTCATACTATTCATTTTTTCTCATGTTCGTTAATATTCTTCTATTATTTCCCTTATATGACCCTCTGGTCTTTTTCCTCCTTTCTATTTACTTATATATTTCATTCTTTATCGCCCTCATATCCCACTTTCGTCCCGTAGCTTTGGTTTCGAGCCAAAGTATCTAGGATCAGAAATTGGTTGGCTGATACACTTTGTAGCGTATTATACGATTTTCTTTTACTATATTACCCTTTTTTTTCTCTTTAATCTCATCAACCTTTGTTCAATTTTGCCTATTTGTTACTACCCTTTTATATTTTACCTCGAAATGTTTCTTCGCATACACCATGGCACTTGCCGTCAGTTGAAATCGTATCGAATTTTCGCACCAAGTTCAATGTTTCAGGCAAATTACCGATGGCGGTGTTGTAAAGTAACTAAATCAGTGTTTTATGAGTAACTCACTTGTACTTCCGCTTGAATCCTTTGTAGCTTTAGTTGCGAGCGAAGATAACTAGAAAATAAACGGAGTAACTGATACTCTTTAAACTCAACAGAAGAAAAAAAAAATCCTTACAAAAAATTACCCTTTTTAATTATTCGCAATCTAACCCTTTGCACCCTGCCACCTTTTATAAATTCTTTATTTTACTGGTTTTATCAAATTATTATGATAAACCTTGTCGGAGTTCCTTTGTCGTATTCTTACATTGACAGGTGTGGGTACTCCCGTGATTTCATTAGGACCCAACCATATAGGTGAAAATTTATTTTTTCGCGCCTGGTTTTTTAGCCACACCATTTGTCCGGTCTTAAACTGTCTAGTCTTTGTGCCCTTTTCATAATATTTTTTTGATTTTTCTTTTGCCCTAACGTGGTTCTGTCTCACCACTTCATAACTTCGTTGAATTTGGTATTTAAGTATTTTGCTGTAGTCATCTATGTTATAGAGGGGTGCTGGCTGCTTTTTTAACCTGACAGGTATTTCAAATTCGAATCCGTACAGTACCTTGTTGGGTGTTTGCTTAGTAGACGAATGTCTTGTGTTATTGTGTACATGCATGGCATGATGCAGCCAATCATCCCAATTAGTTCCGTCAAGTTTCACAAAACTTCTTAAATACTCTGCCAGAGGTCTATGGGTCCTTTCCAGAGATCCATTGGATTGAGGATGATACGGAGTTGTATATATGTTTTTTACTCCAAGCAATTTGCAAACTTCCTTGAACAATTTTGAATTGAAGTTGCTTCCATTATCTGTCACGAGAACTTTGGGGATGAAAAATCGGGCAATTATTTCTCGAAAGAACTGCCTTGCTACCGTTGCCGCTTCCATGTCTGGGATAGCTGCGCAAGCTAGGTATTTTGAAAAATCGTCCAAAAAGGTTACTATATATTTGTTGCCACTTGATGATTCAGGTAAGGGCCCAACAATATCCATGAAAATTCTTTCAAAAGGCATATTGGGGGTTGTGGTCAGGGTCATTGGCATCCTGTCTATCCTCGAGCTTTTATTTTGCTGACAAATCTTGCAGGTGGCTACATACTTTTTAATTTGACTTTGCATTCCAGCCCATTTGTATTGTGCCCTAATACGGAAATAAGTTTTTAGCGCACCTTGGTGGCCTCCTAATGGCGTGTCATGGAAGGTTGTAATTACCTTCTTTATATCTTCTGCATCTGTTAAATATGTGGTATTATCTTCTTCTTCATGATTTTTATTCGTTTCCACTGCACTTGCCCTATTCGGAGTTTCCACACCTCTTGATTGTGCTCTCGTTATTACACCTATGTTTACTTCTTCCGTTGGAAGGCGGCTGAGAGCGTCCGCATTTTGATTCGTCTTGCCTGGTTTGTAGCGAATCTCAAAATCGTATTCTAACAATTTCAGTCTTAAACGACCCAATCTACCTTCCTGATCCCTTAGGTTAGCTATACCTTTCAAGGGTTTGTGGTCAGTGAATACCGTGAAATATCTGCCGAGCAAATATGGTCGAAACGTTTTTGTGGCCCATACAATGGCCAGCAACTCCCTCTCTATTGTGGAGTATCGTTTTTCTGTATCGCTTAATACTCTGCTAGCGAAATAAATTGGTAGGTCACTTCCTGGCTCTCCTTGAGAAAGAATTGCTCCTAGAGCTCCATTACTGGCGTCTGCTGTCAAAATGAAAGACTTGCTAAAATCAGGATATTGGAGGAGAGGAGGGTTTGTCACAGCATCCTTCAATTTGTCCATTGCTTCCTGGCACTCTTGTGTCCACTCTAATTTTGTATCCTTTCTCAACATTTTGTTAAGAGGTAATGAAATTCGTGCCGAGTTTGGAATGAACTTTCTGTAGTAATTCATCAGCCCCAAAAATGCTTGTCGCTCCTTGATATTTTTAGGGGGTGGTATATCTTTCACTGCCCTAGTCTTATTTGGGTCTGGCAGAACCCCTTTTTCTGAGCACTGGTGGCCAAGATAGATAATTTCTCTCTGCAGGAAATGACATTTTTCGGGGTGTAATTTTAGGTTGTATTTTCTTAAGACCTTTAAAACTTTTGTTAAACGTGAATTATGGTCCACTAAGTTTCTGCCATATATAACAATATCGTCCAAATAAACAAAACAGTCAATTCCTTGTAGCCCGGTTAGTATTGAATTCATTATTCTTTGAAAAGTAGCTGGTGCACCCGTCAATCCGAAAGGCATACGGTTAAATTCATAGTGCCCTAGGTTGGTACTGAAGGCGGTTTTTTGCTTGTCGTTAGGATCCATTAATACTTGATGGTATCCACTTGCTAAATCGAGAGTAGAGAAATACCTGCTGCACCCTAATTGGTCTAAAATCTCATCGATTCTTGGTATTGGGAAAACCTGTTTTACTGTCGCTTCGTTCAGTTTTCTAAAATCTACAACCAATCGCCACTTTTTTTCGCCGTGTTGTCCTGCTTTTTTGGGTACCAAAAGAACCGGGGAGTTCCATGGAGAATTGCTGGGTGTTATTACATTATCCTTTAGCATTTGGTCTACCTGTCTGTTAATTTCAGTTCTGTGGACTTCTGGTAGTCTGTATTGTTTAATGTTTACTGGGGGTTGATTTGCTTCCGTGGGTATTTCATGTTTCAATACAGTAGTGTAGGTAAGACTGTCACCAGGCAGTTGGAAAATATCATCGTATGTCTTTAAAATATTCTCGATTGAAAACCTCTCTTCTGGGTTAAGACTTTGGCTTAGTTTCACCATTTCCAAAAGTAGTTTTTCTCTTTTCAACCTTTTTCCAGAATCTATTATATTTATTGTTGCTAATGGCTTCATCTTATAGTCCCTGTAGCTTTCGTAGCTCAGGCTTATTTTTTCACTTATATTTATGGCCGTGTTATTCGTGTTCAGAATGGGTACAAGAGCTGCTCCGGCTTTCACTGTTGTTAGAGTTGCACCCACGAAAACACCTGGCAAAATTTCTGACTTGTCTATGACAATGTCACCATTAATGGAGTTTACTATAACTGATGCAATTGTTTGTGAACGCTCTTTGATAGAAAATTGTTCAGCTAAGTATATTTGTGATGATTTTCCTTCTGGGACAAGTGGTAGTGAAATCACTTCTTGTCCGTTTTTAAAAAATCTTAAATTTTTATTAATTGTGTCTGTCACCGATCTGTCCCACATCATATCTCTTCCTAGCAAACCATCTGCTGGAAGTTTGGTTCCTTCGGGCACCACGTGCATTTGTAGTGAAAAATCTTCCAGGCCTTCAAGCTGAGCAATTATTGTCCCCTTTGATGTTATGTTTCCTCCGAAGGCTCCTAACAAACTCTTTTGATTTCGTTCATCTATTTTAACGTGGGGTGCCAAAGCCTCTGCCCTCACTAATGTAGTGTCTGCTCCTGTATCTACCAGCAAAGACAGACTTCTATTTACTGCTTCCCTGCAAGGAAAATTTATGAATGCATCGTTCTTTTGTTCTGTACGAAGTTTTTGCTCCTTTTGTGACTCTGATTTGAAAGTGAAATAGTTTGTGCAGGTTTGTGGAATGTACGTGTGTATATTCTCACTCCAGTGTACTTTTTTGTTGTTTTTAATTGTGGTGCTCCGTCTACATTTCTCCCCACCTGCCATTACCCTTGACATAGACCTCAAAAACAATTTGTTTTTGTGGTTGCTCTTTTCTGCGTCTTCTGGCGTTTTAGATGCTAAAGTCTTCGAAAGTAAGTAAGAATTTCCGGCATCCCAGCCTCTTAGTTTTGGCTGGGCCGCCCTGAGTTTCCCGAATTATTTCGGTTGTTGGCCACTTCTCGTACGTTGTTATTTCTATTGCCCCTATTGCTGATGTTACTTCTTCCTCCACTTCTATTAAACATATTATCATGATAGTAATTTTCCGGGCACCTTGACGCAAAATGTCCAAGACCATCACAATTGTAGCACCGTTGCTCTCTTCTATTCATGTCACCAAAACGATTATTGGCCTGGTTTTGACTTGATGATTGCAATGAGTTTTGCCCTCTACCTCTACGGTCAGGGGCCTGACGACTTTTATTAATATTATTGTTGGATTGTTCTTGGCGTCTTCCCTGATTAAAGTTAGTATTGTTTTGCCGTCTAAAACATTCGTTTAAAAAATGTCCCTGCCTATGGCAAAAATTGCAGAATTTTGGGGAACCCACAGAATTCCTTTGTGTGTAATCCACCGGCATTGAGTTGTTAACCGTTTGCTGTCTTAGTGAGAGTTGTCTAACTTCATTCACTAATTGTTGGACTGTTTCGTACAACGGTTCCTGGGCTTGCACTGTCATTACATTTGACAATCGCATGTTGGCGCCTAACAGGTTTTGTGCATCCTTTGTAATCTTCAACAATTCAGATAATTTGTCATTTTCATGCCCAATGAACCTGGATACCAATTTCGGGTCACGTAAGCCCCTTATATAACTTCTTACCGCTGATTGATTGCAGTGGTCCATCATAGATTTCCGATGCGATGCATCCTGCCATTGTGCAGCAATTAATTCTGTTGCGTCTATAAGAAGCCTTTCTAATCTTTCGCCAAATTCATACGCGCTTTCCGTCGATGCTTGCTTACTGCTAAATATTAACTCTTGTATTTCATTAAGGGTTTTGGACTTTATAAATTTTTCTCTGACAGCTAAACATAGGGCTTCTATTGTTCCAAAATCTTTGTTGTGCAAATATGAGTAGGCGTTCCCAAAAAGTCTTGTTTTTATACATTTTAGCAGGTCGACTACACTACCTGCTTCCAAAAGTTTATCTTTCGCAATCATACAGCCTTCAATGAATTTATTTGATTCTGTCGTAAGCTCTGGGCCATCTGCACCGTAGAAAATTGGCACCATGTGTGATACATTTTTCAAAAGTTCCGTAAAAGACGTTACATTGTTGGTTGAAATTTCTTCACTTATTCTGTCTGTAGTTTGTATTTCTCTCGGCGATGGTGAGCGCCTCTTCAAAATTTCATGTGCCGATGCTACCAATGTATCAAATTCTCGAATTAAGGTGTTGTCTATCCCTTCTGTCCTCTTTAAGTCGTCGAATGTTTCTTTGTATTGTGCTAACTCGCTAAATTTTTTAGATGTCGTCTCTGTGGTATAGCCTCTGCTCCCTGCCTTTTTTGTATTTATTATAATGCTCCGAGTTTTGGATATCAGGTCACGAGCCGTTTCTTTCTCCTCTATACGAGTATCCTTATTATTAATCTCCTCTGCCTGCTCGTCAGTAACCGTAGAAATGCGGTCTGTGTGTCCTATTGTTATATAAGGAACTTTGGAATCCTCTTCTGTTAATTCTTCCCTTATTGATGGAGTGGGTGACCTAGTCTTGTGTATAATGTCGAGTTCACGCTTTGCATTTCCTAAGGCTGTTTGTAATCTTTGTACGGTGTCGTCTTGTACGTCTATTTGCTGTTGTTGTTTCAGTTGTTTTTTAAATTCATTCTCACTTAACCCCTTTTGTCTCAATTTTTCAACCAAGAATGCGTTTTCTTCTACTGCCTGCTCTAATAAACTGTCCGTATAATTAATCTGTTCCCATAATTTGCGGCTCTGTTTTTCTAAAAGTCCCTTGGTGACCTCCAATTCTTCTATTCTTTTACAAAAATCTGCCGACTGGTTCTTATGAGGGTCTCCTATCAATTGTAGCACATAACCAACTTCCTCTAATTTTGTTAGTTTCTGGTGCCTTATATTGTCCCTATGTCTTTCTGTAAATTCTTTTCCTTGTTTCAAACTATTTAATTCTGTCCATGCGACAACTTGCAGACTGTCAACCGAATAGTTATACTTATTGATCTTAGATAGTAATTCGTCCGTCCTTGATTTAGGGTTGTCCATTTACAAATCTAAAAATTTTAAAGGCATACTTACCAGCACCAAAAACATTTCCGCTATTGTCTTCAAAAGTAAAAAAAAAAAAATGTACTGATCGCGACGTTTACTCTATACAAAATTTAAATTTGCCTTGCTTAATGTGGCTTAGGCCTGTGGCAATTACTTTTCAATTCCACCACTTTGTATTTTGGCAAAGATCCCAAAGGCGTACTGGTATACAGATGCTTAATGACCCCTAGGAATTCACCTCTATACTTAGTGGTTTCTTTAAATTTTTCTTTGCCACCGACTTAACCGATTTTGTTCACAAGCAAAACAAATCGAATCAAAACTTCTCCCAATGTGGCCAAAGTAATTAGCAGTTTACTAATAATTCCACCAATTCACACTTCTTTGAAGACACTAAAGGCGTACTGGTATACAGATGCTTAATGACCCCTAATGCTTCACTTCCGTGTTTACTTAGTTTCCTAATTTTCGTTGCTATAAAATTATTGCCACATTCGGAAAGGATTCAAAATCAATATAACCAAATTTTATTCCTGGAGGGTCCCTTAGGAATCGCAGGATATTTATTCTTTTATTACCGGCTGCGCCAAAAATGTTGGAGTTATATGTAAGCAAGAAAACACTTTTATTTATTTTATTTTATAATTTTTATTTATTTATATAGCCTGCAGGGTCCCGTAGGAATTTCAGGCTATAATCTAAGTATATTAATTTTATTTAATAATAACCTGCAGGGTCCCGTAGGAATTTCAGGTTATAAGTGTTTCTTCTTACTTCTAGTTTACAACTCAACTTTTAATAATTATTTATCGCTATTTATACTAAATTCTTAACGCTAAAAATGCTGATTAAACAGCATTTCTTAAAAATAATTTAAATACTTAAATTGCTTACTTGCTAAATAGTCATATTTCAATAGTACATTAAATTAACTTATAAACAAAGTTTAAAAATACGAGGGTGCCTCTCAACACCAGCAATTCTCCATGGAACTCCCCGGTTGTTTTGGTACCCAAAAAAGCAGGACAACACGGCGAAAAAAAGTGGCGATTGGTTGTAGATTATAGAAAACTGAACGAAGCGACAGTAAAACAAGTTTTCCCAATACCAAGAATCGATGAGATTTTAGACCAATTAGGGTGCAGCAGGTATTTCTCTACTCTCGATTTAGCAAGTGGATACCATCAAGTATTAATGGATCCTAATGACAAGCAAAAAACCGCCTTCAGTATCAACCTAGGGCACTATGAATTTAACCGTATGCCTTTCGGATTGACGGGTGCACCAGCTACTTTTCAAAGAATAATGAATTCAATACTAACCGGGCTACAAGGAATTGACTGTTTCGTTTATTTGGACGATATTGTTATATATGGCAGAAACTTACTGGACCATAATTCACGTTTAACAAAAGTTTTGGAGGTCTTAAGAAAATACAACCTAAAATTACACCCCGAAAAATGTCATTTCCTGCAGAGAGAAATTATCTACCTTGGCCACCAGTGCTCAGAAAAAGGGGTTCTGCCAGACCCAAATAAGACTAGGGCAGTGAAAGATATACCACCCCCTAAAAATATCAAGGAGCTACAAGCATTTTTGGGGCTGATGAATTACTACAGAAAGTTCATTCCAAACTCGGCACGAATTTCATTACCTCTTAACAAAATGTTGAGAAAGGATACAAAATTAGAGTGGACACAAGAGTGCCAGGAAGCAATGGACAAATTGAAGGATGCTGTGACAAACCCTCCTCTCCTCCAATATCCTGATTTTAGCAAGTCTTTCATTTTGACAACAGACGCCAGTAATGGAGCTCTAGGAGCAATTCTTTCTCAAGGAGAGCCAGGAAGTGACCTACCAATTTATTTCGCTAGCAGAGTATTAAGCGATACAGAAAAACGATACTCCACAATAGAGAGGGAGTTGCTGGCCATTGTATGGGCCACAAAAACGTTTCGACCATATCTGCTCGGCAGATATTTCACGGTATTCACTGACCACAAACCCTTGAAAGGTATAGCTAACCTAAGGGATCAGGAAGGTAGATTGGGTCGTTTAAGACTGAAATTGTTAGAATACGATTTTGAGATTCGCTACAAACCAGGCAAGACGAATCAAAATGCGGACGCTCTCAGCCGCCTTCCAACGGAAGAAGTGAACATAGGTGTAATAACGAGAGCACAATCAAGAGGTGTGGAAACTCCAAATAGGGCAAGTGCAGTGGAAACGAATAAAAATCATGAAGAAGAAGATAATACCACATATTTAACAGATGCAGAAGATATAAAGAAGGTAATTACAACCTTCCATGACACGCCATTAGGAGGCCACCAAGGTGCGCTAAAAACTTATTTCCGTATTAGAGCACAATACAAATGGGCTGGAATGCAAAGTCAAATTAAAAAGTATGTAGCCTCCTGCAAGATTTGCCAGCAAAATAAAAGCTCGAGGATAGACAGGATGCCAATGACCCTGACCACAACTCCCAATATGCCTTTTGAAAGAATTTTCATGGATATTGTTGGGCCCTTACCTGAATCATCAAGTGGCAACAAATATATAGTAACCTTTTTGGACGATTTTTCAAAATACCTAGCTTGCGCAGCTATCCCAGACATGGAAGCGGCAACGGTAGCAAGGCAGTTCTTTCGAGAAATAATTGCCCGATTTTTCATCCCCAAAGTTCTCGTGACAGATAATGGAAGCAACTTCAATTCGAAATTGTTCAAGGAAGTTTGCAAATTGCTTGGAGTAAAAAACATATATACAACTCCATATCATCTTCAATCCAATGGATCTCTGGAAAGGACCCATAGACCTCTTGCAGAGTATTTAAGAAGTTTTGTGAAACTTGACGGAACTAATTGGGATGATTGGCTGCATCATGCCATGCATGTACACAATAACACAAGACATTCGTCTACTAAGCAAACACCCAACAAGGTACTGTACGGATTCGAATTTGAAATACCTGTCAGGTTAAAAAAGCAGCCAGCACCTCTCTATAACACAGATGACTACAGCAAAATACTTAAATACCAAATTCAACGAAGTTATGAAGTGGTGAGACAGAACCAGGTTAGGGCAAAAGAAAAATCAAAAAAATATTATGACAAGGGCACAAAGACTAGACAGTTTAAGACCGGACAAATGGTGTGGCTAAAAAACCAGGCGCGAAAAAATAAATTTTCACCTATATGGTTGGGTCCCTATGAAGTCACGGGAATACCCACACCTGTCAATGTAAGAATACGACGAAGGAACTCCGACAAGGTTTATCATAATAATTTGATAAAACCAGTAAAATAAAGAATTTATAAAAGGTTACAGGGTGCAAAGGGTTTGATTGCGAATAATTAAAAAGGGTATTATTTGTAAGGATTTTCTTTCTTCTGTTGAGCTTAAAGAGTATCAGTTCCTCCGTTTATTTTCTGGTTATCTTCGCTTGCAACTAAAGCTACAAAGGATTTAAGCGGAAGTACAAGTGAGTTACTCATAAAACACTGATTTAGTTACTTTACAACACCGCCATCGGTAATTTGCCTGAAACATTGAACTTGGTGCGAAAATTCGATACGATTTCAACTGACGGCAAGTGCCATGGGGTATGCGAAGAAACATTTCGAGGTAAAATAGGAAAGGGTAGTAACAAATAGGCAAAATTGAACAAAGGTTGATGAGGTTAAAGAGAGAAAAAAAAGGGTAATATAGTAAAAGAAAATCGTATAATACGCTACAAAGTGTATCAGCCAACCAATTTCTGATCCTAGATACTTTGGCTCGAAACCAAAGCTACGGGACGAAATTGGGATATGAGGGCGATAAAGGATGAAATATATAAGTAAAAAGAAAGGAGGAAAAAGACCAGAGGGTCATATAAGGGAAATAATAGAAGAATATTAACGAACATGAGAAAAAATGAATAGTATGAAAATATATTGTCAGAAAGGGGGAAATAGCAAGGAATTATAAAAAGAAAAAAAAATGTGAAGAAACATAAACGAAAATGAGTAAAAATAAGGGTAGGAGAAGATGTGAAAAAAAGGGAAAAAACCAGAAGGGTTATGAGATTAAAGTATAAGGAAATATCAGAAAAAAAAAATTATATGAACAAAATAAAGAAAATAATAAGGAAGGTAAAAATTTTAAAATAAAGTATAAATACGCACCCTGCACTAAAGTTTTTAAAAGGAGGTGTTCCTGACTAAGGAAAATTTACATCGAAAAGTTATTTATTAGCACAAAACTGCTACAAATGTCGTAAAAACAGTATTATATAATGGCCTATAATGGATGAAGTTAGTTCTAACATAGATACAATTTCAGCTAAAGGTAAATATTGTGAAAAAACTAAGACAAACTGAATTAAAATGAAAAAAGGCCACAGAAAGTTTTTTTTATAAAACGCATGACACAAAAAGAAAGAAATTTAAAACAATTTTATAAACATATTTTTAAAATAAAATATGATAAATCCATTTTCTGTAATTTTATTGAATCGCTAAGAGAAAAAATATATTTTGTATTTTCACATTCTTTTTTTACAAATGTGTTGAATTAAGTTTGAGTCTTCTAGAAAAATACGCCTTTAATTTTTGAAATTAAATGACAATTTTACAAAATCTCACTTGGAATGTTTCAAATTAACAAACAACTTTTAACGTTTAAGCACCAAATTTTGTGCTTTACTTTTGATATTTCATTGCAAATGTTTTAAAGTACTTATTTTATAGCGTGAAGTTTGTTTTAAAGAAAAAAAAAAATATTCTTTGTTTAACATTTTTAAACACTGATTTATTTTAAGCAGCAAATGTTTTGTTAATTTGAAATTTGAGTAAAAATGTATTTTTTGTTCAAAATTTTTGTGTCTGATTTCTTGTGCATTTTCTTTTATTCTTGCTGTTGTTTTGTAAATTATTCACTGCATTTTTGCATACGGAACACTTTTTTTTGCATCACTGGCCTGACGATAATAATTTTATGTAATAATTTAAATTCCACAAACAAAAAAAAAAAAAGATTAATATTTTCAAAAGTGCTACTCTTAGCATTAAACGTAAACATTATAGCATGTATATATATATATGTGTATACAATTATTGACATACTTTTGTGTTTGTTTTGGGTTTTTTGTGTTTCACCGAACAAACATTTAGTTAAAACTATTCTTAAAATAGTTTAAACGTAAATAAGTATATATTTGTATATTTGTGTTAATATGAATACACATATATAGGTGTATAAAGATATATATTGGAAAACGCCTGCTTCAGAGGTTTTGATTATTGTTTTCACAATCCAATATATATGAACAAGCTCAATAGGCATTAAAATGCTTGCTTGGTACCAAAAAAAAAAAAAAAAATATATATATATATATCTGTATACACATACATATGTGTTGTATGTTTATATGTATGCACGTATATTTGTGTTGATATGCATACACATATATGGGTGTATAAGGATATATATTGGAAAACGCCTGATTCAGAGGTTTGGACTATTGTTTTCAAAATCCAATATATATGAACAAGCTCAATAGGCATTAAAATGCTTGCTTGGTAACAAAAAGAAAAAAAAAAATATAATAAAAAAAAAAAAAATATATATATAAAAAAAAGATTCATAAATGCTTACAAGAACAATATGCAAAATATTTATGAGTTTTTGTGTTGTTTAAAAGTAAAAAAAAGAAATTTTTCTAAGAGAAGCAAACAAAAGAAGCATAATGTTTTTTATGTTTAAATTATAGCATTATAATACCAGAACCCCTATATATAATTGTAAATAATTTAATATCAATATAATTTTTTGTAAACAATTTTAAATTATGACTTTTTTGTTTTTGTTAACAATTTGAAAAAGATGGGTTTTGGGAATTTTAGTATTTTTTAGTTTTAAAATTTAAAAATAAACTGGGATTACGTGTGGTGTTCTCCAACACAATAAGCGAAACCTTTACGTGTCAACTAACATCATGGACTCATCTTGTCCAGCCCCAACGGAGTAGCAACAAAAATGAACAAAAAATACGGAAACATGGCACTAGAGGTGCAAGAAAATAAACAAAAATTTTTTAACTTAGAGGGCTTTATTGTGGATAAAAAACGTTCAAAATCTCAATTATGATTTTCCTCACTATACTTAATTAAATTTATCATTAGCAGATACTGAACCTTATCCGAAGAGCACCTTATGATCTAAAACGAAGTGTTTTTGTTATAGTCACGAGCTACGATTTTTTTTTTCTGAAGTGTGGTAAAAACAAGTGTGATTAAAGCTTCGTTTAACCACTGCAAAATGCAGTAGAGGCAACACAACCGCCACCTTTATCACAATTCCTCTGAATACGCAGATGAAATATGAATATTGAAGCAAGTTTGTGCATAAGAAAGCAGCCAGTGGAAAAATTTCGTTTCGATACAAGTTCGATATACATGGTACACATGGTTCTTCGAATGGCATTGACTATAAAAGAAGTACTAAAACTTTTCTCGAAGTTGAATTGGTTGGTTATAACGGACCGACCATAATAAGATGCAGTCTATTTCAGACCAACATTGATTGTCCACATTCGCATGAGTTGGTTGCACGAAAAGATGATCATGAAATATTTGATCCAAATAATTTGAAAGTGTCACAAGATGTTGGCTATTTTGCAGAATTTAAAACATTGGTATTACACATACGGCTAAGATGAAAATAATAAAAAAAAAAGAAGCGACAACGTTTAGGACGTGACTTTTTAACAATTAAAGAAGTTCAGGAGTCGATAAAACAAACAGAAAAAGAAGCTAAGAAGATAAATTTAATTCTAGTACGGCTAAGCTTTGAAGCTTTCCGAGTGGAGAAAAACAAATCATATACAACTATAGCCCCACCAATTTATACAAATCCAGTTAGTTTTCCGGAAAGAAGGTAACATAACACAAAACAAGGCACCTAAAATAAGCAGCAAAAAACGCATCCTTCATATACGAACGTTAGCTCTCCATCTGCAGCAACATCAACACCACACGCAGGGACGCAGTTTCCGATAAGGGGGGAGGGATGTTGAGAGGCACCCTCGTATTTTTAAACTCTAGTTATAAGTTAATCAAAATTAATAAATGTGTATTAATGTAATATAAATCTTTTTGACAGTCAGCACTTTATTTAGTTAAACTTTGTTTATAAGTTCATTTAAAATTAATGTACTATTGAAATATGACTATTTAGCAAGTAAGCAATTTAATTATTTAAATTATTATTTTTAAGAAATGCTGTTTCTGTTTGATCAGCATTTTTAGCGTTAAGAATTTAGTATAAATAGTGATAAATAATTATTAAAAGTTGAGTTGTAAACTAGAAGTAAGAACAAACACTTATAGCCTGAAATTCCTACGGGACCCTGCAGGCTATATAAATAAATAAAAATCATAAAATAAAATAAATAAAAGTGTTTTCTTGCTTACAAATAACTCCAACAATACACCAATAAAACTTATTGATGTTCGAGAAAAAGAAAAACAAGCTGAAATAGTCAAAAAAAATACACGACAGAGCATACACAGGCTACAGAAACAACATACAGGAGATACTCGAAAATTACTATTGGCCAGAAATTAAACAACAACACAAAGCATTTAACAAAAAGTGCACACCTTGCCTATATGGTAAATATGAGAGGAATCCAACAAGAGAACCATTAGGAGATTCCGACATTCCAACAGAACCAGGCAAATACATATATATATATATATATTTCAACGACAACAAAATATTTCTAGTCGCCATTGATAAATTCTCAAAATATGTTACTTTGAGGGAAATTGACTCAAGAGAGCGCATGGCTGAGAAAATTGAAATATAACTATCCAAACTTCACACGATTGATGACTGATAACGAAAAATGCCTAAATACACCAGCAGTAAATATGATGTGTATAAAATATGCCATAAAAAAGATAAAAACACCAGTCTACAGATCGACATCAAATGGACAAGTAGAACGCGTCCACAGTACCACTTCCGACCTAGCAAGAATATTTAAAATACAAAACGATACACAAATAGCTGAGGAAATATATAAAACAACAAGAGAAATAAATAACACCATACACTCAGTCACAGGGCAAAAACCAGTTGATATTTTATTTAACAAAATAAAATACGACAAAAAAAACATATATGAAAAACTAAAAAAGGCATCAGAAAAAACACTTGAAAGACTAAATCAAGGTGCTAAACATCGAACCTTCCAACCAAATGAACAAATTCTTGTGAAAATAAAAGGTGTGAGAACGAAAAAAGACGCCAGGTACATTAAGCAAATTGTGAAGGAAGACCGTGAGGACACTGTTTTAACCACAAGGGGTGTGATCGTACACAAAGATAACATTAAGAACTACACAATCAACAAAGATGATACTCTTCCTGATATTTCTAGTAATGGTCATATCAAAAACCAAAGCAGAAGTAGAAATTAAAAACTTAAACGGACAAAAATACGTCCTAACCAGGACCGATGATGCTTTCCTATGTGATGAACACACATATCTCTTCCACGTCAGTAACTTAACAAAGATACTAACGTCTTACAAACAAATTATCCGAGATCAATATAACGCCAATATCCAAGAAACACTCTTAATAAAGAAAATTGAAATATTGGAAAATCAACTGAACGAGCATAAAAGAAACACAAGATCCTTAAATTTCCTAGGATCAGCTTTGAAATTTGTCACAGGAATTCCAGACCACGATGATTTTGTCAATATGGAAAAAACAATAAATACACTCATAAATAACAATGAGAAACAACGTTTGATTAACTCAAGGTTCAAAAAAATAATTGATACACTACAAGGTAACACATTGGAAAACCATATTATCCTCGAACAAGTTCACGAACAGCTCCTACTATTAGTTAGAAAAATTATTGCCGCAAAGAATAATGAATACTTAACCGAGTCCCTAACTTTAGACGACATAAGAGAAATAATAGAACATGAATTAATCTCAGTACCTGTAATAAACATTTTGGAGTACGCAGACATTCATATAGCAAGAACGAAGGACTTAATTATAACAATTTACAATATACAAATATTGTAAAGATCATAAAATATCATAAATATACAAATCATAAAATACAAAACATGTTCTTATATCTTTGTTCCAAAATATCCATTAAGACAAAGGAAATATTATTTGTAACAAATTAGTATTTAAAAAGATATTTTTGGAATTTGGAAAGTTAGTTAAGATTTAGCATAAGTACTGAACAGAACTCATTTTTAAGATAAATAAAAAATAAAAAATCGCGTAGCCGCCCATGAAATTATATTTTTATTTAACTTAAAAACATAGAATTTAATTCGTGCGGTCTTCAACCCGAAGAAAGTTCTCCGAATCTCTTTCAATATGGGCTCTTCGGACGGCCCCGAGTTCTCCATTGAGTTTAAGGTGCAGGCCTGTGGCCACTTAGGGGCTGGCGGAACTTCGTCTTCGTCGGCGGAACTTATGGTAATAGGCTCAAAATCCGGGCTAGTCGGTGTGGATTTGGCAGGAAAGGGGTTTTGAGACTTGTTCTGTTGGCTCATGCGATAATACGTAGCACGCTTTTGCGAGCGGTTGACCTGAGTTGCTGGTTGTCGGTGGTGATGGCTTGTCGGGACCCTTGTGGTTGGCCTACGAGGTTTGGCGAGTGGGACTCGTCTTCCCCGACTGGTACTAGGTACTGCCTCATTTTTGATGAATATGGTTCTCCTAATTTTTGGTTTCTCCCGGACCATACTATCGCGGAACTTCGCTCGTGATTTCCCAAACTTGTTTTGTTGCGTACTCATCCTTTTCTGCGATTGGTTCGGACACAGGGAATAGTTAATCTTGGCTTTCCTAATTCGTCTTCCAGTGTCCTGAGGTGTATATCGCTCTGGTCTCGGTGCAGACTTGGCCACCAAGCCCGCACATCTGAACGTGGCCTGGAGTGCTTTTAGCCCCTCCAATCCCAGAATTAGGTCTTCCATGGCTTCCTGCATAACCAGAAATTGGCAGAGCACGCTCACTTGGAATGTTTCAAATTAACAAACAACTTTTAACGTTTAAGCACCAACTTTTGTGCTTTACTTTTGATATTTCATTGCAAATGTTTTAAAGTACTTATTTTATAGCGTGAAGTTTGTTTTAAAGAAAAAAAAAAAATATTCTTTGTTTAACATTTTTAAACACTGATTTATTTTAAGCAGCAAATGTTTTGTTAATTTGAAATTTGAGTAAAAATGTATTTTTTGTTTAAAATTTTTGTGTCTGATTTCTTGTGCATTTTCTTTTATTCTTGCTGTTGTTTTGTAAATTATTCACTGCATTTTTGCATACGGATCACTTTTTTTTGCGTCACTGGCCTGACGATAATAATTTTATGTAATAATTTAAATTCCACAAACAAAAAAAAAAAAAAGATTAATATTTTCAAAAGTGCTACTCTTAGCATTAAACGTAAACATTATAGCATGTATATATATATGTGTATACAATTATTGACATACTTTTGTGTTTGTTTTGGGTTTTTTGTGTTTCACCGAACAAACATTTAGTTAAAACTATTCTTAAAATAGTTTAAACGTAAATAAGTATATATTTGTGTTAATATGAATACACATATATAGGTGTATAAAGATATATATTGGAAAACGCCTGCTTCAGAGGTTTTGATTATTGTTTTCACAATCCAATATATATGAACAAGCTCAATAGGCATTAAAATGCTTGCTTGGTACCAAAAAAAAAAAATATATATATATATCTGTATACACATATATATGTGTTGTATGTTTATATGTATGCACGTATATTTGTGTTGATATGCATACACATATATGGGTGTATAAGGATATATATTGGAAAACGCCTGATTCAGAGGTTTGGACTATTGTTTTCAAAATCCAATATATATGAACAAGCTCAATAGGCATTAAAATGCTTGCTTGGTAACAAAAAGAAAAAAAAAAATATAATAAAAAAAAAAAAAAAATATATATATATAAAAAAAAGATTCATAAATGCTTACAAGAACAATATGCAAAATATTTATGAGTTTTTGTGTTGTTTAAAAGTAGCAAAAAAAGAAATTTTTCTAAGAGAAGCAAACAAAAGAAGCATAATGTTTTTTATGTTTAAATTATAGCATTATAATACCAGAACCCCTATATATAATTGTAAATAATTTAATATCAATATAATTTTATGTAAACAATTTTAAATTATGACTTTTTTGTTTTTGTTAACAATTTGAAAAAGATGGGTTTTGGGAATTTTAGTATTTTTTAGTTTTAAAATTTAAAAATAAACTGGGATTACGTGTGGTGTTCTCCAACACAATAAGCGAAACCTTTACGTGTCAACTAACATCATGGACTCATCTTGTCCAGCCCCAACGGAGTAGCAACAAAAATGAACAAAAAATACGGAAACATGGCACTAGAGGTGCAAGAAAATAAACAAAAATTTTTTAACTTAGAGGGCTTTATTGTGGATAAAAAACGTTCAAAATCTCAATTATGATTTTCCTCACTATACTTAATTAAATTTATCATTAGCAGATACTGAACCTTATCCGAAGAGCACCTTATGATCTAAAACGAAGTGTTTTTGTTATAGTCACGAGCTACGATTTTTTTTTTTTCTGAAGTGTGGTAAAAACAAGTGTGATTAAAGCTTCGTTTAACCACTGCAAAATGCAGTAGAGGCAACACAACCGCCACCTTTATCACAATTCTTCCGAATACGCAGATGAAATATGAATATTGAAGCAAGTTTGTGCATAAGAAAGCAGCCAGTGGAAAAATTTCGTTTCGATACAAGTTCGATATACATGGTACACATGGTTCTTCGAATGGCATTGACTATAAAAGAAGTACTAAAACTTTTCTCGAAGTTGAATTGGTTGGTTATAACGGACCGACCATAATAAGATGCAGTCTATTTCAGACCAACATTGATTGTCCACATTCGCATGAGTTGGTTGTACGAAAAGATGATCATGAAATATTTGATCCAAATAATTTGAAAGTGTCACAAGATGTTGGCTATTTTGCAGAATTTAAAACATTGGTATTGCACATACGGCTAAGGTGAAAATAATAAAAAAAAAAGAAGCGACAACGTTTAGGACGTGACTTTTTAACAATTAAAGAAGATCAGGAGTCGATAAAACAAACAGAAAAAGAAGCTAAGAAGATAAATTTAATTCTAGTACGGCTATGCTTTGAAGCTTTCCGAGTGGAGAAAAACAAATCATATACAACTATAGCCCCACCAATTTATACAAATCCAGTTAGTTTTCCGGAAAGAAGGTAACATAACACAAAACAAGGCACCTAAAATAAGCAGCAAAAGACGCATCCTTCATATACGAACGTTAGCTCTCCATCTGCAGCAACATCAACACCACACGCAGGGACGCAGTTTCCGATAAGGGGGGAGGGATGTTGAGAGGCACCCTCGTATTTTTAAACTCTAGTTATAAGTTAATCAAAATTAATAAATGTGTATTAATGTAATATAAATCTTTTTGACAGTCAGCACTTTATTTAGTTAAACTTTGTTTATAAGTTAATTTAAAATTAATGTACTATTGAAATATGACTATTTAGCAAGTAAGCAATTTAATTATTTAAATTATTATTTTTAAGAAATGCTGTTTCTGTTTGATCAGCATTTTTAGCGTTAAGAATTTAGTATAAATAGTGATAAATAATTATTAAAAGTTGAGTTGTAAACTAGAAGTAAGAACAAACACTTATAGCCTGAAATTCCTACGGGGCCCTGCAGGCTATATAAATAAATAAAAATCATAAAATAAAATAAATAAAAGTGTTTTCTTGCTTACAAATAACTCCAACAATACACCAATAAAACTTATTGATGTTCGAGAAAAAGAAAAACAAGCTGAAATAGTCAAAAAAATACACGACAGAGCATACACAGGCTACAGAAACAACATACAGGAGATACTCGAAAATTACTATTGGCCAGAAATTAAACAACAACACAAAGCATTTAACAAAAAGTGCACACCTTGCCTATATGGTAAATATGAGAGGAATCCAACAAGAGAACCATTAGGAGATTCCGACATTCCAACAGAACCAGGCAAATACATATATATATATATATATATATATATATTTCAACGACAAAAAAATATTTCTAGTCGCCATTGATAAATTCTCAAAATATGTTACTTTGAGGGAAATTGACTCAAGAGAGCGCATGGCTGAGAAAATTGAAATATAACTATCCAAACTGCACACGATTGATGACTGATAACGAAAAATGTCTAAATACACTAGCAGTAAATATGATGTGTATAAAATATGGCATAAAAAAGATAAAAACACCAGTCTACAGATCGACATCAAATGGACAAGTAGAACGCGTCCACAGTACCACATCCGAGCTAGCAAGAATATTTAAAATACAAAACGATACACAAATAGCTAAGGAAATATATAAAACAACAAGAGAAATAAATAACACCATACACTCAGTCACAGGGCAAAAACCAGTTGATATTTTATTTAACAAAATAAAATACGACAAAAAAACCATATATGAAAAACTAAAAAAGGCATCAGAAAAAACACTTGAAAGACTAAATCAAGGTGCTAAACATCGAACCTTCCAACCAAATGAACAAATTCTTGAGAAAATAAAAGGTGTGAGAACGAAAAAAGACGCCAGGTACATTAAGCACATTGTGAAGGAAGACCGTGAGGACACTGTTTTAACCACAAGGGGTGTGATCGTACACAAAGATAACATTAAGAACTACACAATCAACAAAGATGATACTCTTCCTGATATTTCTAGTAATGGTCATATCAAAAACCAAAGCAGAAGTAGAAATTAAAAACTTAAACGGAAAAATACGTCCTAACCAGGACCGATGATGCTTTCCTATGTGATGAACACACATATCTCTTCCACGTCAGTAACTTAACAAAGATACTAACGTCTTACAAACAAATTATCCGAGATCAATATAACGCCAATATCCAAGAAACACTCTTAATAAAGAAAATTGAAATATTGGAAAATCAACTGAACGAGCATAAAAGAAACACAAGATCCTTAAATTTCCTAGGATCAGCTTTGAAATTTGTCACAGGAATTCCAGACCACGACGATTTTGTCAATATGGAAAAAACAATAAATACACTCATAAATAACAATGAGAAACAACGTTCGATTAACTCAAGGTTCAAAAAAATAATTGATACACTACAAGGTAACACATTGGAAAACCATATTATCCTCGAACAAGTTCACGAACAGCTCCTACTATTAGTTAGAAAAATTAATGCCGCAAAGAATAATGAATACCTAACCGAGTCCCTAACTTTAGACGACATAAGAGAAATAATAGAACATGAATTAATCTCAGTACCTGTAATAAACATTTTGGAGTACGCAGACATTCATATAGCAAGAACGAAGGACTTAATTATAACAATTTACAATATACAAATATTGTAAAGATCATAAAATGTCATAAATATACAAATCATAAAATACAAAACATGTTCTTATATCTTTGTTCCAAAATATCCATTAAGACAAAGGAAATATTATTTGTAACAAATTAGTATTTAAAAAGATATTTTTGGAATTTGGAAAGTTAGTTAAGATTTAGCATAAGTACTAAACAGAACTCATTTTTAAGATAAATAAAAAATAAAAAATCGCGTAGCCGACCATGAAATTATATTTTTATTTAACTTAAAAACATAGAATTTAATTCGTGCGGTCTTCAACCCGAAGAAAGTTCTCCGAATCTCTTTCAATATGGGCTCTTCGGACGGCCCCGAGTTCTCCATTGAGTTTAAGGTGCAGGCCTGTGGCCACTTAGGGGCTGGCGGAACTTCGTCTTCGTCGGCGGAACTTATGGTAATAGGCTCAAAATCCGGGCTAGTCGGTGTGGATTTGGCAGGAAAGGGGTTTTGAGACTTGTTCTGTTGGCTCATGCGATAATACGTAGCACGCTTTTGCGAGCGGTTGACCTGAGTTGCTGGTTGTCGGTGGTGATGGCTTGTCGGGACCCTTGTGGTTGGCCTACGAGGTTTGGCGGGTGGGACTCGTCTTCCCCGACTGGTACTAGGTACTGCATCATTTTTGATGAATATGGTTCTCCTAATTTTTGGTTTCTCCCGGACCATACTTTCGCGGAACTTCGCTCGTGATTTCCCAAACTTGTTTTGTTGCGTACTCATCCTTTTCTGCGAGTGGTTCGGACACAGGGAATAGTTAATCTTGGCTTTCCTAATTCGTCTTCCAGTGTCCTGAGGTGTATATCGCTCTGGACTCGGTGCAGTCTTGGCCACCAAGCCCGCACAACTGAACGTGGCCTGGAGTGCTTTTAGCCCCTCCAATCCCAGAATTAGGTCTTCCATGGCTTCCTGCATAACCAGAAATTGGCAGAGCACGCTTTGGCACCTAGAGCGTCTGTAAGGCTAATCGTCTCCGTAATAAGTCTTTCCGTACCATCTGCCAGAAATACTTCAATGTTTGCGGGTATCCGCTTTAGTGGGGTTGTGAAACGGTTGATTTGAGTCCGCGAAATGAAATTTTTTGGTGGCTCCTGTGTCGATGACGGCTGGAATTATTTTTCACGCACCATGCGGTAGTGGATCTCACTATGTTGTTGTGAGAACGACCGTGTGCATTCAAGGTCGTCGGCTAGCTGGGTCAATTCACTTAGCGTGGTAAAGTCCTTTCGCCGAATGTACCTTTTGTAGTCGGGTTGAGTGTTCTGGAAAATAATTTCTAGTTTCTGTTGTTCGGACAGGTTGGTTGATCGCATTAGATTTTGAATTGCCAAAAGCTTATCTTTGAACGTTTCCCGCAGACGTTGGGTCAGCTTGCGGACTTCGTCCTCCAGTTGTTCAAGGTATCGGGGAGGGAGGAAAAACCCATAAAAGTATTCATTGAACAGCACCCACTGTCCCTAGTGGCGGTTATTGTTCCGATACCAAATCAAGGCGTGTTCTCGCAGTAATTCAGGCATTACTCTTGGCAGCATGTTCACATCTACGTCATACATTCCGGCGAGCTCCTCAATACGCTCGATTAACTCCAGTGGGTCTTTTTCCCCAGTGTATTTTAGGCCCCATTTTCGCACTACCTCGATAGCGCCGATATGATAATTATCAGGAATCGAGGTTGATGGAGGGGGGAGGGTCGTCCGTACGTTGGGCTAGTTGTTTTCTTGGGTTAGTTTCGTGTGGCAACGTCAAGAGCTCCTTCATTTCGTCTTCGTGGTGTTCTGTTGCAAAGAATTTAGCAAAACGTTCCCGCATGTCTTCCACATAGCCGGTATAGTCCTGCTGGTATTGGCCGAGGTATTTTACCAGTTCCTCCCGCTTCAGGGAGTAGGCCCAGGAGGTTCGTAACATGTTAGCAATCTGAATGATGGGCTAATAAATTATTGTAATTGTTGTTTTTCGTTTTCTTTTATATATGTATTTAGACACAGCGGAGTCCAGGGTCGTTGCAATTTTATTTATCGTCCTAAGACGGAAAGGAAATGAAACAATTTTTGTTCTGAAAACATAAAACTTCAATTTACGTTTTATTCTTCTTATTCTTAAGACTATAGCGTCGGCTAACTAACGGTCGGGAACGAAGCACAAATGATAACAGCGGTTGGAATAAGCGAGCTGCGGTAAAACAGTTAGCGAAAACGACGGAATTCAGCCGATTAACCAAAAACAAACGGACCCAAGGGCCGGTGGTGAATGGCGCAGTACGTGAAGCTGGCAGTTCCGCTAATTGGTAGCGTGGTGTAGTTGGTGATAGGGGAAGAGGGCGCCGCTACCGGGCGGCAACGGCACAAGTAGCGGCCAAACAGGCAGCGCCGATAGCGCAGGAGCGGTAGCGCTCAAACAGGCGGCGCAAAAACCATGGCGCAAGTAGCGCTCAAACAGCAATGGCACAGCCAGCGCTCAAACAAGCAACGAAAATACCGGGCGGCAATGGCACGGGCAGCATCCAAACAGCGATGGCGCAGGTAGCGCTCGAACAAGCAGCCACACAACCGGCTGGCAATAGCAGCGGTCAAACAGTGGCGCAAACAGCGATGGCGCAGGTAGCGCTTAAACAGCGATGATGCAAGTAGCGCTCAAACAGGCAGCAAGACTACCGGGCAGCGGCGAAACAGGCGGCGGCGCTTTCAGGTAGCGGCACAACGGTTGTGGCAGCGACGTTTTAAAAAACGCGGTAACTTGTGCTGGCCGCAGCAATTGCTGGGGCCACTCGACCGTGTGGAATAGTAATGGGGAATTTACAATTCCTCACCAGCACTAGCCACAGGCTTGTGCCGACACCAGTAGAAGTTTAACTTCTGAAGGATGTTCTTACCAAACAATTTCAGTCGTTCTGGCGATAAGAAATATATTGGGGAATTTACAATTCCACACCAACTGATCTCTTACCTGCAGGCGAGCTGCTTGCTAACTGACTCGTTTTTGAAAATGTTCAGCCTTTTATACTTGTGCGTGGGCACACACACTCACACCTACACACACAAACGATTGTTTGTTTTCGTTGTTTGACAGCCATCAGCGGTGTATTTACTTGTAGGTAACAGCTTGACTCCTAGGTGGCGCTGAATTGACCGACCGTTAATTTAAATTTACTTAAACTTAAAATAACAAAACATTTCAATTTAAACTTAAGAAAATAATAATATATCGAAACCAAAATAAGTAGAAATAACGAAATATAACTTAAAATATTCTTCTGGTTTATATAAAGAAAATAGATATAAAAAAATAATAAACAAGTCAGTATATTTCATAACTTCTGGTTTAGTAAACTGTGTAGGGGAAAACAAGGGCACGACATTCGCCGTTACAGCTTTCAAAGCCGTATTAACACTCTCACTAGCATTAGCTTACGGCGAGTAAATAGCAGGAAATTTTCGAAAGACACCAAGTGAATTTAGATATTCTTTAAATACTACAAATAATGAAAAACGGGTTTTTCAAGAAATTCAATGATTTCATTCGTGGTAAATTTACGTATTGCTTCCCAAAAATTAAGATTGATCAAACACTATAATATTGCCAGTATTTCCAGGTGATGAGAGTGGGTATGGACCCACTCCATACCCACACCTTATTGTTAAACTTTTTTTTTGCTGATAAGTTATTATGAATTATTTAAAACACATTTCTTTTCCGTATCACCTTTGACGTTAACACTACCATGAATGTATTTAAGTTAAGCTGTAAATGAAAGTTTTTATTTTAGTATTTATTTGAAATTAACGGTCGGGAGATGCGTGTCGCCATCTGTGACTCGCGAACATCTCTATCAAAAACAGTCAGCTGTTAAGTAAATAAAGCATCACAGCTGTCATTCAGTCAAACACAAACCATTTACATGTGAGGTATATTATTTATTTTAGTTATATTATTTTTTTTTAAACTCATAAACTTTAACCATCTTACATTGCAATAAAAATGCAGCTTTTATTTTTAATGTTTCAACTAAACGCTTTGATCACTATTCAAAGACTGAATTTTTACTTTCTTTCTTTAATTTCTTAAACTAAGCGACACAAAGTACTCTTAAAAATTAACTGTTAATTTAAAAACTTAAATACTAACAACAAAATATAAGAATTAAAAAATGATATGAAATTGCAATATTTACTTTAGAGGAGAAATGAGGTGAGCATCAAGGACGTTGACGTAAATAAATAATAAATAATTTACTATTAACGTAATAAAAAGAATAGAGAAAATATTAAAATTGGGAGTTCATAAGTGAGATTAGTCTAATACTCGTAATTAAAATAAAGAAAATCTTAATAATACATAACTTGTCTGGGTGATTGTGTGTGTGCGATGGAAACAGGTATAAAAGGCAGAACAAAATGTAAAATCGAGCAGTTAGCAAGCAGCTTGCCTGCCGGTAAGAAGTTTTTGGTTGAGGAATTGTATAATTCCCAAATTTATTTCTTGCTTACAGATCAGGTTGAAAATTGCTGAAGAATAATGAATACTTACCGAGTCCCTAAATTTAGACGACATAAGAGAAATAATAGAACATGAATTAATCTCAGTACCTGTATAAACATTTTGGAGTACGCAGACATTCATATAGCAAGAACGAAGGACTTAATTATAACAATTTATAAATACCCAATTCTCAATAGATATTGTAAACTTTTTAAAATTACGCCTATAAGTTTTAGCCACGGAGAAATAAAAACAGATGATCAAATCGTTCAATGTGATAAAAACTATGCTAGAGTAAACCTTTGCAAGAACTATTTGGAAAAAACCATTTGTAGGACAAATAATGAAACAGACACATGTATACTTCCACTACTCAACAATAGAAGTAGTAAATGCGAGGTCATACAAGAATATAATAATCCGATAACGGAAATTGACGAAGGTTTCATAATATTGGATGGAACTCATCAAATTGACAATATCACTACTACAGGAATAACTCTAGTAAAATATACTGACAAAGTTAGAATAGATAACAATACTTACAGGAATATACATGACAGACTCATAGAGGCTATCCACACAAAACATGATGAAGATTTTGAAATCATAAACCTCAGATCGTAAAAACGCATTTAATAATATCGACTCATTAAAAAGATTAGTCATTCCATACGAGGAACACCCTATACGTTCAACTTTTTATACAATATTTTTCATAGCTTTAATTTCAGGAATATTCTATATTGGGCTCAAAATATTTAAATATGTATTAATATATAAAAGAAAACATACAGAACAAAACTTTAGAATTTATTACAATCAACAAGTTGAAAGAAGTATTAGAGATCGGGACGCTCTCGTTTTAACCCAGGGGAGAGTTAGCGACGCTCATGCATAAACATGTTAATAAACATATACATGTTATTTCCCTAATATTCTTTTAAGATAACAAGTAAATTTCCATAGATGATAAGAGGGTACTTAGTAACTAGACATATCATAAACAACAATTTATGTAAACACACTTAAACAACCCTAACTAAACATGTAAAATAATCTAAACTACTGAACAAAGGAATAAGATAAAAAGGGTCAAACAAATATCATAAATATACAAATATTGTAAAGATCATAAAATATCATAAATATACAAATATTGTAAAGTTCATAAAATATCATAAATATACAAATATTGTAAAGATCATAAAATATACAAATATTGTAAAGATCATAAAATATCATAAATATGCAAATATTGCAAAGATCATAAAATATCTTAAGCATATGTACAAAACATGTTCTTTATATCTTTGTTCCAAAATATCCATTAAGACAAAGGAAATATTATTTGTAACAAATTAGTATTTAAAAAGATATTTTTGGAATTTGGAAAGTTAGTTAAGATTTAGCATAAGTACTGAACAGAACTCATTTTTAAGATAAATAAAAAATAAAAAATCGCGTAGCCAACAAAGAAATTATATTTTTATTTAACTTAAAAACATCGAATTTAATTGGCAATCCTGCCAGGAGCAACACATTCTTTGTTGTTTCAGCGAGACGGACCATCGGATTCCTTGTCGCAGCAATATATATCCTATATAAATCTTCATAAAAGAAAAAATAAATAATTCTCCATAGAAGAGGATATAGTTTAAACAAAGTACTCAGTAAAAAGTTACATATGTAAATAATTTTTTAAAGTAAAAAAAAGCCCAATAATAAGGTCGTGTATAGATGTCAAAAAAAAAAAGAACTATATTTGATAAATTACGCCCCTTAGAGCATATAAAAGAAACGAGTATGTCAAATAACGTAGAAATCGAATTGCTTACATAGCAAATGGCTTCATTACAAGCCATGATGCAGACAATGATACAGCAACATACAACGGAAGATAATGCACTGAAACATCAAATACAACAGGTAGGAGTAAACTCTCTTATAAACTAACCTCGACCCGCACCACTGGAAGCAATAGAAACAAGAATTACAAATCCCAATGAAGTCAAGTTAGAAGTTTTTAAATCACTCCCTACATTTGATGGTGAAGTCAAAAAATATCGAGTATGGGAGAGGATACATCTCGTATAATGGATAGCATAGAGCCTCTCAAGGGCACAAGTATCTATTTACATGAATTATAAATAGCCAAGACAAAAATACAAGGGGCAGCAGCACAGGTCTTTGCAAATCATGGCACTATATTCAATTTTGGTGCCATTAAAAATAGACTCGACTACACTTATGCAGATAAACGTCCCCTGCACGTTTTGCAGGAGGAAATGAAAAGGTGCTATCAGGGAAGAAAAACCCTAGAAGAATTCCATTATGAAATAAATAAAAGCTTGAACCTGATAATTTTAAAAATATCGATGTCCGGATATGGACAAGAAGCCGTAAGTGCAATGACAGATCAAGCCAAACAAGATTCCGTCAGAGTATTTATAACGGGAGTAAACAATACGTTTGTACAATCCACATTATATGCAAACGCTCCAAAAAATTTAGAGCAGGCATACACTATTGCACGCACCATTGAGCATGACAATAGACACCAGAACTTGAAGCTGTCATATGAATCTAAACATCCGCAGAAGACGCACTATGCAGAGACAACAGTTCCAGTCAACTCAGAGGTATCCACCACGGCAACAATTTTCCCAGCAACAGTTTTTCCAACAACCACGGCAACAGTTCTCAACAAAACAACATTTCAACAAATTCCAACCACGACCAGAGCCCATGGATGTAAGTTCCGGCAACACAATCTAGCGACAACACACATACTTTAACTCAAACCATCAATACAACATTCAGCCATGGAAACGACAACGTGAGGCCAGTGGAAATTTCCAACAGAACAAACTAATGAGACATAACAACATCACCACTGAAGATGATACTAGCAGCATCATGGTAGAACCAGGTACTGTAAATAAGCTAGCTGTTAAGAATCTATAACTAAAAAACGGGTTGCCCCACATAACCATGATCGATGAAAACAAAATATCATATGATGTATTAATAGACACCGGAGCAACCCACAATTACATTAAAAAGTCATTACAATTAAATTATCCACAAAAAATACTACCTATGCAAGTCAATGCATGGAACGTCACTAATTAATACCAAACAAACACTAAAATTTCTCGGCAGGCACATAGATTTCTTCGAGTAAGATAACATGGGAAAAACCGATTTGATATTAGGATGGAAAGGAGTAAATATGCTAAACGCAACAATAGATAGTAGAAACAAGAAATAGAACTGAAGAAATTAGTACTCGTAATATAAACTATACCATAGGTAATGAATTATATAAAGAAGGTATAGATAAGTTGATGAAGGATAACAATGGCATAGGACCATTACCCTTCACTACAACGATTGAAGCCACGATTAGGTCAAAAACAGACGAACCCATTTGGACGAAGCAGTACCCATACCCCATAGCGGATAACGACTTTGTAAACAATGAAATTAGGAAGTTGTTACAAGATGATATAATCCAACGTAGTAATAGCCAATGTAGTTCACCCATTTGGACTGTTCCAAAAAAAGGCGTAGACAAAACAGGTTGACCAAAACGTGGTATGGTCGTTGATTTTCAAAAATTAAATTGAAATACGATAACAGACAGATATATTATTCCTGACGTAAACATGACGATACAGAACTTAGGAAAAGCCAAATATTTTACAACTTTAGATTTAGAATCAGGATTCTATCAGGTTTAAGGAAGAAGATAGAGAAAAAACTGCATTCTGTGTAAATGGTGGCAAGTACGAATTTGTGCGTATGCCGTTTGGACTAAAAAATGCTTCTTCAATATTTCAAAGATGTGTTGATGATATCTTAAGGGAGTATATTGGCAAGTTTGCATACGTCTACATTGATGATATACTAATATATTCTTCAACACCAGAAGAACATATGAAACATATCAATATCATATTCAATACTTTAAATCAGGCAACACTTAGGGTATCAAACGAAAAATAAAAGTTTCTTCAAACAGAGGTCGAGTACTTAGGTCACATTATCAAACATAACAGAATTTCAACAAATCCAAAAAAGTAGAAACAACTGAAAAATATCCTTTACCAGAAACACTCAAAGACTTAAGAGGATTTTTGGGTATGACAGGTTATAATAGAAAATTTATACAAGGATACGCCAGCATAGCTAAGCCCCTTACAATTCACTTACGAGCAGACAAAGGACAGATAGGAAAAAATAAAAGTGCTAAAAAAAAATCAATTTAGACGAAGCTGCTATACAAGCATTTAAAAAATTAAAAAAATGTTTAAAAGAACAGGTTGAACTCTTCCAACCAAATTATGATAAACCATTTGAACTAACTACTGATGCATCCAACATAGCTATTGGAGCCGTACTTAGCCAAACAAAAAAGCCAATACTTTTCCTTAGCAGAACATTAAGTAAAACGGAAGAAAAATATAGCACAAATGAGAAAGAATTACTAGCAATAATTTGGGCATTACAGAAACTTAAGAATTACATATACGGAACAACTGACCTCACTGTCTACACAGATCATCAGTCACTAACTCCATATCAGAAAAAAACCCAAACGCAAAACTAAAGCGATGGAAGGCCATAATAGAGGATTTTGGAGAATATTTTTATATAAGCCAGGACATCAAAATGTGGTAGCTGACGCCTTGTCAAGACAACATATAAACACGTCTTCCATCGATACGGTACACTCAGCGGAAAGTTCGTTTTCAGAAACTATCAAACAGGTAAAACAACCACTAAATGCATACAGCATTCAAGTCGAGCTTGTACCAAATAATAAAATAAATGAAAAATGAACTCGTACGATATTTCAAAATAGAGTTAGACACACGATAAAGTTTACGAATGAACAAAACCTTATATTTGAATTGAGAAAAATACTAGAACAAAATAAGATGACCGCATTATATACCACAAGAGAAAAAATCTATGCACTAAGCCCTATTATAACAAACACTTTCAATGGTATAAACTTTGTATATACACCAATAAAACTTATTGATGTTCGAGAAAAAGAAAAACAAGCTGAAATAGTCAAAAAAATACACGTTAGAGTACACAGAGGCTACAGAAACAACATACAGGAGATACTCGAAAATTACTATTGGCCAGAAATTAAACAACAATAAAAAGCAATTAACAAAAAGTGCACACCTTGCCTATATGGTAAATATGAGAGGAATCCAACAAGAGAACCATTAGGAGATTCCGACATTCCAACAGAATCAGGCAAATACATACATATGGACATATATTTCAACGACAACAAAACATTTCTAGTCGCCATTGATAAATTCTCAAAATATGTTACTTTGAGGGAAATTGACTCAAGAGAGCGCATGGCTGAGAAAATTGAAATATAACTATCCAAACTGCACACGATTGATGACTGATAACGAAAAATGTCTAAATACACCAGCAGTAAATATGATGTGTATAAAATATGGCATAAAAAAGATAAAAACACCAGTCTACAGATCGACATCAAATGGACAAGTAGAACGCGTCCACAGTACCATTTCCGAGCTAGCAAGAATATTTAAAATGCAAAACGATACACAAATAGCTGAGGAAATATATAAAACAACAAGAGAAATAAATAACACCATACACTCAGTCACGACAAAAAAGCCATATATGAAAAACTAAAAAAGGCATCAGAAAAAACACTTGAAAGACTAAATCAAGGTGCTAAACATCGAACCTTCCAACCAAATGAACAAATTCTTGTGAAAATAGAAATTGTGAGAACGAAAAAAGACGCCAGGTACATTAAGCACATTGTGAAGGAAGACCGTGAGGACACTGTTTTAACCACAAGGGGTGTGATCGTACACAAAGATAACATTAAGAACTACACAATCAACAAAGATGATACTCTACCTGATATTTCTAGTAATGGTCATGTCAAAAACCAAAGCAGAAGTAGAAATCAAAAACTTAAACGGACAAAAATACGTCCTAACCAGGACCGATGATGCTTTCCTATGTGATGAACACACATATCTCTCCCACGTAACTAACTTAACACAGATACTAACGTCTTACAAACAAATTATCCGAGATCAATATAACGCCAATATCCAAGCAACACTCTTAATAAAGAAAATTGAAATATTGGAAAATCAATTGAACGAGCATAAAAGAAACACAAGATCCTTAAATTTCCTAGGATCAGCTTTGAAATTTGTCACAGGAATTCCAGACCACGATGATTTTATCAATATGGAAAAAACAATAAACACACTCATAAATAACAATGAGAAACAACGTTTGATTAACTCAAGGTTGGAAAAAATAATTGATACACTACAAGGTAACACATTGGAAAACCATATTATCCTCGAACAAGTTCACGAACAGCTCCTACTATTAGTTAGAACATTTAATGCCGCAAAGAATAATGAATACTTAACCGAGTCCCTAACTTTAGACGACATAAGAGAAATAATAGAACATGAATTAATCTCAGTACCTATATAGTACAGTACCTATAGCAAGAACGAGGACTTAATTATAACAATTTATAAATACCCAATTCTCAATAGATATTGTAAACTTTTTAAAATTACGCCTATAAGTTTTAGCCACGGAAAAATAAAAACAGATGATCAAATCGCTCAATGTGATAAAAACTATGTTAGAGTAAACCTTTGCAAGAACTATTTGGAAAAAACCATTTGTAGGACAAATAATGAAACAGACACATGTATACTTCCACTACTCAACAATAGAAATAGTAAATGCGAGGTCATACAAGAATATAATAATCCGATAACGGAAATTGACGAAGGTTTCATATTATTGGATGGAACTCATCAAATTGACAATATCACAACTACAGGAATAACTCTAGTATAATATACTGACAAAGTTAGAATAGATAAAAATACTTACAGGAATATACATGACAGGCTCATAGAGGCTATCCACACAAAACATGATGAAGATTTTGAAATCATAAACCTCAGATCGTAAAAACGCATTTAATAATATCGACTCATTAAAAAGATTAGTCATTCCATACGAGGAACACCCTATACGTTCAACTTTTTATACAATATTTTTCATAGCTTTAATTTCAGGAATATTCTATATTGGGCTCAAAATATTTAAATATGTATTAATATATAAAAGAAAACATACAGAACAAAACTTTAAAATGTATTACAATCAACAAGTTGAAAGAAGTATTAGAGATCGGGACGCTCTCGTTTTAACCCAGGGGAGAGTTAGCGGCGCTCATGCATAAACATGTTAATAAACATATACATGTTATTTCCCTAACATTCTTTTAATATAACAAGTAAATTTCCACAGATGATAAGAAGGTAATTAGTAACTAGACATATCATAAACAACATTTTATGTAAACACACTTAAACAACCCTAACTAAACATGTAAAATAATCTAAACTACTGAACAAAGGAATAAGATAAAAAAGGGTCAAACAAATATCATAAATATACAAATATTGTAAAGATCATAAAATATCATAAATATAGAAATATTGTAAAGATCATAAAATATCATAAATATACAAATATTGTAAAGATCATAAAATATCATAAATATACAAATATTGTAAAGATCATAAAATATCATAAATATACAAATATTGTAAAGATCATAAAATATCTTAAGCATATGTACAAAACATGTTCTTTATATCTTTGTTCCAAAATATCCATTAAGACAAAGGAAATATTATTTGTAACAAAGATATTTTTGGAATTTGGAAAGTTAGTTAAGATTAGGCATAAGTACTGAACAGAGCTCATTTTTAAGATAAATAAAAAATAAAAAATCGCGTAGCCGACCATGAAATTATATTTTTATTTAACTTAAAAACATAGAATTTAATTCGTGCGGTCTTCAAACCCGAAGAAAGTTCTCCGAATCTCTTTCAATATGGGCTCTTCGGACGGCCCCGAGTTCTCCATTGAGTTTAAGGTGCAGGCCTGTGGCCACTTAGGGGCTGGCGGAACTTCGTCTTCGTCGGCAGAACTTATGGTAATGGGCTCAAAATCCGGGCTGGTCGGTGTGGATTTGGCAGGAAAGGGGTTTTGAGACTTGTTCTGTTGGCTCATGCGATAATACGTAGCACGCTTTTGCGAGCGGTTGACCTGAGTTGCTGGTTGTCGGTGGTGATGGCTAGTCGGGACTCTTGTGGTTGGCCTACGAGGTTTGGCGGGTGGGACTCGTCTTCCCCGACTGGTACTAGGTACTGCCTCATTTTTGATGAATATGGTTCTCCTAATTTTTGGTTTCTCCCGGACCATACTTTCGCGGAACTTCGCTCGTGATTTCCCAAACTTGTTTTGTTGCGTACTCACCCTTTTCTGCAAGTGGTTCGGACACAGGGAATAGTTAATCTTGGCTTTCCTAATTCGTCTTCCAGTGTCCTGAGGTGTATATCGCTCTGGTCTCGGTGCAGACTTGGCCACCAAGCCCGCACAACTGAACGTGGCCTGGAGTGCTTTTAGCCCCTCCAATCCCATAATTAGGTCTTCCATGGCTTCCTGCATAACCAGAAATTGGCAGAGCACGCTTTGGCACCTAGAGCGTCTGTAAGGCTAATCGTCTCCGTAATAAGTCTTTCCGTACCATCTGCCAGAAATACTTCAATGTTTGCGGGTATCCGCTTTAGTGGGGTTGCGAAACGGTTGATTTGAGCCGGCGAAATGAAATTTTTGGTGGCTCCAGTGTCGATGATGGCTGGAATTATTTTCCACGCACCATGCGGTAGTGGATCCCACTATGTTGTTGTGAGAAGGACCGTGTGCATTCAAGGTCGTCGGCTAGCTGGGCCAATTCACTTAGCGTGGTAAAGTCCTTTCGCCGAATGTACCTTTTGTAGTCGGGTTGAGTGTTCTGGAAAATCCTTTCTAGTTTCTGTTGTTCGGAAAGGTTGGTTGATCGTATTAGATTTTGAATTGCCAAAAGCTTATCTTTGAACGTTTCCCGCGGACGTTGGGTCCGCTTGCGGACTTCGTCCTCCAGTTGTTCAAGGTATCGGGGAGGGAGGAAAAACCCATAAAAGTATTCATTGAACAGCACCCACTGTCCCCAATGGCGGTTATTGTTCCGATACCAAATCAAGGCGTGTTCTCGCAGTAATTCAGGCATTACTCTTGGCAGCATGTTCACATCTACGTCATACATTCCGGCGAGCTCCTCAATACGCTCGATTAACTCCAATGGGTGTTTTTCCCCAGTGTATTTTAGGCCCCATTTTCGCACTACCTCGATAGCGCCGATATGATAGTTATCAGGAATCGAGGTTGATGGAGGGGGGAGGGTCGTCCGTACGTTGGGTTAGTTGTTTTCTTGATAAGAAATATGTAGGGGAATTTACAATTCCACACCAACTGATCTCTTACCTGAAGGCGATTTGCTTGCTAACTGACTCGTTTTTAGTATAGTATAGTATATTTATTTCCAAAAATTTTAAAGATTTACATGTTTTCTTAAAACTAATTTTAATTAATTATTTATTCCTTACATACTAGCGTATTTTTCAAGGACTTGCCAAGATATTTTATAAAAGTATTTGCAGCATGGCCGCTTATCATAATATTAAAGTTAAGTTTACTGTAGGTACAACATTTGTTTTAAAATCGACTCGTTTTTCAAAATGTTCAGCCTTTTATACTTGTGCGTTGGCACACACACTCACACCCACACACACACAAACTATTGTTTGTTTTCGTTGTTTGACAGCCATCAGCGGTGTATTTACTTGTAGGTAACAGCTGACTGTTTGGTTGGTTTGTTTGTGCTTGACTCCTAGGTGGCGCTGAATTGCCCGACCGTTAATTTAAATTTACTTAAACTTAAAATAGCAAAACATTTCAATTTAAACTTAAGAAAATAATAATATATCGAAACCAAAATAAGTAGAAATAACGAAATATAACTTAAAATATTCTTCTGGTTTATATAAAGAAAATAGATATAAAAAATAATAAACAAGTTAGTATATTTCATAACTTCTGGTTTAGTAAACTGTGTAGGGGAAAACAAGGGCACGACTTTCGCCGTTACAGCTTTCAAAACCGTATTAACCCTCTCACTAGCATTAGCTTACGCCGAGTGAATAGCAGGAAATTTACGAAAGACACCAAGTGAATTTAGATATTCTTTAAATACTACAAATAATGAAAAACGGGTTTTTCAGGAAATTCAATGATTTCATTCGTGGTAAATTTACGTATTGCTTCCCAAAAATTAAGATTGATCAAACACTATAATATTGCCAGTATTTCCAGGTGATGAGAGTGGGTATGGACCGTATCCTAATAAGTCTACATATAGTCTTTGAAATACTCTCATAGAATTAGCATTTGCTGTTTTGCCAAAATAAAACGTTTCCAGGCGCTTTATAGTTTTGCCTATTCCTCTTTGGGCACATAATGATCATCATGTTCTATTTTTATTAACCAATTCAATTCTAAAGGAATTCACAATAGCCAAGACATTTCTTTGTAATGAAAGTCAGGACCTTTGTATTCACCTCCACAACAACCTTATTAGAATTATTAGTTTTTATTATTATGAATCGTATTTATTTTGTAAACCTTATTTTTAAACTTTTTTTTTTTGATGATAAGTTATTATGAATTATTTAAAACACATTTCTTTTCCGTATCACCTTTGATGTTAACACTACCATGAATGTATTTAAGTTAAGCTGTAAATGAAAGTTTTTATTTTAGTATTTATTTGAAATTAACGGTCGGGAGATGCGTGTCGCCATCTGTGACTCGCGAACATCTCTATCAAAAACAGTCAGCTGTTAAGTAAATAAAGCATCACAGCTGTCATTCAGTCAAACACAAACCAGTTACATGTGAGGTATATTATTTATTTTAGTTATATTATTTTTTTTTTTTTTTAACTCATAAACTTTAACCATCTTACATTGCAATAAAAATGCAGCTTTTATTTTTAATGTTTCAACTAAACGCTTTGATCACTATTCAAAGACTGAATTTTTACTTTCTTTAATTTCTTAAACTAAGCGACACAAAGTACTCTTAAAAATTAACTGTTAATTTAAAAACTTAAATACTAACAACAAAATATAAGAATTAAAAAATGATATGCAATTGCAATATTTACTTTAGAGGAGAAATGAGGTGAGCATCAAGGACGTTGACGTAAATAAATAATAAATAATTTACTATTAAAGTAATAAAAAGAATAGAGAAAATATTAAAATTGGGAGTTCATAAGTGAGATTAGTCTAATACTCGTAATTAAAATAAAGAAAATCTTAATAATACATAACTTGTCTGGGTAATTGTGTGTGTGCGATGGAAACAGGTATAAAAGGCAGAACAAAATGTAAAATCGAGCAGTTAGCAAGCAGCTTGCCTGCCGGTAAGAAGTTTTTGGTTGAGGAATTGTATAATTCCCAAATTTATTTCTTGCTTACAGATCAGGTTGAAAATTGCTGAAGAATAATGAATACTTACCGAGTCCCTAAATTTAGACATAAGAGAAATAATAGTACATGAATTAATCTCACTACCTGTAATAAACATTTTGGAGTACGCAGACATTCATATAGCAAGAACGAAGGACTTAATTATAACAATTTATAAATACCCAATTCTCAATAGATATTGTAAACTTTTTAAAATTACGCCTATAAGTTTTAGCCACGGAGAAATAAAAACAGATGATCAAATCGCTCAATGTGATAAAAACTATGTTAGAGTAAACCTTTGCAAGAACTATTTGGAAAAAACCATTTGTAGGACAAATAATGAAACAGACACATGTATACTTCCACTACTCAACAATAGAAGTAATAAATGCGAGGTCATACAAGAATATAATAATCCGATAACGGAAATTGACGAAGGTTTCATAATATTGGATGGAACTCGTCAAATTGACAATATCACTACTACAGGAATAACTCTAGTAAAATATACTGACAAAGTTAGAATAGATAACAATACTTACAGGAATATACATGACAGACTCATAGAGGCTATCCACACAAAACATGATGAAGATTTTGAAATCATAAACATCCTCACCTCAGATCGTAAAAAAGCATTTAATAATATCGACTCATTAAAAAGATTAGTCATTCCATACGAGGAACACCCTATACGTTCAACTTTTTATACAATATTTTTCATAGCTTTAATTTCAGGAATATTCTATATTGGGCTCAAAATATTTAAATATGTATTAATATATAAAAGAAAACATAAAGAACAAAACTTTAGAATTTATTACAATCAACAAGTTGAAAGAAGTATTAGAGATCGGGACGCTCTCGTTTTAACCCAGGGGAAGTTAGCGACGCTCATGCATAAACATGTTAATAAACATATACATGTTATTTCCCTAATATTCTTTTAAGATAACAAGTAAATTTCCACAGATGATAAGAGGGTACTTAGTAACTAGACATATCATAAACAACAATTTATGTAAACACACTTAAACAACCCTAACTTAACATGTAAAATAATCTAAACTACTGAACAAAGGAATAAGATAAAAAGGGTCAAACAAATATCATAAATATACAAATATTGTAAAGATCATAAAATATCATAAATATACAAATATTGTAAAGTTCATAAAATATCATAAATATACAAATATTGTAAAGATCATAAAATATCATAAATATACAAATATTGTAAAGATCATAAAATATCATAAATATGCAAATATTGCAAAGATCATAAAATATCTTAAGCATATGTACAAAACATGTTCTTTATATCTTTGTTCCAAAATATCCATTAAGACAAAGGAAATATTATTTGTAACAAATTAGTATTTAAAAAGATATTTTTGGAATTTGGAAAGTTAGTTAAGATTTAGCATAAGTACTGAACAGAACTCATTTTTAAGATAAATAAAAAATCGCGTAGCCAACAAAGAAATTATATTTTTATTTAACTTAAAAACATAGAATTTAATTGGCAATCCTGCCAGGAGCAACATATACTTTGTTGTTTCAGCGAGACGGACCATCGGAATTCGTGTCGCAGCAAGGACATATAAATCTTCATAAAAGAAAAAATAAATAATTCTATGCAAGTCAATGCATGGAACGTCACTAATTAATACCAAACAAACACTAAAATTTCTCGGCAGGCACATAGATTTCTTCGAGTAAGATAACATGGGAAAAACCGATTTGATATTAGGATGGAAAGGAGTAAATATGCTAAACGCAACAATAGATAGTAGAAACAAGAAATAGAACTGAAGAAATTAGTACTCGTAATATAAACTATACCATAGGTAATGAATTATATAAAGAAGGTATAGATAAGTTGATGAAGGATAACAATGGCATAGGACCATTACCCTTCACTACAACGATTGAAGCCACGATTAGGTCAAAAACAGACGAACCCATTTGGACGAAGCAGTACCCATACCCCATAGCGGATAACGACTTTGTAAACAATGAAATTAGGAAGTTGTTACAAGATGATATAATCCAACGTAGTAATAGCCAATGTAGTTCACCCATTTGGACTGTTCCAAAAAAAGGCGTAGACAAAACAGGTTGACCAAAACGTGGTATGGTCGTTGATTTTCAAAAATTAAATTGAAATACGATAACAGACAGATATATTATTCCTGACGTAAACATGACGATACAGAACTTAGGAAAAGCCAAATATTTTACAACTTTAGATTTAGAATCAGGATTCTATCAGGTTTAAGGAAGAAGATAGAGAAAAAACTGCATTCTGTGTAAATGGTGGCAAGTACGAATTTGTGCGTATGCCGTTTGGACTAAAAAATGCTTCTTCAATATTTCAAAGATGTGTTGATGATATCTTAAGGGAGTATATTGGCAAGTTTGCATACGTCTACATTGATGATATACTAATATATTCTTCAACACCAGAAGAACATATGAAACATATCAATATCATATTCAATACTTTAAATCAGGCAACACTTAGGGTATCAAACGAAAAATAAAAGTTTCTTCAAACAGAGATCGAGTACTTAGGTCACATTATCAAACATAACAGAATTTCAACAAATCCAAAAAAGTAGAAACAACTGAAAAATATCCTTTACCAGAAACACTCAAAGACTTAAGAGGATTTTTGGGTATGACAGGTTATAATAGAAAATTTATACAAGGATACGCCAGCATAGCTAAGCCCCTTACAATTCACTTACGAGCAGACAAAGGACAGATAGGAAAAAATAAAAGTGCTAAAAAAAAATCAATTTAGACGAAGCTGCTATACAAGCATTTAAAAAATTAAAAAAATGTTTAAAAGAACAGGTTGAACTCTTCCAACCAAATTATGATAAACCATTTGAACTAACTACTGATGCATCCAACATAGCTATTGGAGCCGTACTTAGCCAAACAAAAAAGCCAATACTTTTCCTTAGCAGAACATTAAGTAAAACGGAAGAAAAATATAGCACAAATGAGAAAGAATTACTAGCAATAATTTGGGCATTACAGAAACTTAAGAATTACATATACGGAACAACTGACCTCACTGTCTACACAGATCATCAGTCACTAACTCCATATCAGAAAAAAACCCAAACGCAAAACTAAAGCGATGGAAGGCCATAATAGAGGATTTTGGAGAATATTTTTATATAAGCCAGGACATCAAAATGTGGTAGCTGACGCCTTGTCAAGACAACATATAAACACGTCTTCCATCGATACGGTACACTCAGCGGAAAGTTCGTTTTCAGAAACTATCAAACAGGTAAAACAACCACTAAATGCATACAGCATTCAAGTCGAGCTTGTACCAAATAATAAAATAAATGAAAAATGAACTCGTACGATATTTCAAAATAGAGTTAGACACACGATAAAGTTTACGAATGAACAAAACCTTATATTTGAATTGAGAAAAATACTAGAACAAAATAAGATGACCGCATTATATACCACAAGAGAAAAAATCTATGCACTAAGCCCTATTATAACAAACACTTTCAATGGTATAAACTTTGTATATACACCAATAAAACTTATTGATGTTCGAGAAAAAGAAAAACAAGCTGAAATAGTCAAAAAAATACACGTTAGAGTACACAGAGGCTACAGAAACAACATACAGGAGATACTCGAAAATTACTATTGGCCAGAAATTAAACAACAATAAAAAGCAATTAACAAAAAGTGCACACCTTGCCTATATGGTAAATATGAGAGGAATCCAACAAGAGAACCATTAGGAGATTCCGACATTCCAACAGAATCAGGCAAATACATACATATGGACATATATTTCAACGACAACAAAACATTTCTAGTCGCCATTGATAAATTCTCAAAATATGTTACTTTGAGGGAAATTGACTCAAGAGAGCGCATGGCTGAGAAAATTGAAATATAACTATCCAAACTGCACACGATTGATGACTGATAACGAAAAATGTCTAAATACACCAGCAGTAAATATGATGTGTATAAAATATGGCATAAAAAAGATAAAAACACCAGTCTACAGATCGACATCAAATGGACAAGTAGAACGCGTCCACAGTACCATTTCCGAGCTAGCAAGAATATTTAAAATGCAAAACGATACACAAATAGCTGAGGAAATATATAAAACAACAAGAGAAATAAATAACACCATACACTCAGTCACGACAAAAAAGCCATATATGAAAAACTAAAAAAGGCATCAGAAAAAACACTTGAAAGACTAAATCAAGGTGCTAAACATCGAACCTTCCAACCAAATGAACAAATTCTTGTGAAAATAGAAATTGTGAGAACGAAAAAAGACGCCAGGTACATTAAGCACATTGTGAAGGAAGACCGTGAGGACACTGTTTTAACCACAAGGGGTGTGATCGTACACAAAGATAACATTAAGAACTACACAATCAACAAAGATGATACTCTACCTGATATTTCTAGTAATGGTCATGTCAAAAACCAAAGCAGAAGTAGAAATCAAAAACTTAAACGGACAAAAATACGTCCTAACCAGGACCGATGATGCTTTCCTATGTGATGAACACACATATCTCTCCCACGTAACTAACTTAACACAGATACTAACGTCTTACAAACAAATTATCCGAGATCAATATAACGCCAATATCCAAGCAACACTCTTAATAAAGAAAATTGAAATATTGGAAAATCAATTGAACGAGCATAAAAGAAACACAAGATCCTTAAATTTCCTAGGATCAGCTTTGAAATTTGTCACAGGAATTCCAGACCACGATGATTTTATCAATATGGAAAAAACAATAAACACACTTATAAATAACAATGAGAAACAACGTTTGATTAACTCAAGGTTGGAAAAAATAATTGATACACTACAAGGTAACACATTGGAAAACCATATTATCCTCGAACAAGTTCACGAACAGCTCCTACTATTAGTTAGAACATTTAATGCCGCAAAGAATAATGAATACTTAACCGAGTCCCTAACTTTAGACGACATAAGAGAAATAATAGAACATGAATTAATCTCAGTACCTATATAGTACAGTACCTATAGCAAGAACGAGGACTTAATTATAACAATTTATAAATACCCAATTCTCAATAGATATTGTAAACTTTTTAAAATTACGCCTATAAGTTTTAGCCACGGAAAAATAAAAACAGATGATCAAATCGCTCAATGTGATAAAAACTATGTTAGAGTAAACCTTTGCAAGAACTATTTGGAAAAAACCATTTGTAGGACAAATAATGAAACAGACACATGTATACTTCCACTACTCAACAATAGAAATAGTAAATGCGAGGTCATACAAGAATATAATAATCCGATAACGGAAATTGACGAAGGTTTCATATTATTGGATGGAACTCATCAAATTGACAATATCACAACTACAGGAATAACTCTAGTATAATATACTGACAAAGTTAGAATAGATAAAAATACTTACAGGAATATACATGACAGGCTCATAGAGGCTATCCACACAAAACATGATGAAGATTTTGAAATCATAAACCTCAGATCGTAAAAACGCATTTAATAATATCGACTCATTAAAAAGATTAGTCATTCCATACGAGGAACACCCTATACGTTCAACTTTTATACAATATTTTTCATAGCTTTAATTTCAGGAATATTCTATATTGGGCTCAAAATATTTAAATATGTATTAATATATAAAAGAAAACATACAGAACAAAACTTTAAAATGTATTACAATCAACAAGTTGAAAGAAGTATTAGAGATCGGGACGCTCTCGTTTTAACCCAGGGGAGAGTAGCGGCGCTCATGCATAAACATGTAATAAACATATACATGTTATTTCCCTAACATTCTTTTAATATAACAAGTAAATTTCCACAGATGATAAGAAGGTAATTAGTAACTAGACATATCATAAACAACATTTTATGTAAACACACTTAAACAACCCTAACTAAACATGTAAAATAATCTAAACTACTGAACAAAGGAATAAGATAAAAAAGGGTCAAACAAATATCATAAATATACAAATATTGTAAAGATCATAAAATATCATAAATATAGAAATATTGTAAAGATCATAAAATATCATAAATATACAAATATTGTAAAGATCATAAAATATCATAAATATACAAATATTGTAAAGATCATAAAATATCATAAATATACAAATATTGTAAAGATCATAAAATATCTTAAGCATATGTACAAAACATGTTCTTTATATCTTTGTTCCAAAATATCCATTAAGACAAAGGAAATATTATTTGTAACAAAGATATTTTTGGAATTTGGAAAGTTAGTTAAGATTAGGCATAAGTACTGAACAGAACTCATTTTTAAGATAAAAAATAAAAAATAAAAAATCGCGTAGCCGACCATGAAATTATATTTTTATTTAACTTAAAAACATAGAATTTAATTCGTGCGGTCTTCAAACCCGAAGAAAGTTCTCCGAATCTCTTTCAATATGGGCTCTTCGGACGGCCCCGAGTTCTCCATTGAGTTTAAGGTGCAGGCCTGTGGCCACTTAGGGGCTGGCGGAACTTCGTCTTCGTCGGCAGAACTTATGGTAATGGGCTCAAAATCCGGGCTGGTCGGTGTGGATTTGGCAGGAAAGGGGTTTTGAGACTTGTTCTGTTGGCTCATGCGATAATACGTAGCACGCTTTTGCGAGCGGTTGACCTGAGTTGCTGGTTGTCGGTGGTGATGGCTAGTCGGGACTCTTGTGGTTGGCCTACGAGGTTTGGCGGGTGGGACTCGTCTTCCCCGACTGGTACTAGGTACTGCCTCATTTTTGATGAATATGGTTCTCCTAATTTTTGGTTTCTCCCGGACCATACTTTCGCGGAACTTCGCTCGTGATTTCCCAAACTTGTTTTGTTGCGTACTCACCCTTTTCTGCAAGTGGTTCGGACACAGGGAATAGTTAATCTTGGCTTTCCTAATTCGTCTTCCAGTGTCCTGAGGTGTATATCGCTCTGGTCTCGGTGCAGACTTGGCCACCAAGCCCGCACAACTGAACGTGGCCTGGAGTGCTTTTAGCCCCTCCAATCCCATAATTAGGTCTTCCATGGCTTCCTGCATAACCAGAAATTGGCAGAGCACGCTTTGGCACCTAGAGCGTCTGTAAGGCTAATCGTCTCCGTAATAAGTCTTTCCGTACCATCTGCCAGAAATACTTCAATGTTTGCGGGTATCCGCTTTAGTGGGGTTGCGAAACGGTTGATTTGAGCCGGCGAAATGAAATTTTTGGTGGCTCCAGTGTCGATGATGGCTGGAATTATTTTCCACGCACCATGCGGTAGTGGATCCCACTATGTTGTTGTGAGAAGGACCGTGTGCATTCAAGGTCGTCGGCTAGCTGGGCCAATTCACTTAGCGTGGTAAAGTCCTTTCGCCGAATGTACCTTTTGTAGTCGGGTTGAGTGTTCTGGAAAATCCTTTCTAGTTTCTGTTGTTCGGAAAGGTTGGTTGATCGTATTAGATTTTGAATTGCCAAAAGCTTATCTTTGAACGTTTCCCGCGGACGTTGGGTCCGCTTGCGGACTTCGTCCTCCAGTTGTTCAAGGTATCGGGGAGGGAGGAAAAACCCATAAAAGTATTCATTGAACAGCACCCACTGTCCCCAATGGCGGTTATTGTTCCGATACCAAATCAAGGCGTGTTCTCGCAGTAATTCAGGCATTACTCTTGGCAGCATGTTCACATCTACGTCATACATTCCGGCGAGCTCCTCAATACGCTCGATTAACTCCAATGGGTGTTTTTCCCCAGTGTATTTTAGGCCCCATTTTCGCACTACCTCGATAGCGCCGATATGATAGTTATCAGGAATCGAGGTTGATGGAGGGGGGAGGGTCGTCCGTACGTTGGGTTAGTTGTTTTCTTGATAAGAAATATGTAGGGGAATTTACAATTCCACACCAACTGATCTCTTACCTGAAGGCGATTTGCTTGCTAACTGACTCGTTTTTAGTATAGTATAGTATATTTATTTCCAAAAATTTTAAAGATTTACATGTTTTCTTAAAACTAATTTTAATTAATTATTTATTCCTTACATACTAGCGTATTTTTCAAGGACTTGCCAAGATATTTTATAAAAGTATTTGCAGCATGGCCGCTTATCATAATATTAAAGTTAAGTTTACTGTAGGTACAACATTTGTTTTAAAATCGACTCGTTTTTCAAAATGTTCAGCCTTTTATACTTGTGCGTTGGCACACACACTCACACCCACACACACACAAACTATTGTTTGTTTTCGTTGTTTGACAGCCATCAGCGGTGTATTTACTTGTAGGTAACAGCTGACTGTTTGGTTGGTTTGTTTGTGCTTGACTCCTAGGTGGCGCTGAATTGCCCGACCGTTAATTTAAATTTACTTAAACTTAAAATAGCAAAACATTTCAATTTAAACTTAAGAAAATAATAATATATCGAAACCAAAATAAGTAGAAATAACGAAATATAACTTAAAATATTCTTCTGGTTTATATAAAGAAAATAGATATAAAAAATAATAAACAAGTTAGTATATTTCATAACTTCTGGTTTAGTAAACTGTGTAGGGGAAAACAAGGGCACGACTTTCGCCGTTACAGCTTTCAAAACCGTATTAACCCTCTCACTAGCATTAGCTTACGCCGAGTGAATAGCAGGAAATTTACGAAAGACACCAAGTGAATTTAGATATTCTTTAAATACTACAAATAATGAAAAACGGGTTTTTCAGGAAATTCAATGATTTCATTCGTGGTAAATTTACGTATTGCTTCCCAAAAATTAAGATTGATCAAACACTATAATATTGCCAGTATTTCCAGGTGATGAGAGTGGGTATGGACCGTATCCTAATAAGTCTACATATAGTCTTTGAAATACTCTCATAGAATTAGCATTTGCTGTTTTGCCAAAATAAAACGTTTCCAGGCGCTTTATAGTTTTGCCTATTCCTCTTTGGGCACATAATGATCATCATGTTCTATTTTTATTAACCAATTCAATTCTAAAGGAATTCACAATAGCCAAGACATTTCTTTGTAATGAAAGTCAGGACCTTTGTATTCACCTCCACAACAACCTTATTAGAATTATTAGTTTTTATTATTATGAATCGTATTTATTTTGTAAACCTTATTTTTAAACTTTTTTTTTTTGATGATAAGTTATTATGAATTATTTAAAACACATTTCTTTTCCGTATCACCTTTGATGTTAACACTACCATGAATGTATTTAAGTTAAGCTGTAAATGAAAGTTTTTATTTTAGTATTTATTTGAAATTAACGGTCGGGAGATGCGTGTCGCCATCTGTGACTCGCGAACATCTCTATCAAAAACAGTCAGCTGTTAAGTAAATAAAGCATCACAGCTGTCATTCAGTCAAACACAAACCAGTTACATGTGAGGTATATTATTTATTTTAGTTATATTATTTTTTTTTTTTTTTAACTCATAAACTTTAACCATCTTACATTGCAATAAAAATGCAGCTTTTATTTTTAATGTTTCAACTAAACGCTTTGATCACTATTCAAAGACTGAATTTTTACTTTCTTTAATTTCTTAAACTAAGCGACACAAAGTACTCTTAAAAATTAACTGTTAATTTAAAAACTTAAATACTAACAACAAAATATAAGAATTAAAAAATGATATGCAATTGCAATATTTACTTTAGAGGAGAAATGAGGTGAGCATCAAGGACGTTGACGTAAATAAATAATAAATAATTTACTATTAAAGTAATAAAAAGAATAGAGAAAATATTAAAATTGGGAGTTCATAAGTGAGATTAGTCTAATACTCGTAATTAAAATAAAGAAAATCTTAATAATACATAACTTGTCTGGGTAATTGTGTGTGTGCGATGGAAACAGGTATAAAAGGCAGAACAAAATGTAAAATCGAGCAGTTAGCAAGCAGCTTGCCTGCCGGTAAGAAGTTTTTGGTTGAGGAATTGTATAATTCCCAAATTTATTTCTTGCTTACAGATCAGGTTGAAAATTGCTGAAGAATAATGAATACTTACCGAGTCCCTAAATTTAGACATAAGAGAAATAATAGTACATGAATTAATCTCACTACCTGTAATAAACATTTTGGAGTACGCAGACATTCATATAGCAAGAACGAAGGACTTAATTATAACAATTTATAAATACCCAATTCTCAATAGATATTGTAAACTTTTTAAAATTACGCCTATAAGTTTTAGCCACGGAGAAATAAAAACAGATGATCAAATCGCTCAATGTGATAAAAACTATGTTAGAGTAAACCTTTGCAAGAACTATTTGGAAAAAACCATTTGTAGGACAAATAATGAAACAGACACATGTATACTTCCACTACTCAACAATAGAAGTAATAAATGCGAGGTCATACAAGAATATAATAATCCGATAACGGAAATTGACGAAGGTTTCATAATATTGGATGGAACTCGTCAAATTGACAATATCACTACTACAGGAATAACTCTAGTAAAATATACTGACAAAGTTAGAATAGATAACAATACTTACAGGAATATACATGACAGACTCATAGAGGCTATCCACACAAAACATGATGAAGATTTTGAAATCATAAACATCCTCACCTCAGATCGTAAAAAAGCATTTAATAATATCGACTCATTAAAAAGATTAGTCATTCCATACGAGGAACACCCTATACGTTCAACTTTTTATACAATATTTTTCATAGCTTTAATTTCAGGAATATTCTATATTGGGCTCAAAATATTTAAATATGTATTAATATATAAAAGAAAACATAAAGAACAAAACTTTAGAATTTATTACAATCAACAAGTTGAAAGAAGTATTAGAGATCGGGACGCTCTCGTTTTAACCCAGGGGAAGTTAGCGACGCTCATGCATAAACATGTTAATAAACATATACATGTTATTTCCCTAATATTCTTTTAAGATAACAAGTAAATTTCCACAGATGATAAGAGGGTACTTAGTAACTAGACATATCATAAACAACAATTTATGTAAACACACTTAAACAACCCTAACTTAACATGTAAAATAATCTAAACTACTGAACAAAGGAATAAGATAAAAAGGGTCAAACAAATATCATAAATATACAAATATTGTAAAGATCATAAAATATCATAAATATACAAATATTGTAAAGTTCATAAAATATCATAAATATACAAATATTGTAAAGATCATAAAATATCATAAATATACAAATATTGTAAAGATCATAAAATATCATAAATATGCAAATATTGCAAAGATCATAAAATATCTTAAGCATATGTACAAAACATGTTCTTTATATCTTTGTTCCAAAATATCCATTAAGACAAAGGAAATATTATTTGTAACAAATTAGTATTTAAAAAGATATTTTTGGAATTTGGAAAGTTAGTTAAGATTTAGCATAAGTACTGAACAGAACTCATTTTTAAGATAAATAAAAAATCGCGTAGCCAACAAAGAAATTATATTTTTATTTAACTTAAAAACATAGAATTTAATTGGCAATCCTGCCAGGAGCAACATATACTTTGTTGTTTCAGCGAGACGGACCATCGGAATTCGTGTCGCAGCAAGGACATATAAATCTTCATAAAAGAAAAAATAAATAATTCTCCATAGAAGAGGATATAGTTTAAACAAAGTACTCAGTAAAAAGTTACATATGTGAATAATAAGGTCGTGTATAGATGTCAAAAAAAAAGAACTATATTTGATAAATTACGCCCCTTAGAGCATATAAAAGAAACGAGTATGTCAAATAACGTAGAAATCGAATTGCTTACACAGCAAATGGCTTCATTACAAGCCATGATGCAGACAATGATACAGCAACATACAACGGAAGATAATGCACTGAAACATCAAATACAACAGGTAGGAGTAAACCCTCTTATAAACTAACCTCGACCCGCACCACTGGAAGCAATAGAAACAAGAATTACAAACCCCAATGAAGTCAAGTTAGAAGTTTTTAAATCACTCCCTACATTTGATGGTGAAGTCACAAAATATCGAGTATGGCAGAGGATACATCTCGTATGATGGATAGCATAGAGCCTCTCAAGGGCACAAGTATCTATTTACATGCATTACAAATAGCCAAGACAAAAATACAAGGAGCAGCAGCACAGGTCTTTGCAAATCATGGCACTATATTCACTTTTGATGCCATTAAAAATAGACTCGACTACACTTATGCAGATAAACGTCCCCTGTACGTTTTGCAGGAGGAAATGAAAAGGTGCTCTCAGGGAAGAAAAACCCTAGAAGAATTCCATTATGAAATAAATAAAAGCTTGAACCTGATAATTTTAAAAATATCGATGTCCGGATATGGACAAGAAGCCGTAAGTGCAATGACAGATCAAGCCAAACAAGATTCCGTCAGAGTATTTATAACGGGAGTAAACAATACGTTTGTACAATCCACATTATATGCAAACGCTCCAAAAAATTTAGAGCATGCATACACTATTGCACGCACCATTGAGCATGACAATAGACACCAGAACTTGAAGCTGTCATATGAATCTAAACATCCGCAGAAGACGCACTAAGCAGAGACAACAGTTCCAGTCAACTCAGAGGTATCCACCACGGCAACAATTTTCCCAGCAACAGTTTTTCCAACAACCACGGCAACAGTTCTCAACAAAACAACATTTCAACAAATTCCAACCACGACCAGAGCCCATGGATGTCAGTTCCGGCAACACAATCTAGCGACAACACACATACTTTAACTCAAACCATCAATACAACAATCAACCATGGAAACGACAACGTGAGGCCAGTGGAAATTTCCAACAGAACAAACTAATGAGACATAACAACATCACCACTGAAGATGATACTAGCAGCATCATGGTAGAACCAGGTACTGTAAATAAGCTAGTTGTTAAGAATCTATAACTAAAAAACGGGTTGCCCCACATGACCATGATCGATGAAAACAAAATATCATATGATGTATTAATAGACACCGGAGCAACCCATAATTACATTAAAAAGTCATTACAATTAAATTATCCACAAAAAGTACAACCTATGCAAGTCAATTCATGGAACGTCACTAATTAATACCAAACAAACACTAAAATTTCTCGGCAGGCACATAGATTTCTTCGAGTAAGATAACATGGGAAAAACCGATTTGATATTAGTATGGAAGGGAGTAAATATGCTAAACGCAACAATAGATAGTAGAAACATGACATTTACAATAAATAGAACTGAAGAAATTAGTACTCGTAATATAAACTATACCATAGGTAATGAATTATATAAAGAAGGTATAGATAAGTTGATGAAGGATAACAATGGCATAGGACCATTACCCTTCACTACAACGATTGAAGCCACGATTAGGACAAAAACAGACGAACCCATTTGGACGAAGCAGTACCCATACCCCATAGCGGATAACGACTTTGTAAACAATGAAATTAGGAAGTTGTTACAAGATGATATAATCCAACGTAGTAATAGCCAATGTAATTCACCCATTTGGACTGTTCCAAAAAAAGGCGTAGACAAAACAGGTTGACCAAAACGTGGTATGGTCGTTGATTTTCAAAAATTAAATTCAAATACGATAACAGACAGATATATTATTCCTGACGTAAACATGACGATACAGAACCTAGGAAAAGCCAAATATTTTACAACTTTAGATTTAGAATCAGGATTCTATCAGGTTTAAGGAAGAAGATAGAGAAAAAACTGCATTCTGTGTAAATGGTGGCAAGTACGAATTTGTGCGTATGCCGTTTGGACTAAAAAATGCTTCTTCAATATTTCAAAGATGTGTTGATGATATCTTAAGGGAGTATATTGGCAAGTTTGCATACGTCTACATTGATGATATACTAATATATTCTTCAACACCAGAAGAACATATGAAACATATCAATATCATATTCAATGCTTTAAATCAGGCAACACTTAGGGTATCAAACGAAAAATCAAAGTTTCTTCAAACAGAGGTCGAGTACTTAGGTCACATTATCAAACATAACAGAATTTCAACAAATCCAAAAAAGTAGAAACAATTGAAAAATATCCTTTACCAGAAACACTCAAAGACTTAAGAGGATTTTTGGGTATGACAGGTTATAATAGAAAATTTATACAAGGATACGCCAGCATAGCTAAGACCCTTACAATTCACTTACGAGCAGACAAAGGACAGATAGGAAAAAATAAAAGTGCTACAAAAAAATCAATTTAGACGAAGCTGCTATACAAGCATTTAAAAAATTCAAAAAATGTTTAAAAGAACAGGTTGAACTCTTCCAACCAAATTATGATAAACCATTTGAACTAACTACTGATGCATCCAACATAGCTATTGGAGCCGTACTTAGCCAAACAAAAAAGCCAATACTTTTCCTTAGCAGAACATTAAGTAAAACGGAAGAAAAATATAGCACAAATGAGAAAGAATTACTAGCAATAATTTGGGCATTACAGAAACTTAAGAATTACATATACGGAACAACTGACCTCACTGTCTACACAGATCATCAGTCACTAACTCCATATCAGAAAAAAACCCAAACGCAAAACTAAAGCGATGGAAGGCCATAATAGAGGATTTTGGAGAAAATTTTTATATAAGCCAGGACATCAAAATGTGGTAGCTGACGCCTTGTCAAGACAACATATAAACACGTCTTCCATCGATACGGTACACTCAGCCGAAAGTTCGTTTTCAGAAACTATCAAACAGGTAAAACAACCACTAAATGCATACAGCATTCAAGTCGAGCTTGTACCAAATAATAAAATAAATGAAAAATGAACTCGTACGATATTTCAAAATAGAGTTAGACACACGATAAAGTTTACGAATGAACAAAACCTTATATTTGAATTGAGAAAAATACTAGAACAAAATAAGATGACCGCATTATATACCACAAGAGAAAAAATCTATGCACTAAGCCCTATTATAACAAACACTTTCAATGGTATAAACTTTGTATATACACCAATAAAACTTATTGATGTTCGAGAAAAAGAAAAACAAGCTGAAATAGTCAAAAAAATACACGTTAGAGTACACAGAGGCTACAGAAACAACATACAGGAGATACTCGAAAATTACTATTGGCCAGAAATTAAACAACAATAAAAAGCAATTAACAAAAAGTGCACACCTTGCCTATATGGTAAATATGAGAGGAATCCAACAAGAGAACCATTAGGAGATTCCGACATTCCAACAGAATCAGGCAAATACATACATATGGACATATATTTCAACGACAACAAAACATTTCTAGTCGCCATTGATAAATTCTCAAAATATGTTACTTTGAGGGAAATTGACTCAAGAGAGCGCATGGCTGAGAAAATTGAAATATAACTATCCAAACTGCACACGATTGATGACTGATAACGAAAAATGTCTAAATACACCAGCAGTAAATATGATGTGTATAAAATATGGCATAAAAAAGATAAAAACACCAGTCTACAGATCGACATCAAATGGACAAGTAGAACGCGTCCACAGTACCATTTCCGAGCTAGCAAGAATATTTAAAATGCAAAACGATACACAAATAGCTGAGGAAATATATAAAACAACAAGAGAAATAAATAACACCATACACTCAGTCACGACAAAAAAGCCATATATGAAAAACTAAAAAAGGCATCAGAAAAAACACTTGAAAGACTAAATCAAGGTGCTAAACATCGAACCTTCCAACCAAATGAACAAATTCTTGTGAAAATAAAAAGTGTGAGAACGAAAAAAGACGCCAGGTACATTAAGCACATTGTGAAGGAAGACCGTGAGGACACTGTTTTAACCACAAGGGGTGTGATCGTACACAAAGATAACATTAAGAACTACACAATCAACAAAGATGATACTCTACCTGATATTTCTAGTAATGGTCATGTCAAAAACCAAAGCAGAAGTAGAAATCAAAAACTTAAACGGACAAAAATACGTCCTAACCAGGACCGATGATGCTTTCCTATGTGATGAACACACATATCTCTCCCACGTAACTAACTTAACACAGATACTAACGTCTTACAAACAAATTATCCGAGATCAATATAACGCCAATATCCAAGCAACACTCTTAATAAAGAAAATTGAAATATTGGAAAATCAATTGAACGAGCATAAAAGAAACACAAAATCCTTAAATTTCCTAGGATCAGCTTTGAAATTTGTCACAGGAATTCCAGACCACGATGATTTTATCAATATGGAAAAAACAATAAACACACTCATAAATAACAATGAGAAACAACGTTTGATTAACTCAAGGTTGGAAAAAATAATTGATACACTACAAGGTAACACATTGGAAAACCATATTATCCTCGAACAAGTTCACGAACAGCTCCTACTATTAGTTAGAACATTTAATGCCGCAAAGAATAATGAATACTTAACCGAGTCCCTAACTTTAGACGACATAAGAGAAATAATAGAACATGAATTAATCTCAGTACCTATATAGTACAGTACCTATAGCAAGAACGAGGACTTAATTATAACAATTTATAAATACCCAATTCTCAATAGATATTGTAAACTTTTTAAAATTACGCCTATAAGTTTTAGCCACGGAAAAATAAAAACAGATGATCAAATCGCTCAATGTGATAAAAACTATGTTAGAGTAAACCTTTGCAAGAACTATTTGGAAAAAACCATTTGTAGGACAAATAATGAAACAGACACATGTATACTTCCACTACTCAACAATAGAAATAGTAAATGCGAGGTCATACAAGAATATAATAATCCGATAACGGAAATTGACGAAGGTTTCATATTATTGGATGGAACTCATCAAATTGACAATATCACAACTACAGGAATAACTCTAGTATAATATACTGACAAAGTTAGAATAGATAAAAATACTTACAGGAATATACATGACAGGCTCATAGAGGCTATCCACACAAAACATGATGAAGATTTTGAAATCATAAACCTCAGATCGTAAAAACGCATTTAATAATATCGACTCATTAAAAAGATTAGTCATTCCATACGAGGAACACCCTATACGTTCAACTTTTTATACAATATTTTTCATAGCTTTAATTTCAGGAATATTCTATATTGGGCTCAAAATATTTAAATATGTATTAATATATAAAAGAAAACATACAGAACAAAACTTTAAAATGTATTACAATCAACAAGTTGAAAGAAGTATTAGAGATCGGGACGCTCTCGTTTTAACCCAGGGGAGAGTTAGCGGCGCTCATGCATAAACATGTTAATAAACATATACATGTTATTTCCCTAACATTCTTTTAATATAACAAGTAAATTTCCACAGATGATAAGAAGGTAATTAGTAACTAGACATATCATAAACAACATTTTATGTAAACACACTTAAACAACCCTAACTAAACATGTAAAATAATCTAAACTACTGAACAAAGGAATAAGATAAAAAAGGGTCAAACAAATATCATAAATATACAAATATTGTAAAGATCATAAAATATCATAAATATAGAAATATTGTAAAGATCATAAAATATCATAAATATACAAATATTGTAAAGATCATAAAATATCATAAATATACAAATATTGTAAAGATCATAAAATATCATAAATATACAAATATTGTAAAGATCATAAAATATCTTAAGCATATGTACAAAACATGTTCTTTATATCTTTGTTCCAAAATATCCATTAAGACAAAGGAAATATTATTTGTAACAAAGATATTTTTGGAATTTGGAAAGTTAGTTAAGATTAGGCATAAGTACTGAACAGAACTCATTTTTAAGATAAATAAAAAATAAAAAATCGCGTAGCCGACCATGAAATTATATTTTTATTTAACTTAAAAACATAGAATTTAATTCGTGCGGTCTTCAAACCCGAAGAAAGTTCTCCGAATCTCTTTCAATATGGGCTCTTCGGACGGCCCCGAGTTCTCCATTGAGTTTAAGGTGCAGGCCTGTGGCCACTTAGGGGCTGGCGGAACTTCGTCTTCGTCGGCAGAACTTATGGTAATGGGCTCAAAATCCGGGCTGGTCGGTGTGGATTTGGCAGGAAAGGGGTTTTGAGACTTGTTCTGTTGGCTCATGCGATAATACGTAGCACGCTTTTGCGAGCGGTTGACCTGAGTTGCTGGTTGTCGGTGGTGATGGCTAGTCGGGACTCTTGTGGTTGGCCTACGAGGTTTGGCGGGTGGGACTCGTCTTCCCCGACTGGTACTAGGTACTGCCTCATTTTTGATGAATATGGTTCTCCTAATTTTTGGTTTCTCCCGGACCATACTTTCGCGGAACTTCGCTCGTGATTTCCCAAACTTGTTTTGTTGCGTACTCACCCTTTTCTGCAAGTGGTTCGGACACAGGGAATAGTTAATCTTGGCTTTCCTAATTCGTCTTCCAGTGTCCTGAGGTGTATATCGCTCTGGTCTCGGTGCAGACTTGGCCACCAAGCCCGCACAACTGAACGTGGCCTGGAGTGCTTTTAGCCCCTCCAATCCCAGAATTAGGTCTTCCATGGCTTCCTGCATAACCAGAAATTGGCAGAGCACGCTTTGGCACCTAGAGCGTCTGTAAGGCTAATCGTCTCCGTAATAAGTCTTTCCGTACCATCTGCCAGAAATACTTCAATGTTTGCGGGTATCCGCTTTAGTGGGGTTGCGAAACGGTTGATTTGAGTCGGCAAAATGAAATTTTTGGTGGCTCTAGTGTCGATGATGGCTGGAATTATTTTCCACGCACCATGCGGTAGTGGATCCCACTATGTTGTTGTGAGAAGGACCGTGTGCATTCAAGGTCGTCGGCTAGCTGGGCCAATTCACTTAGCGTGGTAAAGTCCTTTCGCCGAATGTACCTTTTGTAGTCGGGTTGAGTGTTCTGGAAAATCCTTTCTAGTTTCTGTTGTTCGGAAAGGTTGGTTGATCGTATTAGATTTTGAATTGCCAAAAGCTTATCTTTGAACGTTTCCCGCGGACGTTGGGTCCGCTTGCGGACTTCGTCCTCCAGTTGTTCAAGGTATCGGGGAGGGAGGAAAAACCCATAAAAGTATTCATTGAACAGCACCCACTGTCCCCAATGGCGGTTATTGTTCCGATACCAAATCAAGACGTGTTCTCGCAGTAATTCAGGCATTACTCTTGGCAGCATGTTCACATCTACGTCATACATTCCGGCGAGCTCCTCAATACGCTCGATTAACTCCAATGGGTGTTTTTCTCCAGTGTATTTTAGGCCCCATTTTCGCACTACCTCGATAGCGCCGATATGATAGTTATCAGGAATCGAGGTTGATGGAGGGGGGAGGGTCGTCCGTACGTTGGGTTAGTTGTTTTCTTGATAAGAAATATGTAGGGGAATTTACAATTCCACACCAACTGATCTCTTACCTGAAGGCGATTTGCTTGCTAACTGACTCGTTTTTAGTATAGTATAGTATATTTATTTCCAAAAATTTTAAAGATTTACATGTTTTCTTAAGACTAATTTTAATTAATTATTTATTCCTTACATACTAGCGTATTTTTCAAGGACTTGCCAAGATATTTTATAAAAGTATTTGCAGCATGGCCGCTTATCATAATATTAAAGTTAAGTTTACTGTAGGTACAACATTTGTTTTAAAACCGACTCGTTTTTCAAAATGTTCAGCCTTTTATACTTGTGCGTTGGCACACACACTCACACCCACACACACACAAACTATTGTTTGTTTTCGTTGTTTGACAGCCATCAGCGGTGTATTTACTTGTAGGTAACAGCTGACTGTTTGGTTGGTTTGTTTGTGCTTGACTCCTAGGTGGCGCTGAATTGCCCGACCGTTAATTTAAATTTACTTAAACTTAAAATAGCAAAACATTTCAATTTAAACTTAAGAAAATAATAATATATCGAAACCAAAATAAGTAGAAATAACGAAATATAACTTAAAATATTCTTCTGGTTTATATAAAGAAAATAGATATAAAAAAATAATAAACAAGTTAGTATATTTCATAACTTCTGGTTTAGTAAACTGTGTAGGGGAAAACAAGGGCACGACTTTCGCCGTTACAGCTTTCAAAACCGTATTAACCCTCTCACTAGCATTAGCTTACGCCGAGTGAATAGCAGGAAATTTACGAAAGACACCAAGTGAATTTAGATATTCTTAAAATACTACAAATAATGAAAAACGGGTTTTTCAGGAAATTCAATGATTTCATTCGTGGTAAATTTACGTATTGCTTCCCAAAAATTAAGATTGATCAAACACTATAATATTGCCAGTATTTCCAGGTGATGAGAGTGGGTATGGACCGTATCCTAATAAGTCTACATATAGTCTTTGAAATACTCTCATAGAATTAGCATTTGCTGTTTTGCCAAAATAAAACGTTTCCAGGCGCTTTATAGTTTTGCCTATTCCTCTTTGGGCACATAATGATCATCATGTTCTATTTTTATTAACCAATTCAATTCTAAAGGGATTCACAATAGCCAAGACATTTCTTTGTAATGAAAGTCAGGACCTTTGTATTCACCTCCACAACAACCTTATTAGAATTATTAGTTTTTATTATTATGAATCGTATTTATTTTGTAAACCTTATTTTTAAACTTTTTTTTTTTTTGATGATAAGTTATTATGAATTATTTAAAACACATTTCTTTTCCGTATCACCTTTGATGTTAACACTACCATGAATGTATTTAAGTTAAGCTGTAAATGAAAGTTTTTATTTTAGTATTTATTTGAAATTAACGGTCGGGAGATGCGTGTCGCCATCTGTGAATCGCGAACATCTCTATCAAAAACAGTCAGCTGTTAAGTAAATAAAGCATCACAGCTGTCATTCAGTCAAACACAAACCAGTTACATGTGAGGTATATTATTTATTTTAGTTATATTATTTTTTTTTTTTTTAACTCATAAACTTTAACCATCTTACATTGCAATAAAAATGCAGCTTTTATTTTTAATGTTTCAACTAAACGCTTTGATCACTATTCAAAGACTGAATTTTTACTTTCTTTAATTTCTTAAACTAAGCGACACAAAGTACTCTTAAAAATTAACTGTTAATTTAAAAACTTAAATACTAACAACAAAATATAAGAATTAAAAAATAATATGCAATTGCAATATTTACTTTAGAGGAGAAATGAGGTGAGCATCAAGGACGTTGACGTAAATAAATAATAAATAATTTACTATTAAAGTAATAAAAAGAATAGAGAAAATATTAAAATTGGGAGTTCATAAGTGAGATTAGTCTAATACTCGTAATTAAAATAAAGAAAATCTTAATAATACATAACTTGTCTGGGTAATTGTGTGTGTGCGATGGAAACAGGTATAAAAGGCAGAACAAAATGTAAAATCGAGCAGTTAGCAAGCAGCTTGCCTGCCGGTAAGAAGTTTTTGGTTGAGGAATTGTATAATTCCCAAATTTATTTCTTGCTTACAGATCAGGTTGAAAATTGCTGAAGAATAATGAATACTTACCGAGTCCCTAAATTTAGACATAAGAGAAATAATAGTACATGAATTAATCTCACTACCTGTAATAAACATTTTGGAGTACGCAGACATTCATATAGCAAGAACGAAGGACTTAATTATAACAATTTATAAATACCCAATTCTCAATAGATATTGTAAACTTTTTAAAATTACGCCTATAAGTTTTAGCCACGGAGAAATAAAAACAGATGATCAAATCGCTCAATGTGATAAAAACTATGTTAGAGTAAACCTTTGCAAGAACTATTTGGAAAAAACCATTTGTAGGACAAATAATGAAACAGACACATGTATACTTCCACTACTCAACAATAGAAGTAATAAATGCGAGGTCATACAAGAATATAATAATCCGATAACGGAAATTGACAGGAATAACTCTAGTAAAATATACTGACAAAGTTAGAATAGATAACAATACTTACAGGAATATACATGACAGACTCATAGAGGCTATCCACACAAAACATGATAAAGATTTTGAAATCATAAACATCCTCACCTCAGATCGTAAAAAAGCATTTAATAATATCGGCTCATTAAAAAGATTAGTCATTCCATACGAGGAACACCCTATACGTTCAACTTTTTATACAATATTTTTCATAGCTTTAATTTCAGGAATATTCTATATTGGGCTCAAAATATTTAAATATGTATTAATATATAAAAGAAAACATAAAGAACAAAACTTTAGAATTTATTACAATCAACAAGTTGAAAGAAGTATTAGAGATCGGGACGCTCTCGTTTTAACCCAGGGGAAGTTAGCGACGCTCATGCATAAACATGTTAATAAACATATACATGTTATTTCCCTAATATTCTTTTAAGATAACAAGTAAATTTCCACAGATGATAAGAGGGTACTTAGTAACTAGACATATCATAAACAACAATTTATGTAAACACACTTAAACAACCCTAACTAAACATGTAAAATAATCTAAACTACTGAACAAAGGAATAAGATAAAAAGGGTCAAACAAATATCATAAATATACAAATATTGTAAAGATCATAAAATATCATAAATATACAAATATTGTAAAGTTCATAAAATATCATAAATATACAAATATTGTAAAGATCATAAAATATCATAAATATACAAATATTGTAAAGATCATAAAATATCATAAATATGCAAATATTGCAAAGATCATAAAATATCTTAAGCATATGTACAAAACATGTTCTTTATATCTTTGTTCCAAAATATCCATTAAGACAAAGGAAATATTATTTGTAACAAATTAGTATTTAAAAAGATATTTTTGGAATTTGGAAAGTTAGTTAAGATTTAGCATAAGTACTGAACAGAACTCATTTTTAAGATAAATAAAAAATCGCGTAGCCAACAAAGAAATTATATTTTTATTTAACTTAAAAACATAGAATTTAATTGGCAATCCTGCCAGGAGCAACATATACTTTGTTGTTTCAGCGAGACGGACCATCGGAATTCGTGTCGCAGCAAGGACATATAAATCTTCATAAAAGAAAAAATAAATAATTCTCCATAGAAGAGGATATAGTTTAAACAAAGTACTCAGTAAAAAGTTACATATGTGAATAATAAGGTCGTGTATAGATGTCAAAAAAAAGAACTATATTTGATAAATTACGCCCCTTAGAGCATATAAAAGAAACGAGTATGTCAAATAACGTAGAAATCGAATTGCTTACACAGCAAATGGCTTCATTACAAGCCATGATGCAGACAATGATACAGCAACATACAACGGAAGATAATGCACTGAAACATCAAATACAACAGGTAGGAGTAAACCCTCTTATAAACTAACCTCGACCCGCACCACTGGAAGCAATAGAAACAAGAATTACAAACCCCAATGAAGTCAAGTTAGAAGTTTTTAAATCACTCCCTACATTTGATGGTGAAGTCACAAAATATCGAGTATGGCAGAGGATACATCTCGTATGATGGATAGCATAGAGCCTCTCAAGGGCACAAGTATCTATTTACATGCATTACAAATAGCCAAGACAAAAATACAAGGAGCAGCAGCACAGGTCTTTGCAAATCATGGCACTATATTCACTTTTGATGCCATTAAAAATAGACTCGACTACACTTATGCAGATAAACGTCCCCTGTACGTTTTGCAGGAGGAAATGAAAAGGTGCTCTCAGGGAAGAAAAACCCTAGAAGAATTCCATTATGAAATAAATAAAAGCTTGAACCTGATAATTTTAAAAATATCGATGTCCGGATATGGACAAGAAGCCGTAAGTGCAATGACAGATCAAGCCAAACAAGATTCCGTCAGAGTATTTATAACGGGAGTAAACAATACGTTTGTACAATCCACATTATATGCAAACGCTCCAAAAAATTTAGAGCATGCATACACTATTGCACGCACCATTGAGCATGACAATAGACACCAGAACTTGAAGCTGTCATATGAATCTAAACATCCGCAGAAGACGCACTAAGCAGAGACAACAGTTCCAGTCAACTCAGAGGTATCCACCACGGCAACAATTTTCCCAGCAACAGTTTTTCCAACAACCACGGCAACAGTTCTCAACAAAACAACATTTCAACAAATTCCAACCACGACCAGAGCCCATGGATGTCAGTTTCGGCAACACAATCTAGCGACAACACACATACTTTAACTCAAACCATCAATACAACAATCAACCATGGAAACGACAACGTGAGGCCAGTGGAAATTTCCAACAGAACAAACTAATGAGACATAACAACATCACCACTGAAGATGATACTAGCAGCATCATGGTAGAACCAGGTACGGTAAATAAGCTAGTTGTTAAGAATCTATAACTAAAAAACGGGTTGCCCCACATGACCATGATCGATGAAAACAAAATATCATATGATGTATTAATAGACACCGGAGCAACCCATAATTACATTAAAAAGTCATTACAATTAAATTATCCACAAAAAGTACAACCTATGCAAGTCAATTCATGGAACGTCACTAATTAATACCAAACAAACACTAAAATTTCTCGGCAGGCACATAGATTTCTTCGAGTAAGATAACATGGGAAAAACCGATTTGATATTAGTATGGAAGGGAGTAAATATGCTAAACGCAACAATAGAAACATGACATTTACAATAAATAGAACTGAAGAAATTAGTACTCGTAATATAAACTATACCATAGGTAATGAATTATATAAAGAAGGTATAGATAAGTTGATAAAGGATAACAATGGCATAGGACCATTACCCTTCACTACAACGATTGAAGCCACGATTAGGACAAAAACAGACGAACCCATTTGGACGAAGCAGTACCCATACCCCATAGCGGATAACGACTTTGTAAACAATGAAATTAGGAAGTTGTTACAAGATGATATAATCCAACGTAGTAATAGCCAATGTAATTCACCCATTTGGACTGTTCCAAAAAAAGGCGTAGACAAAACAGGTTGACCAAAACGTGGTATGGTCGTTGATTTTCAAAAATTAAATTCAAATACGATAACAGACAGATATATTATTCCTGACGTAAACATGACGATACAGAGCCTAGGAAAAGCCAAATATTTTACAACTTTAGATTTAGAATCAGGATTCTATCAGGTTTAAGGAAGAAGATAGAGAAAAAACTGCATTCTGTGTAAATGGTGGCAAGTACGAATTTGTGCGTATGCCGTTTGGACTAAAAAATGCTTCTTCAATATTTCAAAGATGTGTTGATGATATCTTAAGGGAGTATATTGGCAAGTTTGCATACGTCTACATTGATGATATACTAATATATTCTTCAACACCAGAAGAACATATGAAACATATCAATATCATATTCAATGCTTTAAATCAGGCAACACTTAGGGTATCAAACGAAAAATCAAAGTTTCTTCAAACAGAGGTCGAGTACTTAGGTCACATTATCAAACATAACAGAATTTCAACAAATCCAAAAAAGTAGAAACAATTGAAAAATATCCTTTACCAGAAACACTCAAAGACTTAAGAGGATTTTTGGGTATGACAGGTTATAATAGAAAATTTATACAAGGATACGCCAGCATAGCTAAGACCCTTACAATTCACTTACGAGCAGACAAAGGACAGATAGGAAAAAATAAAAGTGCTACAAAAAAATCAATTTAGACGAAGCTGCTATACAAGCATTTAAAAAATTCAAAAAATGTTTAAAAGAACAGGTTGAACTCTTCCAACCAAATTATGATAAACCATTTGAACTAACTACTGATGCATCCAACATAGCTATTGGAGCCGTACTTAGCCAAACAAAAAAGCCAATACTTTTCCTTAGCAGAACATTAAGTAAAACGGAAGAAAAATATAGCACAAATGAGAAAGAATTACTAGCAATAATTTGGGCATTACAGAAACTTAAGAATTACATATACGGAACAACTGACCTCACTGTCTACACAGATCATCAGTCACTAACTCCATATCAGAAAAAAACCCAAACGCAAAACTAAAGCGATGGAAGGCCATAATAGAGGATTTTGGAGAAAATTTTTATATAAGCCAGGACATCAAAATGTGGTAGCTGACGCCTTGTCAAGACAACATATAAACACGTCTTCCATCGATACGGTACACTCAGCCGAAAGTTCGTTTTCAGAAACTATCAAACAGGTAAAACAACCACTAAATGCATACAGCATTCAAGTCGAGCTTGTACCAAATAATAAAATAAATGAAAAATGAACTCGTACGATATTTCAAAATAGAGTTAGACACACGATAAAGTTTACGAATGAACAAAACCTTATATTTGAATTGAGAAAAATACTAGAACAAAATAAGATGACCGCATTATATACCACAAGAGAAAAAATCTATGCACTAAGCCCTATTATAACAAACACTTTCAATGGTATAAACTTTGTATATACACCAATAAAACTTATTGATGTTCGAGAAAAAGAAAAACAAGCTGAAATAGTCAAAAAAATACACGTTAGAGTACACAGAGGCTACAGAAACAACATACAGGAGATACTCGAAAATTACTATTGGCCAGAAATTAAACAACAATAAAAGGCAATTAACAAAAAGTGCACACCTTGCCTATATGGTAAATATGAGAGGAATCCAACAAGAGAACCATTAGGAGATTCCGACATTCCAACAGAATCAGGCAAATACATACATATGGACATATATTTCAACGACAACAAAACATTTCTAGTCGCCATTGATAAATTCTCAAAATATGTTACTTTGAGGGAAATTGACTCAAGAGAGCGCATGGCTGAGAAAATTGAAATATAACTATCCAAACTGCACACGATTGATGACTGATAACGAAAAATGTCTAAATACACCAGCAGTAAATATGATGTGTATAAAATATGGCATAAAAAAGATAAAAACACCAGTCTACAGATCGACATCAAATGGACAAGTAGAACGCGTCCACAGTACCATTTCCGAGCTAGCAAGAATATTTAAAATGCAAAACGATACACAAATAGCTGAGGAAATATATAAAACAACAAGAGAAATAAATAACACCATACACTCAGTCACGACAAAAAAGCCATATATGAAAAACTAAAAAAGGCATCAGAAAAAACACTTGAAAGACTAAATCAAGGTGCTAAACATCGAACCTTCCAACCAAATGAACAAATTCTTGTGAAAATAAAAAGTGTGAGAACGAAAAAAGACGCCAGGTACATTAAGCACATTGTGAAGGAAGACCGTGAGGACACTGTTTTAACCACAAGGGGTGTGATCGTACACAAAGATAACATTAAGAACTACACAATCAACAAAGATGATACTCTACCTGATATTTCTAGTAATGGTCATGTCAAAAACCAAAGCAGAAGTAGAAATCAAAAACTTAAACGGACAGAAATACGTCCTAACCAGGACCGATGATGCTTTCCTATGTGATGAACACACATATCTCTCCCACGTAACTAACTTAACACAGATACTAACGTCTTACAAACAAATTATCCGAGATCAATATAACGCCAATATCCAAGCAACACTCTTAATAAAGAAAATTGAAATATTGGAAAATCAATTGAACGAGCATAAAAGAAACACAAGATCCTTAAATTTCCTAGGATCAGCTTTGAAATTTGTCACAGGAATTCCAGACCACGATGATTTTATCAATATGGAAAAAACAATAAACACACTCATAAATAACAATGAGAAACAACGTTTGATTAACTCAAGGTTGGAAAAAATAATTGATACACTACAAGGTAACACATTGGAAAACCATATTATCCTCGAACAAGTTCACGAACAGCTCCTACTATTAGTTAGAACATTTAATGCCGCAAAGAATAATGAATACTTAACCGAGTCCCTAACTTTAGACGACATAAGAGAAATAATAGAACATGAATTAATCTCAGTACCTATATAGTACAGTACCTATAGCAAGAACGAGGACTTAATTATAACAATTTATAAATACCCAATACTCAATAGATATTGTAAACTTTTTAAAATTACGCCTATAAGTTTTAGCCACGGAAAAATAAAAACAGATGATCAAATCGCTCAATGTGATAAAAACTATGTTAGAGTAAACCTTTGCAAGAACTATTTGGAAAAAACCATTTGTAGGACAAATAATGAAACAGACACATGTATACTTCCACTACTCAACAATAGAAATAGTAAATGCGAGGTCATACAAGAATATAATAATCCGATAACGGAAATTGACGAAGGTTTCATATTATTGGATGGAACTCATCAAATTGACAATATCACAACTACAGGAATAACTCTAGTATAATATACTGACAAAGTTAGAATAGATAAAAATACTTACAGGAATATACATGACAGGCTCATAGAGGCTATCCACACAAAACATGATGAAGATTTTGAAATCATAAACCTCAGATCGTAAAAACGCATTTAATAATATCGACTCATTAAAAAGATTAGTCATTCCATACAAGGAACACCCTATACGTTCAACTTTTTATACAATATTTTTCATAGCTTTAATTTCAGGAATATTCTATATTGGGCTCAAAATATTTAAATATGTATTAATATATAAAAGAAAACATACAGAACAAAACTTTAAAATGTATTACAATCAACAAGTTGAAAGAAGTATTAGAGATCGGGACGCTCTCGTTTTAACCCAGGGGAGAGTTAGCGGCGCTCATGCATAAACATGTTAATAAACATATACATGTTATTTCCCTAACATTCTTTTAATATAACAAGTAAATTTCCACAGATGATAAGAAGGTAATTAGTAACTAGACATATCATAAACAACATTTTATGTAAACACACTTAAACAACCCTAACTAAACATGTAAAATAATCTAAACTACTGAACAAAGGAATAAGATAAAAAGGGTCAAACAAATATCATAAATATACAAATATTGTAAAGATCATAAAATATCATAAATATACAAATATTGTAAAGTTCATAAAATATCATAAATATACAAATATTGTAAAGATCATAAAATATCATAAATATACAAATATTGTAAAGATCATAAAATATCATAAATATGCAAATATTGCAAAGATCATAAAATATCTTAAGCATATGTACAAAACATGTTCTTTATATCTTTGTTCCAAAATATCCATTAAGACAAAGGAAATATTATTTGTAACAAATTAGTATTTAAAAAGATATTTTTGGAATTTGGAAAGTTAGTTAAGATTTAGCATAAGTACTGAACAGAACTCATTTTTAAGATAAATAAAAAATCGCGTAGCCAACAAAGAAATTATATTTTTATTTAACTTAAAAACATAGAATTTAATTGGCAATCCTGCCAGGAGCAACATATACTTTGTTGTTTCAGCGAGACGGACCATCGGAATTCGTGTCGCAGCAAGGACATATAAATCTTCATAAAAGAAAAAATAAATAATTCTCCATAGAAGAGGATATAGTTTAAACAAAGTACTCAGTAAAAAGTTACATATGTGAATAATAAGGTCGTGTATAGATGTCAAAAAAAAGAACTATATTTGATAAATTACGCCCCTTAGAGCATATAAAAGAAACGAGTATGTCAAATAACGTAGAAATCGAATTGCTTACACAGCAAATGGCTTCATTACAAGCCATGATGCAGACAATGATACAGCAACATACAACGGAAGATAATGCACTGAAACATCAAATACAACAGGTAGGAGTAAACCCTCTTATAAACTAACCTCGACCCGCACCACTGGAAGCAATAGAAACAAGAATTACAAACCCCAATGAAGTCAAGTTAGAAGTTTTTAAATCACTCCCTACATTTGATGGTGAAGTCACAAAATATCGAGTATGGCAGAGGATACATCTCGTATGATGGATAGCATAGAGCCTCTCAAGGGCACAAGTATCTATTTACATGCATTACAAATAGCCAAGACAAAAATACAAGGAGCAGCAGCACAGGTCTTTGCAAATCATGGCACTATATTCACTTTTGATGCCATTAAAAATAGACTCGACTACACTTATGCAGATAAACGTCCCCTGTACGTTTTGCAGGAGGAAATGAAAAGGTGCTCTCAGGGAAGAAAAACCCTAGAAGAATTCCATTATGAAATAAATAAAAGCTTGAACCTGATAATTTTAAAAATATCGATGTCCGGATATGGACAAGAAGCCGTAAGTGCAATGACAGATCAAGCCAAACAAGATTCCGTCAGAGTATTTATAACGGGAGTAAACAATACGTTTGTACAATCCACATTATATGCAAACGCTCCAAAAAATTTAGAGCATGCATACACTATTGCACGCACCATTGAGCATGACAATAGACACCAGAACTTGAAGCTGTCATATGAATCTAAACATCCGCAGAAGACGCACTAAGCAGAGACAACAGTTCCAGTCAACTCAGAGGTATCCACCACGGCAACAATTTTCCCAGCAACAGTTTTTCCAACAACCACGGCAACAGTTCTCAACAAAACAACATTTCAACAAATTCCAACCACGACCAGAGCCCATGGATGTCAGTTTCGGCAACACAATCTAGCGACAACACACATACTTTAACTCAAACCATCAATACAACAATCAACCATGGAAACGACAACGTGAGGCCAGTGGAAATTTCCAACAGAACAAACTAATGAGACATAACAACATCACCACTGAAGATGATACTAGCAGCATCATGGTAGAACCAGGTACTGTAAATAAGCTAGTTGTTAAGAATCTATAACTAAAAAACGGGTTGCCCCACATGACCATGATCGATGAAAACAAAATATCATATGATGTATTAATAGACACCGGAGCAACCCATAATTACATTAAAAAGTCATTACAATTAAATTATCCACAAAAAGTACAACCTATGCAAGTCAATTCATGGAACGTCACTAATTAATACCAAACAAACACTAAAATTTCTCGGCAGGCACATAGATTTCTTCGAGTAAGATAACATGGGAAAAACCGATTTGATATTAGTATGGAAGGGAGTAAATATGCTAAACGCAACAATAGAAACATGACATTTACAATAAATAGAACTGAAGAAATTAGTACTCGTAATATAAACTATACCATAGGTAATGAATTATATAAAGAAGGTATAGATAAGTTGATAAAGGATAACAATGGCATAGGACCATTACCCTTCACTACAACGATTGAAGCCACGATTAGGACAAAAACAGACGAACCCATTTGGACGAAGCAGTACCCATACCCCATAGCGGATAACGACTTTGTAAACAATGAAATTAGGAAGTTGTTACAAGATGATATAATCCAACGTAGTAATAGCCAATGTAATTCACCCATTTGGACTGTTCCAAAAAAAGGCGTAGACAAAACAGGTTGACCAAAACGTGGTATGGTCGTTGATTTTCAAAAATTAAATTCAAATACGATAACAGACAGATATATTATTCCTGACGTAAACATGACGATACAGAGCCTAGGAAAAGCCAAATATTTTACAACTTTAGATTTAGAATCAGGATTCTATCAGGTTTAAGGAAGAAGATAGAGAAAAAACTGCATTCTGTGTAAATGGTGGCAAGTACGAATTTGTGCGTATGCCGTTTGGACTAAAAAATGCTTCTTCAATATTTCAAAGATGTGTTGATGATATCTTAAGGGAGTATATTGGCAAGTTTGCATACGTCTACATTGATGATATACTAATATATTCTTCAACACCAGAAGAACATATGAAACATATCAATATCATATTCAATGCTTTAAATCAGGCAACACTTAGGGTATCAAACGAAAAATCAAAGTTTCTTCAAACAGAGGTCGAGTACTTAGGTCACATTATCAAACATAACAGAATTTCAACAAATCCAAAAAAGTAGAAACAATTGAAAAATATCCTTTACCAGAAACACTCAAAGACTTAAGAGGATTTTTGGGTATGACAGGTTATAATAGAAAATTTATACAAGGATACGCCAGCATAGCTAAGACCCTTACAATTCACTTACGAGCAGACAAAGGACAGATAGGAAAAAATAAAAGTGCTACAAAAAAATCAATTTAGACGAAGCTGCTATACAAGCATTTAAAAAATTCAAAAAATGTTTAAAAGAACAGGTTGAACTCTTCCAACCAAATTATGATAAACCATTTGAACTAACTACTGATGCATCCAACATAGCTATTGGAGCCGTACTTAGCCAAACAAAAAAGCCAATACTTTTCCTTAGCAGAACATTAAGTAAAACGGAAGAAAAATATAGCACAAATGAGAAAGAATTACTAGCAATAATTTGGGCATTACAGAAACTTAAGAATTACATATACGGAACAACTGACCTCACTGTCTACACAGATCATCAGTCACTAACTCCATATCAGAAAAAAACCCAAACGCAAAACTAAAGCGATGGAAGGCCATAATAGAGGATTTTGGAGAAAATTTTTATATAAGCCAGGACATCAAAATGTGGTAGCTGACGCCTTGTCAAGACAACATATAAACACGTCTTCCATCGATACGGTACACTCAGCCGAAAGTTCGTTTTCAGAAACTATCAAACAGGTAAAACAACCACTAAATGCATACAGCATTCAAGTCGAGCTTGTACCAAATAATAAAATAAATGAAAAATGAACTCGTACGATATTTCAAAATAGAGTTAGACACACGATAAAGTTTACGAATGAACAAAACCTTATATTTGAATTGAGAAAAATACTAGAACAAAATAAGATGACCGCATTATATACCACAAGAGAAAAAATCTATGCACTAAGCCCTATTATAACAAACACTTTCAATGGTATAAACTTTGTATATACACCAATAAAACTTATTGATGTTCGAGAAAAAGAAAAACAAGCTGAAATAGTCAAAAAAATACACGTTAGAGTACACAGAGGCTACAGAAACAACATACAGGAGATACTCGAAAATTACTATTGGCCAGAAATTAAACAACAATAAAAGGCAATTAACAAAAAGTGCACACCTTGCCTATATGGTAAATATGAGAGGAATCCAACAAGAGAACCATTAGGAGATTCCGACATTCCAACAGAATCAGGCAAATACATACATATGGACATATATTTCAACGACAACAAAACATTTCTAGTCGCCATTGATAAATTCTCAAAATATGTTACTTTGAGGGAAATTGACTCAAGAGAGCGCATGGCTGAGAAAATTGAAATATAACTATCCAAACTGCACACGATTGATGACTGATAACGAAAAATGTCTAAATACACCAGCAGTAAATATGATGTGTATAAAATATGGCATAAAAAAGATAAAAACACCAGTCTACAGATCGACATCAAATGGACAAGTAGAACGCGTCCACAGTACCATTTCCGAGCTAGCAAGAATATTTAAAATGCAAAACGATACACAAATAGCTGAGGAAATATATAAAACAACAAGAGAAATAAATAACACCATACACTCAGTCACGACAAAAAAGCCATATATGAAAAACTAAAAAAGGCATCAGAAAAAACACTTGAAAGACTAAATCAAGGTGCTAAACATCGAACCTTCCAACCAAATGAACAAATTCTTGTGAAAATAAAAAGTGTGAGAACGAAAAAAGACGCCAGGTACATTAAGCACATTGTGAAGGAAGACCGTGAGGACACTGTTTTAACCACAAGGGGTGTGATCGTACACAAAGATAACATTAAGAACTACACAATCAACAAAGATGATACTCTACCTGATATTTCTAGTAATGGTCATGTCAAAAACCAAAGCAGAAGTAGAAATCAAAAACTTAAACGGACAGAAATACGTCCTAACCAGGACCGATGATGCTTTCCTATGTGATGAACACACATATCTCTCCCACGTAACTAACTTAACACAGATACTAACGTCTTACAAACAAATTATCCGAGATCAATATAACGCCAATATCCAAGCAACACTCTTAATAAAGAAAATTGAAATATTGGAAAATCAATTGAACGAGCATAAAAGAAACACAAGATCCTTAAATTTCCTAGGATCAGCTTTGAAATTTGTCACAGGAATTCCAGACCACGATGATTTTATCAATATGGAAAAAACAATAAACACACTCATAAATAACAATGAGAAACAACGTTTGATTAACTCAAGGTTGGAAAAAATAATTGATACACTACAAGGTAACACATTGGAAAACCATATTATCCTCGAACAAGTTCACGAACAGCTCCTACTATTAGTTAGAACATTTAATGCCGCAAAGAATAATGAATACTTAACCGAGTCCCTAACTTTAGACGACATAAGAGAAATAATAGAACATGAATTAATCTCAGTACCTATATAGTACAGTACCTATAGCAAGAACGAGGACTTAATTATAACAATTTATAAATACCCAATTCTCAATAGATATTGTAAACTTTTTAAAATTACGCCTATAAGTTTTAGCCACGGAAAAATAAAAACAGATGATCAAATCGCTCAATGTGATAAAAACTATGTTAGAGTAAACCTTTGCAAGAACTATTTGGAAAAAACCATTTGTAGGACAAATAATGAAACAGACACATGTATACTTCCACTACTCAACAATAGAAATAGTAAATGCGAGGTCATACAAGAATATAATAATCCGATAACGGAAATTGACGAAGGTTTCATATTATTGGATGGAACTCATCAAATTGACAATATCACAACTACAGGAATAACTCTAGTATAATATACTGACAAAGTTAGAATAGATAAAAATACTTACAGGAATATACATGACAGGCTCATAGAGGCTATCCACACAAAACATGATGAAGATTTTGAAATCATAAACCTCAGATCGTAAAAACGCATTTAATAATATCGACTCATTAAAAAGATTAGTCATTCCATACAAGGAACACCCTATACGTTCAACTTTTTATACAATATTTTTCATAGCTTTAATTTCAGGAATATTCTATATTGGGCTCAAAATATTTAAATATGTATTAATATATAAAAGAAAACATACAGAACAAAACTTTAAAATGTATTACAATCAACAAGTTGAAAGAAGTATTAGAGATCGGGACGCTCTCGTTTTAACCCAGGGGAGAGTTAGCGGCGCTCATGCATAAACATGTTAATAAACATATACATGTTATTTCCCTAACATTCTTTTAATATAACAAGTAAATTTCCACAGATGATAAGAAGGTAATTAGTAACTAGACATATCATAAACAACATTTTATGTAAACACACTTAAACAACCCTAACTAAACATGTAAAATAATCTAAACTACTGAACAAAGGAATAAGATAAAAAAGGGTCAAACAAATATCATAAATATACAAATATTGTAAAGATCATAAAATATCATAAATATAGAAATATTGTAAAGATCATAAAATATCATAAATATACAAATATTGTAAAGATCATAAAATATCATAAATATACAAATATTGTAAAGATCATAAAATATCATAAATATACAAATATTGTAAAGATCATAAAATATCTTAAGCATATGTACAAAACATGTTCTTTATATCTTTGTTCCAAAATATCCATTAAGACAAAGGAAATATTATTTGTAACAAAGATATTTTTGGAATTTGGAAAGTTAGTTAAGATTAGGCATAAGTACTGAACAGAGCTCATTTTTAAGATAAATAAAAAATAAAAAATCGCGTAGCCGACCATGAAATTATATTTTTATTTAACTTAAAAACATAGAATTTAATTCGTGCGGTCTTCAAACCCGAAGAAAGTTCTCCGAATCTCTTTCAATATGGGCTCTTCGGACGGCCCCGAGTTCTCCATTGAGTTTAAGGTGCAGGCCTGTGGCCACTTAGGGGCTGGCGGAACTTCGTCTTCGTCGGCAGAACTTATGGTAATGGGCTCAAAATCCGGGCTGGTCGGTGTGGATTTGGCAGGAAAGGGGTTTTGAGACTTGTTCTGTTGGCTCATGCGATAATACGTAGCACGCTTTTGCGAGCGGTTGACCTGAGTTGCTGGTTGTCGGTGGTGATGGCTAGTCGGGACTCTTGTGGTTGGCCTACGAGGTTTGGCGGGTGGGACTCGTCTTCCCCGACTGGTACTAGGTACTGCCTCATTTTTGATGAATATGGTTCTCCTAATTTTTGGTTTCTCCCGGACCATACTTTCGCGGAACTTCGCTCGTGATTTCCCAAACTTGTTTTGTTGCGTACTCACCCTTTTCTGCGAGTGGTTCGGACACAGGGAATAGTTAATCTTGGCTTTCCTAATTCGTCTTCCAGTGTCCTGAGGTGTATATCGCTCTGGTCTCGGTGCAGACTTGGCCACCAAGCCCGCACAACTGAACGTGGCCTGGAGTGCTTTTAGCCCCTCCAATCCCAGAATTAGGTCTTCCATGGCTTCCTGCATAACCAGAAATTGGCAGAGCACGCTTTGGCACCTAGAGCGTCTGTAAGGCTAATCGTCTCCGTAATAAGTCTTTCCGTACCATCTGCCAGAAATACTTCAATGTTTGCGGGTATCCGCTTTAGTGGGGTTGCGAAACGGTTGATTTGAGTCGGCGAAATGAAATTTTTGGTGGCTCCAGTGTCGATGATGGCTGGAATTATTTTCCACGCACCATGCGGTAGTTAATCCCACTATGTTGTTGTGAGAAGGACCGTGTGCATTCAAGGTCGTCGGCTAGCTGGGCCAATTCACTTAGCGTGGTAAAGTCCTTTCGCCGAATGTACCTTTTGTAGTCGGGTTGAGTGTTCTGGAAAATCCTTTCTAGTTTCTGTTGTTCGGAAAGGTTGGTTGATCGTATTAGATTTTGAATTGCCAAAAGCTTATCTTTGAACGTTTCCCGCGGACGTTGGGTCCGCTTGCGGACTTCGTCCTCCAGTTGTTCAAGGTATCGGGGAGGGAGGAAAAACCCATAAAAGTATTCATTGAACAGCACCCACTGTCCCCAATGGCGGTTATTGTTCCGATACCAAATCAAGGCGTGTTCTCGCAGTAATTCAGGCATTACTCTTGGCAGCATGTTCACATCTACGTCATACATTCCGGCGAGCTCCTCAATACGCTCGATTAACTCCAATGGGTGTTTTTCCCCAGTGTATTTTAGGCCCCATTTTCGCACTACCTCGATAGCGCCGATATGATAGTTATCAGGAATCGAGGTTGATGGAGGGGGGAGGGTCGTCCGTACGTTGGGTTAGTTGTTTTCTTGATAAGAAATATGTAGGGGAATTTACAATTCCACACCAACTGATCTCTTACCTGAAGGCGATTTGCTTGCTAACTGACTCGTTTTTAGTATAGTATAGCATATTTATTTCCAAAAATTTTAAAGATTTACATGTTTTCTTAAAACTAATTTTAATTAATTATTTATTCCTTACATACTAGCGTATTTTTCAAGGACTTGCCAAGATATTTTATAAAAGTATTTGCAGCATGGCCGCTTATCATAATATTAAAGTTAAGTTTACTGTAGGTACAACATTTGTTTTAAAATCGACTCGTTTTTCAAAATGTTCAGCCTTTTATACTTGTGCGTTGGCACACACACTCACACCCACACACACACAAACTATTGTTTGTTTTCGTTGTTTGACAGCCATCAGCGGTGTATTTACTTGTAGGTAACAGCTGACTGTTTGGTTGGTTTGTTTGTGCTTGACTCCTAGGTGGCGCTGAATTGCCCGACCGTTAATTTAAATTTACTTAAACTTAAAATAGCAAAACATTTCAATTTAAACTTAAGAAAATAATAATATATCGAAACCAAAATAAGTAGAAATAACGAAATATAACTTAAAATATTCTTCTGGTTTATATAAAGAAAATAGATATAAAAAAATAATAAACAAGTTAGTATATTTCATAACTTCTGGTTTAGTAAACTGTGTAGGGGAAAACAAGGGCACGACTTTCGCCGTTACAGCTTTCAAAACCGTATTAACCCTCTCACTAGCATTAGCTTACGCCGAGTGAATAGCAGGAAATTTACGAAAGACACCAAGTGAATTTAGATATTCTTTAAATACTACAAATAATGAAAAACGGGTTTTTCAGGAAATTCAATGATTTCATTCGTGGTAAATTTACGTATTGCTTCCCAAAAATTAAGATTGATCAAACACTATAATATTGCCAGTATTTCCAGGTGATGAGAGTGGGTATGGACCGTATCCTAATAAGTCTACATATAGTCTTTGAAATACTCTCATAGAATTAGCATTTGCTGTTTTGCCAAAATAAAACGTTTCCAGGCGCTTTATAGTTTTGCCTATTCCTCTTTGGGCACATAATGATCATCATGTTCTATTTTTATTAACCAATTCAATTCTAAAGGAATTCACAATAGCCAAGACATTTCTTTGTAATGAAAGTCAGGACCTTTGTATTCACCTCCACAACAACCTTATTAGAATTATTAGTTTTTATTATTATGAATCGTATTTATTTTGTAAACCTTATTTTTAAACTTTTTTTTTTTGATGATAAGTTATTATGAACTATTTAAAACACATTTCTTTTCCGTATCACCTTTGATGTTAACACTACCATGAATGTATTTAAGTTAAGCTGTAAATGAAAGTTTTTATTTTAGTATTTATTTGAAATTAACGGTCGGGAGATGCGTGTCGCCATCTGTGACTCGCGAACATCTCTATCAAAAACAGTCAGCTGTTAAGTAAATAAAGCATCACAGCTGTCATTCAGTCAAACACAAACCAGTTACATGTTAGGTATATTATTTATTTTAGTTATATTATTTTTTTTTTTTTTAACTCATAAACTTTAACCATCTTACATTGCAATAAAAATGCAGCTTTTATTTTTAATGTTTCAACTAAACGCTTTGATCACTATTCAAAGACTGAATTTTTACTTTCTTTAATTTCTTAAACTAAGCGACACAAAGTACTCTTAAAAATTAACTGTTAATTTGAAAACTTAAATACTAACAACAAAATATAAGAATTAAAAAATAATATGCAATTGCAATATTTACTTTAGAGGAGAAATGAGGTGAGCATCAAGGACGTTGACGTAAATAAATAATAAATAATTTACTATTAAAGTAATAAAAAGAATAGAGAAAATATTAAAATTGGGAGTTCATAAGTGAGATTAGTCTAATACTCGTAATTAAAATAACGAAAATCTTAATAATACATAACTTGTCTGGGTAATTGTGTGTGTGCGATGGAAACAGGTATAAAAGGCAGAACAAAATGTAAAATCGAGCAGTTAGCAAGCAGCTTGCCTGCCGGTAAGAAGTTTTTGGTTGAGGAATTGTATAATTCCCAAATTTATTTCTTGCTTACAGATCAGGTTGAAAATTGCTGAAGAATAATGAATACTTACCGAGTCCCTAAATTTAGACATAAGAGAAATAATAGTACATGAATTAATCTCACTACCTGTAATAAACATTTTGGAGTACGCAGACATTCATATAGCAAGAACGAAGGACTTAATTATAACAATTTATAAATACCCAATTCTCAATAGATATTGTAAACTTTTTAAAATTACGCCTATAAGTTTTAGCCACGGAGAAATAAAAACAGATGATCAAATCGCTCAATGTGATAAAAACTATGTTAGAGTAAACCTTTGCAAGAACTATTTGGAAAAAACCATTTGTAGGACAAATAATGAAACAGACACATGTATACTTCCACTACTCAACAATAGAAGTAATAAATGCGAGGTCATACAAGAATATAATAATCCGATAACGGAAATTGACGAAGGTTTCATAATATTGGATGGAACTCGTCAAATTGACAATATCACTACTACAGGAATAACTCTAGTAAAATATACTGACAAAGTTAGAATAGATAACAATACTTACAGGAATATACATGACAGACTCATAGAGGCTATCCACACAAAACATGATGAAGATTTTGAAATCATAAACATCCTCACCTCAGATCGTAAAAAAGCATTTAATAATATCGACTCATTAAAAAGATTAGTCATTCCATACGAGGAACACCCTATACGTTCAACTTTTTATACAATATTTTTCATAGCTTTAATTTCAGGAATATTCTATATTGGGCTCAAAATATTTAAATATGTATTAATATATAAAAGAAAACATAAAGAACAAAACTTTAGAATTTATTACAATCAACAAGTTGAAAGAAGTATTAGAGATCGGGACGCTCTCGTTTTAACCCAGGGGAAGTTAGCGACGCTCATGCATAAACATGTTAATAAACATATACATGTTATTTCCCTAATATTCTTTTAAGATAACAAGTAAATTTCCACAGATGATAAGAGGGTACTTAGTAACTAGACATATCATAAACAACAATTTATGTAAACACACTTAAACAACCCTAACTAAACATGTAAAATAATCTAAACTACTGAACAAAGGAATAAGATAAAAAGGGTCAAACAAATATCATAAATATACAAATATTGTAAAGATCATAAAATATCATAAATATACAAATATTGTAAAGTTCATAAAATATCATAAATATACAAATATTGTAAAGATCATAAAATATCATAAATATACAAATATTGTAAAGATCATAAAATATCATAAATATGCAAATATTGCAAAGATCATAAAATATCTTAAGCATATGTACAAAACATGTTCTTTATATCTTTGTTCCAAAATATCCATTAAGACAAAGGAAATATTATTTGTAACAAATTAGTATTTAAAAAGATATTTTTGGAATTTGGAAAGTTAGTTAAGATTTAGCATAAGTACTGAACAGAACTCATTTTTAAGATAAATAAAAAATCGCGTAGCCAACAAAGAAATTATATTTTTATTTAACTTAAAAACATAGAATTTAATTGGCAATCCTGCCAGGAGCAACATATACTTTGTTGTTTCAGCGAGACGGACCATCGGAATTCGTGTCGCAGCAAGGACATATAAATCTTCATAAAAGAAAAAATAAATAATTCTCCATAGAAGAGGATATAGTTTAAACAAAGTACTCAGTAAAAAGTTACATATGTGAATAATAAGGTCGTGTATAGATGTCAAAAAAAAAGAACTATATTTGATAAATTACGCCCCTTAGAGCATATAAAAGAAACGAGTATGTCAAATAACGTAGAAATCGAATTGCTTACACAGCAAATGGCTTCATTACAAGCCATGATGCAGACAATGATACAGCAACATACAACGGAAGATAATGCACTGAAACATCAAATACAACAGGTAGGAGTAAACCCTCTTATAAACTAACCTCGACCCGCACCACTGGAAGCAATAGAAACAAGAATTACAAACCCCAATGAAGTCAAGTTAGAAGTTTTTAAATCACTCCCTACATTTGATGGTGAAGTCACAAAATATCGAGTATGGCAGAGGATACATCTCGTATGATGGATAGCATAGAGCCTCTCAAGGGCACAAGTATCTATTTACATGCATTACAAATAGCCAAGACAAAAATACAAGGAGCAGCAGCACAGGTCTTTGCAAATCATGGCACTATATTCACTTTTGATGCCATTAAAAATAGACTCGACTACACTTATGCAGATAAACGTCCCCTGTACGTTTTGCAGGAGGAAATGAAAAGGTGCTCTCAGGGAAGAAAAACCCTAGAAGAATTCCATTATGAAATAAATAAAAGCTTGAACCTGATAATTTTAAAAATATCGATGTCCGGATATGGACAAGAAGCCGTAAGTGCAATGACAGATCAAGCCAAACAAGATTCCGTCAGAGTATTTATAACGGGAGTAAACAATACGTTTGTACAATCCACATTATATGCAAACGCTCCAAAAAATTTAGAGCATGCATACACTATTGCACGCACCATTGAGCATGACAATAGACACCAGAACTTGAAGCTGTCATATGAATCTAAACATCCGCAGAAGACGCACTAAGCAGAGACAACAGTTCCAGTCAACTCAGAGGTATCCACCACGGCAACAATTTTCCCAGCAACAGTTTTTCCAACAACCACGGCAACAGTTCTCAACAAAACAACATTTCAACAAATTCCAACCACGACCAGAGCCCATGGATGTCAGTTCCGGCAACACAATCTAGCGACAACACACATACTTTAACTCAAACCATCAATACAACAATCAACCATGGAAACGACAACGTGAGGCCAGTGGAAATTTCCAACAGAACAAACTAATGAGACATAACAACATCACCACTGAAGATGATACTAGCAGCATCATGGTAGAACCAGGTACTGTAAATAAGCTAGTTGTTAAGAATCTATAACTAAAAAACGGGTTGCCCCACATGACCATGATCGATGAAAACAAAATATCATATGATGTATTAATAGACACCGGAGCAACCCATAATTACATTAAAAAGTCATTACAATTAAATTATCCACAAAAAGTACAACCTATGCAAGTCAATTCATGGAACGTCACTAATTAATACCAAACAAACACTAAAATTTCTCGGCAGGCACATAGATTTCTTCGAGTAAGATAACATGGGAAAAACCGATTTGATATTAGTATGGAAGGGAGTAAATATGCTAAACGCAACAATAGATAGTAGAAACATGACATTTACAATAAATAGAACTGAAGAAATTAGTACTCGTAATATAAACTATACCATAGGTAATGAATTATATAAAGAAGGTATAGATAAGTTGATGAAGGATAACAATGGCATAGGACCATTACCCTTCACTACAACGATTGAAGCCACGATTAGGACAAAAACAGACGAACCCATTTGGACGAAGCAGTACCCATACCCCATAGCGGATAACGACTTTGTAAACAATGAAATTAGGAAGTTGTTACAAGATGATATAATCCAACGTAGTAATAGCCAATGTAATTCACCCATTTGGACTGTTCCAAAAAAAGGCGTAGACAAAACAGGTTGACCAAAACGTGGTATGGTCGTTGATTTTCAAAAATTAAATTCAAATACGATAACAGACAGATATATTATTCCTGACGTAAACATGACGATACAGAACTTAGCAAAAGCCAAATATTTTACAACTTTAGATTTAGAATCAGGATTCTATCAGGTTTAAGGAAGAAGATAGAGAAAAAACTGCATTCTGTGTAAATGGTGGCAAGTACGAATTTGTGCGTATGCCGTTTGGACTAAAAAATGCTTCTTCAATATTTCAAAGATGTGTTGATGATATCTTAAGGGAGTATATTGGCAAGTTTGCATACGTCTACATTGATGATATACTAATATATTCTTCAACACCAGAAGAACATATGAAACATATCAATATCATATTCAATGCTTTAAATCAGGCAACACTTAGGGTATCAAACGAAAAATCAAAGTTTCTTCAAACAGAGGTCGAGTACTTAGGTCACATTATCAAACATAACAGAATTTCAACAAATCCAAAAAAGTAGAAACAATTGAAAAATATCCTTTACCAGAAACACTCAAAGACTTAAGAGGATTTTTGGGTATGACAGGTTATAATAGAAAATTTATACAAGGATACGCCAGCATAGCTAAGACCCTTACAATTCACTTACGAGCAGACAAAGGACAGATAGGAAAAAATAAAAGTGCTACAAAAAAATCAATTTAGACGAAGCTGCTATACAAGCATTTAAAAAATTCAAAAAATGTTTAAAAGAACAGGTTGAACTCTTCCAACCAAATTATGATAAACCATTTGAACTAACTACTGATGCATCCAACATAGCTATTGGAGCCGTACTTAGCCAAACAAAAAAGCCAATACTTTTCCTTAGCAGAACATTAAGTAAAACGGAAGAAAAATATAGCACAAATGAGAAAGAATTACTAGCAATAATTTGGGCATTACAGAAACTTAAGAATTACATATACGGAACAACTGACCTCACTGTCTACACAGATCATCAGTCACTAACTCCATATCAGAAAAAAACCCAAACGCAAAACTAAAGCGATGGAAGGCCATAATAGAGGATTTTGGAGAAAATTTTTATATAAGCCAGGACATCAAAATGTGGTAGCTGACGCCTTGTCAAGACAACATATAAACACGTCTTCCATCGATACGGTACACTCAGCCGAAAGTTCGTTTTCAGAAACTATCAAACAGGTAAAACAACCACTAAATGCATACAGCATTCAAGTCGAGCTTGTACCAAATAATAAAATAAATGAAAAATGAACTCGTACGATATTTCAAAATAGAGTTAGACACACGATAAAGTTTACGAATGAACAAAACCTTATATTTGAATTGAGAAAAATACTAGAACAAAATAAGATGACCGCATTATATACCACAAGAGAAAAAATCTATGCACTAAGCCCTATTATAACAAACACTTTCAATGGTATAAACTTTGTATATACACCAATAAAACTTATTGATGTTCGAGAAAAAGAAAAACAAGCTGAAATAGTCAAAAAAATACACGTTAGAGTACACAGAGGCTACAGAAACAACATACAGGAGATACTCGAAAATTACTATTGGCCAGAAATTAAACAACAATAAAAAGCAATTAACAAAAAGTTCACACCTTGCCTATATGGTAAATATGAGAGGAATCCAACAAGAGAACCATTAGGAGATTCCGACATTCCAACAGAACCAGGCAAATACATACATATGGACCTATATTTCAACGACAACAAAACATTTCTAGTCGCCATTGATAAATTCTCAAAATATGTTACTTTGAGGGAAATTGACTCAAGAGAGCGCATGGCTGAGAAAATTGAAATATAACTATCCAAACTGCACACGATTGATGACTGATAACGAAAAATGTCTAAATACACTAGCAGTAAATATGATGTGTATAAAATATGGCATAAAAAAGATAAAAACACCAGTCTACAGATCGACATCTAATGGACAAGTAGAACGCGTCCACAGTACCATTTCCGAGCTAGCAAGAATATTTAAAATACAAAACGATACACAAATAGCTGAGGAAATATATAAAACAACAAGAGAAATAAATAACACCATACAATCAGTCACGACAAAAAAGCCATATATGAAAAACTAAAAAAGGCATCAGAAAAAACACTTGAAAGACTAAATCAAGGTGCTAAACATCGAACCTTCCAACCAAATGAACAAATTCTTGTGAAAATAAAAGGTGTGAGAACGAAAAAAGACGCCAGGTACATTAAGCACATTGTGAAGGAAGACCGTGAGGACACTGTTTTAACCACAAGGGGTGTGATCGTACACAAAGATAACATTAAGAACTACACAATCAACAAAGATGATACTCTACCTGATATTTCTAGTAATGGTCATGTCAAAAACCAAAGCAGAAGTAGAAATCAAAAACTTAAACGGACAAAAATACGTCCTAACCAGGACCGATGATGCTTTCCTATGTGATGAACACACATATCACTCCCACGTAACTAACTTAACACAGATACTAACGTCTTACAAACAAATTATCCGAGATCAGTATAACGCCAATATCCAAGCAACACTCTTAATAAAGAAAATTGAAATATTGGAAAATCAATTGAACGAGCATAAAAGAAACACAAGATCCTTAAATTTCCTAGGATCAGCTTTGAAATTTGTCACAGGAATTCCAGACCACGATGATTTTATCAATATGGAAAAAACAATAAACACACTCATAAATAACAATGAGAAACAACGTTTGATTAACTCAAGGTTCGAAAAAATAATTGATACACTACAAGGTAACACATTGGAAAACCATATTATCCTCGAACAAGTTCACGAACAGCTCCTACTATTAGTTAGAACATTTAATGCCGCAAAGAATAATGAATACTTAACCGAGTCCCTAACTTTAGACGACATAAGAGAAATAATAGAACATGAATTAATCTCAGTACCTATATAGTACAGTACCTATAGCAAGAACGAGGACTTAATTATAACAATTTATAAATACCCAATTCTCAATAGATATTGTAAACTTTTTAAAATTACGCCTATAAGTTTTAGCCATGGAAAAATAAAAACAGATGATCAAATCGCTCAATGTGATAAAAACTATGTTAGAGTAAACCTTTGCAAGAACTATTTGGAAAAAACCATTTGTAGGACAAATAATGAAACAGACACATGTATACTTCCACTACTCAACAACAGAAATAGTAAATGCGAGGTCATACAAGAATATAATAATCCGATAACGGAAATTGACGAAGGTTTCATATTATTGGATGGAACTCATCAAATTGACAATATCACAACTACAGGAATATCTCTAGTAAAATATACTGACAAAGTTAGAATAGATAAAAATACTTACAGGAATATACATGACAGGCTCATAGAGGCTATCCACACAAAACATGATGAAGATTTTGAAATCATAAACCTCAGATCGTAAAAACGCATTTAATAATATCGACTCATTAAAAAGATTAGTCATTCCATACGAGGAACACCCTATACGTTCAACTTTTTATACAATATTTTTCATAGCTTTAATTTCAGGAATATTCTATATTGGGCTCAAAATATTTAAATATGTATTAATATATAAAAGAAAACATACAGAACAAAACTTTAAAATTTATTACAATCAACAAGTTGAAAGAAGTATTAGAGATCGGGACGCTCTCGTTTTAACCCAGGGGAGAGTTAGCGACGCTCATGCATAAACATGTTAATAAACATATACATGTTATTTCCCTAACATTCTTTTAATATAACAAGTAAATTTCCACAGATGATAAGAAGGTAATTAGTAACTAGACATATCATAAACAACATTTTATGTAAACACACTTAAACAACCCTAACTAAACATGTAAAATAATCTAAACTACGGAACAAAGGAATAAGATAAAAAAGGGTCAAACAAATATCATAGATATACAAATATTGTAAAGATCATAAAATATCATAAATATACAAATATTGTAAAGATCATAAAATATCATAAATATACAAATATTGTAAAGATCATAAAATATTATAAATATACAAATATTGTAAAGATCATAAAATATCATAAATATACAAATATTGTAAAGATCATAAAATATCTTAAGCATATGTACAAAACATGTTCTTTATATCTTTGTTCCAAAATATCCATTAAGACAAAGGAAATATTATTTGTAACAAAGATATTTTTGGAATTTGGAAAGTTAGTTAAGATTTAGCATAAGTACTGAACAGAACTCATTTTTAAGATAAATAAAAAATCGCATAGCCGACCAAGAAATTATATTTTTATTTAACTTAAAAACATAGAATTTAATTCGTGCGGTCTTCAAACCCGAAGAAAGTTCTCCGAATCTCTTTCAATATGGGCTCTTCGGACGGCCCCGAGTTCTCCATTGAGTTTAAGGTGCAGGCCTGTGGCTACTTAGGGGCTGGCGGAGCTTCGTCTTCGTCGGCGGAACTTATGGTAATAGGCTCAAAATCCGGGCTGGTCGGTGTGGATTTGGCAGGAAAGGGGTTTTGAGACTTGTTCTGTTGGCTCATGCGATAATACGTAGCACGCTTTTGCGAGCGGTTGACCTGAGTTAATGGTTGTCGGTGGTGATGACTAGTCGGGACCCTTGTGGTTGGCCTACGAGGTTTGGCGGGTGGGACTCGTCTTCCCCGACTGGTACTAGGTACTGCATCATTTTTGATGAATATGGTTCTCCTAATTTTTGGTTTCTCCCGGACCATACTTTCGCGGAACTTCGCTCGTGATTTCCCAAACTTGTTTTGTTGCGTACTCATCCTTTTCTGCGAGTGGTTCGGACACAGGGAATAGTTAATCTTGGCTTTCCTAATTCGTCTTCCAGTGTCCTGAGGTGTATATCGCTCTGGACTCGGTGCAGTCTTGGCCACCAAGCCCGCACAACTGAACGTGGCCTGGAGTGCTTTTAGACCCTCCAATCCCAGAATTAGGTCTTCCATGGCTTCCTGCATAACCAGAAATTGGCAGAGCACGCTTTTGGCACCTAGAGCGAATGTAAGGCTAATCGTCTCCGTAATAAGTCTTTCCGTACCATCTGCCAGAAATACTTCAATGTTTGCGGGTATCCGCTTTAGTGGGGTTGCGAAACGGTTGATTTGAGTCGGCGAAATGAAATTTTTGGTGGCTCCTGTGTCGATGATGGCTGGAATTATTTTCCACGCACCATGCGGTAGTGGGTCCCACTATGTTGTTGTGAGAAGGACGGTATTTATTCAAGGTCGTCGGCTAGCTGGGTCAATTCACTTAGCGTGGTAAAGTCCTTTCGCCGAATGTACCATTTGTAGTCGGGTTGAGTGTTCTGGAAAATCCTTTCTAGTTTCTGTTGTTCGGACAGGTTGGTTGATCGCATTAGATTTTGAATTGCCAAAAGGCTATCTTTGAACGTTTCCCGCGGACGTTGGCTTGCGGACTTCGTCCACCAGTTGTTCAGGGTATCGGGGAGGGAGGAAAAACCATAAAAGTCTTCATTGAACAGCACCCACTGTCCCCAGTGACGGTTATTGTTCCGATACCAAATCAAGGCGTGTTCTCGCAGTAATTCAGGCATTACTCTTGGCAGCATGTTCACATCTACGTCATACATTCCGGCGAGCTCCTCAATACGCTCGATTAACTCCAGTGGGTCTTTTGCCCCAGTGTATTTTAGGCCCCATTTTCGCACTACCTCGATAGCGCCGATATGATAATTATCAGGAATCGGTATTTGATGGAGGGGGGTCCGTACGTTGGGCTAGTTGTTTTCTTGGGTTAGTTTCGTGGTACCTGCATGTTCTTTCTCTGCTTTGAGTGGAGATGTCTGTCGGCTATGAGCGGTATCTCTGATAGAAGGGAGCTTTAGGGTAGCCTCGTGTTTCCCTTGCAACGTCAAGAGCTCCTTCATTTCGTCTTCGTGGAGTTCTGTTGCTAAGAATTTAGCAAAACGTTTCCGCATGTCTTCAACATAGCCGGTATAGTCCTGCTGGTATTGGTCGAGGTATTTTACCAGTTCCTCCCGCTTCAGGGAGTAGGCCAAGGAGGTTCGTAACATGTTAGCAATCTGGATGATGGGCTAATAAATTATTATAATTGTTGTTTTTCGTTTTCTTTTATATATGTATTTAGACACAAGTAGTGTCAATGCTCAGGCGCCAATATAACGACACGTTCTGCGCTGGTTGCTGGAATAGCTGCAGCGGAGTCCAGGGTCGTTGGAATTTTATTTATCGTCCTAAGACGGAAAGGAAATGCCACAATTTTTGTTCTGAAAACATTATAAAACTTCAATTTACGTTTTATTCTTCTTATTCTTAAGACTATAGCGTCGGCTAACTAACGGTCGGGAACGAAGCAGCAAATGATAACAGCGGTTGGAATAAGCGAGCTGCGGTAAAACAGTCAGCGAAAACGACGGAATTCAGCCGATTAACTAAAACGGACCCAAGTGCCGGTGGTGAATGGCGCAGGACGTGAAGCTGGCAGTTCCGCTAATGGGTAGCGTGGTGTAGTTGGTGATAGGGGAAGAGGGCGACGCTACCGGGCGGCAACGGCACGAGTAGCGGCCAAACAGGCAGCGCCGATAGCGCAGGAGCGGTTGCGCTCAAACAGGCGGCGCAAACAGCGATGGCGCAAGTAGCGCTCAAACAGCAATGGCGCAGGCAGCGCTCAAAAAAGCAACGAAAATACCGGGCGGCAATGGCACGGGCAGCAGCAAAACAGCGATGACGCAGGTAGCGCTCGACCAAGCAGCGACACCACCGGCTGATATTAGCAGCGGCCAAACAGTGGCGCAAACAGCGATGGCGCAGGTAGCGCTCAAACAGCGATGGCGCAAGTAGCGCTCAAACAGGCAGGACGGCTACCGGGCAGCGATGGCACGGGTAGCGGCGAAACAGGTGGCGGCGCTTTCAGGTAGCGGCACAACAGTCGTGGCAGCGACGTTTTAAAAAACGCGGTAACTTGTGCTGGCCGCAGCAATTGCTGGGGCCACTTGACCGTGTGGAATAGTACTGGTGAATTTACAATTCCTCACCAGCACTAGCCACAGGCTTGTGCCGACACCAGTAGAAGTTTAACTTCTGAAGGGTGTTCTTACCAAACAATTTCAGTCGTTCTGGGGATAAGAAATATATTGGGGAATTTGCAATTCCACACCAACTGATCTCTTACCTGCAGGCGAGCTGCTTGCTAACTGACTCGTTTTTTTTAAATGTTCAGCCTTTTATACTTGTGCGTGGGCACACACACTCACACCCACAAACGATTGTTTGTTTTCGTTGTTTGACAGCCATCAGCGGTGTATTTACTTGTAGGTAACAGCTGACTGTTTGGTTGGTTTGTTTGTGCTTGACTCCTAGGTGGCGCTGAATTGCCCGACCGTTAATTTAAATTTACTTAAACTTAAAATAGCAAAACATTTAAATTAAACTTAAGAAAATAATAATATATCGAAGCCAAAATAAGTAGAAATAACGAAATATTTCTTAAAATATTCTTCTAGTTTATATAAAGAAAATATATAAAAAAAAATAATAAACAAGTTAGTATATTTCATAACTTCTGGTTTAGTAAACTGTGTAGGGGAAAACAGGGGCACAACTTTCGTCGTTACCTCTCACTAGCATTAGCTTACGGCGAGTAAGTAGCAGGCAAATTACGAAAGACACCAAGTGAATTTAGATATTCTTTAAATTCTACAAATAATGAAAAACGGGGTTTTCCAGAAATTCAATGATTTTATTCGTGGTAAATTTACGTATTGCTTCCCAAAAATTAAGATTGATCAAACACTATAATATTGCCAGTATTTCCAGGTGATGAGAGTGGATATGGACCGTATCCTAATAAGTCTACATATAGTCTTTGAAATACCCTAATAGAATTAGCATTTACTGTTTTGCCAAAATAAAACGTTTCCAGGCGCTTTATAGTTTTGCCTATTCCTCTTTGGGCACATAATGATCAACATGTTCTATTTTTATTAACCAATTCAATTCTAAAGGAATTCACAATTGCCAAGATATTTCTTTGTAACGATGAAAGTCAGGACCTTTGTATTCACCTCCACAACAACCTTATTAGAATTATAAGTTTTTATTATTATGAATCGTATTTATTTTGTAAACCTTATCGTTAAACTTTTTTTTTTTTTTTGCTGATAAGTTATTTGCCCTATTCACAAGCCCCCTAGTACGTGCTAAGTGCTAACAAAATACAACGGTGCTAGCTGTGTTGTTGGTAATTTTCATGCAAACATGCGATACAACACTTAGTACTTTTTTTCATATGTTTTTCAAACGTTGTATTTGTTTAAATGTTTTATGTTTAAATGAATTATTATTTTTGTGTTCATGTGTGAATTATATTAAATTAAATTGAATTAAAAGATATTTTTATTAGTTTTATTTATTTAATTTATTGATTTGACTGATTTATTAGAAAGTGGAATAAGTCATTTCTGTTGTATATAGTAGGAGTGGGTATATTGGAAACATATGTTAAGGTTTGTTCTCTGCCAATATAAAAACTGTTCTATAAGATTTAATATTGCTTCAATGATTCGATTTCTAATATTTTGTATGGTACCGCCATCACCTATACCAAAAAGAGATGCTACCTTACGAACACAAGCACCATTTCCTGAAGATCTCAAGCAGTAAAGTACAATTTTAAGCTGCAAGTCAATGCGTAGTTCGAGCCTTTCGCCAATTGTGTGAAAAACATCGTAATTTTTTATAAGGTTGAATATATAGGCAAATTCCTCTGGACGTATTCGTGTCATATGAAAAAGTCTGTTTTCATCAAAATATCTTAAAACTCAATTATGCTATAATGATGATTTTGGTAGCCCTAAATGTATACTTCTGCGACTGGAGAGCAGGTACATTAGGTTCATCCTAAAAATGTCTTGAATTTCATCCTCATCTTCATCATCACCTGTATTAATTTTTTTCATTTAAAATATGTAAACAAAATAAGGAAAACGGTTATAACTTACTTGAGTCAACCATTAATATATCGAAACTATATTTTTCACACAAAAAATTTATTAATTTACTTTTTTCTGTTTTCTCCCCCATTTAGCTTATAAATAATAAATAATGAATAGCACTTTTCTTCTTCTTATTTAGTTTTTGACGTATGAAGTACAATGTACAATGGCACATTGATACAATGGTTGTTCACAAAGAAGTAAACAAAAGGTAGTATGCAATACTACCTACACCTTAGCAGAGCTTGTGAATACGGCAATTATGAATTATTTAAAACACATTTCTTTTCCGTATCACCTTTGATGTTAACACTACCAAGAAATTATTTAAGTTAAGCTGTAAATGAAAGTTTTTATTTTAGTATCTATTTGAAATTAACGGTCGGGGGATGCGTGTCGCCATCTGTGACTCGCGAACATCTCCATCAAAAACAGTCAGCTGTATACTTGTGAGTTATATTATTTATATTAGTTATATTATTCTTTTTTTTAACTCATAAACTTTAACCATTTTACATTGCAATAAAAATGCAGCTTTTATTTTTAATGTTTCAACTAAACGCTTTGATCACTATTCAAAGACTAAATTTTTACTTTCTTTCTTTAATTTCTTAAACTAAGCGACACAAAGGACTCTAAAAAATTAACCGTTAATTTAAAAACTTAAATACTAAGAACAAAATATAAGAATTAAAAAATGAAATGCAATTGCAATATTTACTTTAGAGGAGAAATGAGGTGAGCATCAAGGACGTTGACATAAATAAATAATAAATAATTTACTATTAAAGTAATAAAAAGAATAGAGAAAATATTAAAATTGGGAGTTCATAAGTGAGATTAGTCTAATACTCGAAATTAAAATAAAGAAAATCTTAATAATTTATAACTTGTGTGGGTGACTCTGTGTGTGCGATGGAAACAGGTATAAAAGGCAGAACAAAATGTAAGAAGTTAGTAAGCTGCTTGCCTGCCGGTAAGAAGTTCTTGGTTGAGGAATTGTATAATTCCCAAATTTATTTCTTGCTTACAGATCAGGTTGAAAATTGCTGGAAGCGTTTTTTCTACCGGTGTTGGCTCGACCCTTCGATTGATTCTGGTGAGGAATTGTAAATTCCCTAGAATCACGTCACTAAGCCGAGAGCTCCCAGCAGCCCCTGCGCGTAATAAATATAAAGTCTGTATTGCTCTCGCTACGCACACGCTACCTGCGCCGCCGCGGAGTGTGCTACCTGTGGATCACCGTCGTTTGTTTGGCCGCTACCCGTCTCAGTCCGCCCGTAGCACCGCTGCCTGTTTGGTCACTGCTTGCGCCATAGCTACCTGCACCATCGCTGCTTGCGCCATCGATACATGCGCCATTGCTACGTACGCCCGCTATTTGGCCTTCGTTACCTGCGCCATACCTATATGCGCTGCATGTTTATCCGCTACCCGTGCCGTTGCTGCCCGGTAGCGTCGCCTTTTGTCCTGTCGCTGCTTGCGCCATCGCTTTCTGCGCTGCCCGTTTGGCCAATAACCGCGCCGTTGCTGCCCATAGCGTCGCCTTTTCTCCTGTCACCACCTGCGCCACGCTGCCCGCTAGCCCTACTGCCTTTTCGTTATAGCCGCATCGTCGCCGCCGTAAGCGCAACTGACAGTTTCGCTGCCTGCACCATTTTCCGCCAATAGCCTGTTTTTTTTTTTTTTTGTTAAACGGCTGAGTCTCTTTCGCTAACGGTTTTTCCCGCAGCCCGCTTACTCAAACCACTACTGTCATTGCTAGCTCCGTTCCCGACCGTTAGTTAGCCTTAGCTGTAGCCTTTAGAATAAGCAGAATAAAACGTGATATGAAGTTTTATAACATTTTTAAAACGAGAATTGTTTCATTTCCTTTTCATCTTAGGAAGACAAATAAAAGTGCAACGACCCTAGACTCCGTTGCAGCTATCCCAGCAACCAGCGGAGAACGTGTCGTTGCATCGGCGCCCGAGCAGAGACACTATTAGTGCCTTAAGTAAAGCAAAAACAAATAAAAAAACCGAAAACAAAGGGAAACGGAACATAGAATAAAAGTTGCGTATTACTTTGCCTGCAGATACACACCTGCTTAAACCAACGATTTTGCGAACGTCTTGGGCCTACTCGCTAAGAAATGAGTAACTGGTGAAATACCTCAGCCAGTATGAGCAAGACCTCGCTGGCACCGTCGAAGATTTGCGGAAACGATTCGCGAATTTTCGCGCAGCCGAACACGAGGAAGAGCAAACGTGGGAGCTTCTAGTACTGCAAAGCAGACATGAAGCCACACTTAAGATCCCACCATCGGCAGAAGCTGGACACCACTGAACAGCATCATCATTTAAATCAGACCTATTGATGTACACTGAATATACGGAGGCCACCGATAAACGATCTAAGCCAGCCAATCCATCTAGAGCGTACCCGCATTACAGGAGGTAAAAACCTATTGAAATTCATGGAGCGAATCCAGGAGCTCGCCAAAATGTACCACGTTCAAACTGATCTTCTGCCACACATGATGCCAGAAGTACTACGTGACCGAACCCTGATTGGGTTGCCAAATAATAATCAACAATGGAAACAGTGGGCACAGTTCAAGGAGGATGTTTTACAGTTCTCGAGAAACTGGAGGATGAAATTCGCAAGCGCACTCAACGCCCCAAAGAGGCCTTCAAAGACCACCTGTTGGCACTGCAACATTTCATGCGACCCACTAAAATGTCAGAACAGTAAAAGCTCGAATGGATATTCCGTAACTCCCAACCCGACTACCAGTGGTACATTCGTCTGAAAACAGACAAAACACAGAAAGTCTGATGGTAGGCACGTTGAAGAGAAGACGGGTCAAACGTCTTTGGCGTGGAAAGACGAAAAATTGAAACCGGTAGTATGGATAGAAGGGGACCTTAAACCTACGATCGTCGACACAGGAGCACCAAAAACCTTTATCTTTCCGATACAGATCAACCGGTTGCTCACATCGATCAACCGAAACCCGATGGACATCGAAGTATTCCTAGCGGATGGATCCAAAAGACGTATCGCCGAATCAGTACGGCTGCAAGTCTCTCGCCAGCATGACCAGGACCTGTCAGTTCGTGATTATGCAGGAGGCACTGGAATTAGACTCGCTTCGGATGTTCAAGGCCAGTTTAAGTTGTGCTGGTCTGACGACACGACGCGGACCTTCCGGGAGTTTGCCCAGTCGAACGACAGCAAAGGTAAGCACTATCAATAATAGTTTCACCATACCGACAGGCACCCCGCCCAGCCAGCCGAGTCTAGCACAGACTCCACCGGAACATTAAAAAACAGCAAATTCCTGGAAGCCGCACTTGCCTAGTTCGAGCAGATCTAGGGAGTGTCCAATATCGCACAAATCGAAATGTCATGAGCGACGAGCGGTCTATCAAACTTAGGTATGCGCCATGTAACCCAGCCATGCAGACAATCATTGATGAGGAGATATAGAACCCTCTCGCAGTCCTTTTAGCTCCTAACTACGCTAGTAAGAAGAACGGAACGTGGCGGACGTGTAGGGATTTCCGCTAACTTAATGCACGATCGGTTCCCGACGTCTACCCGTTGCCCCGAATCGACACCATCCTGGACAGGCTGCGTAATGCCAAATACATAAGCAGCTTGGACCTTAAAGATGGGTATTGGCAGATTCCTTTAGAGCCAAAAGTAAGCAGTATACGGCCTTTGCGGTCACCAGACGGGGAGTGTACCAATGGCGGATGATGCCATTTGGCCTACACTGCGCGCCCGCGACTTTCCAACGGGCCAAGATACGCGTTCGCGTATCTGGACGACATTGTCGTTATCGGTGCTACGTGGGAAGCACATTTGCAAATTTACGCGAGGTATTTCGGCGACTACGTGCAGCCAACTTGAGGATCAACCCAGAAAAGTGCAGCTTTTTTCAACGCTTTCTTTTAGGCCACGTAAGCAAACAAGACAGAATCCACACAGACCCAGAAAAAAATGCGGCCATCGCCAACATGCCACCACCGAGTAATATAAAAGAAGTCCGACGTTTTCTGGGTGTAACATCGTGGATCCGCACCCGATTTTGACACTATTTCAAGGCCCCTGACACAATTATTGCAGAAAAGAAAGCATTGGAAATAGGGACCAGAGCAACAGCAGGCCTTTGTCACTCTGAAAACCCGGCTGACCACGGCCCCAGTACTGGCCTGTCCGAACTTTGCCGAAAGCCAGTAGTGTCGTCTCTTGTCCTGTCGCTACTTATACCATCGCTATCTGCGCTGCCTGTTTGGCTGATACCCGTGCCGTTGCCACCCAGTAGCGTCGGCCTTTGTCCTGTTACCACCCGCGTCTCGCTGCTCGCTAGCGCTTCTACCTTTTCGTCAATAGCCGCGCCATCGCCACCCGTTAGCGCAACTGCCAGTTTCGCTGCCTGCGCGATTTTCCGCCGGCCCAATAGCCTATTTATTTTGGTCAACCGGCTGAGTCTTATTGCTTTCGCTGTTTCTCCCGCAGCCCGCTTACTTAAACCACTACTGTCATTGTTGGCTCCGTTTCCGACCGTTAAGTAGCCTTCGCTGTAGCCTAAAGAATGAGCAGAATAAAACGTGATTTGAAGTTTTATGTTTTCCAAAACAAGAACTGTTTAATTTTCTTTTTGTATTAGGAAGACAACTAAAACTGCAACGACGCTGGACTCCGCTGCAGCTATCCCAGCAACCAGCGGAGAACGTGTCGTTACATCTTCATGCAACGGATCATGCTCACAACGCTTGCATTTAAAATTATCTACAAGTTTTAAGTCTCTGCAAAGTGTTTAATTATACCCTTTACCATAAAAAGTGAGCTCTTATGCATATTATGTGTAATAGTGAAGTTACTCCAATAAAAAAAAAAAAAAACAAATGCACCATATTGTAGTATACCACACAAGCACTAAGCATAAAGTTAATAATAATGAAGAATTAAATTACATTTTGTTTCATGCATTGTAAAATGCTAGCGATGCAATATTTGAGTGAAACATTGAGTGTTATGAACCCTGACTCATTGTGATTATCCAAATATTAATTTAAATATAAACCTCGTAATACCAAATGAAACGGAAAAGTATTAAAGTAAGTTACAAAGACTAAGATTAATTCTCATAAGTATTATTATTAAGTATTAATACTATTATAATTAATTTTTTTTATCCTACAGACAATCGTTTTGTAGTGTATGGGTACTTATGCGCAACACTGTAATAATAGGTATATACTCGTAGACATATGAGTAAGACTGTATGCAACATAAAACCAAAAATACAAATTGTTCAAATAAAAATTAATCAAGGGAAATTTATGTATCGTCAGCAGAAAATGCAAGTTCAATGTATAAGTATATTTTTGTTGATTGTGAGAATTTGGATGGTAACCAAATACCATTTTTGTTTATAAATTTTTTTTATTGGATATACAGCATTATTGTGAAAATGATGACCACTACAAAATTGTACTATATAAGCCGCTATTTTTATCTAATAAAGACAAAACTAATTTGCAATTCAAATAGACTTGTTTATTCTCACAAAAAGAGCATTTTGATGCTCGGAAGCAAAACGGCAGAAGTGCTCAGTAATACTTACCTTGAAACTTAACTATAACACTGAACATATTACATGGCGATCCTGCCAAATTTTGAAAAGGATCCTGGCCCTTAAAAAGACCCATTAATACATATACTGAATGACTACACAGAAGGAAATAAACGACATTTTTAAAAAATGGGAGGAATACGTTCCGGAACCAATATATAACAAGAAGACAGACACACCCACCCCCACATGCATTCCAGAACCAAAAAACGTCGGACCGAAACCTTTGACCATCGAGGAATACAGGGAAAGGCAAAAGACATCAGCCATCATCGAAAAAGAAATAAAATTATAAAACCCCAAAGAGAGGTGGAAGAAAAAGCGCTTTCAGGCCGAGTGCAAATTGATACAAAATATAATACAATAAGTCAAGAAAAACAGAAACAAATACTAATAGAAGATTACATAAAAAAGGAAATTGTTAGTAATAGGGTACAAAATGTATAACATAAGATGAATTAAATAAAATATTTTATATAAAATAATTATTGTAAATGGAAGAAATAAACACGGAATTACAGAAAATAATTACAAATACAAAAAAATTAAGTAGTAGAAAACACACCAAAGAAACTATTACACAAAAAATAAAATTAATTAAACAACTTAGTAAAAAATATGGTAAATTGCGATTCTACCAAAAATATAAAGAGAAACAAAAATTAATCAATTCAAGGAATTAAAGCAGAGAGCATTGGATAGTATTATGGGAAACAGTAAAGAATTCTCTAGTAAAGAAAAATTAGAATTAGAATCAATGTCTTACGAAAACACATTAGAAACAAACATGTCTAATTCCAACAGTAAACAGGCATCGGATATGATCCCGACATTTGATGGAAGGGCAAACCACCTCGAAACATTTTTATCGATGGTCACACTAGTTTATGATGACTTAAATGTGCAAGAAAAAAATCATTTAATAAAATATGTAATAGCGTTGAAAATGAACGATAGGGTCAGAGATATTCTACCAATAGAAAAAACACCAACAACATTGGACGAATTAAAAGCCTCTTTGATTAAAAACTTCAAACTTACAAAGACAGCAAACAGCATTCATTTTGAACTGAAATATACTAGGCAAAAGGGTAATGTATTAAACTATAAAGAAAAAATTAATTCATTGATTGCAGAGTTAACAATAGCTCAAATATCAGAACTGGGAGAAAAAAACAAATGAAACATCCCGCTCTTTAATTAAGAAACTTAATGAAAGACTAGCACTAGAAATTTTTCAGGAAGGTCTGTATGAGCAGATACGAATAGCAGTTATAGCAGCCCAACCAAAGACTTTATTCCAAGCTTACGAAATTGCTGGTGCACAAGAAAGATCATTACACCTACCAGATACATTTAAAACCGTACAAATAAATAGAAATAATAATAAAAATATAAAAATTATGAGCAACAATAATTCAAGACAAAAAAATTTTTATAGGTAGAACAGTCGCAACAATAATAACAATAACAGATACAATAATCACAACAGAAATGACAGAAACTATAAAAACAACAATTATAGAAATTTTAACATTTACAACAGGAATCCAAATAACACCAATAGTAGATACAATACAAATAACGCTCACAACATAAATAATAGGAACACCTAAAACAATACGCACAATTCACCAACAGGGAAACGAAGAAACCCTGGAGACTCAAAACGAGTCTCCAGAAAGGGAAAATTACAGATTCACACTATAAATCCTAACACTTCAAACTTTATACACCTATCTATCAAAAATCTGACTTACAAACTGACTTTCTTATTAGATACTTTGCAAAGAAAATGTTATACTCGGATATAATATATTTGAACAAGATATTTTTAAACTAAATGGCATAACTAAAGGATATACGGAGACTCTTGGATCAACTGAATTACAAACAGTACTGGGAGAACATTGCTTCAAACATACATTTTACCTAGTGAACAGTGACTTTCTAATAAACACAGACGGAATTTTAGGAATGGATTTCTTTCATAAATACAACTGTATAATAAATTACGATACACAAACTATAAGTGCTTACATAAATGAAGACAGTATCACAATTCCGATAGAAACTAATGCAAAACATTTAAGAAACGTTACTATACCACCAAGAATTAAAAAAATATTAAAAATCAATATTGAAATAGGCGAAGATAGCGTAGTATGCAGCAAAGAAATAGAAAACGGAGTTTTCGTTGCAAACACGATAATATGGTAATCGCCACATTAAAACTTTTGAATACACTAGAAACACCCATACGATTGTCAGATCTTAAACAAGCTACAATACCCTCACAATACTGTAACATTTATAGAATCAATCATTTGGACAACAAACGTTATTCAGAAAATAGATTTCAGGAATTACTAAAAACAATTAAATTCGAAGACTTTGACGACGAAAAGCGGAAAGCTTTATACGACATATTAAAACAATACCAAGAAAAATTTCATTTAGAAGGAGAATCCTTAACCACTAACAACTTTTACAAACAAAATATAGAACTAAACGATAATACCCCAGTATACAAAAAAAAAAACTACCGTTTACCACATTCACAATTAAATGAAATAGACAGACAAGTACAGAAACTACTACAAGAGAATATAATAGAGCCATTAATTAGTCCATACAACTCTCCTTTATTATTAGTTCCTAAAAAAAACAAAAAAAGACAAGATAACATAAAGAAATGGCGTTTAGTTGTAGATTACAGACGTTTAAATGACAAAATAGTAAACGACAAATTTCCCCTAACAAGACTAGAAGACGTTTTAGACAAACTAGGACGAGCAAAATTTTTTTCAACTCTGGATATGACAAGTTCGTTTCATCAGATAGAACTAGATACAAATTCAAGAGCAGTTACAGCATTTTCCACTAACAGCGGTCACTACCAATACAACAGACTACCCTTTGGGCTAAAAAATATCATCAAACAGTTTTCAGAGAATGCTTACTATAGCATTATCTGGTTTGGAATTTGAAGCATTACTTTATGTAGATGATATAATTTAATTTAAAACTAAATGCTGAAAAATGTTGCTCCTTAAAACCAGAAGTCCTATATTTAGGACATCTTATTACAAAAGACGGTATAAAAACCGACCCAGCAAAATATGAAATTATTGAACAGTATCCTATTCCAAAGAATTCTGATGAAGTTAGAAGATTCATAGCCTTCTGTAATTACTATAGAAGATTCATTCCGGACTTTGCTAAAATAGCAACTTGCCTAAATAATTTATTAAAAAAGAAAGTTAAATTTGAATGGACAAAAGATTGTCAAAAAGCATTTGAGACATTAAGAGACAAACTAAAGAACCCACCTATATTGCAATATCCTGATTTTGAGAAACCTTTTATACTGACCACAGACGCCTTAAACGTAGCTTTAGAAGCAGTACTCTCACAAGGATAAATTGGTAACGACTTACCTATATCATATCCCAGCAAATCTTTAAACAAACATGAAAGAAATAAGTCAGTTATTGAAAAGGAACTATTAGGAATTCATTGGGGAATACAATTTTTTAGACCATACCTGTATGGCAGAAAATTCACTGTAGTAACAGACCATAGACCCCTTACTGCACTATTCTCGCATAATAATTCATCTTCAAAATTGACCAGAATTCGACTCGAATTATCAGACTATGACTTTGATATTATATATAAAAAGGGAGCAAATAACACTAACCCAGACGACTTATCTCGTATTGAAATAAACTCAAAAATATTAAAAGAACTAATTCCACTCTGTATTAATGAAAAAGAAAGAAAAACTCTGGCAATAACACGTAGCATGCTTAATAATAATACTAAAAATGAAGAAGATAAAATTAAAATAAAGAACAAGAAAAGAATTAACAGGAGACTGATCACCTCCATATGTGGGAATGTACGTATATCAATAAATGATATAAAGAAGCTTCAAAAAATAAAATTTATATATGAAAATAATGATAATAATAATCTGCAGAATGAATATAATGATAAAATTACACGCGTAATATGCAATGATAGCGAAAATCTTTTTAGAAAGATTTATGGAGAAACTTTTATTGAAAATTAAGAAATCGAAGAATAAAAAGTACATACTATATGATAATGATGAAATATTTTAATATATACCGGTGGAAAAGTTGAAAGAAGAATATAATAAATTAGAAAATAATGACGTCGATATAATTATATACAGAATGCCAAAAAGAGTAAATGATAACATAAAACAGTACAGATTAATAGAAAAATATCATAATTCGCCTTATGGTGAACATTTCGGAATAATAAAGACATTAACAAAATCAAAACAGCGATTTATTTGGAAAAACATGAACAAAATGGTTTAAAACTATGTAAGACCGTGTAAACAATATAAATCTTTTAATTAATATTGAATATGATTTATTATAAAATAAGAGAATGATTTTACTAACAATGTAATACAGTAACATGGTAAGAAAATATGAACAGTGTGTGTAACGAACAATCAGAGATTATCGTTGACAACAGTGCAGTAACTAAAGTATTAACATAAATAGTAGTAAGTAATAATAGTACAAATAGTAGTAACTATTTTATGTACATCTTCTCAGACCGTCAGAGGACTTTAGATACATACTTACATGCAATGTGAACTGACGAAATATGTGATAGCTTGCCCGATTAAATTGAAACACGCCAAAACTGTAGCAAAAACCCTAGTAGAACAAGTCATTTTAAAATACGGTTTGTTTGACATTCTCAAAACAGATAAAGGTACTGAATTTACAAATGAGTTAATGAGAGAGATTTGTGTATTATTAAAAATAAAACAGAGTTTATCGACGCCTTACCACCATGAAACCTTGGGAACAGTAGAACGCAATCACCGTTTTCTAAATGAATATTTTCTAAACTTTGTGGAAGACAACACTTGGCATGCCTTCGCTTTCAATACAACTACCAATGTAGAAACAAATTATACACCATTCGAACTGATATATGGGAAACTTCCTAGACTACCAGGTGACGAATTGAGTGAGCCCAAAAAGATCTACAATTTAGAAAATTACTTAAATGAACTTAAAATTAGACTTAGTTATTCTTTGCAAAAAGCTAGAGATATAATAATAGAAGTAAAGAATAAGAGAAAATTAGAATAAAAAAAAAGACAAAAGAGAATAAGACTAGTTTTGGTAAAAATCGAAAATAAAAAAAACTAGATCGACCATACAAAGGTCCGTATGAAGTACTGAATATAGATGACCTAAATGTAGTTATAGAAATAGATAAAACAATTTGTAAAAGTTATTTTTTAAGTAAACATTAATAAAGTAAAAAAAATTAAAAAAAAAAATACAGCAATCTTTAAAATAATTTTATTTCATAAGTAAATAAATATAATTAGATATTAAGAAATCTTAAACACATAAATAATAAGAATATTTTTATACCATTTTTTTTTTATTTTTCATAATACCCAAAACCAAAAAGGGTGAAGGTGTATTGTATGTGCACTTATGCGCAACACTGTAATACTAGGTATATGCTTGTAGACATATGAGCAAGACTGTATGCAACATGAAACCAAAAATACAAATTGTTCAAATAAAAATTAATCAAAGGAAATTTATGTATTGTCAGCAGAAAATGCAAGCTCAAAGTATAAGTATATTTTTGTTGATCGTGAGATATTGGATGGTAACCAAATACCATTTTTTTTTTATAAATTATTTTATTGGATATACAGCAATATTGTGGAAATGATGACCACTACAAAATTGTACTATATAAGCCGCTATTTTTATTTAATAAAAACAGAATTAATTTGCCATTCAAATAGACTTATTAATTCTCACAAAAAGGGCATTTTGATGCTCGGAAGCAAAACGGCAGAAGTTCTCAGTAATACTTACCTTGAAACTTAACTATAACACTGAAAATATTACACTTTAGAACGCGGACCCCCAAGCCAACATTTCCACGAAATCCTTTAAGTGCACGGTTGCTAAATGACAGAAGAGATAGAAAGTATATTTAAGAAGTGGGAAAGATATCTTAGAGAGGAATACTTGAAGGAAGAATACGTTTCATCCCCAAGCAACGATACTCCCGTGGATTACAAGCCATTGCCTTTAACAACAGGCCCAAAGGCCATAAGCATAGAAGAATACAGGAGAAAACAAAAATCCAAGCCGAACGTAGAGCCCAACAACCTAGCAAAGAGGAAGAAACCACAGAAAAATGAGCTGGTAAGAAATTCCAAAAGAGGAAGCAGACAGCTTTATTATACAAACAGCTGACCCTAGCAGACACAAGAGAGGATCAACTAAATATACAAAAACAGATTAAAACTTTAAAAAACTAACATTAACTAAAAAAAAACAAAAAAAATATATAAATATTCCTCATCATTTACATATATAAAATGGTAGGTGCCATTTAGGGCAATAAGATATACAATAAAATGGGTAAGCCACAAAGCAAAGTGGAAATCCAAAAAAATATAGTAAATAATGGTAATGCAGAAAATACGAAAAATACAATAGCAGAATATGTAGTGACATTGATTATATAAGCGCTTGTATTATTCGTAGCATATAAGATAAATAAATATTTTAATAATTATGTATCGAAAAAACGTAGTAATAATAATAATGCTGTAGCAGAGATGTAAAAGTAATAATTACATAGCTGCATAAAAAATAATTAAAAAAAAAGCATAAATGTTTAAAAATATCTGAAATTTGTGAATAAAAATATAAATTTTATTTACACTGTTAGATAAATTTGATAAATGGAATGGCAAGATATAATCAACAAAGTTAGATTGATAAGAGAAAATTTTGATAAGTCATACAAATGCTTAAACATGGACAGACCAAGGAAAGAAGACACGGTTGAAAAGCACATACAGAATTTATTTAATTGTTTAGAACAACTAAGGGTAGTACTTAACGTACACTATTCTCGTCTTACAGCAGCTCATAAAGTAGCAGCTGAAGCATTCTTTTTAGACGTTAGAGATAAACTCTATAAAATCACAACAAGAAAAAAGCCATACCATACATACCAACCTCCATCCACTAAAAAATTTCCTACGTCAAAAAAGTTTATAACACAGAAAAAAAATGGCAGCATTCAGCTTAAAAGCTACATCTAAAGCACTTCCACTATTTAATGGTAATTACGTAGAATTAGTAAGTTTCTTAATAACATCAGAATTAATAAACAAGACTTTAACAAGTGAAGCAAAAGTCGATTTCATTCAATATGTTTTCCATGCCAAACTAACTTCCAATGTCACGACAGCCTTAGGTAGATACTCAGTACCAGAAAATTTTGAGGTATTAAAGAAGTTATTACAAGAAAGGTACAAAAGCAGGGAAAGGATTCCGGAATTACAAAACAGACTTAATACGTTATTTCAAAGGCAAATGTCCATAAATTCATTCATAGACAAAACTACGAACATAACTGATAAATTAAACAACTTGAGAATTAAAGAATTAGGAGATGGAGTCACATAACCAAAAGAACAGGTTATCATAAAATTATCTCACAAACTAGCATTAGATATATTTAAAAAAGGCTTAAATGAAAACTTTAAATCGACCGTGTATGCTGCACGACCAAAAAACTTGCAAGAAGCATCTGAACTTGCATTGGAATTGGAAAATGAGCCAAGTTCAAATCACAATTCAATTTTTCATTTCAGAAAACAACAAACACGAATTTCCAAAGAAAGCCGCAATGCATTTAATTATATTACTATTCCAATAACTATTTCAACAATGAAAAACTCACTAGAAACAATAACTCCAATTTTCGAAATAACAACTTCAATAACAGAACTAATAACCACAATAACTTTAACAGAGGTAATAGAGAAACGCAAACTAATTACAGAAGTATTAACAACAGATAGATACACACAGTAGAAAATTCGGGAATCACGTTAGGCTCGGAATAAACAGATATTCCGGACAGCCAACATTAGCAGTTTATAAAGTATCTGACAACGACACAAATTTCATAATAACAAAGTACAAAAACAAACAAATAACATTTCTGATCGACACAGGCGCCGACATATCACTCTGTCGCATGCAAACAAATTTCGAAAATGAACCTTTAAACCCTGACGCAAAATGCAAACTAACGAGTATTACTACAGAAGAAATTCAATTACATGCCACCACACTCACATACTGAATTAATAAATGAATAAGTACAGAAAATGCTCAATGATGAAGCAATAAAACCACCAGTTAGCCCCTACAATGCTCCGCTTCTCTTAGTACCTAAGAAAAACACTGCAGACAAAAGGAAATGGTGATTAGTAGTTGACTTTAGAAAACTGAATAGTAAGATTATTAATGACAAATTTTCGCTAACTAGATTAGAGGAAATTCTGGACAAACTTGGTAGAGCCAAATGGTTCTCTACTCTTGACATGACTAGCTCATTTCACCAAATCGAACTAGAGAATGACTCAAGACCTCTGACGGCTTTTTCCACGGCACAAGGCCATTACCAATTTAAGAGACTCCATTTCGGACTAAAAATATCTTCAAACAGCTTTCAAAGGATGCTAACTTTCTGGATTAGAATCCGAATGATATAATTGTATATGGATGCAGTTTAAATCATCACAATCAAAATTTAATAAAAGTACTAGACATACTACATATATACGATCTAAAACTCAATCCAACCAAATGTCAATTTTTAGAAGCAGAAGTTATTTATCTAGGCTTTCTTATAACAAAGGACGGTATTAAAACAGACCCTTCTAAACATGATATAATAAAAAAATACCCAACCCCAAGAAACACAGACGAAGTTAGACGATTCGTTGCATTTTGCAACTATTATAGGAGATTCATACCCAATTTTGTTTGGACAAAGCAATGCCAACATGATTTTGAAGAACTAAAAGAAAAACTTATGAACCCACCAATTCTACAATACCCTAATTTCGAAAAACCCTTTATTTTAACAACCGACGCCTTAAACTACGCACTAGGTGCAATACTATAACAAGGCGAAATAGGACAAGATTTACGTATCTCATATGCAAGCAAAACTCTACAAAAACATGACATTAATAAACCTGTAATCGAAAAAGAACTGGTAGCTAGTCATTGGAGCATCAACTTTTTTAGACCATATTTATATGGAAGAAATTTTATAGTTGTAACGGGCAATAGACCCTTAGTTTCACTATTTTCACACAAAACCCCTTCTTCGAAAATGACAAGAATTAGACTAGACTTAAGTGACTGTGATTTTACAAGTGTGTATAAAAGAAAAAAAATGAATACAAACGCGGGCGCACTCTCTAGAATAAAAATTGATTCAGAGATACTTTAAGAAATGATACCGCAGGAAAACGATGAGAAAGAAAAAAAGATTTTGGTAACAACTAGGGCAATGAATAATAAAAATGAAGCAGACAGAAAAACTGTGGCAAGTTAAATAATAAATGATAAAAAATCGCGCGCAGACAAAAAATTTTTGGAAAAATGCAACTCTCAGAAGCCTGATCAACTTCAAATATAGGATTGTATCTTCATTAATGATGTCAAAAATATGAAGAAACTGCAGATTAACAAAATATAAGATATAGAAAAAATTAATATATTTATTGAAGATAATACTGAACACATAGGACGGAATGATAATTCATCGGAACCCGTTTCGACTATGAAGAAATTATGTACCAAAGATAGTAATATTGAAAAAACACAAGCCGGCAAGATTCAGCGATAAATCAGCGAAACTAGCGCTAAAACAAAAGTCCTGAATTAAAGATACTAATCTATAATGCCCCTACAATAATTACAGATGACATACTAAAATACAAACTTATTGACGAATTCCATAATACAAGACACGCCGGCCACTTAGTTATAAGAAAAACAATCACTAAATTAAAACAAAGATATGTTTGGAAAAACATGAGTAAAATGGTAAAGAAATTTGTATCATATTGTGACAAATGTAACATAAATAAACAAACAAAATACATAAAAGAACCACTTACACATACAAACACACAAAATAACAGTTTTGAAGTGATTTCAATTGATATCGTAGGACCTCTTCGCATTTCAAATGACTACCGCTACATTTTTACAATGCAATGTGAGTTGAAAAAATTTGTTGTCGCATTTCCAATGTCTACAAAAGATACACTTACAACAGCAAAAACATTGGTTGAAAAATTTATTCTCAAATATGGACAATTCACGGTACTTAAGTCTGATAGAGGAAAATAATTTATGAATGAATTAATGAATAACATATGCTCTTTATTACAAATCGAACAAATATTTTCTACACCATACCACCATCAAACATTAGGTTCGATACAAATGCAAACTCACGGGTATTACTACAGAAGAAATTCACTCTTTTGGTACAATAGAATTAGACCTAACTTTGGCCGATGAAATATGCAACCACTCTTTTCATTTGATAAATTCAGATTTTCCAATAGATACAGATGGCATAATAGAAAGAGACTTTTTAAAGAAATACCCAAAGTATATCTATAACAAGTACATGCAGGAGTTCAGCTGATAGTTTTATTGGTGTGCGTGTTTATCATGCTTTGTGTCAAAATTTGTTTAAATTTATTTTAATTTTTATTTTACCATACATTTCTGTTGTTTTTTACGTGTTTCTTTTCATTTTTATTATGTTCTATCAGGGATGGTAAACGAAATAATCAAATTACACTTTTCCAACTCAAGTTGCATTGAATATCCTTTTATTGAATTCTTGTTTAAATTTACATTGATATAGTCGTTAAAAGGTCATTCTCTTACTTTTTTATAATAATTAATTAAAATTAATATTAATTTTTTAGTTAGAAAAATTACAAAATGTTACGTCTCTGAACTGTTTTTTGACATATTACATAATTTTACACAAATGTTGTATTTGTTGTAGACTTGCATATACTTAATATAAATATACTTTGGAAATACCTTTGCAAAATAGATTATGAAACGTTTATAATATCCCTATCTATAAATAATACAAGCATAACCCTTCCAATGCACACAAAACCATTAACGTCACCACAAATCAAAATACCGCCAATAATTGAAATTATTCAAGCAGTTAAATTAAATTTAACTGAAGACTGCGTAATTTTTAATAATAAGATAGAAAGAGGCGTTTTTTAAGTAATTCAATAGCACCCAAAAGGGGCATGACACATTTAAGAATTTTAAACACAATAAACGAAGAAATAACTTTGCAGAGCATTAAACTCCAAACTGATCCGCTAAAAAATTATAATGTATTAAGTTACAAATACATAAACAGCAGTGTACGGCTTAACAAAATATTGGACAATTTGCAACTAGACCATAATGATGAATATGCAAAAACACAATTAAAAGAAATATTCAAAAAATACCAAAATTATTTTCATTTAGAAGACGAAAAATTTACTGTCAACAATTTTCACAAACAAAAAATTACAACCACAGACAACACACCTGTATATATAAAAAATTAAAGGCTACCATACTGAATTGATAAATGAACAAGTACAGAAAATGACGAAATAATAGAACCATCAGTTAGCCCCTACAATGCTCCGCTTCTCTTAGTACCTACGAAAAACACTGAAGACAAAAGGAAATGGAGATTAGTAGTTGACTTTAGAAAATTTAATAATAAAATTATTAATGACAAATTTCCGCTATCTGGATTAGAGGATATTCTGGACAAACTTGGTAGAGCCAAATGATTTTCTACTCGACATGACTAGCTCATTTCACCAAATCGAAGTGGAGAATGACTCAAGACCTCTGACGGCTTTTTCCACGGCACAAGGCCATTACCAATTTAAAAGACTTCCTTTCGGACTAAAAATATCTTCAAATAGCTTTCAAAGGATGCGAACAATAGCACTTTCTGGATTAGAATCCGATGCATTTCTGTATGTAGATGATATAATTGTATATGGATGCAGTTTAAATCATCACAATCAAAATTTAATAAAAGTACTAGACAGACTACAAAAATACATTCTAAAACTCAATCCAAACAAATGTCAATTTTTTAAAGCAGAAGTAGTTTATCTAGGCCATCTGATAACAAAGGACGGTGTTAAAAGAGACCCATCTAAACATGATATAATAAAAAAATACCCAAACCCAAGAAACACAGACGAAGTTAGCGAATTCGTTGAATTTTGTAACTATTATAGGAGATTCATACCCAATTTTGCCCATATTGCTACAAACCTAAATGCACTACTAAAGAAATGAACAGAATTTGTTTGAACAGAGAAACGACAACATGCTTTTGAAGAAGTAAAAGAAAAACTAATGAACCCACCAATTCTACAATACCCTAATTTCGAAAAACCTTTTATTTTAACAACCGACGCCGCAAACTACCCACTAGGTGCAATACTATCACAAGACGAAATAGGACAAGATTTACCTATCTCATATGCAAGCAAAACTCTACAAAAACATGACATTAATAAAACGGTAATCGAAAAAGAACTGCTAGCTATTCATTGGAGCATCAACTTTTTTAGACCATATTTATATGGAAGAAAGTTTATAGTTGTACCGGACCATAGACCTTTAATTTCAGTATTTTCACACAAAACTCCTTCTTCAAAAATGACAAGAATTAGAATATGATTTTACAATTGTATATATAATAGGAAAAATGAATACAAACGCGGACGCACTCTCTAGAATAAAAATTGATTCAGAGATACTTAAAGAAATGATACCGCAGGAAAACGATGAAAAAGAAAAAAAGATTTTATTAACAACTAGGGCAATGAATAATAAAAATATAACAGACAGAAAAACTGAGGCAAGTAAAATAATAAATGATTAAAAAACGCCCGCAGACAAAAACTTCTTGGAAAAATGAAACTCTCAGAAGCGTGATCAACTTCAAATATGGGATTGTATCTCCATTAATGATGTCAAAAATATGAAGAAACTGCAGTTTAACAAAATAGAAAATAATAATTTCACTATTTTCACACAAAACCCCTTCTTCAAAAATGATAAGAATTAGACTAGACTTAAGTGACTATGATTTTACAATTGTATATATAATAGGAATAATGAATACAAACGCGGACGCACTCTCTAGAATAAAAATTGATTCAGAGATACTTAAAGAAATTATACTTAAATGATGATACGAAGAGAAAGAAAAAAAAAGATTTTAGTAACAACTAGGGCAATGAATAATAAAAATATAACAGACAGAAAAACTGAGGCAAGTAAAATAATAAATGATGAAAAAACGCGCGCAGACAAAAACTTTTTGGTAAAGTGCAACTCTCAGAAGCCTGATCAACTTCAAATATGGGATTGTATCTCCATTAATGATGTCAAAAATATGAAGAAACTGCAGTTTAACAAAATAGAAGATATATGAAAAATTAATTAATAAATATTTATTGAAGATAATACTGTACACATAGGACGTAATTATAATTCATCGGAACCCGTTTCGACTATGAAGAAATTATGTACCAAAGATATTAATATTGAAAAACACAAGCCGGCAAGATTCAGCGGTAAATCAGCAAAAATAGATTCGATACTGAGGAAACTGATATCTAAAATGAATAATGAGAATATAAAAGAATAAGCGCTATCAAGTAAAAATGACATATTCAAAGTTTATACAAAAGAAGATTTAAAATGTATGCAAAAATAAGGAATTAAAACAAAAGTCCTCAATTAAAGATACTAATCTATAATACCCCTACAAAAATTACAGATGAAATACTAAAATACAAACTTATTGACGAATTCCATAATACAACACACGCAGGCCACTTAGTTATAAGAAAAACAATCATTAAATTAAAACAAAGATATGTTTGGAAAAACATGAGTAAAATGGTAAAGAAATTTGTATCATATTGTGCCAAATGTAACATAAACAAACAAACAAAACGAACCGAAAAAAGTCAGCCGTGTACAATGGAGAAAGAAAAATAGAATTACTGTTGATTATTGTTATTTTTGCTTAAACTTTGATTTTTATCTTTGCTTTATTGTTTGGACAAAAATCTTTAGTTTATTTTTAATGTGTGTCAGAAGTTTCCTGAAGAGTTAAGAAAGCTGTAAAGAAATGGCCATCTAGACGTGCTTTGACCCTCAATAATCAATATCGGTAATTAATTTAATCGGGATAATTTAAAAAATAGCACGAAGTTTTTTATGAAAATTAAATATTTTAAAAAATATTTACTTGCCTTTAATTAAAGTATTTGTATTATGTTTTTTGTTTATTATGTTTTTTAAGTTCTTGTGAAATTAACTTAATAACATTTTTATTTTTTTAGAACTTACTGATCTCAAACTTAACTGCACTAAATGGTATGGATAGGGCCATTTTGATATTTTCAAAAGTTGTAAAAAAGTTGTTTCCCTAAGGTACATACATGGTTTTAAGTTAGTTTGACAAAAAAAAAATTTAGTTTAATAGTGAGTTTGAAAAAAAAAACAAATTATTAATATTTTTGTTTCCTGAAGATACCACCCAAGGGTGTGGCGAAACATTGAAAAAATAAAACATAATAAACAATATTTTTATTTTAAAAAATGACCTTATGCGTGAAAAATTTAGAAAAGTAAAAAATTTTTATTTTTTATTTTTTTTTTTTGTAGATATAGGGTCTAGGAGTCGATTGAAAAAAATTTAAGTTTTGGGAAAAAATTTTTATTTACACTACTACTACTGATTTCAGTTACGTTCATATTGGTATTTAATGCGTCAAAACCTGATTTAATATTTTTATATGTTTGAAGATATTCAAGGTAAAATTTTATTCGCAAAATTACACTTTTGATTTTCTTAGCGGTATTTTTACAGCTTACTTTATTTGAAAAATTACTGAAAAAATTAAGCAGAACTGTAAATTATACACACAATTATGATACCTCGCGCAAAAAAATTTCTTTTTGAGTGCTTCTGCTTTTTATTACTTCTTCCTTAAATTCAGCGACTTTGTTTTAGTAGGTGACTTTGTTTTTTTTTTTTCTAATGCAGCAAGTAAATATTTTTTATACTCCTATTACGGTTTACTACTAAAATTAGCTTGGTCATCTAAAAGAAAACTCACCTTTCATACAACCAAACTCTTTTAGTATTATGAAATATAACTTATGAAATTTTTACGGCGTTACCAGCTTAAAGTATCAAAGTTTGACAGAATAAAGACAGTCTCGTATTAAACTTTGATAGCAAGAAAAAGTGTTTTATGTGTTTTTTTACAATTAAAATTATTTTAAATGGATTTTAGTATTGATTTATTTTATAAAGAGAAGTCCTGTTTATGTAAATGTTTTACGAATAAGAAGTAAGGTAAGGCAAATAAATAAGTTAAAAATTAGTAATAAATACAACAATTAAGTATTTATAGATTTATTTGTTATTTAACACGAAGCGATTTGCTATTTACTGGATGATATAAAAGACAAGACAGAGAAATGTGCGCGTGTGGCAGCTTTTGGAATGAATGTCTTACCGCTTCCAACTAAATTTTTATGTTAGCCAAGAACAAATAAAGGCACCAGATATTTCAATGTAAAATAAAAGTTTTATAGGCAGCTGACGTGCTTTTGTTAAAATTTTAATGCTAACTTGCTTAAAAACTAAACCGTTGAAAGTTACTACTTGAAAAAAGGGAGCCTTATAGTGTACCGCTGTTTTACAACAAAAATAAATTTCTTTAAATTTGCAGCAATATTTGAGAGGGTGATTGAGACCACACATATGGCATTTTGGCTTCCCAGTCGGCTATATTAGATAGAAAAAAAGAAACAAAAATAGCATACAGTGCAACTGAGAAATAGGTATATTTTATAGTGTGATGAACTTAAATGGATTATTAAGTGGCTGTAAGGATAATCTCGTTTTGGGTACGGTTTTCTTTTGGCAGTAAAACCAATTATACAGCTGGCTGCAAAATAGTCCGTACTTCCGCTACTCTTATTTTGGTATCTCGACCGTAAATAACATTTGTAACTCGGCCTTACAGCCACTCCGTAGATGGTAGAAAGCTTTGTTTGACTATGACAATATCATCTGGCTTCAAATTATCGCGCTCTGTTTTTTGTTTACGCCGTTGTTGAAGCCTACTTATATATTCTGATTTCCATCTCCGTGCGAAAATATGCTGGAGTGCCTTAAGGCGTTCCCACATTTTTAAATAGGGCACATCCTCCAGAGGGGGTCTGCTGGCGCCAACTAACTTTATAAATAAGAATATGAGATATATTCATATTAACATTTACTTAATTCACAAAACCCCTTGTATCCGTGTATACTGTGTATTGTTCAATTAAAATACAATAGTGTATGCTTGTTGTTGGAAATTTTCATATAAAATTTCAATACACCAATACACTTTTATTTTGCATGTTTTTGAAAAGTTGTATTGGTTATCGTGTGTTAAATTATCACCCCTATCGTGAATAAAATGTGAAATTTTTATTCCCATGAAATTTTCATTCCCCATGAAGGGAAAATTGCTATCGTGAGTTTCATGGGAACGTTTGTTCCCGCTATCAATTCATACTGAATACAAATTAGAAAGAAGAAAATATTAATAGGGAGAAAATATTCAAATTTTTTTAAAGTTATGAAAAATTTAGAAATGTTAATGAGAAGAGGAGGAGACACTACAACAGAGAACAATTTTATTTCAAGAACGTGACGTGCAAGACGCTTAAAAGCGCTTGAAGTTATCCTAGACACAAAAGGTCCAATCAATGGACCCAAAGGGGCTGTGGCAACACGGCTGCCTGCCTAACCTACCCTAGACATTGGTACTGACCCATTTCAATCAAAAAAATTTTGTATCTGATCATTTAAAAATTATTTTTAATAAAAAATCTTTATAAATTTATAACCAATAAATACATCTCTTTGTTTTGTATCTTGACGAGCATAATGTCAGTATGCACTGCAGTAACTAATGTTGAATTAAAAAAATGTGTTATTGGTGTAAATATTCTAATTAAAACATATAAAAACATATAAAATGTATGCAATTCCCCAGCAAAATTTAAGTGAACAAATCTAAGGGAAAAGTAAAAAAAATTTCGAGGGAAAAAATCAATCCCGATGAAAAACGTCCGCATGCATTTGTAAAACAAATTTTCCTTCTAAAAAAAGATTTTTAGAAATTAAAAATAAATGAACTTAAGCCAAAATAATTTCTATTCATTTATAATATTCATAGTTCAAAGAATAATATAATAAAAATTAATTTAAAATAACTTCGTGGTTGGAAAAAGAGTTCATGGAAAAATGAAAATAATTGCGTGTACGGACGGCAAAAGAGTACATGTTACGATAGACCAAATATCATAAATTTTTTTATTGATATTATTATTGGTTTTTGTAGTTAAAATTTAAGTCTACCAATTGTTTATAAGAAGTAATAACACAATAACAAATGCACCAGAAAACATCCCATACCTAAATTAAAAGCAAAGCCCATATACTGTTTTAAAAACCACAACAACAAATAACAAATGCAAATTTCAAGCACGAAAACAAACAAAAACCCAAATAAAAATAATTACTGTATGATTCCAGTAAGCAACAAAAATTCCTTCCTTAGCTATAATTGCAATAATGTTAAAGATAAGCAAATTATTACCCTTAATCCTTACTTTTTATAACACCACTTATTGCACATTTTTATTAATGAGCCAATCATATGACCCTCGCTTGAATCAAAAACAAACTGCAATGGTAGACTTAAATTTGATGAGAAAATTGCACTAAGTCAATTTTCCGCGTCTTATAAAAAATTTCTCAAATTCAATTTGCATAAACTGTGTTTACAGATTAATACCTCTATATGTGCTCTTGATTCCCCAATAGGTCTAATTCTGCGAGATCGAAGGGTTTGGCCAAATTGACAAAATCCCTCACAGAACTCATCGTATATGAGAAAATTGCACTAAGTCAATTTTCCGCGTCTTATAAAAAATTTCTCAAATTCAATTTGAATAAACTGTGTTTACAAATTAATAGCTCTGTATGTGCTCTTGATTTCCCAATAGTTGTAGTTCCACGGGATCGAAGGGTTTGGCCACATTGACAAAATCCCTTACAGAACTCATCGTATATGAGAAAATTGCATTAAGTCAATTTTCCGCGTCTTATACAAAATTTCTCAAATTCAATTTAAATAAACTGTGTTTACAGTTAAATAGCTCTATATGTGCTCTTGATTTTCTTATAGGTATAATTCTGCGAGATCGAAGGGTTTGGCCACATTGACAAAATCCCTCACAGAACTCATCGTATATAAGAAAATTGCACTGTCAATTTTCCGCGTCTTATAAAAAATTTCTCAAATTCAATTTGAATAAACTGTGTTAACAGATTAATAGCTCTATATGTGATCTTGGTTACCCAATAGGTGTAATTTTGCGAGATCGAAGGGTTTGGCCACATTGACAAAATCCCTCACAGAACTTATTGTATATGAGAAAATTGCACTAAGTCAATTTTCCGCGTCTTATAAAAAATTTCTCAAATTCAATTTGAATAAACTGTGTTTACAGATTAATAGCTCTGTATGTGCTCTTGATTTCCCAATAGGTGTAGCTCCGCGGGATCGAAGGGTTTGGCCACATTGACAAAATCCCTTACAGAACTCATCGTATATGAGAAAATTGCACTAAGTCAATTTTCCGCGTCTTATAAAAAATTTCTCAAATTGAATTTGAATAAACTGTGTTTACAGATTAATAGCTCTATATGTGCTCTTGATTCCCTAATAGGTCTAATTCTGCGAGATCGAAGGGTTTGGCCAAATTGACAAAATCCCTCACAGAACTCATCGTATATGAGAAAATTGCACTAAGTCAATTTTCCGCGTCTTATAAAAAATTTCTCAAATTCAATTTGAATAAACTGTGTTTACAAATTAATAGCTCTGTATGTGCTCTTGATTTCCCAATAGTTGTAGTTCCACGGGATCGAAGGGTTTGGCCACATTGACAAAATCCCTTACAGAACTCATCGTATATGAGAAAATTGCATTAAGTCAATTTTCCGCGTCTTATACAAAATTTCTCAAATTCAATTTAAATAAACTGTGTTTACAGTTAAATAGCTCTATATGTGCTCTTGATTTTCTTATAGGTATAATTCTGCGAGATCGAAGGGTTTGGCCACATTGACAAAATCCCTCACAGAACTCATCGTATATAAGAAAATTGCACTGTCAATTTTCCGCGTCTTATAAAAAATTTCTCAAATTCAATTTGAATAAACTGTGTTTACAGATTAATAGCTCTGTATGTGCTCTTGATTTCCCAATAGGTGTAGCTCCGCGGGATCGAAGGGTTTGGCCACATTGACAAAATCCCTTACAGAACTCATCGTATATGAGAAAATTGCACTAAGTCAATTTTCCGCGTCTTATAAAAAATTTCTCAAATTGAATTTGAATAAACTGTGTTTACAGATTAATAGCTCTATATGTGCTCTTGATTCCCTAATAGGTCTAATTCTGCGAGATCGAAGGGTTTGGCCAAATTGACAAAATCCCTCACAGAACTCATCGTATATGAGAAAATTGCACTAAGTCAATTTTCCGCGTCTTAAAAAAATTTCTTAAATTCAATTTGAATAAACTGTGTTTACAGATTAATAGCTCTATATGTGCTCTTGATTCCCCAATAGGTCTAATTATGCGAGATCGAAGGGTTTGAACTCATCGTATATGAGAAAATTGCACTGTCAATTTTCCGCGTCTTATAAAAAATTTCTCAAATTCAATTTGAATAAACTGTGTTTACAGATAAATAGCTCTGTATGTGCTCTTGATTTCCCAATAGGTGTAGTTCCACGGGATCGAAGGGTTTGGCCACATTGACAAAATCCCTTACAGAACTCATCGTGTATGAGAAAATTGCACTAAGTCAATTTTCCGCGTCTTGTACAAAAATTTCACAAATTCAATTTAAATAAACTGTGTTTACAGTTTAATAGCTCTATATGTGCTCTTGATTTTCTTATAGGTATAATTTTGCGAGATCGAAGGGTTTGGCCACATTGACAAAATCCCTCACAGAACTCATCGTATATGAGAAAATTGCACTGTCAATTTTCCGCGTCTTATAAAAAATTTCTCAAATTCAATTTGAATAAACTGTGTTAACAGATTAATAGGTCTATACGTGATCTTGATTACCCAATAGGTGTGATTCTCAGAGAACGTAGGGTTTTGTAGCTGTAATCGTATTTGTTAAAAAAGTCCGGAATTTACAATACAAATTGGGAGAAAAAGTTTATCGCATGCTACATTTTTTAAAAAACGTATTTAACTTGACGTATTTATCTTCACACACATAATTCTTGCTCCTCTTCTGTTAACACATTGACATCAAGACGAGTTAGGTAATCAGCTACTTTTTTTGTTTTACCTTTAATATATTCAACTTCAAAGTCATATTCATTTAACTATAATTTCCATCTCTGCAATTTCATATTGGGTTCTTTCATTGAATTACAATACAAGTGGTTTATGATCTGTTTGAATTTTGAATTTCCTTCCAAATAAGTAAGGCCTAAAATACTTTACTGACCATACAATTGCTAAAAGTTCCTTTTCTATAGCACTATAATTTAACTCATGTTTATTCAATGTGATGAAAAGGCAACAGGATGTCCATCGTGAGATAATACTGCATCTAATGCTTCATTACTAGCATCAGTTGTTAAAAGAAATAATTTATCAAATTTAGGATATGCTAAAATCGGAGTATTACATAAAATTGTTTTTTATTTATTAAATGAATCGGTATATTTTTGATCCTTAATATTGATTTTTGATCCTTTTTTTTAGATATGAAATCATCGGTAAAGCGATTTTGCTATAACCTTTTATGAATTTTCTATAACATCCAGTTAATCCTAGAAATAATCATATCTCCTTTATTGTTTTAGGTAATTTAATATTTTTAATAATTTTTATTTTTTCAGGATTTGGTTTAATTCCGTGAGGAGTTATAATATGTCCTAAATATTCAGATTCATGTCTAAAAAAATTGCATTTATCAACTTGGACTTTAATATTGTATTCAGATAATCATTTTAGAATATTTTTTAATGATAAAACCTGTTCATCAAGTGACGTTGAAAATATTAAAATATCGTCTAAATATACTACAAATATATTATTTATATAATCTCTGAGAATTTCATTTATCATCCTTTGAAATGATGCTGGAGCATTTTTTAATTCAAACGGCATTCTGGTAAATTCAAAATGACCAGTTGATGTTGAAAACGCTGTTTTATGTTGATCTTCTGGTGAAATTAAAATTTGGTGAAATCCTTTTGCCAAATCTAATGTAGTAAAATATTGGGAGTTTCCTAGTTTTGAGAAAAGATCTTCTATATTTGGTATTGGAAATTTATCTTCAATAGTAACATTATTTAGTTTCTATAATCAATTACTACTTTCCATTTCTGTTGACAGGAATTATCAATTTTCTTACGAACAACCCATATTGGAGCATTATATGGGCTATTAGCTTTTTTTGTTATTCCAGAATTTAACATCTCATTAATTTGTTTCTCTTCTTCCTTATGAATTTGTGGAAAACGATATATCCTTGAATAAACAGGTATATCATTTATAGTTGGGATTTTGTGCCTGTACTTGCAAACAGATGATAAATTGTCTCCTTCAATATAAAAAACATTTTTAAATTCTTTAATGATTATAGTTAAAATTATAAAATTATAATTTCTGGAGTATTTACAATGTGTAACATTTCCAAAATATACCGTCTCTTATCATTTTTTTCAATACTAAGAACTGAAGCATTTTCAAAGTTAGGATAGTGACCTAAGTCAAAACAATGAGTGGATAATGCTGTTTTTTGTGAATTAACATATCTTAAGTCCGACTTATGTCCAGCAATTCTAGTCTTTAGTTTATTTTTTGTTGTACCAATATATACCTTATAGCAAATCTCCTGATCACTACCTTTACAAGGTATTTCATAGACTACATTAGAAATGTCAAATTTAATAATTCTATCTTTAGTCTTACTAAATAATCTATTCAGTGTATTATTTGTTTTAAAAGCCATGTTATATTTTTCCTTATTGAAGATTTTTGAATTCTTTAAACGTTCTGAAAAACCTTGTACATAAGTTAAAGACTTATAAATCTTAGGTTCCAATGTGCTTATCTTAATTGTATTTCTTTTATGTCCGTATTGTCTAATAAATTTATAAATAAGTCTTTTTGGAAAGCTATTATCCGCTAGTATATTTTTAATCTTTTCTTTATTCTTTTTATGAAATTCTTCATCACTTATTTTTTGAAACATTGTTTTTTAACTTCATTATGACAAAAAAGTGTTTCAATTGTTAATTAATTTTGTTATTTTGGTTATATATTAATTTTGTTTCCTGAAGAAGGTAAGCAGAAAGTACCGAAATATTGAAATAAAATATTATTAAAAAATATAAGGACCCACCCAAAGCTTAAGAAAATAGAAAATAATTTATTTGTTATAACTTTTTTCTTAATTTTTATTTATTTAAATTTAATTTATTTATGATTTAATTTTAATTAAATGTTGAAATAATTTTTATCTGATTTTAATTTAATTAAATTTAGTTTTAATTATAATTTATTTTTAATTGATTTTAACTTTATTTTAATTTTATTTTGTTTTCATTTAATTTTATTTAATTTAATTTTAATTGTTAAGTTTAAGTTTCATTTTAATTTTTTTCTTTTTTTATTAAATTTTAGTTTAATTTAGTTTATTTTTTATTTTTTTATTTAATTTTAATAGTTTATTTTTATTTTATTTTAATTTAATTTTTATTTTAATTGTTGAATTTTTTTAAATTTTTTTATATATTTTTTTTTATATTTAATTTAATTTATTTTTATTTCATTTTAATTGTTAAATTTAATTTAAATTTTTAGTTTAATTTTATTTTATTTTTTTATTTAATTTTAATTTAATTAATTTTTCTAATTTATTTTTAATTTATTCTTAATTAATTTTCATTTAATTAAATAAAATTTTATATTAATTTTAATCTAGTTTTAATTTAATTTTATTTTAAATAATTTTAATTTAATTTAAGATTATTGTATATATTTCACTTAATTGCATTTGGTTTATTTTTTTGTTGTTCTTTTTTTAATATTTAAACATAACTTAAGGTTCCTTTATTTTTAATTTAATTTCTAATTTCAGTTTTCATTTTCACTTACTATCCTCTTTATTGTATTAATTTCGATTTTAATGTCTTTTTTATTCTATTGATTACACAGTTTATTTTTAATTTCATTTTTAATATATTTGTTCTATTTTGTTCATTTGATATTGCGTTTGACTTTGTTTTCTTTTCCACTGGTATTCAATTAGTTTTGTTTCCCACTGTTGTTCACTTTGATTATTTCCCAATTGGTAAACACTCTTGCCGTGTTCACAAGCTCTGCTAAGGTGTAGGTAGTATTGCATACTACCTTTTGTTTACTTCTTTGTGAACAACCATTGTATCAATGTGCCATTGTACATTGTACTTCATACGTCAAAAACTGAATAAGAAGAAGAAAAGTGCTATTCATCATTTGTTATTTATAAGCCAAATGGGGGAGAAAACAGAAAAAAGTAAATTAATAAATTTTTTGTGTGGAAAATATAGTTTCGATATATTAATGGTTGACTCAAGTAAGTTATATTACTAAAGGAAAAATTTGGAAGCTTAAAATAACTTAAGTTTAGAATGCTATCAGCACAAAATAAGAAAAGATGCAATAATGGCTTGCTGCATTCTTCATAACATTATTATTAAATATAATTTAGAACAAGGTGGCAGAAAACAAACCTTAAGAGATGTTTCCAATATACCCACTCCTACTATATACAACAGAAATGACTTATTCCACTTTCTAATAAATCAGTCAAATCAATAAATTAAATAAATAAAACTAATAAAAATATCATTTAATTTAATATAATTCATTTAAACATAAAACATTTAAACATAAAAAACATAAAACAAAAATCATATTAAAAAAAGGCACTATACAACGTTTGAAAAACATATGAAAAAAAGTACTAAGTGTTGTATCGCATGTTTGCATGAAAATTACCAACAACACAGCTAGCACCGTTGTATTTTGTTAGCACTTAGCACTTACTAGGGGGCTTGTGAATAGGGCATCTGTTTTTCCACAAATTTTATGTAATTGTGTTTTCTTTCACATCAATTTTTGTAATTAAATGATTTTTACACCAATTTCAATATTTGCACAAAATTGCCACTAATTATTTTAAAGTTTGAGTCCAGTTTTTTGCTTTTGTTTCTGTTTAAGTTAAATATTTCTTCTGTTTATTTTTGTTTAAAATTTGTAAATATATTTTTTTTTTTTTGTTTTGTTTTTTATTTTATTTTCTTTTTATTTTATCTTTCAATTTATTTTTTCAATTATAACACTTTTTTAGTTTATTTCACAATTTTTTACATATTTATTATTTATAATCCTGGAGGGTCCCGTGGGATTCGCAGGATTTTTTATTTTTATTTATATGTCCTTTTCAATGGATTAGTCCGTAGCCCGACTGCGCCAGTGAATTAATGGGAAAAGAGGATATTTTTTAATTATTTTTATATATTTTTTTTAATATTTTTTTTTCCTTTTTTTATTTGTGTATTTTACAAAATCGAATCTAGAACTAAAACTATTTACTTTTCATTTGACAAAAGAAAGATTATTATTTAAAACATGAATTGTGGTCCAAAATATTTGAATGTAATAAAGTATATAAACTACAAGTGAATATATGAGAACAAATAAGTAAAGTTAATAATAACAACAATAAATAAGTTAAGATAATAAATCACCACAGGTAAACATTACATATTACGAAGATTGCGGAGTTACGTAGACAATGCAGAAAACTCTTTAATAGGGCAAAAATGATGAAAACTGGCTGCCCTATAAGAATAAACAAAGGGAGTTTAAGTATGCCATATGAAGATCCAAAAGAGCCTGGTGGAAATCTTTCTGTGGTAACATAGAAAGCTCGTCCGAGAGGTATTGAGAGTATTCAGAAGCCGGACGGTCAATGGGCGCACTCTGTAATCGATGCCATGGAAACGCTGCTTGATACTCACTTCCCTGGTAGTGAAGGGATTGGCCAAGTTATGGGGACTTTAAATTCCGCGTCGGTTTGTCCATCAACTTTCCGTGTGACCAATGCTCGCACAGAGTGGGCCATCATGTCGTTTGATGAATTTAAGTCTCCTGAAATTGACAATATCATTCCAGCGGAATTGCAACATGGCATGGTTATTGCGAATTTATAATGCTTGCCTGGAAAATACTTTCATGCCGATAGGTTGGCGTATAGCCCGAGTTGTTTTCATCCCTAAAGCGGGAAAGACATCTCATATTAAACCCAAAGACTTTAGGCGCATAAGCCTGTCGTCCTTCTTAAAACGCTGGAAAGGATTATTAATCTTCAGATCAGAAACTCCATTAATCCCGCGCTTATCTCTAGCTCGCAGCACGCCTACACGAAAGAACTATCTATGGAAACAGCGCTGCACGTGTTAATATCCGATGTTGAAAAGTCTCTTTCAAATAAGGAATCTACGCTTGCAGTGTTTTTTGACATAGAAGGAGCTTTCAATAACGTCTGCCCCAATGCCGTTATAAAGGCCCTATTAGATTTGATCTTGATGCAAATCTGGTGGGATTCATTGCGCAACTACTGAAGACACGTATCATCTCGTCCTCTTTGGGATATGATCACGTTGAAAGGGTAGTGAAAAGAGGCACTCCACAAGGTGGCGTATTGTCTCCCCTCGTCTGGAATCTGGCAGTCAACACGCTGCTACGGCGATTGGACCAAACGGGTAATAGGGTGATAGCTTATGCTGATGACATATCTATCGCGGTCTCTGGCAAATACCCGACAACATTCACAGTACAGGTAAACTATTCGCTCAATGTTCTTTCTCAATGGTGCTATTAATTTGATAGCGATGTTAACCCCAACAAAACGGAGGTTATGCTATTCACATGAAGATACAAGATCCCGATCTTTACTGCACCTACGCTGAATGGCATTGTGCTCAGTGTAAGCAAAAGTGTGAAATACCTTGGGGTGATACTTGACCCTAAACTTCAATGGAAGCAAACATTGCCGAAAGAGCTCGGAAGGTGACCTGTGCGCTCTATCTCTGCCAGAGAGCTCTAGGGCCAAGATGGGGGCTTCAGCCTCATCTCCTGGCTCTACAAGGCAGTTATCGAGGCGAATATTCTCTATGGTGCTGTTTTTTGGTGGCCCGCTCTCGAGAAAACAGTCAACCAAAAGCCTCTTGATAAAGTCAAGAGAACAGCCGCCATTTTGATTACTGGCGCTCTCCAAACCACTTCGACAAAGGCTCTGTATGCCCTTCTCCACTGTTACCCACCAAACTCCTGGTAGTGCAACAGGCCAAATGCTGTGCATCCAGACTTAATGCCCTCTCACGCTGGCTTTGGCCGGACATAGGGCACTCTAAGATTATCGTTCGGGATGTGCCCATGCTATCAATGGTGGACTACATCTCTTCTACTCTTGCTCTGGACCACGGATTCCAGATCCATATTCCGAGTAGGAAGGAATGGGTCTGTAACGAAGTGGTTGTAAGTAATACTGTTGACATCTACACTGATGGCTCGAAACTGAACGACAGAGTCGGTTGTGGAATCTTCTCCAATAACCTTGGACTAAGACTCTCCCTTAGACTTCCTGACTACTGCAGCGTCTTTCAAGCCGAGTTAATGACCATTTTGAAAACAACTGAAATAGCGCTTAGGGACGATCTTTCTGGTCTTGCCATTCGGATATTTTCGGATAGTCAGGCGGCAACCAGGGCGCTTGCTGGTGCATACAGTACATCTAAGCTAGTCCTGAGATGTCGCTCATTACTAAACACACTATCAGAGCGATCACAGATTGACCTGTTTTGGGTCCCTGGTCACAGGGATATCCAGGGAAACTATGAGGCCGATGATTTTGCCAAACGGGGCACATTGCTTCCTAACGTCTCCTCGCTACCAGACGTTGTAATTCCTCTGGCAATGGTGAAAATTGCCATAAAGAACCACTACCTAAATTTAGCTCGCAAATTAAGGGTAGAGGAAAGTCCCTACTGTGTCTCCAGACTGGACAGGAAATCCATAAGTATCACGGTATCGGTACTTACTGGTCGCTGTCTAATCGGCAGGCATGCTGCAAGACTCGGTCTGTCCTTTAATGATTTCTGTCACAGCTGTGGTCTGGAGGCTGAGGAAGAAACCTTACTGCACCTCCTGTGCAATTGCCCATCCCTGGCTCCTTTCCCTCCTCTATAGGGGACATAGCGAAGTTCATCCGGGAATCTTCATGGTTCTCGGCTGGGTAAGGGGAGTCGCGCCGCCTTCCTTGTGGTATCACAACGGGCCATTCGATAGTGCTCAAGTAACCTTCGTCGCGAGAGGATGCCACTCCTAACTAACTAACTTAGATCTCCATAAGGATATAGAGTTAGAAAGTAATGCATAAAATTCGGTACGATTAAAAATAACTATAAAATTTTGCTTTGCATTATCCGTTAATTCAATGTACCGTACGACATTGAAAAACACCACTTTCTAACAATACATCGAAACTGCTTGAAGAAATTTTATCCAGTAATAATTGCAAACGCGCATTTTTATTGCAATTAAAATAAAAAAATATTTTGAAAATACAAAGAATTGTGAACTACGCGGCCATGCAAAATTTGTATCATACGACATAGATAGTGTAACATTTAAAAGTATAAAATAATAAGTTGTTTGTTTTTAGATCCTTGTACTAATAAATTGAATTGTAAGGTTCGGCTTCAGGTCCTCTTTGTTAATAAAATAAAAACAAAACAACTTTATTGTTTTTATTTATTTTTCAATATTTCAATATTTCGACAAACTTTGTTGGTCATCTTCAGGGATGATGTACACACTTTGTCACAAAATTATTATGTTTATTTATGTATATACTTTTTCACAAAATTGTTGTTTTTTCTTGGAAACTTACATTTTCCAGATGAAATTCGGCTTGCTTAAGGTACTTTGTGAAAAAGATTGAAGCATATATATTTTTTTATTTTTATTCTGATAGCGCATTTTTTATTTCTATTTAGAGAGCTTTTATGAACTTCGAATCTATATGAACAATACTGGAGAACCAGATTTTTTATTTTCGGTCTGTGAGAAGAGAACTTGGTTATTGAATTTTGCTGTAAGTCGCCCTCTTTATAATGAGTACAAGATCCAATACGGCAACTGAAGTTACAGCGTTATAAATTATCTAAAAGTAAACATTAGCAACAGTAACATCCTTCCAAAACTTAATCAATATCATATTGCTTACTCTTCCTGCTTCACAAACAAACAAAAATTTCATGTAACAAAATCCCACACAGAACCTATCGTATATAAGAAATTTGTTGTAAGTCAATTTCCACGTCTTATAAAAAATATCACAAATTCAATTTGAATAAACTGAGTTTACAATTGGGACACAGTAATAAAATCCCTCACAGAATCCATCGTATAGAGGAAAATTGTTCTAAGTAAATTTTCCACGTCTTATAAAAAATTTCACAAATTCAATTTTCATAAACTGTGTTTACAATTAAGTAGCTCTATATGTGCTCTTGATTTCCCAATAGGTCTGATTCTCCGAGATCAAAGGGTTTGGTCACAGTAAAAAAATCCCTCACAGAACTAACTGTATATAAAGAAAAATTGCACAGAGTCAATTTTCCACGTCTTATAAAAAATTTTTCAAATTCAATTTGAATAAACTGTGTTTACAGCTTAATAGATCTGCACCTGCCCTTGATTTCCCATTGAAAAAAAAGTAACTATATCAACAATAAGATAAATAGGGCAAAAGATCAGAGACAAATGTGGAAAGAAATTAAGACTTAGTTCTCGATAAAAGCCATAATGTTATACAATCTGTAATATTTAATCCAATAGAACATACTGAAAAAAATTAAAGTAGAAAAGCAATTAGTTAATCCATCGAATATGTGCAATATGTTAATCGAATACCGGTAATACACTGTAAATTCAAATTTCGTGCAATAAATCTACAACAACTTAAAGTAATTTGTAAACATATGAAAAACCAACCTGATTTTAATAGGGTATCTCCAAATATAATATTGAATAATTGGGACAATGTTGAAAAAATAATATTAAATGTAATAAATAGATCACTAGAGACTAGTATATTTCCTGAAAACTTGAAGATAGCATCAATTACACGAATAGAAAAAGTCGCAAAAACTAACAAATGTGAGGAGTGTCGACCGATCAATACATTGAAAACAATTGAAAAAAGTGTAGAAAAAGTTGTTAAACAATTATTTTATGACAAACTATTCTAGTGCGATTGGTTTTCAGTAGTTTCCCAAATTTTGTAGACATCCTAGGCAAAATGGGGTCTGGGCAGGCGATTGAAGAAAAAATTAAAATTTTCGGGTAGAAAATTTTTTTTCTACACAAAAAATAATATTCTAATGTATTGCTTGCCATAATTTTTATTGATTTTAGTTACGTACATGTTGGTCTTTATTGGAATGAAAAGCTGATTTAATATCTTTTATATGTTCGGAGATATTCAAGGTAAAACTTCGTTCGCATAATTTAGCTTTTGATCTCGCGCTTCTACTTTTAATTACTTTCTTCTTTGAAATTAGCGATTTTGTTCTTTTTCTAATAAAGCCATTAAATATGGGCATTAAAACAATATGGGTATTTCTCTCAGAAGGTCTACCGAATTGAAAATATTAAAAGTTCTTGAAAAATTTTTTTGTTGGCAAATTTTGATAGAAAAACAGCCAAATTTAATAAATCTGCAAACGTTTTGGATTTATTAGTTACTCATATTGAGATATTCATGCACAAAGTCAAGCAGGTAAAATATTTTTTCAATTTTTTTTTTTTTTTAATTTGAAGAACAAGTTTTGTTTTAAAAAATATTCTTAGCACTAGTTGTTATAGATAGAGTTTTTCTAACTTAGATCGGCTGGAGATAGCGGCTATGAGTGGGGACACATGGACAACACCAATATTACAAAAAAGATCAAAAGGCTAACCCTAAAAGGGAGCCGACTGTATTAAAACGGCAAAAGCCGGCAATCCAGAAGCAACCTTCGTCTGAGACCTCTACCTCCAGACCACAGTTGGGTGCAACGACTCTATTGTCTGCCTCAACATCCCGCACCACAATCTCCAAAGGTTGCGTAGTGCCCTCTTCGAGCAGCTCAATCACCACTGCTACAAAACTGAGTGAAAGAGAGGCTCCCCCGCATATTGGTTCAACTACTGCTGTGAGGGCACCGGTTAAGCCAGCCCAAACAACAGGTAGTCTGGGCCCTAGCACGTCCTCCTCTTCTTGTGCACACATCGACGCGACCGTACAGGACCAGAAGATATGCCTATCGGATCTTGCAAAAGCTCGGTGGGCATGATCCGAACACTTTGTCTGAAAGGGACCAGACAAAACTTAAATGGGCCAAGTAGAACTTGGAGTTTCGCGCTCTACCTAACTTGGCATATCAGAAACGACAAAGGTCGGCTGAGGAAGCCGCCACGACAGTCCCTCAGTTGCCTTAGTGGCAAAAGACTTCAACGTCTATACCGATGTTCTCACGTCTCCTTAGTGAGACAGTTAGGTATAGCTTCGTTTTGGCTATAATAGACGCTCGTAAAAGTGACGGGACTATATCTCCAGATAACTGGAGGTTAGTCCAAGCGGCTCTTCGCAGTGTCTATAAGGACATAATTTCAGCCAATCCTGGCCCCTCCCTATCATGCCGTGATACGGGCTGGTATCAGAGGCGTGTTAAATTGATCGCTTGTGCTGATCAACGGTCAGCGAACGTGTACCAGCAGGCAATTGACAGCCTAGGTGAAATCTGGTCGGGTGCTAAGCTCTCAGCTGTACCCAAGGATCAGATTCCGAACCGTCCAAGATCCTTCGCCCGAATCCCGGCAGATCCCTCCACTCCTGATAAAATTCTGGAGCTGAAAAAACTCAGCAACAAGGAGCTGCCTACGGCCGACTGGAAGGTCGCAAAAGTAAGCGAGCCAAAGGGCCACTTCCGCGACGCTATCATCGTCATTAACGACGAGTCCCTCGCCCCACTCAACGCCTATAAGGGGAAGATCAACTACTGTTTCGACTCGATCTCTCTCAGGATCTATAAGGGTGACAATATAGGGGAAAGTTCTAAACCTCCCATGGAACCTCTGGTACCAGAGGTTGCCGCGGGACAAACTGAACCTAAACAAACGGCTCGGGTCTTCATATGCGGTTCATCCGGGTTTGCCGTGACGTTTTCCGGCAAATGAGACTCGGATCCGAACATTTGGCAGAAAGAGAGGAATCACTCCTGTCTAGCGAGGGCGATTCCGACGCTACCCTTACGGCCAAAAACAATGATGATGAAGGTTGTGCAAATTAACCTTCATCATTCCATCGCTGCTTCGGCGGACAAACACCTCCGCCTGTCATAGAAAGGAGAGAATATTGTTCTGGGCCAGGACCCATGGGTTATCAATGATCGGGTTTCTGGACTATCTATTGACGGCTACAAAATTGTCTACATCACAGGTCACGGTAAGCGCAGAGCCTACATTAAAGTAAAGTACAATATTAACGCTTTCTTTCTTCGCAGATTCAGTGACAGAGACAGCGTTGTCATAGCAGTGGAGAAGGGCTCTGGGTGGTCTCCAGTTATATGGCCCACGATCATGGAGATTCACCACCACATGGCCTGCTGAAGCTTCTGGTTGCCGGTCATCATTGGAGCCGATGCCAACGCTCATCACCATATGTGGGGCAGCACGGATATCAATGAACGGGGTAGGATTCTTTTTGATTTTATACTATCTTATGACTTAAGTATTGTCAATAGGGGAAGTGAGTCTACCTTCGCCACTTCGAGTAGAAGGGAGGTCCTCGATCTTACCCTGCCAGGGGGTGGCTGGTCTGATATTGTCGGAAATTGGAGTGTCGCTCAAGAGTGCTCCTTTTCTGACCATAGGTATTTAACTTATAACTTACATCTGGAATCAGTAGGTTCCGGAGTGCCCCACTCCTACATAAATAGCAAACAAACGGACTGGAATACATTTCGGTCCATATTAGAGCTTGGCCTAAGACCTGCTCCCATCGAGATTAATGACCACTGCGATATTGATCGCACGGTTGAATTCTTGACCTTGCAGATTTGTTCTGCAGCCAAAGCGGCCTGCAATCCACCGAAGCCAAGGGGTAAACCGAAACCCCCTTGGTGGAAAACGGAGATTGCGGAGTTACAAAGGGAATGTAGAAAACTCTTTAATAGGACCAAAATTGGTGGAAACTGGCTGCCCAATATGGATAAACAAAGGGGGTTTAAGTATGCCCTACGAAGATCCAAAAGAGCCTCGTAGAAAACTTTCTGTGGTAACATAGAAAGCTGGTCCGAAACCAGCAGGCTACGCAGGTTTCTTAGCACGACCCCCGGAGTTATTGCGAGTATTCAGAAGCCGGACGGTCAGTGGACGGACTCTGTAATCGATACCTTGGAGAGGCTGCTCGATACTCACTTCCCTGGTAGTGAAGGGATTGGCCAAGTTATGGGTACTGTGAATTCCGCTTCGGTTTGTCGACACACTTTCCGGGTGACCAACGCTCACATGGAGTGGGCCATCATGTCAGTTGATTCCTTTAAGTCTCCTGGAATAGACAATATCATTCCAGCGGACTTGCAACATGGCACGGACTTCATAAAACCATGGCTATTGCGAATCTACAATGCTTGCCTGGAAAATAATAACATGTTGATAGGTTGGCGAGTAGTCCGAGTTGTTTTCATCTCTAAAGCGGGAAAGACATCTCATATTAAGCCCAAAGACTTTAGGCCCGTAAGCCTGTCGTCCTTCTTACTTAAAACGCTGGAAAGGATTTTTGATCTTCAGATCAGAAACTCTATAAATCCCGCGCTTTTCTCTAGCACGCAGCACGCCTACACGAAAGAAAAATCTGTGGAAAGAGCGCTGCACGTGTTAATATCCGATGTTGAAAAGTCTCTTTCAAATAAGAAATTTACGCTTGCAGTGTTTCTTGACATAGAAGGAGCTTTCAATAACGTCTGTCCCAATGCCATTATGAATGCCCTCTTGGATTTGATCTTGATGCAAATCTGGTGGGATTCATTGCGCAACTACTGAAGACACGTATCATCACGTCCACTTTGGGATATGATCACGTTGAAAGGGTAGTGAAAAGAGGCACTCCACAAGGTGGCGTATTGTCTCTCCTCGTCTGGAATCTGGCAGTCAGCACGCTGCAACGGCGACTGGACCAAACGGGTAATAGGGTGATACCTTATGCTGATGACATTACTATCGCCGTCTCTGGAAAATACCTAACAACATTCACAGAACGGGTGAACTATTCGCTCAATGTTCTGTCTCAATAGTGCTGTGAATTTGATCTCGATGTTAACCCCGGCAAAACGGAGGTTATGCTCTTCACACGGAGATACAAGATCCCGATCTTTACTGCACCTAAGCTGAACGGCATTGTGCTCAGTGTAAGTAAAAGTGTGAAATACCTTGGGGTGATACTTGATCCTAAACTTTAATGAAAGGCAAACATTGTCGAAAGAGCTCGTAAGGCGACCTGTGCGCTCTATCTCTGCCAGAGAGCTCTAGGGCCAAGATGGGGGCTTCAGCCTCATCTCCTGGCTCTACAAGGCAGTTATCGAGGCGAATATTCTCTATGGTGCTGTTTTTTGGTGGCCCGCTCTCGAGAAAACAGTCAACCAAAAGCCTCTTGATAAAGTCAAGAGAACAGCCGCCATTTTGATTACTGGCGCTCTCCGAACCACTTCGACAAAGGCTCTGTATGCCCTTCTCCACTGTTACCCACCAAACTCCTGGTAGTGCAACAGGCCAAATGCTGTGCATCCAGACTTAATGCCCTCTCACGCTGGCTTTGGCCGGACATAGGGCACTCTAAGATTATCGTTCGGGATGTGCCCATGCTATCAATGGTGGACTACATCTCTTCTACTCTTGCTCTGGACCACGGATTCCAGATCCATATTCCGAGTAGGAAGGAATGGGTCTGTAACGAAGTGGTTGTAAGTAATACTGTTGACATCTACACTGATGGCTCGAAACTGAACGACAGAGTCGGTTGTGGAATCTTCTCCAATAACCTTGGACTAAGACTCTCCCTTAGACTTCCTGACTACTGCAGCGTCTTTCAAGCAGAGTTAATGACCATTTTGAAAACAACTGAAATAGCGCTTAGGGACGATCTTTCTGGTCTTGCCATTCGGATATTTTCGGATAGTCAGGCGGCAACCAGGGCGCTTGCTGGTGCATACAGTACATCTAAGCTAGTCCTGAGATGTCGCTCATTACTAAACACACTATCAGAGCGATCACAGATTGACCTGTTTTGGGTCCCTGGTCACAGGGATATCCAGGGAAACTATGAGGCCGATGATTTTGCCAAACGGGGCACATTGCTTCCTAACGTCTCCTCGCTACCAGACGTTGTAATTCCTCTGGCAATGGTGAAAATTGCCATAAAGAACCACTACCTCAATTTAGCTCGCAAATTAAGGGTAGAGGAAATTCCCTACTGTGTCTCCAGACTGGACAGGAAATCCATAAGTATCACGGTATCGGTACTTACTGGTCGCTGTCTAATCGGCAGGCATGCTGCAAGACTCGGTCTGTCCTTTAATGATTTCTGTCACAGCTGTGGTCTGGAGGCTGAGGAAGAAACCTTACTGCACCTCCTGTGCAATTGCCCATCCCTGGCTCCTTTCCCTCCTCTATAGGGGACATTTCGAAGTTCATCCGGGAATCTTCATGGTTCTCGGCTGGGTAAGGGGAGTCGCGCCGCCTTCCTTGTGGTATCACAACGGGCCATTCGATAGTGCTCAAGTAACCTTCGTCGCGAGAGGATGCCACTCCTAACTAACTAACTTAGATCTCCATAAGGATATAGAGTTAGAAAGTAATGCATAAAATTCGGTACGATTAAAATTTTGCTTTGCATTATCCGTTAATTCAATGTACCGTACGACATTGAAAAACACCACTTTCTAACAATACATCGAAACTGCTTGAAGAAATTTTATCCAGTAATAATTGCAAACGCGCATTTTTATTGCAATTAAAATAAAAAAATATTTTGAAAATACAAAGAATTATGAACTACGCGGCCATGCAAAATTTGTATCATACGACATAGATAGTGTAACATTTAAAAGTATAAAATAATAAGTTGTTTGTTTTTAGATCCTTGTACTAATAAATTGAATTGTAAGGTTCGGCTTCAGGTCCTCTTTGTTAATAAAATAAAAACAAAACAACTTTATTGTTTTTATTTATTTTTCAATATTTCAATATTTCGACAAACTTTGTTGGTCATCTTCAGGGATGATGTACACACTTTGTCACAAAATTATTATGTTTATTTATGTATATACTAGGACCAAGATGGGGGCTTTAGCCTCATCTCCTGGCTCTATAAGGCAGTTATCGAGCCGAATATTCTCTACGGTGCTGTTTTTTGGTGCCGCTCTCGAGAAAACGGTCAACCAAAAGTCTCTTGATAAAGTCAGGAGAACAGCCGCCATTTTGATTACTGGGGCTCTCCGAACTACTTCGACAAAGGCTCTGTATGCCCTTCTCCACTGGCTACCCACCAAACTCCTGGTATTGCAACAGGCCAAATGCTGTGCAGCCAGGCACTCTAAGATTATTGTTCGGGATGTGCCCATGCCATCAATGGTGGACTACATCTCTTCTATTCCTCCTCTGGACCGCGGGTTTCAGATCCATATGGAGGAAGGGGTCTGTAGCGAAGTGGTTGTGAGTAATACTGTTGACATCTACACCGATGGCTCGAAACTGGACGACAGAGTCTGTTGCGGAATCTTCTTCAATAACCTTGGACTAAGATTCTCCTTTAGACTTCCTGACTACTGTAGCGTCTTTCTAGGTAATGGCCATTCTGAAAACATCCGAAATAGCGCTTAGGGACGATCTTTTTGGTCTTGCTATTCGGATATTTTAGGACAGTCAGGCGGCAATCAGGGCGCTTACTGGTGCATACAGTACATCTAAGCTAGTCCTGAGATGTCGCTCATTACTAAACACACTATCGGAGCGATCACAGATTGACCTCTTTTGGATCCCTGGTCACAGGGATATCCAGGGAAACTGTGAGGCCGATGATCTTGCCAAACGGGGCACATTGCTTCGTGACGTCTCCTCGCTACCAGACGTTGAAATTCCTCCGGCAACGGTGAAAATGGGCATAAAGAACCACTACCTCAATTTGGCTCTCAAATTATGGGTAGAGGAAAGTTCCTGTTGTGTCTCCCGACAACTGTGGACTACACTGGACCAGGCAGCTGCTCAGACTGGACAGGAAATCCATAAGTATTCCGGTCTCGGTACTTACTGGTCACAGTCTAATCGGCAGGCATGCTGAAAGACTCGGTCTGCCCTTTAATGATTTCTGTCACAGCTGTGACTTGGAGGATGAGGAAGAGACCGTACTGCACCTCCTGTGCCATTGCCCATCCCTGGTTCGAAGAAGACTAAGAATTCTAGGCTCTCCTTTCTTCGGAACTCTTACGGAGCTAACATATCACTCTAAAGGGACATAGGGAATCTTCGTGGTTCTCGGCTGGGTAAGGGGAGGCGCGCCGCCTTCCTTGTGGTATCACAACGGGCCATACGATAGTGCTCAAGTAACCTTCGTCGCGAGAGGCTGCCACTCCTAACTAACTAACTTAGATCTCCATAAGGATATAAAGAGTTAGAAAGTAATGCATAAAATTCGGTACGATTAAAAATAACTATAAAATTTTGCTTTGCATTATCCGTTAATTCAATGTACCGTATGACATTGAAAAACACCACTTTGTAACAATACATCGAAACAGCTTGAAGAAATTTTATCAAGTAATAATTACAAACAGGCATTTTTATTGCAATTAAAATAAAAAAATATTTTGAAAAAACAAAGAATTGCGAACTACGCGGCTATTTGTATCATACTGTCGTATGATACAAATTTTGCATAGCTAGTGTAAAATTGCTAGTGTAAAATTTAAAAGTATAAAATAATAAGTTGTTTGTTTTTAGATCTTTTTACTAATAAGTTGAATTGTAAGGTTCGGCTTGAGGTCCTCTTTGTTAATAAAATAAAAACAAAATAACTTTATTGTTTTTATTTATTCAATATTTCGACCAACTTTGTTGGTCATCTTCAGGGATGATGTATACACTTTGCCACAAAATTGTTGCTTTCTCTTGGAAACTTACATTTTCCAGATGAAATTCAGCTTGCTTAAGGTACTTTGTGAGAAAGATTTTAGCATATATATTTTTTATTTTTATTCTGATAGCGCATTTTTTATTTCTATGTAGAGAGCTTTTACGAACTTCGAATCTATATGAACAATACTGGAGCCAGATTTTTTATTTTCGGTCTGTGAGAGGAGAACTTGGTTATTGAATTTTGCTGTCAGTCGCTCTCATTAATATGAGAACAAGATCCAATACAGCTATTTAAGTTACAGCGTTATGAGTTATCCAAAATTAAACATCAGTAACATCCTCTCAAAACTCAATCAATACTATATTGCTTTCTTTCTGCTTCACAAACAAACAAAAATTTCATGTAAGAAATTGCCTGTAAGTCAATTTCCACGTCTTATAAAAAATTTCACAAATTCAATTAGAATAAACTGAGTTTACAATTGGGACACAGTAATAAAATCCCTCACAGAACCCATCGTATATGAGAAAATTGTTCTAAGTCAATTTTTCACGTCTTATAAAAAATTTCACAAATTCAATTTAAATAAACTGTGTTTCCAATTAAGTAGCTCTATATGTGCCCTTGATTTCCCAATAGGTCTGATTCTCCGAGAACGAAGGGTTGGTCACAGTAACAAAATCCCTCACAGAACTCACCGTATATAAAAAAAATTTCCAGAGTCAATTTTCCACGTCTTATAAAAAATTTTTCGAATTCAATTTGAATAAACTGTGTTTACAGCTTAATAGATCTGTACCTGCCCTTGATTTCCCATTGAAAAAGAAAAAAGTAACTATATAAACAATAAAATAAGTAGAGCAAAAGATCAGAGACAAATGTGGAAAGAAATTAAAGACTTAGTTCTCAATAAAAGCCATAATGTTATACAATCTGTGATATTTAATCAAATAGAACATACTGTAAAAAATGAAATATCTAACCAATTCAACAACTTTTTCGTTGAAAGTATAAAAGCAATTAGTTAATCCATTGAATATGTGCAATATGTAAATCGAATATCGGTAATACACTGTAAATTCAAATTTCGTGCAATAAATCTACAAGAACTTAAAGTAATTTGTAAACATATGAAAAACAAACCTGATTTTAATAGGGTATCTCCAAATATAATATTGGATAATTGGGACAATGTTGAAAACATAATATTAAATGTAATAAATAGATCTCTATAGACTAGTATATTTGCTGAAAACTTGAAGATAGGATCAATTACACCAATAGAAAAAGTCGCAAAAACTAACAAATGTAAGGAGTTTCGACCGATCAACACATTGACAACATGCGAAAAAAGCGTAGAAAAAGTTGTTAAACAACAATTACAGGAATATTTTGAACAACACTGTTTATTATCCAAATACCAATCCGGTTATAGAAAAAATCATTCTTGTGAAACTACAGTGAATTATGTGATTAACAGATGGAAACAAAGAAACAGAGAAAAATATAGTAGCTATATTTTTAGACTTTTAAAGAGCTTTTGAGACAATAGATAGAAATATTTTAGCGCAAAAGTTGTATATGTATGGAGTTTAAGAGTAAGAATTAAAATGGTTTGAATCTTACCTTACGAATAGAAAGCAGTTGCTGAAAACATGTAACATACCACAAGGATCAATTTTAAGAGCACTACTCTTTATCTATATATATAAAAATGAATGTCTGTCTGTTTGTTTGTGCTTTATAGGAGGCCAAACCCTTGGACCGATCTTCCTGCAATTTTCACAGCATGTTACTGTGACTCTGGAAGGAATAATAGGCTATATGAAGTTTTAATTGGACAAAGGGGCGTGCCACCGCCCATATAACCCAAAAATTTAAATCGCCATATTTTGGCATAATTAGGAATTATGGTATTGGCATAATTAGGAATACGTACCAGGAGAAAAGTGGGTGGGACCCCACCCCTTTTTAGAAAAATTAAAAATCGTAATATAGTCTTAACTACTGGACTAATCGTCATTAAATTTTCGCAATAGGATATACATGACTATATAAAGTTGGGAGTGGACAAAGGGGCGGGGCACCGTCCATATAACCCAAAAATTTAAATTGCCATATTTTGGCAATTTTTTTACCTACGTCGACGATATTTGGTACATATGGTATTGGCATAATTAGGAATACGTACCAGGAGAAAAGTGGGTGGGACCCCGCCCCTTTTTAGAAAAATTAAAAATCGTAATATAGTCTTAACTATTGGACCAATCGTCATTAAATTTTCGCAATAGGATATTCTTGACTATATAAAGTTGGGAGTGGACAAAGGGGCGTGGCCTCGCCCATATAACCCAAAACTTAATATCGTCATATCTTGGGCATTTTTTGAAGTAAATATATAAATACTTTTAATTTTATTTAATAACGAGGGAAGTAGCGAAGCACACCGGATTCATCTAGTAATATATATAAACGATATAACAAATGTTCTTATTAACAAAAGTGAAAGTGTTTTATATGCTGATGACACACTATTAATGAAATAAACAATATAAATGTATGGTTGAAAATTAATAAGCTTAAATTAAATGAAAGTAACACTAAGCCTTTACAAATAAACACGAATGATGAAACAATTTGTGATAAACAATCAGATTATAGAAAAAGTTAATCAAATAAAGTACCTAGGATTTATTATAGATAATAAATTGACATTTAAAAATTTGGCAAAAAATTTGGTTCTTTAAACGTGTACGTAAAAAATTATCAATACCAACTGTTGAGGTTAAATGGCAATAGTAATTTTTAATCCAAGTACATGAACTTGTATTGATACTATTTTGTTTCGCCGGTTTGTCCTTCAAGCACTTGAACTTGAAGAACGGTAGAATCAATCAATTAAACACTTTAAGTGCCTTAAAAAGATTTATAATTTCTTTATTTTCTTAACTGCTTATATTCTAAATTAACTTAACAAAAACAAATGGGAAAGTGCATAATTAGCTTTTTGCTACCACTGTTGTTCAAATAATTTATTATTAAATCGCTGCTAGTTGGTCCACCTTTTTTGTTTTTTTTTTTTATTTATGCGGAAGTGGGACAATCAATGACCTATTTCAAAGTATATTTATATTAAGTACAAGTCTACAACAAATACAACATTTGTGTGAAATCATGTATTATGTCAAAAAACAGTTCAGAGACGGCAAAGTGGGTAACATTTTATAATTTTCTAACTAAAAAATTAATATTAATTTTACTTAATTATTATAAAAAAAAGTAAGAGAATGACCTTTTAACGACTATACTCGTATTAATGTAAATTTAAACAAGAATTCAATAAAAGGGTATTCAATGCAACTTAAGTTGGAAAAATGTAATTTGAATATTTCGTTTACGATCCCTGATAGAACATAATAAAAATGAAAAGAAACAAGTAAAAAACAAGAGAAATATATAGCAAAATAAAAATTAAAATAAATGTAAACAAATTCGATACAAAACATGATAAACACACACATCAATAAAACTATCAGCTGAACTCCTGCAGGTACTTGTTATAGATATACTTTGACCTAGTTTTAAGTTTAAAATTAATAATTGCAAAGCTTGCATTTTGATTGATGTAATAATAATTATAGTATAGATTTATGTACTGAACAACAGTAACGAGCAAAATTGATACAAATGATTGTGTTTTCTTTAAATGATTATATTTCATTTAATTTTTAAGTCATAGGTCTTTTTTGTATATATTTTGGATATTGTTTTTTATATATTTTAATATTAATTAAATATGTCAAATAAAAAGTTTACTAAAATAATATGTTGACCTAAATCTCAACATTCTCCCCCGCGCTGCCCGATGGTCGGTGTTGATTGAAGTTCAGACCGATGTGGAAAACCCCTGGTGGTGGAACAGGTTCAGATGTTGGTTGATCGCATTTAGAAGTGGCATCATTATGCTGTTTTGAACATAGTTTGAAGATCGGGATGGCTAACAACAGTAGTACCGCGATTACAAATGCAGCATAGCTAACTGCATGATGATGAATGTTGTTGGACTTGATAAGAGCTGGTAGTTGGACATAGGTTGCTTGATTTGTCTTTTTTTCACGGCATTGAGTTCGCTCTCATGGGTTTCAAGCTGGTAATTGGTAGTGTTAAATATTTTAGTAATTTCCTTCGGTGTGCTTATGTGATCTAAAGGCTTCAGTTGAGCATATGACGTATTTAGGGAGCTAGATAAACCAAAATGACCTTGAATTGTGATAAAGGAGGCCCTAAGGACGCAGCTCGGTTCGATTTCCATTATTCCAGTGCCTCTTATTGTGAGTTGGGTATGTTCGAGACCGCAAACTGCCGACATTTCTAATTTTGAAGTGGTAGCGGAGATCCATTTATTTTGATATTTTAGTTGTTAAGTTTGCACATAGTCGCTCGCTTCATTTTTTCTAAGTTTGAACTGTTTGTTATTGCATATAAAAACATCATCCTTAACCGTGATACAATTCGATATCTCATGGCTTGTAAATGGAATGTATTCATCTCTGTGGGAGTTTACAGCCAGAAATGATTCTTTCGGGCTGATTGATATTAAGGTGTTGTGTTTTATACTTGGAGTCGGTATTATGTTGAAGAGTTCTGAATACTGGGGGTCGACTAAAGGCAACATTACTTCAAATATGACTTCGTTCCTTGTCACTGCTCCCTTGGCCTTCATCAACTTTAATTCGTCCTTTAGTTGAGTTGGGGATAACAGAAATGGGCTAATTTTTCCATGGTGTGGTCAGTTAATACATTAATGAGTTCTCTTTAAATTCTTTGCAGGTTTATTACCATTATCGTCAATTGGTTGGCTAAGAGTAATATTAATTGTGTTTGGCTAATCTGGTCAGATTGCTTAGTTACTGCGTTCTCCTGCTCTGTGAATTAATTGACAATTTCCATTATTTGTTTCTGCGTGCTGAATTCATCTTGTTTGATGATATTGACAGTTGTATCGATAATAGACGTTTGGTTTTTAACAGTTGAAATAGATATTCTATTTCTTCTCTAGCATTCTTGATGGTGTTTGACATTATTTTGCGTGCCCGGAATCAAGAACACCAAATAAAGACAAAGCCACGTTTCCTATAATATTGAACGCTCCTCTCTTTACTCTGCTGTTGTAAAACAGCTCCTTTTCCTGAATCAATTCTTCCTTTATTTGGTTGAAGTTAGTCGTTAAGATGCTGCATGTTGATTGATATTTAACGTGTGAGCATAGCGGTTGCAATGTATTTACTCCTGACTGGAAGTCCTTTAACTCCGAAGTGAATGGTGCAAAGTTTTAGTAAATCATGACTCTCCATTCACCAGTAACCAGTTTTACATTACCAATTCCATCAAAGTACAATCCTGGATCACCATCAAAATTCTTTATTTTGACATTGCTGCTCATCGCTACTGGAAGTAAAAGTAACGTTGTTATTATAGTGATTATCTTTGAAGTGGACATAGTCCTAGATTTTTTAGATGGTGGACTGTTTGCCTCGTCCGTCGGCTTAGAGCATATGGCTTGGATACTAGATTTGTTGGTAGTGCTTCCTCCTGGAGTAGGGGCGCTAATCTATGAACCAGGCTTCCCTTTAGTCCGGAGGCTGTTTTCACGTCTGATACCCTAACCCTGCCATCGGTTCCCTCATAAGTTTTGAGAATTCTACCCAGTGGCCATTCTATTACGGGAAAATTATTCTCCTTTACTATGACTAACTCTCGTTTTCGGATGACGTTTTCCATTTTTGTTTTTCTTTTAGATGGTGGAAGTATTCCACTGACCATCTTTTCCAAAAGTCATGTTTAAATTGTGTGTCTTGAGTTCAGAATAGCCTCAATTTCAAAAACAACAGTTGCTCGTTGCCCGTTGCTACGCTGCGGATTAATAACTGTTTGGCTGACTTGACAGCTGCCTCCCATAACCCCCCAAAATTAGGTGCTCTTGAAATCTATTCCATCCTTATTGCAAGCTTTGGTTATCGTTTCTTGTGAATATTTGGAAAATATGGCGTTTGTTAGTTAGAAGTTTGTGGCGTTGTCCTAATAATTTTTTTTATTTTAAATTATTTTCTATTTTATTTATTTATTTCAAGTCTATAGAACATTCATTTCCTTACAGACGATGCTTAAATTAAATATATAACAAACTTTAATGTAAAGTATTTTATACTAAAATTATAATTATATAAAGAGTATTAAAATAAACTTAGGTTAAAATTCTAAAAAGTTGCATTTTAAACTCAGTTTTTGTTGTGCAAAACTCTAAACCTTGAGCAGGGACAGTGCCATTAATTAAGTTTAAATAATTAAAAGCACGAGTGAATTCTAGGTGGAACATTAAAGAGAATCCGTGAAAGTAAGTCCGGACAGTCAATATTACTTTTTATTATATCGTAAACAAATAAAGCTAATTGAAAACCACGCCTATATTCTAACGTTTTGAGGCGTAGTAATTAACATCTTGATTTATATGATAACATGGGCTCTTCAAACCGCATTGACGATAGAGCAAACTTTAAAAATATTCGCTGTACTCTTTCAATGCGATATGATTGAGGTGCACAATATGGATTCCAAATAACTGCGGCATACTCTAACTTGGACCTAACGTAAGACATATATAACGACGTTATTGTATAAGAATCAATAAAGTTATAGCAATTTCTTCTTATAAATGCTAGTGCAGCATAAGCTTTAGGAGTTAAATGACATGGTCGTGTCAAACATAACGCCAAGATCTAACATAATTTTTTGTGATTTTATGACGTGATAATCAAGATTATAAACAGAAATAATAGGATTTCGCGCTCTAGAATAAGACATAAGAAAACATTTATTAAAATTTAAGTTTAAATAATTTTGCGAGCACCAGACAATAAGCTGATTTAAATTACTTTGAAGGACTAGAGTATCGGCAATATTCGAAATGTTTTGATACACCTTCAAATCATCAGCGTACAATAAAAAACGAGAGTAAGTAAAGCATGTTGATATATCGTTTGTGAATAAGTTAAATAAAAGCGGACCTAAGATTTTTTATTTCTAGAGTTGCCATATAAACATCATTTTCTGACACTTCCAAGGTACCAATATCTAACATATGAAAAGAATTGGAGTATTTGGGTATTTGGTTCAAAAACGGGCTAAAATTTTATTTAAAATATTTAGCAAACATATGCACTGTAGCTTGTCCTGATACGGAAACATCGTCACCAAGGACCATATTTGAAGGAATATCTGAAGCGCTCCTTCTTGACTTAACAAATGACCAAAAAGACTTAGGATTAGCATTAACATCAATTTCCTTTTGTAAAATGTATTGCTTATACAGAAATTTATTCAAAAAATTAGTTCCCGTTGGTAGTAGGTAAATTTAACATAGCTGTCATAAGCACTACAGTTAGATTCAATAAAACGTTTGTGAAATTTATTGCGAAGATTTTTAAGCTTTTTAAGTCCTTTAGTGTACCATGGCAACTTGTACGGTTTCGCTTTTTTCTGAGGAATGTGTTCTTCACAAATAATCAAAAAGATATCTAAAAACTTTGTGTAACATACAGATTCAGATTGGCATGAAAATACACTACTCCAATCCGCAACATCTAGTGAAGAGTTAAGGACATCAAAATTACATTTATTAAAGTTTAAAATGTTAACATTAGACATTTGCGATTTTTCAAAAAAAAATATATGAACTAATCTCAACTACTAAGGCAGAATGATGAACATTAGATAGAGAAACTGGGAATAAACATTCGTACAATGAAAATTTACAATCATGTGGCAAAAAAACTAAATCTAAAAACCGATTTAATTTATTAGAGATATTACAAATTTGTGATAAGTTTAAAGAAAACAGTCCATCATAACGTTTATTTCATGTGGTTTGTTCACATTTGGTGGTAAAAAAAAACCAATATAATCACTAATCTGTGTCCACGACACATCAGTAAAATTAAAGTCCCCTAAGAAACATAACTGATAGTTTGACGACAATTCTTTTTCTACATTAATAATATTAGATATATGAGCTTCATATAATTCATCTAAGCTTTTTGGTGGAATAAATGATACACATAAAAATAATAGAGCATTAAAACTATTTATAGATACAATCAGCTGATCAAGTAAACCATTTTTGTTATCAATGGTACATAAGTAAGACTTATATTTACACTTCACTGGAATTAACACTCCACCTCCTCTAGAGTAACCAGTAAGGCTGGTATTTCTATCTTGGCGATAAATATTGTACAAGTTACTATCAAAAAATTCAGCATCCACGAAATCACTATTAAGCCATGTTTCAGTAAGCATTATAACATCAAATTCACACTGTGATGAAAATTCATACATTTCTTTGGCTTTTGTTCGCATTCCAGATAAGTTTTGATAATATATTTTTAAATCTGTTTTTTTACAAGCTAGATGATTTTTGGGCAAATCTTTTTTTTTTTTGAAAACTTACAAAACGGCGTAGCTTTATGTTAGTTGGCCAAAGTTGAGGATTGTTTAATTTATTATAAAAACATGGAGATATACCCAGCTTAAAATTCACTTTTTAAGGCTATTCAGGTCAGCATCTTTTTTTATTAGCTTGTAGCATTCAATATGCTGTTTGCAAATAATAGCATTTTTTTCAACATAACTTATTAGTTGTTCACTAGAGACAGTTGGCTTAAATCACGACAGATGAATCCACTTTTTGCTAAAAACAACTTCAAGTTCATCAGAACTATTCACCCCAATTATTGTGGGCCCTTTTTTACGTCTACGACCATGAACATTGATCCAATCATGCGTGTAAGGTTCGAACTTGTTAGTGTCACCAGTTGATTCAACATCAGACGCAACTGTAGGCAACAGCGGCAAGGAACATGTTGGTGATGACAAGCCCGATTGACCATTCGCTTTGTTGGAATCGAAGTTGTTATGTTTTGTTGTGGCGTTTTGTTTCAAAGCAACAACACTGCTAATATTGTCTACTGCATCAGCATTTTTATTTGAATTGTTCTTTTGTAATTGTTCTACATTTCTTTTAGTAGTGGTTTTAACTCACAAGTTTTTTTATTAAGAAAATTAGTTATTAATTGCTTTAGCTCTTTTACTTTAAACGATAATGATGAGATGTGTGAAAGCAAATTAGATAACACATTTAAGCATTATTTGCAATTAAAAACAATGTTAAAACATTTTGCGCACAAAGTATTTGGCGGAGGATCCATTATAAACGTCTAACCGTGTCGATAGTTGACTGTTGACTGAATATATAGTTTGGCAACGTCTTCTACGTGCGATGAATCTCTTGATAGCTCCAATGAATGCTTCTGTAGTGAGATCACTTAACACCTCTAAGTGAACTGCTCTTATTGAAAAGCATATGAACACCGCTGTGTACACCTTGTGAGGCCTTTTACCTCTTAAGGCCGAGTCAGATAAAACTTTTGCTTTGCGTTGCGTTGCAAATTCGCTTTGACATCTAAGATAAAATGCACGAACTTATATAAAGTATGTCACATAAAGCACTTTTAACGCAAAGCAAAGCGCAAAGTTGGGCAACACTCATCTTTTTGCGCGCTTTGACAATTAGCTGCTATACATTTGTATATTATTTTTGGCAAAATCGAACGTAAAAGAGTTAAGAATTTTAAAATATAATTTTTTTAATATATATTCTTCCTTTATTATTTTTTTTAGAAAATTATGGAAGAAAAACTTATAAAAACAAACAATAATTAGGCGCTGTTAAAGTTTTTATTGTGACATACCTCTTGCGTTATACGCTTTTTTTTCAAAGTTTGAAACGTCACGCAAAGCGATAAAGTTTTATGTGACACGGCCTTTAGTTTGTAGTGGACCGACAGATGAACACAGTATTCAACTCCAGATATTATGGTACATCGGAGACATGTTTGAACGATATTCTGGCAATCGTTTTGCCTTTTATTACCCAAAATTCTTGCCTGGAGATGGATAGTAGAATTTGTAGACCACAATGATGATTATCGTTGTGCAACATTCTCATTATTAACTTGGAAATGGGATCGTTATAGGGGAGAAGCATTGGGTGCTTGGCATTGTATGAAGTGTTTGAAGCCTTCAATCTTCCGCCGACTCGTAGTATATTATTCTTATCCAGAAAGGGTGACAATCCACAAATAGGGCTTGCCTTATCCAGCTCCTTCCCGTTATTTAGTGTACGAATCTCATTTCTGGATTCTGAAATTTGTATAGCTCTGCCTATGAGATGCTTAGCTAAAGTGAGTTCTGGAGGACTTAGCGCATTGCTAGCCGGTCGTTTTATCCTTAATAATTTGATGTTTTTAATGAATCGTTGTCCATACGCTTCTATCCTTTGAAGTGTCTTGAATGAATTGCGATTGTTGATTTTGTATATGACGTCATCTAATGGCGTTGAAGTTGTAGATAACACACTAACTGAATTTGGTTTGAATTCCTCGGTGGAAGGCGGTCTCTGATTTTTAGTGAACTCTTTTGGCCACTGGTTCCCGTTGCCGTGTAAAAACATTGGCCCGTAAAACCAGATGCTGCTGCGTAATAGTTGTTCTGGATTCAAGCCTCTTGAGATAAGGTCCGCTGGGTTTTGCTTTGAACTGACGTGTCTCCATTGGACGTTAATGGTTTCTTCTTGGATCTTACTGACTCTATTTGCGACAAAACTGCGAAGTGAGGATGATGTTGAATTAATCCAATTAAGCACTATCTCAGAATCCGACCATAGATATGTGGGCGTGTTTTCAGCTCGTAGTTCCTTTTTTCACTCTTGTAGTAAGTTAAACCCCAAGGAGGGCCGCGCATAACTCTCGGCAGAGTCACCTTTCTTATAGGGGCGACGCGTGACTTGGCACATAGAAATCTCACTATGAGCCTTCCGTCTTGTAGCTTGGAATGTACGTGTACTGTAGCGCCATATGCCTTTTCAGAAACATCTACTAAGTGTGTTTCTGTGTATCCCTTGAAATTTGGTTCTTAAAAATATGACTCTTTGTTTTTAAGTTGTTAAGATACTGTAGATTTTTCCGGAACATCGGCCACTGATCGTTAAAATCTGTTGTTAATGGTTCATCCCATGAGAGATGTAATTGCCAGAGTTGTTATATGAACATTTTAGCTGCGACCACTAGTGGTCCAGCGATCCCTAACGGATCGAATATTCGAGCTACATCTGATGTTATAGAGCGTTTGGTAATTTTATTCATGCCTTGATTGTCTACTCTGAGACAAAAATATTCGTCTTGGGATTCCATGCTAGTCCCAAAATCTTTGTTGATCGATTATCAAAACCTAGGTTCATCTCTACTTCTTCAGGAGGAATACCAGACAATAGTTTTATATGATTTGCGCAACACTTTCTTAGTTTGTACCCAGCTTCTTGTAATAGACTTGTTAATTGTCGTTGCATTTCCATTGATGTTGTGATGATATTGGCTCCACTCATACCATCGTCTACACAAAAATCATACCGTAATGTCGTAGCGCCCAATGGATATTTCTGCATGTTTCTATCTGCTAACTGTTGCAGGCTTTTTGTCGCTAAATAAGGGGCTGCGGTTGTTCCATAGGTTACTGTGTTGAATTTATATGTTTCCATAGCTTTATTTGTGTCATTTCTCCAATGTATTAGTTATATATTACGGTCTGTTTGGTCTATTAGGATTTGCCTGTACTTTTTTTTAATGTCCGTGCAGAAGACAAATCGTGGCATGCGAAAACGTAATAGCATTCCAAACAGGTCGCCTTAAGTTGGAGGTCCCACGCACAATATGTCATTGAGAGCTATTCCTATTGCGGATTTTGCCGATGCATCAAACACTACTCAAAGTTTTGTGGCTTTACTTTCGGGTTTGAGTATGCAATGATGTGGGATTTAATAATTAGAGCTCGTCACCTCTGAGTTGTTTATGCGGGTCATGTGACCCAATTCTTCGTACTGCTTCATAAAGCCTAAGATCTGGGTTCACCGATAGACGCTTTTCTAAAGCCATTAATCTTGAAAAAGCTAATTTTTTCATCTCCCCTAGGCAAGTCGGGCTCTCTAGAAAGGGCAGACGTACTACAAATCGACCCTCAACATTTCTTGTCGTTGTTTGGATGAAATTTGCTCACATTTTCTCTCTTCTGCAGTGAGAGCGTTGTCTGATTCAAATTCGTCCAGTCTCCAGAATCTTTGTACGAGCTCGTTTGCGGTTGTTTCGTCGTTATTGTTTACTGCACATATCGTTGAGCCGCTGGTGTTTTCTTTTATTTTTCCGCTTACAATTTAGCCTAGCTTAGTGTTTTTCCAAATGGGTAACTCTGGCGAGAGGCGAATTTTACCAGTGGTTAACAATTCGAGGTAATATTCGGCACCCAATAAAATGTCAACATTAGCGGTGCTGTTGAATTCAGAATCAGCCAATTGGATATTCTCTGGAATTGGCCAGGAAGCACGGCTGAATTCTGTTGAAGGTTAGGCCGGAATTATGATGAGAAGTACGAAAGCTTCGAGTCTTGTGCTGAAGTTGCTTGTTGTAGATTGAAGACCCACGTTAATGCGTTGGTTCGTATTTATCGACTGCTTGCCGATTCCTTCGATGCATAGGGAGGTCTGATATGGTTTCAGAGATAAACGATGAAGTATCCGATTAGTCACAATATTAATTTGTGATCCTGAATCTAAAATTGCCTTTAACACTCCAGATCGCCCATTATTGGCTGTAATTTTGACACGAGCCGTGACTAACAGTACGTATCCCTGAAAAGTGAGCGGACGCTACCGTTAATGCGTGGACCTTACCTTCAGTGGAAGAGTTGTTTGCAACAAGGTTAGCGGTTTGGTCTTCTGTGTATTCTTAAGTGGATACTTGTCCAAGTGAACTAGAGAATTCTGTTTTTTATGTATCCACTTTAGTCGATCAGGTGCTGATATTGATAAAAATTGGTTGCAGTAATATACTTGATGACTTCCATTATTGCACAACCTGCAAGTGGTTGCTGCAGATAGAGTTCTTTTTGATGCGGTTTGTGTTCGTCCTACTGCTTCTAATGACTAGAATCTGGTTTCCAGGAAGCCTAACAGCTCTTTTAATGATAGCAATAATTTTGGTTGTTGTATCGAATGATCGTATAATGCATGTGTACCTTGGACAAGTTTCTTGATCAAAATGTTGACTAAAAAGGGGTCCCATATTGACGTGTTATTGTTCAGATTAAAGAGTGCTGCAATGCACACTCGTGTTGTATCGTGTAATCCTTTTTTAGTTGCAGCAGAAGGATTTTCACGTATTTTTGACTGGCCCAATAATCTATTTGATACTACTTGTCAGTATTCGTGGGTTATTGAAGCGATCTTGAAGAGTTTTCCAGGCCGTTTTATAATTTGTTTCTGTTAGTGGTAGATTTTGTATCAGCCGTGCGGCTTTACCTGTTATATTCGTTTTTAGAAACCACATTTTTTGTATCGCTGACATTGCCTTTTTATGGATCATTTCATTGAACATATCGTAAAAAGGTTGCCAACTCCGATAATCCCCGTTGAATTTCGGTAGCGTTACCTGTGGAAGAGGCAACGAGCCGTATGCAGCTAGACTGTTTTCTGGCTGAGATTCGTCACCTCTAGTTTGTTTGTGCTGATCTCCTAAAATGGCGTTGGACTAAGTTTTCAAGTTCATTGTATTCATTTTGATATAATCCCAGTCTCGAGGGATCGTCAGTTTGTTGCCACATGTCGTCATACAGATTTTGGACTTGAGACCATAAATTTTTTATGGTATCTGATTTTAGTACATAAAATTGTTTTGGCTGTTCTTGCTCAATTGATTCAAAACCCCGCAAAACTGTCATACGCGCGATTATTCTTCTGGCTATACCTAAAGTTCCTTGTGGTTCAGGCTGATTGACTGGAACGGTTACTGGTGATCTTGTGGATGCCGCTGGCTTGATGTACTGCGTCGCCCCCTTTTTTAGCTGTTGTTCAATATATTCTCTAGTTGAACTATATTTTTCGCCAACGGATTTGTAAAGGTCCCTTGTGATGTAAGGATCCTCCTTCGATAGCGTGGCATCATTCCGAGTTCTATTTCTGTTTTTTCGAACGTCTCGCATAGAGCAATTAATTCACTCTGCTTTGTCTAGTAAAACTCTTGCGATCTTCTTTCAATTGGAGCCTTTCTTATGGTTGCAACAACCCTTTCAATCTCGCCTGCGTTAGCCACCTGCTGCTTGATAAGGTTCTGTATAGTTGCCATTTTGATTATGTTTTTTGCGTTGCTGATAATCTGTCGCTAGGAACGCTGTTCTATTGATTTAAATTTCTTAATGCTTCTTTTTGTAGGACTTCGCTGCCTTTTGTTCATGGTGTGGATTAATGTTCTACAATGTTCTTTACCACTGGTGGGAGGAAACTTAATGAATTAAGAACGCTAGAGGTGTACTATTTCGTTTCGCCGGTTTGTCCTTCAAGCACTTAACTTGAAGAACGGTAGAATCAATCAATAAAACACTTTAAATGCCTTAAAAAGACTGAAAATATCTTATTATTGTTGTTTTTTTTTTGGCACCAAATTTTTATTTTTGTATGTATAATCTTTTATTTTAAGCTAATAAGGCTTAATTGATCCATGTAAATAAAAAACCATTTTTATTACATATTTCCCCAACGTTTCGTGAATATTTTGTTGTTTGTTTTGTATTTAATTAAAAAGAACAAAATTTAACACAGTTACAATTAAAAACAATTGCCGCGAAAATGTCAAAAATATGTTCACTTACATACAGTAGAGTTTACATTAATACAGTAGAGTTTACATTAATAAATTAAGGATTTTTGATAAAAATAACAATAAAAAACAATATTAAACATGAATTAACAAACACAAAATTTTATTTAAACTGTTTCTTAAATTAATGCGAGTTTATAACTGGCGCTTAAATTGTCTGTGTCCTCTTTAATATTTATTGTTTTGTTTATTCTTCGTTGTATTCTTAAGCTTTCTATGGTGTATCTCTTTTTATCGTTGTTTACTTTGTCTAGTATTTTTATATTGTCAAAATCAGGCTTATGTTTTGTTTGTGTTATATGCTGAGACAATGCTGTGTTTTCTCTGTTTTTGTTGACATCAGCTTTGTGCTCATTTATTCTTGTCTCTAAACTTCTCTTAGTTGTTCCAATGTAAATAAGATTGCAATTGTTATTTTCATCCCCTTTACATTGAATTTCGTAAACTACATTGTTTCGCTGTAGTTTTGTTATTGGTGTTTTTGTTTTTGTAAAAATTGCATGTTTTGTTTGGCTTGTATACAAAGCTTATGTCAATTTTATTTATTGTTGTTTTTATACTGTTGTTGTCGGTTAGGCCAGGTATGTATTTTACACTGTAAAATTGTTTTTCTATATTGGTGTTACCATTGTTGCTGTTTTGTATAGGTTTATTTGCTGTTATTAGAGACTTTATTAATTTTATGGGGAAGCTGTTATTGATCAATATGTCGATAATTTTTTGAATATTTTTTGGATGGTATATATTGTCGCTGATGTCCAGTACTCGTTGTATAAGGTTTTTGGTCGTGTTTATTATTTGGGATTTTGGTTGTGTCGCATTAAAATTGATGATCCTGCCTGATGAAATTTCTTTTTGATACCAGTCAAATGTTACTCCGTTATCTTTCTTAATCAGCATCATATCAAGGTATGTTATCCTATTGTCTGTGTCTACTTCCATAGTAAATTGAATTTTGGGGTGGTATTTATTTAATGTGTCAAGTATTTCTTCTTTGTCGTCAATGTTGATTATAGCTAAAATATTATCTACGTATTTTGCTACGTACTTAATTTGAATATTTTTGTCCTTCAATTCGGCTAATGCTACGTCCAGTAAATTGTCTAATACGATGTCGGCAACTGTAGGTGAGAGCGGGTTTGCCATTGGCATACCAAATATTTGATTATATACTTTGTTCTCGTATACTAAATAATTGTTGTCAATTTTAAAACTTCTAAAAATTTTGAACGTGGCATTTTTCTCTATTATGTTGTTAATAGCAGTGTTAATTGGTATATTCGTGAAGAGTGAAATAACGTCAAAAGAAACTATAGTGTCACCGGCATCCAGTTTTATGTTTTCCAGTTGTTGTTTTACTTTGAAAGAATTTTTTACGTTATATTTATCAGAAATTATGTTTTTGTGTATTGATCTTATGTACTTTCTGAGCTTGTAACATGGCACTTGAACTGATGACACTATGGGTCTGAGAGGCATGTTGGGTTTATGTATTTTCGGTAGTCCATAAATTCTCGAAGCTGTTGCGGCGGTACACGTAAGTATGTGTTTTTGCCAGTTGTCTATATATTCATTTTTATGTAATTCATTTATTATGTGGTTATTTGCTTTTATTAATTTTGGAGTTGGGTCTATTCTTGTAATTCGATATGTGTTTTTGTCCTCTAGTAATTTTTCCGTTTTTTATCATAATCTTTTTTATATATTGCTACCGTTTTGTTATCTTTGTCTGCTTGTGTTAGAATTATTTCTTTATGTTTGCGTAAAAATTTTTTCGTTTTTTCAAAAATAGCTAAAATAAATTTTTCTTTTTGATTGTTATTTATATTTTTTTTAAGTTGTGTGACTCTGTTGGCTAATTTTGTCCTTGTGAGTTCTTTTTCGCCAACTCTGCTATTGTTTGGTTATATAATTAAATGAAATTGTATTAGTATTCTATGATTTGAATTCTTAATGAAATTATAATATCTCAACATCACACTAATTAACGATGATTTACTTAATTATCTTTAGCAAATGGATAATGAAATTTCTATAAGAATCTATTTAAACACCTACCTAATAATGCAATTGTTAGTTATTACTTAATTATGTATATACCTATTCTCTCTGCGTTAAACAATTGAATGCAAGTACTTGTTTATATACATACATACATACATAATTGTAATACTGATGCTTAATGCTATACATACGTTTATACATACTTTTCTACAAAATAAATGAAGAGCAATTAGTAAAAAATAAGGTAAAATTAAAATCAATAGCAGAAAATTTTTTAGTATTAATCCAGCATCACCGCTACTATCAGCTTAAAATTCTGCTAATTATTATAAATTTGAAACTTAAAATAAATTGAAATAAATTGTGAAATTCCTAAGTAAAAAAAAGTATGTGTTTCAATCTACCATAAATTTGACGACCGTGACAGGACACGTAAAACAATTATAATAATTTGGTAGATAATACATAAACTTTAAAATAACAAAAGGAATTTTGAACGGGAGAACAATTTAATCACATTTGCTGCAATAGAAAAATTTGGAATATTTTCGAACAAGAAACAAGAAATTTGTTGTTGTAGTTAATTGCGGCTGATGCTGGACATCGTTGTTGGACAAACGGATTTTTTTTGTTTCGTCATAACAGTTAATAATTTTTGTTGTTGGCACTTTATTGCCTAAGTGCCATTCGTTACGCCCTCGGAGCTTTCCCTACAACCAATACAAAAAATATGCTAGCCGAAGCTGGATTCCCTTCAATTGCCGAATTTATTTACGCCAGTGGTTTGAACCTTATTCCAAAAATGTTCAACTCCAATAATACAAATTTATTAAATATATTAAAAAATGCTCTTAAACAAAAGAAACCCTGTAAAATACAATCCTCTATTCATAGAGCAATAAATTATGCAAAAGACATATTTCCATCTCTAACGTTCAAACTAACCAACTTTAAACACGAGCCTTGGTGGCATCTAAAATCTTCGTCTTTTATACTTGATCGTCTCCAATTTCAAAAGCAAACTACACCACCTGATATATATTGTAAAGCTTTTACGGCAATCCGACATTCCCTCGCCAACTGGAACGTTTTGTTCACGGATGGCTCAAAAACTGATTTATATACGTCGTTCGCCATAATTAACGAAAACCAATCTACAATTTACAATGGACTCCTAGAAAAACATTGCAGCATTTTTACAGCGGCAGCTTTTGCAATTAAATTAGCTGTTGAACATTCTCTTAAACTTAAGGGAAAATCCATAATTTGCTCGGATAGTCAAGCTACATTATCTGCTATTTCACATACAAGGAACTCAGATTATATAATATCCGATATCCGTAATTATTTAATAAAATCGCCAAATAAAACGCGTCTAACGCGGGCATAAGAGGGAATGAAACAGCAGATAGACTTGCTGGTGATGCTCAGCGATCGCCGTTACTGCTGTTCCATACACAGGAGACTAAAGGCCTCAAATCTCAAATATCAAAACTTCTGCATTCAATTAAACGTAATGATTGGGAAATATACAATCACGGCTATAAGGCATTCAACACCAAGGGGGAGCGAATTATCTACCCATCAACAGCTTCCCGCAATGAAGCAAAACTTTTTTCCAGACTGATACTTGGGCATACCATAACTACACATCAATATATATTATCAAAGGAAAACAAACCAATATGCAGCTCATGTAATACCTTACAGTCTGTAAATCATATCCTGGACCGATGCCAACTGTTTACCATGGAAAGATTAGCAATTTTTGGACCCATTATACCCACTTCACTACTCAGAGTATCATCATATGAACGTATTCACAAAATTATTAAAGCAATGTAAACTTTAAAGCAATGTAAACTTCTAAATATAATATGAAATTAGTAAAATATTTACATGTACATATGTATATATAGTTTAAAAACTCAATCATTAAATCCAGAGTCGAAGGCCTAGTTGCTCGCACTCGTATTTTAAATTTATATAATTTCATTCATTGTATTATATAATCCATAATAAATTAATTCATTTATTACATTGTGGTCTATTCGAGAATAAAAATTTACCACAATATAACATCGTTGGCACTGAATTCTACTGTTAAAACATTTGAAAGAAATTATACCAATAGAAAATTTCATTCAACGCAATTTCAATCGTTTCTGTTATGGAATATTAGTTGCAGATATTGGCTACAATTCTTGGCTAATATCATCAATTTTATCGTTGCTAACTTTGCATGTTGTACAACTATATTGCTCCATCAAGGTTTGTTGCTGCCCTGAAGATTTCGTTGTTGCTGCTTAGGTTCATCATACTGGTTGTTGCTTGCCATCATCATAATCACATAATTATCATTATTGGTTTATATTCGTTGTTACAGAAACTCTCGTTGTATATAGCTACAATTTAATTTTGTTCGGCGGTTCATTACTGCTAACTGCTTATTTGGTATATTCTCATTGTTGTGAATTTACTCCAATTTATACATAAACTACGATGATGGATGAAACGAATACATCACGGCCTGCCTCCTCTGATGCAAATGCTGCCAATGTCGCGATCGCCTTGAAACAACAACGAAGTGCCCTTAAAAGAAGCATTACTTTGATTAAAACTAAAGTCAACAAAGAAGAAAAAACGTGTGATCGTACAATATAAGAATGCCGTTTAGATATTTTAGAGTCATATTTTAAGCAAATATGCCATATACAAAGCCAAATTGAACGTCAAGATGCCAATGACCAATGAGTGATATTGAAGATCAATATGTGGCGGTGAAATCGCAAATTTCAAATATGTTAAAAAAATTTCGGGAAAATAACGACGCCGAAGCAGGTTTTAATTCTACAATTTGTCGTCAAGCACTAAGTCGATTACCAAAATTAAAGTTGCCTTCATTCGACGGTAAGTACAGCGAATACAAACGATTTATATCTAGCTTCAAAAATATTGTACACAATGAGCCTATCTCTACAATTGATAAGTTTAATTATTTGTTGAGCTGCTTGTCTGGTCCTGCATTAGCTGTTGTACAGGCATATCAAGTCACTGAAAATAATTACACGAAGGCACTCGATCGATTAACAGAAAGATTTGATAATAAGGTTCTGATTTTCAATTATCGTATTTCATCATTGTTTAATATACCGCCTGTAACAAAGCCTGATGCTGTTGGTCTTTGAAACATTGTAGATACCGTTTCCTCACTTCGCGGCTCAATATAGTCTTTGGGTACGGAAACAGATATTTTATGTGCAATATTTATACATTTAGTAATGATGAAAGTGGATTCTAAAACAAAATTCAAATACGATGAAAATCTAAAATTTGATGAATTTCCGACATGGGAAGATTGTTACCAAGTTATAAGTCGAAGATGCCAATTCTTAGAAACAAAAGTCAAGCCAATCCCTTCAAATTAACCTCAAGAAGTCTTTTGTCAAAATCGAAATCGAAGCAAGTCCACATTTTTACATGCAAAGGCAGAATGCCCACACTGTCATAGCGCTGGTCACAACATTCACAAGTGTGAAAGGTTTATATCACTGCCAACACAAAAACGCTTCGAATTCGGAAAATCTTCGTTGTTGTGCATCAATTGCTTAGGTAAAGGGCATGTGTCAAAATGCACTTCAAAATCTCGCTGTCGAATCTGCCAAAAGCCACATCATAGTGTACTGCACTTTTAAAATAGTTGCTTGCAGCAGCAGCATAGCGGTACTGTTCATTCTCAGTTGTCGTCGAGCAACAATTCTTCCGTATTAATTTCTCGTGCAGGTAGTGGTGCACTGTTACCAACCGCAATCATATTTATCAAAGATTGCCGAAATAAATGGCAACCAGTTGGAGCATTACTTGATTCATGCTCAGAATTAAATTTTATTACTACAGAAACAGTAAAATTTCTAAAACTTAAAACTGAATATACGAATCAGCAAGTTTCGGGTATATCTGATATAAAAACGAATATCACACGTTTTGTAGAAGCAACAATTAAGTCTCGAATTAACTCATTTCAACGTACTACAATATTTGTCAAAGCCAATTCCATCGCTTCTAATCAACCTCGTACTCCAATAAACTGTAAAACATGGAATATTCCATCACACGTCGAGTTAGCAGATCCATATTTTTACAAATCGCAACGAGTTGACCTATTAATTGGTTCCGTACTATTTTTTGAATTGTTGTGCAATGGTATAATTTCTTTAGATCCAAGATTGCCACGATTATTAAACACGACATTTGGGTGGGTCGAAGGTGGAAATTTAGAAGTTCAAAGTACAGCAAACTCTGCAAATAACTTTACTTGTAACTTAACAACGAAATCAGAACCCAGTTTGGAATCAACCTTACATCGTTTTTGGCAACTTGAAGAATTTGATATTGGGTCATCTCACTTAACGTTAGACGAAAAAAAGGCAGAAGCTCATTTTATACAATATGTAGATAAAAGTCAAGATGGCCGTTTGCAAGTACGTTTGCCGTTCAAATTTTCTCCTGATGCATTGGGCGACTCGTATAAAATTGCAAAAAAACGATTTTTGTCTCTAGAACGCAGATTGCTTCGCGATCCTGAATTGAAAATATCTTATTCAGAATTTATCAAAGAATACATCGAGCTCAACCATATGACTCCAAAAGAAAATGTCGATCATAGTAAGCCTCATTATTATAACCCGCATCACTGCGTGTTACGCCCTGAGAGCACAAGCAAAAAAAAATTAAGGGTAGCTTTTGATGCGTCCACCTCGACTTCGAATGGAATTTCATTAAATCAAATTTTGTTCGTTGGGCCTACAATACAACAAGAACTGATTTTGATATTGCTGGCATTTCGATTACACCAATACGCACTTACTGCAGACATATCAAAAATGTATAGGCAGTTTCTTGTGGATAAAAAAGATCGTTGTTTTCAATTAATTCTTTGGCGAGATGACATAAACAAAAAACTTCAAACATTTGAGTTAAATACAATAACATATGAAATGTCGGCAGCACCATTTTTGGCCATTCGATGCCTCAATTATCCTGCAGAGTTGTGCGCAGAGTCGCATCCAGAAGGCTCAAAGGTTATTCAAGAAAATTTGTATGTAGATGACTGTCTTACTGGGGCAGAAAAATTGCAAAAGAAAAAATCTCAATTAATTGACATTTTGAGTCGTGCTGGTCTTACATTGTTGAAATGGAACTCAAACCACGCTGACTTTCTATCAGAAGCAACCGAAGAAGTTTCAATTAATATTGGGGAGGAACCCAGTTCCAAAGCTTTGGGAATGTCGTGGAATGTTATGAAGGTATAATGTCCAATAAACTTTTAATATAACATTCCATTTCCAAATTATATCGATATCAAATTACCGTGTGACTCTAAATTATTTCAATATCGTGTGACTTTAAATTATTGCAATACCGTGTGACTTTAAATATATTTTGGCATTCTTTAATTATTGCATTTGCATCTCGTATTACCATTACTTTCATGACACCACATTAATATGTAAGAAATTATTATTAATAAATAATATAAAAAGAAGTTGAATAAAATATATGGGTAGAGTTGTAAAAACGTTGTCGCGACACAAACACCAAAGATTATTGTGTTTTATTTCCTCTATGTATATTTCGAACATATTACATGGCGACCGTGACAAGTGAAAAGTGTTAATTAAGACGTGAACTAAAACAAAATAATTTGTTTTTTTGTTAAAGATGAATGAAAAATTTAAAAGAATGACGAAGTGATTCAAGAAGTATGCATATAAAGTTTCTGTTAAAAATGATAAATTAAAAACAAAACCTTTTAAAAAATATATACTTAAACTAAGCTAAAATGACTTGGTGGAAAAAAATACTGTCAACCATCCCATTGCTAGTAGCAGGCTACGAGGTAGGGAAAAATCAGGAAGAAAACGACAATAAACAATTAGAAAAAATATTGGAAACTATGAAGGAGGACAACGTTGATAAGACAACCGAGGGCATGAGTCACATCGAAATTATGGCTCTGTTGCTAGCAGTAGCAATGGTAATTATCTACCTGGTTAAATTAGTATGCAAAACAATCAAAGATATGCAAAGGGGACAACACCGACAGCCCCAAGTATAAGTGAACCACAGCAAATGTATTATAAAAAAAAAAAAAAAAAAAAACTTTTAACAGTGCAGTAATAAATAAAATAAAATAAATTAAAATATCTTTTATAAATCAAATAATTAATAATTAATAATTCTATTTCATAAATTAATATATTACAAATAAAGTGAACTTATACAGACAGTGAATTGTATAAATATTGCATAAACAGCAGAAAATAAAAATAATAATATATATAAAAAAAAAACAAGAACAAAAGAAGAACTCTGCAAAAATATAAAACCAACTTTAGAGCTTTAAAACGTGTTTAATTTATAAAAAAAAAAAAGAGAAAAAATAATAAAGCTAAAAAAAAAAAATATAACTATATAAGAAATAAATTTAGTAGAAAACAGTTTCAACATTGCAACAAAGTTTTAATAACAATATAAAAAAAAAAAGAGAAGGAAGAAGCATCCCCACGCCATGGGATGTATGCTCTCCACGCCGAGGAGAAGCCAATGTTGTACTCCAGGAACAACAACACCAATATCAACACCAGCAACACCAACAAAAAAAAAATGGATAAGTAACAAAAGAAAAATTTATTATAGTATAATTATTTAAGATAGGCAATAGTGTCAAATGCAGAATTTTTTTTTTAAATATTTTTATTGAAAACAAAATAAACATCTAACTTGTTATAATTAACCTTTATATAACAATATTAATTATTTAACAATAAATTATTAAGAGTACGATTTGGCAAAATATTAAGAGAAAAAGGAAATATAAATATGGGAAAATTATTCCAGTCATATGTCTGACTATAACAGCTGACATTATCAAAACCTGACCCATTGCAAATGCAAAACGCAAAATGCCCTAATTGGGAACAGTTATCTCAACAATTTCATGAAAATCAAAGCAAATTCCTCCGGTCCTTCAAATGTTTAAACAAACAGAAACTGCCTAGCAGAGCAGTAATAGAATATCATCTGCATTTAATAGAAATCCACTTTAATACAATAGTAAATACTTTTAATAACACTGCTTATTACCTTACACCCGAACACAGACAAGAGATTTTTGAATTAATAACCAAATTGAAGACAAAGGTTCAGTCAATAGAGAAACGGTTACAAAAAGAACTAGTAATAATATTCAGGGAGAATGGATGCGTAACTATAACATTGGAGGAGATAGATTATGGGAGCATATTGGAAAACTCGAATATCTGGGAACAGTTTGAAGACATTGACCATGACCTAGCGGACTCAAAAATGGAACCCATTAAATTCATAGAATTAGCCACTAAAATCCTACCGGAATTTGACGGTAAATTTAAGAACCTTCAAAAATTTCTTGATGCTTTGAACCTGTTAGAATCACTGAAAGAAACCCATGAAAATCTTGCAGTACAAATAATACAGACAAAAATCAGCGGGACAGCTCGCATATCAATCAACGATTTAACGTCCATTGCAGCCATTGCAGACAAATTGAAAACGGTAATAAAGGGAGACTCCACTGACATATTAGTATCCAAATTAATGACCGCACGCCAGGGAAGTAAACCAAACAGCGTATATGCCCAAGAAATAGACGAGCTCTCGAAAATGTTATCAAACGCATATATTTCAGATGGCTTACCACCACAAATAGCAAACAAGTATGCCGTACAGGCAACTGTAAAAGCCCTCGCGAAGAATCTAAATAATGATAGAACAAGAATCATCATTGAAGCAGCTACCTTTGATACAATAGACCAAATAACAGAAAAAATTATGAGCACAGATATACACCAATCAAGTGTATCAAATGTCTTACAACTGCGTGGTAGATACCGATGGGGCAGGCAAAGATACCCAAATGGGCGCCTGAATTATAACAATCAAGGATCTCATACATACCGTGGAGATCGTCATTACCAGCAAACTAACAGGGGAAACCCCCGAAGAGTTAATAGACAAAACAATTACCGGCCAAACTCAAATAACAACCACAGTAGAACTAGTAGGCAACATACTAATTCCAGACAGTATGCGGACATGAGGGTTATGAATAGGGTCTCGGGAAACCCCGAGGACCCCCAGATAACACTGGGGGAAGAATAGGACATATCTTGACTTTGAATCTGAACCTCAGTGCTTTTGTTAACCTCTCCCTTACGGGAAGTATACAGGCACTAACATTCTTAATAGATACTGGCGCAGATATCTCCTTATTAAAACATGGGAGTGTTAAAGGACCAATTGATGGTAATATAGTTAATGAATTAAAAAGCATAGGCGAGGGTAGTCAATTCACGATCGGCGTAACTCAAGGTTGGTTGTGCCTCAACAACTTTAAACTAAAACATGAATTTCACGTTGTACCTGATGATTTCTCAATCCCATGCGATGGAGTTTTGGGACTTGACTTCATTAGGGCGCACAATTGTATAATTGACTTCCATTCAAGGGATAACTTCTTGGTAATCTGTCCCATAAATAGCACCATTCAAATGGAAATCCCCATAGTAACAGGTCCGATTCAAGACACTATTGTTATACCACCAAGATCAGAGGTGGTACGGAAAATAAAATTACAACAGGGAATAGACGATATATTTATTCCACATCAAACAGTAGAAAAGGAAGTCTTTATCCCAAATACTATTACAAATCTCAATAGCCCGGTGGTATGCGTAATGAATGTATCTAATTCTTCGAAAATAATATCCTTAAAAAATATAAAATATGAGCCTCTGTCTCAATACGAGACTAAAACAATAGACACAACTATAAAAAATTCTAGGTCTAATGAGATTTTAGAAAGACTGATGGTAAATTGCCCGCGAATTGCAAAGAATGACCTTTTGGCTCTGTGTGCCGAATTTACTGACGTGTTTGGGTTGGAAACCGAACCGGTATCTACAAACAATTTTTATAAACAAAAATTGCGTATAGTGGATGAAACACCGATATATATAAAAAACTATAGAATTCCGGAAACACAGAAAGAAGAGATTGAGAGGCAAGTTGATAAGTTAATTAAAGGTGATTTAGTTGAGCCCTCTGTTTCGCCTTATAACAGTCCAGTGTTATTGGTTCCAAAGAAATCTTTGGAAGGTAGCGGTGATAAGAGGTGGCGTCTGGTAATTGATTATCGACAGGTAAACAAAAAACTTTTGTGCGACAAATTTCCTCTCCCAAGAATAGACGATATACTCGATCAGCTTGGAAGAGCTAAATACTTCTCAACATTGGATCTAATGTCTGGATTTCACCAAATCGAATTGGAAGATGGTTCGAGGGATATTACCTCCTTTTCAACACCCAAAGGTACATTTAGGTTTAAGAGGTTACCTTTTGGACTCAAAATCTCACCTAACTCATTTCAACGAATGATGTCACTAGCATTTGCTGGTTTAAAACCGTCAACTGCATTTTTGTATATGGACGATATTATAGTAATCGGATGCTCTAAAGCTCATATGATTAAAAATTTAAGAGAAGTTTTTCATACTTGCAGAAAGTATAATCTTACATTGCATCCTGATAAATGCAGGTTCTTTTGTCATGAGGTCACATTTTTAGGTCATAAATGTACGTCCCAGGGAATTTTACCTGACAGTAATAAATACGATACTATTAAAAATTATCCTAGGCCTAAGGATGGTAATGAAACTAAACGTTTTGTGGCCTTTGCTAACTACTATAGAAAGTTCATTCCAAATTTCGCACATTTCAGTAAACCATTAACAAATCTAACAAAAAAAAACGCACCATTCCATTGGTCGGATAAATGCGAAGATTCATTTAATTATTTGAAAAACACCCTAATATCTCCACCAATCCTACAGTATCCGGACTTCACAAAAACATTCTACATTACCACAGACGCAAGTAAGTTGGCATGTGGTGCCGTGTTGAGTCAGCAACACGAGGGGACATTGTTGCCCATAGCATATGCATCAAGAACATTCACAAAAGGCGAAAGTAATAAGGCAACTATTGAACAAGAACTTCTGGCCATTCATTGGGCTATTAATCACTTTAGACCTTACGTCTATGGACGAAAATTCATAATTAAAACAGACCACAGACCTCTAACATATTTATTTTCGATGAAAAACCCATCTTCTAAGTTGATGAGAGTGCGTTTGGATCTGGAGGAATACAATTTCGATATAGAATATATTAAGGGGAGAGAAAATTACGCAGCTGACGCATTGTCAAGAATTACCTTTGAAGATATAAAAGCCTGTAATGTAATGATGGTAACAACTAGGTCCAAGCAACAAGTGCAGAAAAGAGAGAAAGATAGAGAACAAGCCCAACCAAAAATTTATGAAAATATATCGGCGCGCCAATTTAGAAAGCTTCCCAATATAATAACCCACATCCAAGGATGTGATGTTAAAAGAGGAAGTAAAATTATATTTAAATTTAAAGCTAATGTTTATGTTATTAATGGAAAAATAGACTTAGGTAAATTTTTCCAAGAGCTTGAGTTGCAAGCCAATAATATTCACATTAAAAAATTGCAAATGAGATTAAATGATAAGATGTTTGAAAAGGTACCTATAAAAGATTTTAAAGAATTGGGCAATAAGTTTTTAAAACACATTAAAATAGCGCTTACACCATCAGTTACAGAAATTACAGATGAAACAGAGAAGCAAGAAATATTAAGAAAATTCCACGAGGACCCCCTGCTAGGTGGCCACCCAGGGATAACTCGAATGATTAACAAAATTAGAAGGTATTTTTATTGGAAAAATATTACTAAATATGTCGCAAAGTATGTAAAGGCCTGTGAAACATGTAAACGGAACAAAACAAATAGGAATATTAAACAACCCCTAATTATAACACCAACACCAATGAGACCTTTTGATACAGTAGTGATTGACACGATAGGACCATTACCTATTACCGAACATGGACAACAATACATAATAACAATAGTGTGTGATCTAACAAAATATTTAATAAGCATCCCAGTTCCAAACAAAACTGCTAAAACTGTAGCAAGAGCAATTTTTGAAAATTTATTTCTTATTTATGGACCCGTCCATAAAATTTTAACTGATATGGGTACTGAATTTAAAAATGAAGTACTACAGGAATTATTAAAACTACTTAACATAAACTTAGTAAATTCAACACCATATCATCATGAAACGTTGGGTACAGTTGAACGTTCACATCGAACCTTCAATGAATTTATCAGATCATATGTATCTAAGTCTCTTAATGATTGGGATCAATGGTTACCCTATTTCACTTATTGTTACAACACAACCCCATCAACAACACACAGTTATTGCCCTTTTGAATTGATATTTGGTAAAACTCCAGAAATTTTTTCTTTATTGAATTCAAAAATCATAGAACCTTTATATAATTTTGATGATTATGTTAAAGAAGTTAGATACCGACTCAAAATTGCCAATGAAAATGCAAGATCTGCATTGCAAAACTCAAAACATTTACAAAAACTAAACTATGATAAAAATACAAAGGCATTACAAATTAAAATTAATGATCAAGTTTTTATAAAAAATGAGCAAGGTCATAAATTAGAAAACGTTTATAAAGGTCCATATAAGGTAATAAAAGTCGATAACAAAAACAATTGCACTTTACAAATTGATAAAAAGAAAGAAATAATAGTTCATAAAAATAGGCTTAAATTAGCAACTATATAAACATATATGAAAAAAAAAAGAAAACTAAATAGTCTAAAGAGAAATACATAGTAACAAATATGTTAATAAAATAACACAGTAAATAACAAAAAAAACTATAAAATAAGAAAAAAAGGTAGAATAATAATAATTTATTTTTAAGATATCAAATTAAACTACAAGAATTTATATAAACAAAATTTTATGAATTAAGCAAAAATATATACATATATATGTATATACATATGCAAATACTCTTATTTTTTATTAATTATTTAAATATTTTTTTTTGGTAAATAAATATAAATTATAATTATTTCTCTTCAAGAAATGCATATTATATAGCATTTGTAAAGAAAGCTCTTATGGCTGCCATCTGATCAATGTTCGCTATAAGACCTTTCTATTTAAGAGGGGTGGTGTTATGAAGGTATAATGTCCAATAAACTTTTAATATAACATTCCATTTCCAAATTATATCGATATCAAATTACCGTGTGACTCTAAATTATTTCAATATCGTGTGACTTTAAATTATTGCAATACCGTGTGACTTTAAATATATTTTGGCATTCTTTAATTATTGCATTTGCATCTCGTATTACCATTACTTTCATGACACCACATTAATATGTAAGAAATTATTATTAATAAATAATATAAAAAGAAGTTGAATAAAATATATGGGTAGAGTTGTAAAAACGTTGTCGCGACACCAAAGATTATTGTGTTTTATTTCCTCTATGTATATTTCGAACATATTACAGGAAGCCTAGCATTGATAAGTTTTACTTTCAATTCAATTTGCAAAAAATACAAACACCTACAAAAAGATCAATACTTTCGACTGTGGCTAAAATTTTTGATGTCTTAGGACTGCTTAGTCCGATTATCGTTCGATGCAAAGTCTTGATACAAGAAATATGGAAAGGTAATTTGAACTGGGATGAATGTTTGCCAATTGAATTGGCTACATTATGGTATGACATTGAAGACGATTTGTCACATATAAACAATATTGAAATACCACATTACGTTTTCACATCTGTGCAAAGATATTGTGAAGTACATGGCTTTGCAGATGCTTCACAACGTGCTTATGGCTGTTGAATATATGTTCGCTTAACAAATGGTTGTAAAAAGGATGTTAGTTCACTAATTGCGAAATCCCAAGTGTCCCCAAATAAAGTTCAATCCATTCCTAGATTGGAACTTTGTGCGGCATTGTTATTGGCGCGAACATGGGATAAAATTCGTGGTAAGATGGAAAACTATTCTAATGGTATTTATTTCTGGACTGATTCAACAATCGTTTTTAGTTGCTTGAAAATGCCGTCATCATCGTTTACATGTTTTGTAGCTAACAGGCTATCAGAGTTACAAGAGCTTAGCAAAGGCGTAAATTGGCAATACGTGTCTACAAAAAAAATCCTGCTGATATTGTTTCACGTGGCTCCAGTGCATTGAAATTGCCTACAACCATGTGGTTTTCTGGACCAGATTTCCTCGTCCAAGAAAAACATATGTGGCCAGATGTTCCATCGAATCTAAATTTCATGGATGACAGCACTAAATTTGAATTGCGCAAGGCACTAACTCTCCATTGTGCTAAAGTTTCAAAAGATGAGAGTATCATTTTGAATATAATTGAAAATTGTTCATCATTTCGGCGGATTTTAAATATATTAGCTTATATTTATCGCATTTTTAATAGCGTTCCAGTAAAGAAAAACTTAAAATTGGCTGATGTTGAACCTATATCTCATCGCGAATCAGAAATTATATTTTTTTAAATAGTTTCAGTTATCCAATCTCACACGTTTGCGAACGAAATTGGTTGTATAAAGGATAACAAATCAGATTAAAGGTCTATCACCATTTCTGGACGAAAAACAATTAGGAAAAAGTAGTTTCCAAATTTTGAGAGTTGGTGGTCGACTTTTGAACGCGCCTATACCAATAGATGCAAATTTCCAGCACTTTTACGTAAAGCCACCGCTTTACTCGCCTGTACGTAAAATATCTTCACAAAACTTACTTTAATGCTGGTCCTAAAGCACTAATTGGCATACTTCGGCAAAAAATTTTGGTCGTTAACACTAGAGAGTTGGTCCGCAAGGTAGTAAGACAATGTGTACATTGTTTTCATTATAAGCCCAGGCTTGCACAACAAATAATGGGTAACTTGCCAGCGGACAGATGTCGAGCACAAAGGCCATTTCTAGTTAGCGGTGTTGATTTTTGAGGGCCATTTTTTACCTCGTATCGCATCAGGAGTAAACAGCCGTACAAAACATATCTAGCAATTTTCGTGTTCTTTTCATCTAAGGCTGTTCACATCGAGTTGGTGTCCAATCTATCGTCAAATAATTTTCTATTATGCTTAAAACGTTTTGTCGGAAGAAGAGGTACACCACAGCGGATTTATTGCGACAACGCAACGAATTTTGTTGGCGCAAACAAACATTTGCAGCAGTTTGTTCATCAATCGACCACATCTGAAGTACTGGACTTCAGTAACACAGCTGGGTTTGATTTTTGTTTCATTCTACCCCGGGCCCCGCATTTTTGTGGGCTTTGGGAATCAGCCGTTAAATCAGCTAAAACATTATTGGTAAAAAACATCGCACAAGCTTTTCTAACATACGAAGAGCTTCTAACAGTAGCTACCGAGGTAGACGCCATTCTAAATTCAAGGCCTATTGCAGCGTTAAGCAATGACCCAAATGATGGAGAGGCACTAACACCCGCCCATTTCTCATTGGTTGTTCTTGCTTGCAACACCGGACGAAAAGTTTGATTGTACTAAAGTGCCATATCTAACTAGGTATTAAAGAGTCACGTTTTTAAAGCAACAATTTTTGGAGTTATGGAAGCGCGACTATCTTTTCTATAAGAATCTATTTAAACACCTACCTAATAATGCAATTGTTAGTTATTACTTACTTATGTATATACCTATTCTCTCTGGATTAAACAATTGAATGCAAGTACTTGTTTATATACATACATACATAATTGTAATACTGTTGCTTAATGCTATACATACGTTTATACATACTTTTCTACAAAATAAATGAAGAGCAGTTAGTAAAAAATAAGAAGGTAAAATTAAAATCAATAGCAGAAAATTTTTTAGTATTAATCCAGCATCACCGCTACTATCAGCTTAAAATTCTGCTAATTATTATAAATTTGAAACTTAAAATAAATTGTGAAATTCCTAAGTAAAAAAAAGCATGTGTTTCAATCTACCAGCTATCTTTAAATTGTTGGATGCGCTGCTCAATATCTGCTATCACATGTAGTAGTGAAAAACTTTGTCTATTTACGGGTATAGCAAATTTTTTCCCAAGAGACAATAGCCACTTACATTCCCATGGTATTTCTATTTTAGTTCTATTTTCAAACCAATGTTCATTAAAGGTTAGTCCATGTTTTTTAAATTGTTTTTCTTTAAGTGTATTTAGCTTTTTAATTGGTTTTCTTTGGTATTTGTCATTATGTGTCTTGCTCTCTCTGTTTGTTTTTTTATAAATGTTTCAAAGTCCTCTGTTCTCACAAAATTTTGTATACCTGTTTTAAGGTACTAACGTTTTCTTCTAATTCGTTTTAAATCAGTGTTTGTTTGTGATATTTCGAGATTTAGAATTTTCTTGTGAAAATTGTATTCAATTTTTGTCAGTTTACTTTTGACAGTCCCACATGTGAACAATTTTGTTACTTGTGTTGTTGTGTTTTTTGTGTGATAAGGTACTAAACCATACGTCCTACATGATAGTAAAAATCGGAGTCTTTGTTGTTTTTGTGCCAGTCTTTTTATCTCGTTGCAGTATTCCTTCATAGTTCTGCAGGGCTCACCATCATATTTGAAAGTTATGTTTTGGAAAAAATTATTCATGTTTTGTTTTATAAAAGTAACAGTATTAAAAACCCAGATTCTAATTAAATAAAGTTGTTACTTCGGCAAGCTGTCCGATAATTAGTTATTATTGTTGTTTTCTTTTTTTTTTTTTTGGCCACCAAATTTTTATTTTTGTATGTATAATCTCTTATTTTAAGCTAATTAGGCCTAAATTGATCCATGTAAATAAAAAACCATTTTTATCACATATTTTCCCAACGTTTCGTGAATTTTTTGTTCACTTTCTCAAGGGGTCGTCTATTTAATTAAAAAGAAGAAAATTTAACACAGTTACAATTAAAAATAATTACCACGAAAATGTCAAAAATATGTTCACTTACACTATTACAGTAGAGTTTACATTAATAAATTAAGGATTTTTGATACAAATAACAATAAAAAACAATATTAAACATGAATTAACAAACACAAAATTTAATTTAAACTGTTTCTTAAATTAATGCGAGTTTATAACTGGCGCTTAAATTGTCTGTTTCCTCTTTAATGTTCATTGTTTTGTTTATTTTTTGTTGAGTTCTTAAGCTTTCTATGTTTACTTTATCTAGTATTTTTATATTGTCAAAATCAGGCTTATGTTTTGTTTGTGTTATATGCTGCGAGGAGTTAAAAGCGCTCAATGACGTCATAATTAATGAAATTAGGTGAGTTCATACTTTTCTCTACTTTTATTCAAACTTTCGTGCACCTCTTAGTTTTAGCTTCGCTTACTAAAGATTTGCTGCGTAGCCGTCCTTTGGCCGGGTTCAAGGATTTTCTCCTCTATGGTATGACCAACAACGGCTTTGCTTACTAAAGACTTTTTTGTAGTCGGTCTTCGGCCGTGCGCAAGGATTGTCTCCTCTATGGTATGACCAACACCGGCTTTGCTTACTAAAGATTAATTGGGTAGCCGGCCTTCGGCCGGGCGCAAGACTTTTCTCATCTAGGATATGACCAACACCAGCTTCGCTTGCTAAAGTTTTTTTTTCCATACAGTATTGTCACCAAACTTTATTTATTTGATGTAGGTACTTATGTTTATATACAAAAGATTTTTTTTCTTTACCTGTTTTTCTTGTAGTTTTTTTTTCCCCATTTTTATTTTCAATTGAAAAGATATTTAAAAAATTACCTTTTCAATGATACCCATATTGCCCCATCCCACCACAAAATATTCGATATATTCCATGTTGTACATATATATATATATATATATTAAACATGAATTAACAAACACAAAATTTAATTTAAACTGTTTCTTAAATTAATGCGAGTTTATAACTGGCGCTTAAATTGTCTGTGTCCTCTTTAATGTTCATTGTTTTGTTTATTTTTTGTTGAGTTCTTAAGCTTTCTATGTTTACTTTATCTAGTATTTTTATATTGTCAAAATCAGGCTTATGTTTTGTTTGTGTTATATGCTGAGAGGAGTTAAAAGCGCTCAATGATGTCATAATTAATAAAATTAGGTGAGTTCATACTTTTCTCTACTTTTATTCAAATTTTCGTGCACCTCTTAGTTTTAGCTTCGCTTACTAAAGATTTGCTGCGTAGCCGGCCTTTGGCCGGGTTCAAGGATTTTCTCCTCTATGGTATGACCAACAACGGCTTTGCTTACTAAAGACTTTTTTGTAGTCGGTCTTCGGCCGTGCGCAAGGATTGTCTCCTCTATGGTATGACCAACACCGGCTTTGCTTACTAAAGATTAATTGGGTAGCCGGCCTTCGGCCGGGCGCAAGACTTTTCTCATCTAGGATATGACCAACACCAGCTTCGCTTGCTAAAGTTTTTTTTTCCATACAGTATTGTCACTAAACTTTATTTATTTGATGTAGGTACTTATGTTTATATACAAAAGATTTTTTTCTTTACCTGTTTTTCTTGTAGTTTTTTTTTCCTATTTTTATTTTCAATTGAAAAGATATTTAAAAAATTACCTTTTCAATGATACCCATATTGCCCCATCCCACCACAAAATATTCGATATATTCCATGTTGTACATAAAAACTTCGGAGGCCCGTAGATCGAGAACTAAAGGTCTATTTAGCCGACCGTAGAAGTCGTAAATGTAGCTGTACAGTAATGTAGTTGTGCTTATAGAATTTGACATATTTATCTTTATTTATTTATTTTATTTTAGAAATTCATTTGTAATACATATGGCTCCATGGCCAATATTAAAATATTACAATAAATATATATATATATATATATATATATATATATATATATATATATATATATATATATATATATATAGATATATATATATATAAATGTATATGTCTTATTGTAGTTTAACTGCATTGTATATAATTATATTTATAATGTTATAAATAAAATTATACATACATTTTCAATATATTATATATATTTTCAATATATTACAGTTTGTATTTATTAATACTCTATACTAAAATAGGTGATATAACTATACATAGTTAAAAAAGACAAATGAGTGTTTAATTCAACAAACACGCGTACTATGAGTCCAGATACATCCTGACTAAAAATTAAGAAGTTCTAACATTTTACTTTTTGTTTCAATTGATATCTGAAAGGTACTTAGGTTTCTGGGTAATGAATTCCAGATGCGTGCAGGCCGAACAACAAATAAAAGTTCAAACCAACAAATGAAAGTTCAATAAATAACAACGCACTGCTGTTCAAACCAATGATGGCCAGTTTGCGATGTTAGCACGTTTCTTGAAAGACTGTACGAAAAAAGTTAATAAGCAGTAAACTTTTAAAATGAAAAAATCGGTAAAATTTATAAGTTTATCATTTCGCTTATATTTCTTGTTCCTCGCGAACGTATCAGGCTATATGCGATCGATATACGATTAAAACACGAATTAATAGTAGACCAAAAAGGAGTTAACACTTATGTTAATCACTTTATTTATATTTGTTTACCGCAGCCATTTTTTTTTGTTTTCGTAAAAGAAAAGAAAATTTCAGCCAACCAATTTATATTCAATTCTCCAAAATAAAAAAATCAGCGTCAAATTTTTTTTTTATGAAGTTTGACATATCCTGCAGCGGTGAAAATGTACAAATTCACCACTGCCACCACCATGGTTTGCTGAAATATATACTTTTTAAATTTTGCTTTGTGTAATTTAACCGCTTTTTGACATCTGAAGCCACCAAAGCAACAACAAAATCCATGTAGTTTTTTATTGTTGTGTTTGTTATCGCTTTCAAAACTCAAAATAAAAACCGTTTTCTTCGTCAGAAATTATTTTTAAATCAGTGTCCTTAATGGCGTATCATTAACAAGTGGACTCGGTGGCGAATTCATTAGTTTTCGCCGAAACACAAAATGTCAAACTCTATATATAAAAACATGTATATTTTTTTATGTATGGTGTTTTACCGTTTATGTCGAAAACCAATGATTTGTCTTGATTTAATTTAATTTTTAGTGAATTCGCATTGTTATTTTGCTTTGAATTTTTTTAAAAGCTTGCTTTATTTTTTCAAAGCAAACTAAAATTTAATTCGCCTCAACCACCTGGTTGGTAATATGATAATAAACCTACAGTTTTTGACGCCGTTGAAACGTAAATTTCCGCCATGTCCCAAAACAAAGCGGAAAGCACATTAAATTTTCGTGTCCAGTCCCCAATCTACACGAATGTCCGTAAATCCATCGGTATATATAAATAATATGATAATAAACCTGCAAAAATATTGTTGACGCCGGTTAAACTATCATTTTTAAAGGAAGTATGGTAGCGCTAAATCAAATTTTTTTTTCAAATATATACAATGTCCTCAAATAGACATGTCCTCAAACAAAGCGCAACACAAATAAAAATTTAGGGGACAGTTCCCAAACTACACGAATGTTCCTAAATAAATCGGTATATAGAAAAAATGTCCTTAAATTAAGCGCTGTGCATATATATATATATATATATATATATATATATATATATATATATATATATATATATATATATAAATGTATATGTCTTATTGTAGTTTAACTGCATTGTATATAATTATATTTATAATGTTATATGGTAAATGCTATATATATATATATATATATATATATATATATGCTGTAAGGAAGCGTTTACAATATAACATTATAAATATAATTATATACAATGCAGTTAAACTACAATAAGACATATACATTTTCAATATATTATGTTTGTTTGTATTTATTAATACTCTATACTAAAATAGGTGATATAACTATACATAGTTAAAAAAGACAAATGAGTGTTTAATTCAACAAACACGCGTACTATGAGTCCAGATACATCCTGACTAAAAATTAAGAAGTTCTAACATTTTACTTTTTGTTACAATTGATATCTTAAAGGTACTTAGGTTTCTGGGTAATGAATTCCAGATGCGTGCAGGCCGAACAACAAATAAAAGTTCAAACGAACAAATGAAAGTTCAATAAATAACAACGCACTGCTGTTCAAACCAATGATGGCCAGTTTGCGATGTTGTGCAAAAAGTACGTAAATATTTTCATGGTATTAAAATTGATGTTGTGTTGCAATAATGAAAAATATAATACTTGCATAAGTTATAGTAAGCCTAATAATTTTACAAAACATTACGTGTATAACTTATTTAACTTGAGGGTTACACGATCAATGTATTAAAACTTGAAACAAAACTTGCTTTCAATTTTTCTTTCAAGTTGAGTGTTTCAATTTACGATCAAGAAAACAGCTATTCATAATTCTCTTGAACTATTCTTCGTTTTTGTTTCTACAAATATTATGCCGCCATAAGTTTTTACCATCTTGACAGCAATTTTCTTTCAAGTTGCGTACAGCCTTCATCACAGCTGTCAATTTAAATGAATTTTAACAAGCAGTATGTGTGAAAAACTTGAAAGGAAAACTTGATCGTGTGGCTTCAGGGTAAGTTAGAAAAGAAAACTTCATAATTTCTTTAAAACTATATTGTGTATGATAAAATTTAACAACTTAAAAGTTTAAATAAAAAAGGACAAATAAGTACTTGTGTTTAAGTATAAGTTTTAAAATAAGTGCCTGTATTCATATGCCCCTGTATATATAACACAAATAACAGTATTTCATAAATTTTTTTCTCATTTGCGACTTAAAATTAAAGAATGTTGTAAAAGAACATTAATCGTAAACGAACCCCCTAGCCGAAAGGTTAGTACTTTATACAAATAAATTATATATTAACAAGCCCCAACTAATTTCTCATTTTTTTTATTTTATTACTTGTGCTTATAATTTTTACGATTGTCGTAAAAATTTAACAAATAATATATTTTCAGAAAAAATTCTAAACTCAACCCTGAAAGAAATCTTAAAATTTATTTCTTTGGAATTTGCTTCTGAAAATCCCGTGGAATATCACAGAACAACCCATTAAATCAATTTTATAAGTGTTAATTTTTATGAAGTGTAAAACAGATAATACAGCTTATATAAAGTGGAAAAACATAAAGTGGTCTGTACAGTTAGTTACTTTTTATAAAAAAAATATCCCTCGTTAAGCTGCATTTAAATATACAAACTTAATTATTGTGAGTAAATGCAATATTCTTAACATATTTGTATGAGATTCATATTTTCTATGCTCAAGTGTGTTTACCAACATTTTTCTTGTCAACATTTTTAAATGTTATACTAGTAAACAACTAAATTGTGATCATACGCAACCTAAAGTTGTGAGTGCAAGTGTATTTGCTAAAAGAAGAAAAAAAGGGCGAACATTGTTCATAAGTTATAACTTAAAGCAATTTCATCAGACCCGTTTGACGGTAATTCCTTACAACTTGTTGGCAAAACACTTGTAAAGAAACAAATGTGATGATCAAACTTCACACATATCTATTTTTAAACGTAAACACAACTTCAAACGTTTTTTATTTTGTATCCAATAAATAAATACATATCTTTTACACGTAGATGAATTGTTATTCATTTTATTTTAAAATCATTAAAGGATATTTCTTATTAAAATCAAACGTAGTTAAAATAACTACAGTTACTTAAAATAATTAAAACAATATTAAATTAAATAAGAGTAAAAAATTTAAAAACTTACAATCAATAATGAATAACGTCAAACAAAAACAATTTTTTTTTTTTTTTTTTTGTGAGACACAAAGCCAACTTTACCTCAGTTTAATAAAAATTATTAACTACGTAAAATCATTAAATAAATAACTGTGTTTTCTATTTTAAAAATAAAAACTTTTTGAAGCCTAGCAATCGTTTTTTATAAAACGTCAAAGTCAAATTAACGTGTTTACGTTGTCTTTTAGTTTAATACATTTTTGTATATTTCTTTTGTACGATTATTCAGATAATGGCACCGCATTTGTTGGCGCTGCTCATATACTCGACGCCAGAACCAAACTTATTAGATCACTCATTGAAAAACATTAATCGTTGGCGAAAATTAAGTGTCCTACATAACATTTTGCTCAAAGATGGAAAAATGAATACTTGAAAGAACTTCACAAGCGCATTAAGTGCAAGTACCCCCAAATAGATTACGCTAATGGCGATCTAGTCGTCATTCGACAAGAAAATTTATCTCCTAACCAATGGCGGCTTGGCCGCATTGAAAGAGTTATTCGCGGTAACGATAACAAAGTTAAAGTCGCCGAAATTCGTACTGCTAATGGCATCGTAACTAGGCCAATTGTTAAACTAGTTTTACTAGTGAACAGCACTGATGGGGATTTCCATTTCCATGCAGTTAGGAAAAAAATGCCACGCGACCATCTGATAAGCCTATCCACACTGGAAGTTGGGGAAAATCGCATTTTTCATCGCCAACAGAAACGCCCTGATTGCCGTTTATGCCAACAAAATCATCCATTAAGAAGATGCATTAAATTTAAAAGGATGAACGTGACGGAGGAATTGAGGATTGTTAAATGGCATCGTTATTGTGATAATTGTTTGGCACACTCACACTTGGTTAGACGATACCGTAACACCGATCGTTGCCGTCGGTGTGGGGGTCGTCATCATACCCTTTTACATCAGCATAAACGCCTTTGATCGACAAAATCAACCTGCAGCATATCGAGTCCTTCATGCTTAACTCCTCGTAATGTCACACTTATACCAACTGTAATTGTAAAAGTAAAGCTAGGAGATGAATGGGGCAACGTTAGGGGGATTCTTAACCCCTGCTCTGAATTTAGTTAGATAGCAGAATTTCTTATTGAACGGTACAAACTTCCGGTGGAAAAAAGTGGCACGGACAAATGGTGCCCTATGAAAATAAAGTCTCGCCTTGATGAAGGGCCAATTTTTAGTTTGAAGGCTAAAGTTGCTGAAAATCTTCCTTACAAACAACCTAAGGAAAAGCTTGATGAAAGAGTCAAGTCTTTGTACTCTAACCTGATCCTTGCCGACCCAAACTTTTACATTAATGGTGACGTTAATGTTGTACTTGGTGCAGATATCTATCCTCGTCTCATTAAGTCGAGTATTCAGACAGAATCAGTCGGTACCCCAATGGCTCAGGACACTCTCCTTAGCTGGACCATAATCGGGAATTTTGGTATTTAATAATTTTTATAAACTTATTGCTTTTACTTTCTTTCCTACATACTGTAATGAATTTCAATTTTCTAGTTTATGTAAAATACTTTCTGCGGTATTCATAACAATAATTTAAACAGAGTTTAACTTCTGAACAAGAAATTTTTATTCATAACATTGTTAATAAATAATGTTTAGACAATGAACAAACAGTAACTAACTCTTGTTTTTCAATTGTCAAATTGAATATTTTTTGATATTTGTATTTTCATAAAAAAAAATTTTGGCTAAAATTGTGAAAGAAAATATATTTTATTGAAATGGATACGCTGGATACACTAGATGTGTTGGATATTTTCAATGTTACCCAAATTAGAAGAAGGCCTTCAAGCAAATTTTATAAAAAGAGGAAAAATCCTTTTTATATGTATCTATAATAACGAAGAGTTCCGCATACGTTATCGGTTTTCGAAGGATAGTGCTAAAAAATTGATAGGTTTGGTTAAGGCTGACTTAAAAGGCAAAAGAAATGGTGGAAGAATATCGGCCACTATCAAAGTTCTTTCTGCTCTTAGATGTTGGGGTAGAAATCAAATTCAAGATGATTGTGCTGACACCCACGGCTTTAGTCAACCGTCTATGAGTAGAATATGTGAAAGAGTGGCTAGAGCTTATGCAAGATTAGCAAAAAAATTTGTAAAAATGCCAATGGGTGCAGAAGAGCAACTTAAAACCATGGCAAATTTTGAAAAAATTGCCGGATTAAAAAAGGTATTAGGAGTAGTAGATTGTACCTACTTGCGCATACAAGGAGTCAAAGGAGAGGACGCACAACTATATGTAAACCGAAAAGGTTACTTTTCTTTTAATGTGCAGGTAAATTTCTAAGAAGTTATAAACTGATTTTTTATTTTAAGTGTTGTTTGCGATGCTTCTCTAAAAATAAATGATATTGCAGCTTATTGGAAAGGTAGCACCCATGACTCAAGAATTTTCAATGAAAGTAAAATCAAAAATTTGAAAATGGGTGCTTCTTTGGTAGGCTTCTTGGTGATGGTGGGTATAAATGTACCAAATATCTATTTACTCCAGTAAATAATCCTAGAGATCAAAAGGAAGAGTCATATAATAAAGCCCATATAAAAACAAGAAACTGTGTTGAAAGAGTCTTTGGATTGTGGAAGAGCCGTTTTCGAATCCTACTAGTATAAATGCGTCTCTCAAGGAAAAATGCCAAAATACTGATTGTGGCATTGGCTGTATTACACAAATTGGCAATAATATTCAAAGACGGCTTTAGTAAGATAATTTTAATGACTTCGATGTTTTGTTAATAATATTACATATAATTTCAGTTGATTACCTTGAGGAAATACAACAACAAATACCAGCTAATCAAAACGAGGATACAAATCATTATATTTCACGATCTGTATATATTCAACGTTATTTTTAAAAAAATAAATTTAGTTTGTTATTACTTCTTTACTTTTATTTATTTTTATGCCCCAGTTCAACATAGATAGGCAGATGGCTGTCCGTCTGGCTAGATGGACGATAAGCATTAAGAAATTCTGTTCTAATGAATTCTGTTCTAATGTATTTATTTTATAAAAGTTGGAACAAAGTACATCATTTAAAAAAGTATATTAAAGAATCCCTTTTTGAGGCGTTCTATTTCCAGTTTTATTTTCTCCATTTTTGCCGCATGTTCTTCCTTTAACTGTGTGATCTGAAGTTCCAGTATCTTCTTTTTTAATTCATTAAATTGTCTTTCCTCATACATTTATTTTTTAGTTGCTGTATTTGAAATGTGGTGAAAAACAAAACCAGGGTTATTTAATAAAAATCAGAGTTGATAGAAAGAAATACAGGGATGTTTGAATTTTGTTTAGTCAGAATTTAAAATAGTGTTATGAATAAACTTCCGAACAACTAATGAACTAGCTTAAAATACATTTTAGTTGTACACTCGATATGAGTGGTATACAACGATTGTTCAATTTTTTGTTATGAATACCGCAGTTTATATTTAAATTTTTCATTTTTTAATTTACTTCATATGAATCGACATTAATGTAACCTATTTTAAAAAAAATTATTTTTAAATGAATTTATTTTTAAATGAATTAACAATTATCTAACTTGTACACTAAAATATAATATAAAAAGCTGAATTTATTTCTTTTCTATATATACAAATATTTTTTAATATACTTCGTTTCTCCTTGTTGCAATATAGCCGGAATGTTTAAGTATAAGTTTTAAAATAAGTGCCTGTATTCATATGCCCCTGTATATATATAACACAAATACCAGTATTTTATATATTTTTTACTCATTTGCGGCTTAAAATTAAACAATGTTTTAAAGATAGTAATTGTAAACGAACGCCCGAGCCGAAAGTTTAGTACTTTGTACAAATAAATTATATATTTATAAACCCTAACTAATTTCTCATTTTTTTATTTTAATATTTGTGCTTATAATTTTTACGATTACTACACAACCAACTTAAAAAGGGGATTTGTACTTCGCTTCATTTTATAATAATAACCCTTATTCTAGTTGTCGTCGTCGTTTTCATATCAACATTCCATTGTTTGATACTTTTATTGAAAAATGTTTTCTATAAGTGAAGAAAATTTTTATTGAATTGATGATGAAATATTTTTTGCCTGTTCCTGGCCATGTTTCTGCAGTAAATCAGTTTGATATTGCATAGCCATTTTTCAAGAATTTTTGCTACAGTTGCTTCCATCGGATTGGGTGAAAATTGTTTAAAGATTCCACCGCTAGTAGCTTTACACTCTACTTTATTAGCAACCATCTTTTTCACTTTGAATTGTAAATTTGGCCTTACCTTAAAATTTAGTTTTACAAATTTTTCCCTATTCGATTCTTTATTTTTTTACCTTTTGCCATCTATCTGGTAATCTTCTAGGCAAGCCAAGAGAATTTAGTATTTTTTTTTTTTTTCAATTTCTTTCCATTTTTCTTTTAAATTGCATGGAGCAGTGCCTCTGCGAAAACCCAGTGCAAGAGATTCTTCCACCAATTTTTCAAATTGGTTTTCATTTGTAACCTTCATTTTTTTACATTTTCAATGTTAGATTTGGTTTAAATCAGTTCCAGTCATGCAAAAAGGCGTCGACAAAAAACAGAGTCACGTCAATACAATATCGTCGTCACATTTGTTATAGAGTACAAAATATCTTTGAGCAGTAATCCATAAGTGCCAATAACGACAATTAGAATAACAAATTGAATGTGTCGACAATATCAACATTGATATGTGACGACGTCGACAACTAGAATAAGGGTGAATATTTACCGTCACTGGCTACATCATCATTTCCAGGAGGTTGAAACGTTGCGACTAAAGGTATGGTCACATCTAACAATCATTTGGCTAAAATTTGTTTGTTCTTGTTTGCCCTAAGTTGTTTCAAAACTATACAAAATTTGTTTTGTGGTCACACTTTATGTGTTCAAACAGCCATGAAATAATGTCAAATAAAATACCGGCAAGCGTGTTTTATTTGCGGTCACACCTTTAAAATTATATTTGATCAAACTGTAAAAAAACAAATTTATTTGCTCAGCAACTGCTGCGCATGAGATATCTTCATTGCCATTCAATTTCTTCGGCATTATTTCAAAGTTATTGCAAAGAAAACGTTTAAAATATTATTAAACGCAAATTACATGCAATAAAAAATAGCTGCTCCTGTTAAATCTTTAATTGCAGTACAATATACATAATTTCAAAACAAACAATAAACATTTGTAGTTGGAACAAAAATACACAAATGTAGAAAAATTTTTCCCATCTAGGCAGACTCTGGGCGCATATTTTTAAAAAGTCCCAAATCAAGTTTTTATTCTCTTCCTATAATATACATTTCCTATACATTTTACGAGGTGTAAAATCATAGTTTTTATATAAAAAGAAAATATTCACCACTGATGGAAATAAAAACAATAAAATTTGGTCAAGTTATGTTGGCTAATATTATATTTATGTAACCGCATGTCGGAAGTTTACAGATTGCAATTAAAATAACTTTTACACATAATGGCAATGTGAGAAGAAAATTTTAAGTGAAGAAATCCCATGTATGAAAGTTCCAAATAAACAAAACCATGCAATAATATAAAATTTTTCATATAACATGCAATAAAGAGGCTTTAAAAGGTGTTCGTAAGGAGGAGCAGAATAAGAGGATAAAACTAAATTGGAATCTTATTCTGCTCTGTATATATATATATATATATATATATATATATTTTTTAATTTCTAATTTATTTAATATAGTTTTCAAACTACAGTTGTTTGTTTGTTTATTTTATATAGGGTAAACGTCCCTAAGGTCGGCATGCAGCAGTAGTAGGCATTTTTTTATTTAAAATCTCAATAATTAAAAAACACGGTGATTATATGCATAAATATGATTTAGCTTTAATAAAAAATACACTCAATTTCCTCTATGTAATTTAAATTAGACTGAGATGAGTATTTCTATCTATTGTTGACCTCTTTCAGTGACCACCTTCTAACTCATTTAGTAGGTGCCTGTTTTTTAAATAATTATGTAGTAGTAAAGCTAACTTTAATAATTAAGTAAACATGGTAATTAAATAGATTTGTTTACCATGGCGTTTTTTAGTAGAAGAAATATATTTTAACTTTGATTGTAAAGTGCATTTTTTCATAAAAAATTTTTTTTGTGCTCATTTTATTGGCTGCTTTGTTTTGTTTTTCTAAAGTCGGCATGGCGTTATCGACTTGTAAAAAAAGTTTTTTCTCATATTAAACTCAAATTCTACAATATTATTTGTTACTTAACTCTCTTGGCATTAATTATAAAGAAAATAAGTTTAAAGTGAGTTTACCAGTACTCGGCACACGTCTAATTGAGTATTTTAGGTCATGCCGACTATGAAATAGTGTTCTGAAATCGACAGGAAGTTGTGCGTAAATGAAAGTGTGATGTAGCAACAAACATTCTTAATGACATTTCTGGATCAAAAAATATTAGCATTGAAATATCCTTTAAGACTTCAATTTGCTCAAGTCCTATACCAGGGGGTCGATTCTGGTTCTGTGGAATTGTGAAATGAAAAAAAACTTTTCATTTTCGTTTTCATAACAGCTTTTCATATTATCATTTCACAATTACACAAATTGCGATTCCCGTTCTTTTAATGAAAAAGTGTTTCGTTCCACTGTAGCCGTGAAACTTTCGTTATATATATATTATGTTAATAAAATATAAAAGTCTAATGCAGATATAAAAGCTTAGCATTTTTGAAGTGGGTCTAAGCCGCAAAAAAGTTTTTTAACTGCTTGAGCCGCACGTATCGTTGCTGAAAGTTTTTTAAACCATTTTTTAGCATTTTTTGAAAAAATTTTTATATTCATAACATTTCATTTACTAACAAAGAGAATGCATTTACTATACTTAGGCACAGTATGGTCCACAACACGGAATTTCTTACCTTTTCATTAAAACCATGTAAAAACCACCCAACCAAATAAAATTTAAAATAAAGTAAGTATAAGAAATTTGCAAGTTAAACATTTTTATTTAAAAAAAAGGATAATGTACTAAACTCCAACAAATAATTCATGAATCTAGAACATTGATCAGATAAAAAATAAAATCGCGGGGAGAGTGAAATTTTTTATTTTTTTCTCATGACTAAAAAATCGTAGTACACTATTCTTTATATTAAAAAAAAACAACTACCACATACATACATACTAGTATTTTTGGATATAATTATAAGTTGAAGTGCTGGCAATGGTAGTGACAGTAGCTGTAAGCGCGAAGTAGTTGCAGTGCCTTCTTTTACATTTGCGTCAGCGAAGATAATTGCAGCTTCTTTACAACTTCTGACATCATTGCTTTCCAAAAAATTATTTTTAAAACCAACTTCCGCTGTTCCATCTAGATCTACCGCTTCCACAGTGGTGATTTTTATTATGCACTCTTCTAAAGGCAAAAGTGCTTTTAGACGAATTAAACCATTAACTCCACTTCTTTGTTATTTTTTTTTTTATTTCGGAGTATTTAGCACGAGTGTTGAGCCTAGCATTTTATTTAAAAATTACATTAATTTAAACGCAAATGTGCAAAAAATATACTTACTTCATATCACTCCAATACTTCTTTCATTTTTACCGTCTTTTTGGGTACCAACAAGAGCGTTAAGGCTCGCCGCTAGTTTCTTCCACTTTTCTTCTCTATGCCTAGCACCATTCGCAGTTACAAATCTGTAAATATGCATTTTTTAGATAATTTTTTTTTTAATTTTTTTAAATCATTACTTGTCGTTGGCAATGTCCAGATTTTCTTTTAAGTAATTAATTAAAAATTCTTTTTGGTTCCCGCTTGCGCACTTGCCTCTTAATGCTTTCTCCATTGTTCACCGTTAAAATCAAAGTGTAAAAATACGTTATAAATGAAAAATTTTTGACACTTAATAATACTGTTACACAGAACAAGAATCATATTACTGTGAAATTGTGAAAACAATTAGTTTCATTCCATTTGTTCTTTTCATATGACAACATTTGAATTTATTACTAATTTTTTCACTAAACAAGAATCGGAAACTCTATGAAAACATGAAAAAACTTTTCATTTCACAATTTCACAGAACCAGAAACGACACCCAGCTATGTACCTACTCATGTAGATATAAACCTGACTCATCAATTAACAATTCAATTAACAGCACGTTAATTAAAAATTACTTCTTTAAATCTTTTCTGTTTATTTTTTTACATGAAGGAATTTAAATAGCTTTTATTTTAAATAAAAAAAGTAAAATTTTTGATGGGTTTTTTTCTTTCTCTTATAAAAAATACCATACCGACAATAGGGTCAGCAAATGCCGGATTTAGGGAATTGTATCCCGACTACAGACACAAATGGTATATTTGAGAAAACACTTAAATTACTCAAACTTAATACAAACATATTTAAGAACAGTTAATTGAGTGTAAAGCCAAGTAATTTTTGGACAGTAATAAATAGTTGATATACCAATAAATGGTTTACACTCATAACAGCGCCAGTTCAAACACAAACAAAAGTTAAACTGCCGACTACAGGTGCATTTACCCTAAGTGTAGATAAATAAAAAATACTAAATCAAAAGTCGCTTAAATTAAAAAGCCCCTTCACAAAAAATCAAATTGTAAATACGAAAATTTTAATTGGGACACAAAGTCCTACAACTTTTAAGAAACTAATATGCTTCAGGTTTCAAAAATAGAGGAAAAACACTTGTATATAGTTTTAAAAAGTTTTTACATTATGACTTATCGCCAAACGAATATCTAATGAAATATGAAAAGCCAATTTATATTAATTGCAAAAATAAGCTTTTAGCTTAGAACCTATAGAACATATCTCTTTTAATTGCAAATCGAAGGTTATGCAAGAATAAAATAGGTGCTTAAAATGGGTTATCACTAAGAACTCTTAGCTCTTTTGTTTTGTATTCCTGTTTATATAAATTAATCGATATTGATTCTTAAGGTGGAAGCATGTTACTTGTTGCCATATATAAAATTATTTAAAAGTTAGTTATAAAAATTTTAAAACAAAATGCATCTCAATCCAATCATACAACTTTAAACCTCTATAATTCCCGAACTAATAACTTCCGGCAGGTTTACTTGCCCTCGGTAGAAGTAAATATAGTTTTGCATAGAATTCAAAAATGAAAACTTACGTTGTAGGAATGACTATTTCAAGAAAAAAATGTAGAGTAAATAACTTAGCGGCAACGCATATTTTTCGAGTTATATAATTTCCTACGACTCTACTTTAAACCAATACTTAAAATTTATAAAAGAAAACTTAATAATCGCCAAAACCACAACTGTTTTAAATCTTTAGCGAGTTTTTCAGAAACTTAGTAATTTAGTTTAAATAATAGGCAACGTTGATGATACAGCTTTTATTTACCTCTGTTAGTTCTTACAAAAACTTTGTAATAACAAATATTTATTTGCTTAAAATTTGGTCATCTATTTGCCGTTTAGTGGTCACACTATGTTCACATTAGAAGCATTTTTGTTTTGTGGCAAATAATTTTATTTGCCAATATCAGCTGTGGTGTCGTTTACTCCTAATAAATATTTTGTGGTCAGATTACGGCAAACAAATATTTGTCGATTTCAGGCAAATGTTTGACTAATGTGATTGTACCTTAACCCTTTCGGGACTACTGGGATAATACGTCCCAGAAATTTTCAAACTGTCTTTTTTCTTTATTTTCAACGCAATCGCCAGGGAGGTAGAACTCCCAAACGTCCAAAAACGGATAGCATCAATATTGGAGACCACTTGCCAGTAGAGCAAGAGAAGCGTTGTCGCTGTGTCCGCTGTTCTTCACTTGGCATAGAAAAGTGAAGAAAGATGATATGCTCAGGTTGTAACACCGCCTTATGTTACAAGTGTTTTAGACCATTCCACAAATAAATACCTAATTGCATTCCTAAAATGTTAAAAATAAATGTAAACTTTTATCTAAATCTAATAATATTTATATTTTAGTTATCTTTTTAATTTCGAATCGCTCTTCGAGAACACTGATTGGGATTTTATGCCCCATGAAAATACTTGTTGGGATTATATGTCCCAGGATAAAAGGAGGAATTTAAAATTTTTAAGTATGGAGAACATAATACTTTTATCATACCTTTTAGAATATAAATAAAATTTTACCATACATAATTTGGCTTGCAAAATAAAACTCCGTCCCGAAAGGGTTAAGTGACATTTCACTCGGCTAAAGGTACGGTCACATTTGACAAACATTTGCTTAAAATCATCAAATATTTGTTTGCAGTGGTCTGACCACAAAATATTTATTAGAAGCAAAGAACAAAACAGCTGATTTCGGGCAAATAAAATTATTTTCCAGCAAACAAAAATGCTTCTAATGTGAACATAGTGTGACCACTCAACGGCAAATATTTGACTCATTTTTAGACAAATAAATATTTGTTCTTACAAAGCTTTTGTAAGAACAAATAGAGGCAAATAACAGCTGTATTATTCAATGTTGTCTAGTACTTAAACTAAATTATTAAGTTTCGGAAAAAACATCTAAAAGTTTAAAATTATAATATATGTACATGTATGTTAAAAGAAAAAGAACTTAATTCAGTAAAAGCAATTAAAAATAAAATTTCAGATCATAGTAATAATAAAATCCAATTTTTATGAAAAAAAACGCATAAAAAAAAGATGGTAGAAAAGCATATTTTTCGTGTTTTTATCATTAAATTTATATATCAGCACTTTAAAAACAAAAGTAGATTTAGTACTTTGAAAAGAAAGCGCATTAAAATCGGCACATTTACACAAGTTATATATGTATATACCCAAGGGCGAATTCATGTATTTTTACTTACCTGGTAATATATCAAATTCCTTATAAACGAGTTATTTTTTTAATTCCATCAAAACCAATTATCTTTGTTAATAAGTCATAAAAAATAATTATTTTTGTGTAGTATAAATTTACTTTAATCATGCTTGATTCCTTCAAATATAAATATTTCATGATATGCTTTGCCCGCAGTAATACTTTTTTTATATGGTGTTTGTCATTTATCGTTTACGGCGCCAATCAATGAATACACCATCGAGACGAACTGTATTATTTCACCATGTATGTATAGTATAAGATTTTTTATATAAAAACCAAAAAAAAAAAATTAAATAAATTTAAAATCGTTTCAAGCGACTCTTGTTAAACAAGACACTTGACTACACTTATATCAAAGAAACAGCTGTTGCTTGTTTGCGGAGCATAAGTTCTTTCATTGATAAATTTATAAGAATAAAATAAAATTACTTAATATATTTTATTATAACATACATATTTCAATACTTAAACAAACGTAAGTAAACATTTTAATAATTAGCTAATTAATAGTACAAACGTAAATGTGAATTTACTCATAGAAAATGGAAAGTGATGGGGATGTTGCTTCAATCAAAAAACAAAAAGTTGCTATAGAATGGCAGGATGAAGAAGTCTTTGAATTAATTTCATTAATTAAGTGCATAAGTGTTTATGGGATGCAGCGGAAAATGGCTACCACAACAAAACCCTAAGAGACCTTGCTTGGAGAGATATTGCCGAACATTTTGAATCCAAGTTTGCTCCAGCTGACCTTACCGCCAAATGGAACAATTTGAGAATCCAATGTCGAAGCTATGCAGCTAGAGTTAAAACAAAATCAGGCCAGGGTATAGTTGATGCACCGAAATGGAAGTTCTACAAAAGCATGAGCTTTGTAGGGCGGGCTGAGGATTGTCAAACTCAGCAAACAATCTCGAATTAGTTTTAGAAGATGGTGATAACAACTGTAAGTGTAAAATCATAAGTATATATACTTTTCAATATGTTATATATGTACATATTTTTCAGCATCCGAAAATTCATTACATCCGATTGTAGAAACATCAACACAACGACAAGCTACACCACGTCGTCAACAAATTGTAGGCAATCAAACTGCTGCAACCCAAATTGCAGAAACTATGCGGGAAGCAGTAACCGCCATTAAAGAAAGGACACAAAATAATATTAGTCCAAATGCCACACTTGCAAACTATATATTAAGTGAGCTTAACACGCTTAATGATAAAGCAGCAGCGAATGTGCATAAAAAATTGACAATATTTTTTCTCCAGTGTCTAGAGGATGAGCGGGAAACTGAATATTTTCATTTTTAGGTTAAATTTTAACTTTGAAAATCAATCTTTTTTTTAAATCGAAAACGTTTTTTAATTATTAAACTTTATTTACTTGACTTTACTTTAAAAAACATGTAAAAACATGCATACATATGTATGTATATATGTATATACATTATAAAACATTTAAGGTGTTAAATTTTGAATTCGAAGATATTTTTCTTTTGTTTATTGAAATAAATGTTTTTTGTTTTGTTTTTTTCAATAAAGTTTTTAAAACAATACTCTTACTCCTTACATTATTGGTTGGTTGTTGATTTGTTCGTTTTTTTATGTTTATGTGCTGTTAGCTTTAGTTAATCATAAGCTTTTATATATTTTTATATTGAAAGGGCACTTCTCCTTACTCTACGAAGTATTGGGAAAATTCTTCTCTAATATATGAAGTCTCTTGGCTTACGTATGAACGGTGTGCTTGAAGGTTAGGAAGATTTTGTACACTCTGATCACTGCGCCATTCACCGGGAATCAAAACGCCATCTGCTGTATAATGGTCAACAAGATTTGGATTAAAGTACACAGAACTTTTTCGAGTCAACAAATAGTTGTGCAGTGTGCAACACGCAAGAGTTATTTGCCTTGTTTTGGACGGTTTAAGCTTAATTGGGCTGCGCATTACTCGAAATCGTGCAGATATTATACCAAATGCATTTTCAATCACTCTTCTGGCTCGTGACAATCTATAATTAAAAACTCTTTGTATGGCGTTTAAGTTGCGTGCACTAAAAGGCTTTAAGATGTTTGGTGTTAATGCGAAGGCATCGTCAGCAACTAAAACATATGGAACGGGTAAAGTTCTCAGCGGTAGCGGTTTTGGCGTAGGCAAATTAAGTTTTTTGCTTGTTAGCGCTTGATTAAAAGAGGTTTTGCGAAAAACTCCACCATCAGATATGCGGCCATTTGACCCAACATCGATGTACAGAGACTTGTATGTTGCATCGGCTATAGCCATTAGAACAATGCTGTGTGTTCCTACAAAATAATAAAACTTAAAAAATTCGCTAAAATAAACTATAGTCGACAACAACATTAACCTTTATAGTTATAATAAATGCTTCCAGAATGTGGTGGAGCAGTCATCACTACATGTTTCCCATCCAAGGAACCAATACAATTGGGAAAATTCCACATTTTTAAAAATGGCTCAGAAATTTTTTTCCACTCCTCTTCTCTTGATGGCATCTAAAACAAAATCACGAAGTATAAAGAGTAAACAAATACATATAATTATAATATATAATTATTTTTACCTTTAAATAGTGTAACAGAAGAACTTTATAAATTGCCTCACATGTATCGGGAATTATTCCTGAAATCGTATTGTGAGGGATTCGAAATACGTACTGCAGAGATCGAAAACTCTCGCCAGTCGCCAAGTACCGGAGTGTTACTACCAAACGCTCAGAAGGGGAAATTGGTTCTCGAAGTTTTGTAGTCTCTTTAGTTATTAATAGTGTCACTAATTGTAGCTATAAAGGGATTGAAAGGCATTTTGTTAAAATAATTGCATATCTTATTAGTACTTACCAAATGATCAAAATCACTAGAACTCATTCGTAGAAAATTTTTGTACAGCTCTGGAGTTTCTGATCGCAGCTCCAGTAATAATTTTGCGCAACACCCTTCCTCCTTTCGACGTCGAATCCAGTCCCGCATCCACTGCCTTTTCTTATTTTTCCTCAAATCCTCTTCTAAAAAGAGAACTGATGCTGCTCCACAGCTTAATAAAAGAAATTCTTCACATATCCCGATATCCATTTTTTGTAAATTTGTCAGCATACAAATGTGTATTTTTGGGTAAAATAGATTTTTGTTTTTTAACAGTTTAATCAAATATTTTTTTTAATAAAATATTTTTTTAAGTGTGAACACAGAGCAAACATGTTTTGCTAAATAATTATTTGCAGCTATTTTACGTGTGTTTGGAGAAACAAAATAAAACAAATAAATGTGTCTAGTGTGACCATAAAACAAAATTCGTATTGTTTTGACACATTTTCGAGCAAATACGAGCAAACAAATTTTTAGCAAATATTTGACAAATCTGACCGTACCTTAAGCATTCGCATAACTCTTAAGGTACGGTCACATTAGTCAAGCATTTGACTGAAATCGACAAAAATTTATTTGCCGTAGTCTGACCACAAAATATTTTCTAGAAGCAAATAACATCACAGCTGATTTTGGGCAAATAAAATTATTTGCCAGTAAACAAAAATGTTTCTAATGTGAACATAGTGTGACCACTCGGCCGCAAATATTTGACTCATTTTTAGGCAAATAAATATTTGTTCTTACAAAGTTTTTGTAAGAACAAACAGAGACAAATAACATCTGTATCAACAATGTTGCCCAGTATTTAAACTAAATTATTAAGTTTCGGAAAAACTCGCTGATAACTTTAAACTTATATGTGTATTAAATAAAAACAAAATACTGTAAGCAATTAAAAATAAAATTATAGATAAAAAATAATAAAGTGCAATTTTTGGAAGAAATAGTAAATTAAAAAAGTTGTCGGGCCACATATTCTTCGAGTTATATATCATCAAAGTATTTTATATATAATTTGGTATATTTCGACATGAATGGTGAAAACTTTCAAAGTTGTATGTAAAAAAGATGTGGCATTGGGGATTATTAAATGTTCTTTTATAAATTTTTAGTAAAGTATTAGTTTAAAGTTAAGTCGCAAGAAATTTTATAACTTGAAAATTTGCGTTGCCGCTAAATTAAAGTTAAGTTAAAGTTTAAAGTTGTAAATTATATACTGTTATATATCTGCACATAAACCTATGATAAGGTTGAGATGCATTTTGTTTCAAAATGCATATAGATAACTTTTAAATGAAGTTATATATGACAACAAGCAACATACTTTCACTTTAAGAATCAATATCGATTAATTTATATTAAACAAGAATTAAGCACGGATTAATTTAACCAACATAAATTAAACTTTAATTAAGATTTGCACAGTGCCCACGCATTTTAACTGCTTAAAAAGACGTAAAAAGTCGGCTATGTGCAAAACAAAACCAAAATAATTCTTCTACCCCACTTGAAGCGTGGGAATAGAGCTAAGAGTCATTAGTGAATATCCATTTTAAGCAGCTAAACTGTTTTGCATCATTTTCGATTTGCAATCAAAAGAGATATGTTCTATAAGTACTAAGCTGAAAGATTATTTTTGCAATTAATGTAAACAGATCTTTTTAATATAAATATATTCGTTTAACGGTATGTTATAATGCGACAATTTTTAAAAACTATATGTACAAGAGTTTTTCCCCTATTTCCCGAAATCTGAAACATTAAAATTTCTTAAAAATTGTAGAACTTTGTATCCCAATAAAAATTTTGCATATTCGTAGTTTAATTCTTTGTGAAATTGGCTTTTTAATTTAAGCGACTTTTTATTTCAACATATAATTTATCTACACTTATATCAAGTAAACAAATAAACAGCTGTAGTTTGAAAAATATATTAAATAAATTAAAAGTTTTTAGAAATTTTAATCAAAAAAATGTAATGAATGAATATTAAAATTTATTGTTAAGAAGTGGAATATAATTCCTATTTAGCTTCATCCTCTTATTGTGCTCCTTCTTTAGAACACCTTTTGGAGCTTCTTTATAGCATAGAATATGAAAAATTTGATATTGTTGCTTGGCTTTGTTTATTTGGAACTTTCATACATGGGAGTTATTCATTATAAACTTTCTTCTCACATTGCCATTATGTGTAATAGTTATTTTAAAGGAATCTGTATAAATAATACATGCGGGTGTATATATATAATATTAGCCACCATTATTTGACCAACTTTTATAGTTTATTGCTATCAGCGGTGGATATTTTATTTTTATATTAAAAACTGGCATTTAATTTCTCGTACAAAGTATAGGAAACGTGTATTATAGGAAGAGAATAAAAACTTCATTCGGGACTTTTAAAAAGATGCGCCCAGTGTCTGCCTAGATGGAAAAAATTTTTCGACAGTTGTATATTGTTGTTCCGACTACAAATGGTTATTGTTTGTTTGTTTTAAACTTATGTATATTGTACTACAATTAAATAGTTAAGAGTAGCAACTATTTTTCATCATTTGTATTTAGCATTTATCAATATTTTACACGTTTTCTTTGCAATAACTTTGAAATAATGCCGAAGAAATTGAATGGCAGTGAAGACATCCCATGCGCAGCAGTTTGTGAGCAAATAAATTTGTGTTTTTTTTATCGGTCTCATCAAATATATTTTTAAGGCAAATATTTTAAATGTGACCGCACATAAAACATGTTTGCCTGTATTTTATTTGACATTACTTCATAGCTGTTTCAACAAATAAAAATAGGCAAATAAATGTGCGTAGTGTGACCACAAAACAAATTCTGTATTGTTTTGAAAAAAATTTAGGCCAAACAAGAGCAAACAATTTTTAGGCAAATGTTTGTCATATGTGACCGTACCTTTAGGGATCAGCCCCAAATTTGTCACATTTTTTGCATAAAATTAAATTTTACACCCCGTATCCAAATTGTTTTTAATTTTTTGCTGCGTCCGCAAACTAAGTATTTAACCAGCGTAGAAACACATAATACTCACTATTTCTTTTTAAAAATTCTTTGATGTAGGTGCCGCGATACAATTTTAAATAACAAAGATCCCATTTCGAAAACTATTCCAAGCACTGAACGAATAGGCAACCAGGGAACGAAGCCGATGTCAAATCGGCGGCGGCTAAGCAAAATATTTACGGCGGCGGCTCAAAGTCGGCTGAAGTCGACATATTTTCGGCGGCGGCGGCTAAGTTAATATTAATTCAGCGGCGGCTCAAAGACGACTAAGCCGGCGACTGTTATTAATAAAATTCAAAATATATATATTTTCCCTTTAATAAGAAAATTTATTATTTGGAATATATTTTATATTATTTTACTTTAATCGTGCTTGAATTCTTCAAATACAAATATTTCATGATATTCTTTGAAATATTTATTATTTTAAACTAAACTAAAAAATGAAATGTATTACTGCCTGGAAAGCATATCCATATGGCCATTTCGCTACTGCCTTATTGATTCAATGGAGTTCTCATTTAATCAATTTGGCTTTTTGTATAAGACTCTGAGGTTTTCCTACAAAATTTGGGTAGAATCCACTGATGAGCTACATATGAGCAGTAGCGAAATGACCACATGGATATGCTTTCTCTGCAGTAATACATTTCATTTTTTAGTTTAATTTTAAATAATAAATATTTCATGAGAATATCATGAAATATTTATATTTGAAGAATTCAAGCACAATTAATGTAAAACAATATATATTTTTCCATTCAATTTATTTTAGAAAAAAATATAAATTAAAAAATAATAATTTTATTATGTACAAACATAAAAACAGCATAGCATAACACACACATAACTATTTAGTGCACTGCTAGATTATTTTTTTTTTTGGTATTTTAAAATCTCTTTCTTACTTTTAAATGAAAGGTATATGAATTTTTTCTTTCGTTAGTGAGAATGGGAACAGCAAAGTAATGTGATAGCGCTCATTTTCACATTTGGAGTATTTGTTTCACTTCATAAAAAATAGTTAAAATTTTCTTTAGTTCCGCATGCATATATCTTAGGACGTATTACTAAAAACTAATAAATGGAAATAAACGAATTTCTCCTGCAGATAAAAATAGGTTCAAAAACCAACATTTGTGAAGTGAAATGAAAAATGCAATAATTGTAAACTAAATCGATGCCTATAATATCATTTGCTTTTACTCACGAAACAAAAAATTGATTTACATTTTATTGAAAGCAGGTTGGTGAAAACCAAAACTCATCTTTTTTTCATTAAAAATTCATGTTATATAAAATAAAATTTTAAAAATATTAACAACTGTAAAATTTAATCTGGTAGAACTTTGCTTTATTGTAATAATTAGGTAATAAATAGCAACAATTATTCTTAAAAGTTGTGTAGTCAGAACACCAAATTTTCGATATATAAGAAATTTAGTGTTTTCAAAATGAACTTGAAAAAGCATACAGTAGGTAAACACATCTGTATTAACGAATAACAAAACTTAAAAGAGCTAAAAGTTACCCATGTATTTTTAGACAAAAAGGTAAAAAAGGAAGTTGTCTCAAACAATTTTAATGAGGAATTGTTCTTTATTTGGGGGCTTAGCTGACACAGTCGGCTTACATTTTTAGCCGATGTTAGCCGTCTACTTCGGCGGCGGCTCAATAATTGAAGTATATGTCGGCGGCGGCTATTAGTCGACTATGAGCCGATCGGCTTCGTTCCCTGTAGACAACTGTACCGAGGAACAAAAAGTCGGCGTCGATTTGTGAGAGCCGCCACCGACAAACAAAAACGCAAGAGCAGAAATTATAACGGAAGAGAAGAAAACTAACTCTGAACTCTATACCTTTTTGATTTGAAAAAACCGTAGTATTTTTATAGTTCATAACAAAAATGTAAACAAATTTTACAAAAAAATAAGCGTAATTAAATGCGGTCACAATTCGTCAAGTTTTAATGCACTGAAAATAAAAAAAAATAATTAAGAAGCCCCAACTTTTTAGAATCAGATTTTCAGGTTGTAACTTTCGTCATTTTCGAAATGAATGAACTACATCTCAGGCATTTACTCATTATGTGAAATGGGTTTTTAGCTATAAAATACAAATTAAGGACCGTACATCAAAACGACTAATATCTATCGAGACTAAAAATACGAATCAAACTCCCTTTCAATTGTTTTCTAAAAAACTTTCTGAAAAAACTTATAGGGAAACAAAATTCTAAAAACTGGGGAAAAAAATTTTTAAATATATAAAATTAGTTTTTCACTCATTACTCGAAAACTATTTCGCTCGCAAATTATGCAGTATCTGCAACCGATAGAGAACAAAAATACGAATCAAACGTTGTCCAAATTGTTTTCTGAAAAGCTTTCTGGAAAGACAATTGTCCAAATATATTAAATTAGTTTTTCATTTAAAACTTTCACGCGCACATATTAAACTACCTGTATTCAACAGAGGACTAAAATACAAATCAAACGTGATCCCATTATTTTCTTAAAAAACATTTTGAAAAAAGGTAAGGGTAGGAAACTTTAGATAAAATAATTTTATCAAATTGTTGTTTGTTTAAATGTTCTTAGTAAAACATATATTAAAGTAGTGAAAGGAAAAATAAATAAAATAAAATAGGAATTTTCCATATAAAATATCCAAAAGCTTGTTTAGATTTTTTCGTTTTTTATTTATTTTAAATCTTCTTAAATTTATAAGGTACAATGAACGAGATTTTACTTAAAAGTACTTCAACACTTCGAGTCTATCAATTGAATATAAAAACTAATAATAAAGCACAGTGTAAAGGAATATTGTTTAAAAGCATCATACGTTCGTTAGAGATGTATAAGAAATTTAGTAAAGCCATCACTGAATGTATTTTTTGTTAAAAAGAATCTCAGTGGTGTCTTATTAAATTTCTTATTGTTTTGAAATTAGACGACCTGCATTTTTCGTTAAATGACAGCGTCAGATTCCTGTTAAACGTACTTATCATTTTGTATCTGAAGTTGCTATGTAGTAATTCGAGGTAGATTATGTATTATTTTCAGATTTTTCTTCTGAATAATATGGAGCTTTTTTGTGTGTGTTTTAGCAGTCTTGTGATACCATACTTGGCAACCGTAGGTCATTATTGGTCTAATGCACATTTTATATACTAGAATCTTGTTCTTAACATTAAGCTTAGATCTACGGTTAAGGACAGCAAACAGTGCACGGCTACATCTTATTGCTTCATTGCAAGCGTATTCAACATGTTGTTTGAACCTTAGCTTTTTATTTAGAATAACCCCTAAATATTTAATCTGATCTTCCATATGTATAATATTTCCACTGAGCAGCAGAATTTTAGATGGGGCACGTTTTGGAGACTTATTATATGGAAATATAATAGCTTTAGTTTTTGCGTGGTTGACCTTAATTTTCCATTTGTCAAAGTACATTTGAGGCTGCTGTAGTCTAGGTGGTAAGCACGTTGACTACAAATCTGACTGAACTGGGTTCAACCCTTGCGGCAGTCGAAAAATAAAAAATGTTTTTTTCTGTTTAATGGTATAAATACATAAGCAGAATTAACATAAAGACATGCAGCCTCCTTCGTCGGTACTTCTTCATAGCATATTCGCCGGCGAAGTAAAATAATTAATAAAATGGGTATATCTATCTCCTTTCACCACCTGTCTTCTCTCTCATCTATCCCTTTCCTAAAGAATGTAGCACGGTTAAAAAACTAAGTAGGCATTAATGCCTGAAGTGATACTTCTCTTTAAAAAAAAAAACAAAAAAAAAAAAAAACATTTGGTTTGAGAGAAGAATACTTTGCATTCGCTTCACTATTGCGTTAGAAACTTTGCCGCAACATAAAAAGGCGCTATCGTCGGAATAAAATGCCGCTCCTTGATTTCTGCCAACTTTAATATCCGAGGTAAATAAAGCATACAGTGTAGGCGCCAAGCTGACCCCTGGGGTAAACCTGCAGGTATACTTTTTTCAGTAGATATTCCGTTGTCCACGCAAACAACAAATGTACGATTATATACAAAACTTTTAATAATTTTTATTAAATACATTGGGAAGTCAAACAAGCTGAGTTTGAACAGTAATCCATCATTCCAAATGGTATCGAATGCTTTTTCTATGTCTAGAAATATAACGCTAGTGCTTTTACGATTGCTTTTGTTGTTTTCGATAAAGTTAACAACCCATTTTAGTTGGTGTACGGTGGAGTGTTCTTTCCGAAACCCGAACTGTTGGTCGATAATAAGATTTTTCTGATTGGCAAAATTTACTATTCTATTGTGAATAATCTTTTCAAATATCTTTGCACAAATGCTTTAAATACTGATTGGTCTATAACTGGAACGAAGTTTTGGATCCTTTCCAGTTTTATGAATTGGGACTACTTTTGCTTTTTTTAAACTAGACGGAAAGTGAAAATTATTCATACAAAAATTGAAAAAGTTACTTAGTGTTTCATAAAAGAAATCCGACTTATTTGTAAGGATAATACTGTTTATTTCATCCAGACACGGAGCTTTTCCGTTTTTCAATACGAAAACAAAAGATTTTACCTCTTCGATGTCTGTAAGTTCAATGCTGCTGTCCTGGTGACTTTCGCGTAGGGTTAAGTACATGCAGGAGTTCAGGTGATAGTTTTATTGGTGTGCGTATTTATCATGTATTGTGTCAAAATTTGTTTACATTTATTTCAATTTTTATTTTGCTCTTGTTTTTTACGTGTTTCTTTTCATTTTTATTATGTTCTATCAGGGATGGTAAACGAAATATTCAAATTACACTTTTCGAACTCAAGTTGCATTGAACATCCTTTTATTGAATTTTTGTTTAAATTTATATTGATATAGTCATTTAGAGGTCATTCTCTTACTTTTTTTATAATAATTAAGAAAAATTCATATTAATTTTTTAGTTAGAAAAATGATAAAATGTTAGCCACTTTACTGTCTCTGAACTGTTTTTTGACATAATACATGATTTTACACAAACAAAATGCCTGTTGTTGTTGTTGTTCTAATGTTGTATTTGTTGTAGACTTGCAACTACTTAATATAGATATGCTTTGCGTATTACCAAATGCGTCAGCAAGAACATTTGCTTTTTCTTCACCGGTTTTCAATACATCGTCATTTACGAGTAAATCCGAAATAGGTGGATTCTTACCCTTCAACGCCCTTGTTAGTTTCCAAAACTTTTTTGAATCAGATGGCAGTTTATTTAAAAATTTTGATGAAGCTTCATTCCTTTCTTTATTCAAGTGAAACTCAATTAGCCAGTTAAGCTGCTTTAAGATACAGTTATACTGTAATCTAAGATTATGATACCTACGCCTCTGAAATTTACGCCTGTATTTATTTCTCTGAGCAATTAGCATTTTTGATGTGTTCGGGACTTCTCTCTGCCAGACTTCTCTTTGTACAGACGGTATTTTATTGAAAGCCTCAGTAACAATAGCCGTCAATTTATTAAAGAACAAATCGACGTCGTTGGGGGTAGTCTATATTTTCCCAATGCCACGACATCTGATTTCGTTGTCAGCACAGTTTCTTACTGCAGGCCAGTTTGCACGGTTATAAAGCGGGACCAGATTTAATCTTGCATGACATTGACCATAAATAGAACATGGTCTGACCGTAAAATACCCTCATGAGATTCCAATGTTGAAAAAGAAATACTAGAGTTGGATAACAGAATATCTACTGTGGACGGTTGTGCCGGGATTAAGTTCTGACCATACCGTGTAAATGAATTTGGAAAGTAAATATAATAATTATTCGAAAGGCTATACGTATACAGCTCTTTACCAGCAGAGTTGTTAGATACACAGTTCCAATGTATATGACGAGCGTTCAGATCCCCAAATAAAAATAAGTCTTTTGAAAATTGAGTATGCCTATCTAGGTCCGAAAAAAGCACAAACTATAATCGGGGTTGTACGCAGATATAAAAATTACCGGGCGTCTATTAATCATGACTTGTATAGAGATATTCTCAATACACTGTGTCTTAATTTGAGGTAATAACTTATGAACTAAATTAATTTTTACCGCTAATAATACTCCACCACCATGGGATTGACGATCTTCTCGATATACTTTGTATCTACCAGCTTGTTTAGATTTATATAAAATAAATTTAAAGAAATTTTATATGCCATTATAATTATTTGTTTTTAAAGTGTTCCTTGGTTTCAGTTGCATCCATAAAATTTTAGGTCTAACAACACAAAATTAGCTTTTGAAATCTGGTGTGGAAGATAATAATAGCTTCTTTAACCCTTTCGGGACTACTGGGATAATACGTCCCAGCAATTTTCAAACTGTCTTTTTTCTTTATTTTCAACGCAATCGCCAGGGAGGTAGAACTGCCAAACGTCCAAAAACGGATAGCATCAATATTGGAGACCACTTGCCAGTAGAGCAAGAGAAGCGTTGTCGCTGTGTCCGCTGTTCTTCACTTGGCATAGAAAAGCGAACAAAGATGATATGCTCAGATTGTAACAACGCCTTATGTTAAAAGTGTTTTGGGCCATTCCACAAATAAATACCTAATTACATTCCTAAAATGTTAAAAATAAATGTAAACTTTTATCTCAATCTAATAATATATATATTTTAGTTGTCTTTTTAATTTCGAATCGCTCTTCGAGAACACTGATTGTGATTTTATGCCCGATGAAAACACTTGTTGGGATTATATGTCCCAGGATAAAAGGACGAATTTAAAATTTTTAAGTATGGAGAACACAATTCTTTTATCATACCTTTTAGAATATGAAAAAAATTTTACCATACATAATTTGGTTTGCAAAATAAAACTCCGTCCCGAAAGGGTTAAAACTTGATTGTATGATAAGTCTTACCTAATTAAGATCAAGGCGCTTGGAATCGGGAAATACTAAGTTTTATGAACAACTGGTGAGGTTCGCCAAAAGGGTAAAAATGAACATTCAGTTTGTCGTTCTGGATTTACACTTTCAGCTTCTTTATGTTGTAAGCGCACACCATACACTACACTATTCTCAGTTAAACACAATTGTTAAATATATTTTCTGCTATTTAATTTTGCTGATAGTACAACCTTGCTGTATGCCTGAATAGGCAGCCATTTCGCCTTTTCTAGACAGAGCACAAAAAAATAAATCTATATTGTTATTTAGTTCACTTGTTTGTAGAGGATAAGAAAAATTAGCAGTTATAGTTTATACAATATATTAGCCCAATTCACAATCTTGTGCAAATGGTCTTGAATCATAGCATTTGCAAAATTGTGTAGCATATTTTTAGTCTACACCAACAAAACATATAAACCCATTCACAATCTTGTGCAAATGGTCTTGCATCATAGCATTTGTAAATTGTGTGTGTTTCACATACGGCATATGTGACGACATAACCTCTAATTGTTGAAGAGAAAACTGAAATGTTTAAAACAGTGATATCAACGGTTAATTTTTTAAGCAATAACAATTTAGAAAAAAGAACGACAAGCACAATACCGCTTTTACTTATTATTTATATCAAAATGGCTATATATTAAATTTGCCATAATATAAAATTGCACTAGTTCGTTATAAGAACACGTCATAAGTTGAAAACTATTTGTTCAATTCAGGTACTTGGCGTAATTCGCATGAAGTACATGTTACAAACTTAAAATTAATTTAGTCGGTACATTTTTTCTTATTTATTTTTACATTTGAGGTTGTTAGTTGCCCTAATAAAACAATTAACATACATGTCTTGCTTATTGTACACGCAAAATAATAATATTTATGCAAGTGCTATTTATAAGTTGTAAAAGAAACATTTTAAAAATTTACATTGAATAAAAAATTGTTGTAAGCAAATTCATATTTACGGTATTTTTGAACTTTCGCTACCTGTGAAGGGCACACATCCCTTTATCTTAAAAAATTAAACTCATATTTGTTACAAACTCATAAAAAATAATTATTTCCAAAAAAAAAAAAATCTTTCTGCTATTTCTTAGAAATATCTACATTGTAAGTGTCACCATCATTATTTTTTTTACGCATGTACACACATAAGAAAACTTAAAATAATTTTCAAATACTCGTGGTACTGAAAAAAGTGGACCTGATTATTGGAGTAATAAGGGGAATAAGTCAAATTTCTATTCATTTTTTACCGTAAAATAATTGGTGCTGAATTTAATTTTAAGAATGCAATAAACGGTTATATTCTCCATATACTAAATTTTAATATTTTTTTATATCATTATCTTTTCTAATATCTCAAGCACTTGGTCATTTTTTAAAATAAAAATATGCCACCATATGGTGGCATCTTCAGGAAACAGAAAACAAAAATATTAATAATTATTTTTTTACAAACATTTAAAAAAAATGTTTAAGGCTTTCTGTTCTTTTCTGTCTTGGTTAACAAGTTATGGAAATGCCCAAAAATTATTTTTTAGCCTACAATCAATTTATATACATATATTCTCTACAAAAATTCAAAAATATTTTATTTTATTTTCAGAATTATAACTTTTATCGTAAAAATATTTTCAGCGAAAATTTTAAAAGTGGAAGTTAGTATCACTGAAAACATCTGTTGCCATATAGTTTTACATATCAAAATAGAGCGTGCTTTAAATAAAAAACTGACACATGTTATAACACATAGGAAAAAAACATATGTTATATTTCATGAGTTTTACACGGTGTGTATTGATTTACATATGGAAAATCTGACATTCCATATGACTTGTACACGCCGTCTAAACACAGCATAAGTGTGTATGTGTTAGTTTTGTTCTGCTTGTGCGGGGTTGAAGCTGGTTGATAAATTGTGCCAACCAAAAATCACTCTCTTCACCGAATAAAGCCTTCAAACTGCGATTTTATGCCAGCAAAATTAGTCTAGTGTGAAAACCCTCAATAATAACAAGATCAGTCTGCATTGAATAATGATACAGAATTCACATTACTGTTATCATATAGTTAAAAGCAATTTCAGATTTTGGTCATATAAAATATTACCATCAGCCAGCTAGTGCTACCGCAAATGGTCAACCGGCGTTGATTGTTTTCACATAGAATAGGTTTTTGGCATCTTTTACGCAAGAGGCGAAAATATACCGGGAAAAACTTATTAACATAATTTTGCGCTTGGTTGAAAAATTTGGTACATATCAGAGAACGGCACGAGTACACCGCGATAAAAAGTTGCGGTGTTTATTTTACCCATTCTTGTAAGTGTTTTTTGTTGTGGGTATATTTAAAACAAAGACCCAAAAAACGAGTCTCAAAAATATCGCAATCAGAATTTTAAGTTTTTCTATACTCGTGCGCGAGAATCTTTTAATTCTCTTTATTTGTAAGCAGCGTTGCCATATTTTTACCCTATTAAAGTTTTTTACTGTCGTTTATGAAATTCTGGATTGTATGCGGATGTATTTATAAACAATAAAAAAACAAAATTTGATCAAATATATTGCTTAAACATTATAAGCAGAAAAACAGGCAACAACCGTTTTCATACGTATCAAATACAACACATATTTAATGAATAAAATGCAATAAAAACCGCTTAAAGGCAGAGCATTTGTACACTATTTAAAGCAGGTATAATTATTTTGTTGCTGTTTTTTAAGTACGTCTGACTTAAAAAAACCAAAACAAAAACGTAATATAATAAACAATGAAATATTCTTGAGTTATTAGTAAACTTTTGTTGTGTTTTTAATAAATGAAAATGTGTCAAATTTTACGGGTTCTATTTAATTTATTTTCTGTTATGTATTAAAATTTCATAATTTCAAAGAAGTATGTATGTTAGCTAATTTAGACATTGGCGACTTTTGACATTGTGTTTGATTTAATAATTCTGATCTGATAACTCTGTTTTCCTCTCACTACACACGTTAAAATCTCTCTCTTGGTGTTTGCTGTGAGTATGAGTACGAATAAAGTAAAGCCAGCATCGCAAACATTTTACTTGAGTATGCTAGACACTTAAACTCATCAATATTCAAATAGAATGGGTATAGTAAATACTCGCATAAAAGAAATGCGGTGGCGATCATACCGCAACCGCATTTAAGATGAGTATACTTATGCTAAAAACATAATCAAAGGCTACTGACCATCGACTACCGATTAATTTTTTTAACAACTACCGACCACTAACTACAAAAAATAAACATCTCTTTTGACATATGTATTAAAGTTCACCAAAACAAACTTGATTTTTTAAGTGAATTTGTGTAAAAAATAAATTTCGAATGTCTCAAGAAAATTTAATTAACTTTATAAGTACTATTGCTAAAATAGTGGAAACAACGACTTCAGTGTATGAAGTGTCCACGACCATATTGACATGTAAATGGAACTAAACATTTACATTAAACAATATAATAAATACATACAAACAGTAAAAATTACTGTTATATACTTACCAATTTCAATAAAAAACCCAAAAAATAAATATGAATGAAAAAAATTAGAAATTGATGAAAAAAGAACTAAATGGAAAATTGCACAAACAAAAAGTAAACGAAAAATGCGCCAAATAAATAGTAAATGAAAAATGTAAACGAATGAACAGATGATTATAATTTTTCAATGGTGCCACTTTAAAAGTTTTTCGCGTTTTTAATAGCGATATTTAATGTATTGCGTTTTTAAAACCACCATTTCATGCATTTATTGTATAGGCAGCACTAATCTGTTTTTTGTAGCCAAGAAAAATAGAAATTAGCCTAAGTTGGATACGGGCTACAAAAGTAGCCGTGTAGTCGTGTAGCGGGTAAAAGAATTATGCTCATAAGCACGCATGTATTCTAATTTTAACATCTTGTAGTCGATGGTCGGTGGTCGGTGGACATGATTGTGTTTATTGCATTAGAGTATTAAAAATAAACACTCTTGCAGTTCTCTGGTACAAATGCCAAAAAGTATAAAAACACCTTATTTTACAACTAAAAATAGTTGCAGAAAATATGTTATTTCATATCCACTTGGTTTTCAGCCAACCAATAAGTGAAATTTTTCTAAAGTAATAAATACATTAAAAAGACGAAGGGTGGCTGACGATGATTCAAGAGCAGACTCAAGAAAAAGTTAGTTACGTCCTAATCATTTGATATCAAGAAGTTATATTATTAAAAGGAGTTAAATATACTCGTAAGATTCTAATGTATTGAAATAAAAATATAAGTGCAATCAAAAATGTTTTGCAATAAAATATGTTTATAGATATAATATCGAAGCATAAGTTTTTCATATTGCATGCAATACATAAGCTAAGTAAAAATATACATATATATACTTTTATTCCTAAAACCGATTAATGAAAAGGTGCCAAAAAAAACCAAAACTCATTTTTATAAATAAATGCACTACGAATCCAACTGTATGACTGTCATTTGCGAACAACTAGTCGTTTATAGGGTATACCCCTATAAGTTTGCTATTTTCCTATATAATATATAAATTTTAGAATTATTTGTGTAAAATTTCAAGACTCTTAACTTGGAGAAAATTAAGTACTCTGGAGAAACCGTAGAAAATATAAACCTTTAAATTAAAGGATGTCCCAATATTACACAAGCAGAAAATATAAACCGTTAAATTAAAGGATGTTCCAATATTAGCGTGAATTTCACGTAGTATATGGCTTTAGTTTTTCAACCTTAGAAGCAGACATTTTGAATTCACATAGAGTATGTACATGTCTGCTATAAAAATAAATTGTGAACAATAAATTTAAAAATTAAAAGGTGTTTCCAAAAGACCGTAAATTTACGAATATTAACTTATCTTTTAAACCGTTGTAGGTAGACGCTTAAAATTTGTACTGCTATGTCTGCTGTGAGTTAAAGTACAAAAATAAAATTGAGCGTGTCCTGAGAGCAACATGATTTTACATCCATGGCTTTTTTTTATCCTGAGACTATAAATTTGCGCAGAGTATGAATTGCCTAATCATGAAAATATTGACTGACAAGTGTGCTAAAAACTTTTAATGTCAACGCCATTTAATTAAAGCATATTTTGTAGTTAGTATGTAGTTCAGCGTGAATATATAGTAAGTTAAAAATATTTAATTAGAAGCGAACAATATTATAAAATCTATTTTTAAAATATCGAACTAAATATTATGCATCAGAATTTAAAATGGAAAGCCAAAAATTTTAAGTTTTTATCCAAAAAATAAAAAATACATGGTTAAAAAACAACAAAAAAAAAAGTTTTTTTTACTGAATTTAAAAACAAAAAATATCAAAAATGTATATACAATTCGAAAGAAAGCACCAAGGCACATTAATTTTACAGGTAATAGCAGTTCTAAAACAACTACAACAATATGTAAACAACATGTGTTTTGTTTTTGTAAAATATATTTTCAGATGTCAAATCAACTGACGCACAGTGGTTTGAAAACAATTTTTTTCTTGGACAAATTTCGGTATCTTATGAACCGCTCAATATATCTCAATGAAATTTTACAGAGGCAGGGCAGAGGGCTTCTCAGTAAATCTACGGACGGTCAGGCTTCTGCGTGGGCTCCAAATTTAGGTAATTCGGACATATAATTTTTTGAAAAAGTCATCAAAAGTTTATTTTCGTTAAAAAGTTACAAGCCTCTGAATTAAGAAAATGTTAAAAATATCGTTTTTAAGGTTTTTTTTCCAAAAAGGTATTCTTATATATTTTTTTTTGCTTATGTAATTTAAATTTACTTGTTTACTTTGTTTAAACCATTTTAAAGATAAACTATAGCGAATGCGAATAAAAGCATTTTCTCAAAAAAAAAAAATACTTTTTTAATCTTTACACACTGACGCTTTTATTGAGAATAATTAAGAATAAAAAAATAAAAAGGAATTCAAGAATAAAAAACAAAACAAAATAGTGATGTTAACATGTGAGTTGCGCTTTTAGTGCATTATTTCTAACACTCCTCCTCAACTCACGTGTCAACATTATAAAATACACAATAAACAGAACTATTATACAGTCAAATTTAAGGCCTTCATCAACTTTAAATGTACCGCTTTCGAAAGATTTTTCGTAAAAATATCTGCGACCATATCGCCAGTATTACAATACTCCAGTTGTATGTTACCATTCTTGTAGACTTCTATTATGTGGTGATAGCAAATATCAATGTGTTTACTGCGGCTATGGTGGACTAAATTTTTAACAAGATGTATTGCGCTTAAGTTGTCGCAATGTATAGTGATTGGATCATCATTAAAAAGTTGAATTTCGCTGAGCAGTTTCCTTAAGAAAATGGCCTCCTTCGCAGCAGATGACAGGGCCATATACTCAGCTTCTATGCTGCTAAGTGCCACAGTAGATTGTTTTCTGCACTGGCAAGAGACTGCTCCGCCAGCAAAGTTAAATGTATAACCAGTAAAAGATTTACGATCGGTCATGTTCGGAAATGATTGACCGGTTCTGTGGTATTCTAACTGTATAGTAATTGTATGGCCTAAATATTTAAGAACGCGTTTAGCTGCAACCATATATTCGCGATGTGGATCAGTATTCATTTGTGACAATTTACATACGGAGTGTAATATATCGGGACGTGTTAGCAATCCGATGTGCATCAATGAGCCGATGAGAGATTGGTAGTGTACAGGATCAACTCGTTCACAATTACTATTATCGCACCTAATTTGGTATTTGGGCTCTAACGGCGTTACCACTGGTCGAAAATTTTCCATTTTGTATTGTTGCAAAAGTTGCCTTATCTGGGCACGTTGGCTTATTCGTATTTGGAACCATCCCTTTCGACTTCCATACTGATAAAGTATTTCACTTCGCCCTTATCTACGACATCAATGACTTGGGATTTTTTGCATTTAATCGGGTTAAGCTCATCTATGTTAGAGCTAGCGATTAGTAAATCGTCAACATATAGCGCTATTAAACTAAAGTTAGCATTTTTTCTAATCACGTATAGGCATGGCTTACTTTTACATTGAGAAAAACCAATGTCTTTTAGGATTAAATTTATCTTTTGATTCCACTGCCGCCCAGATTGTTTAAGACCATAAATGGCCTTCTTTAATTTTAAGACGCTACGAGGGGAATTTTCATCAACGAATTTATCCGGCTGTGCCATAAAAACATCCTCGTTAAGCTCACTATTTAAATAGGCAGTCGATACATCCATTTGGTGTAAATATAATTGAAATTCGGCAGCAAGAGCAAAAACCATTCTAATAGTCTCATATCGTACTACAGGCGAAAAAGTTTCAGTGTAGTTTACACCATACGTTTGCGAACATCCTCTTGCCACCAGTCTGGCCTTAAATCTCTCAATATTGCCATCTTTGTCCGTCTTCAGCGAGAACACCCATTTTGATCCTATAATTTTCTGTCCCTGTGGCAGCTCTGTCAGCTCCAGGTATTATTAACTAAGAGTGCCTTATACTCGCTTTGCATTGCCTGCCACCAGTTTTTTGCATACTCCCTACTTAATGCCTCGTCAACAGTTTCAGGAATTTTAATATTACCAGCGCGCGTATAATTGACCACATTATACTGCTTACGTTGTCTGCCTCGAGTGCCTGCTAGTAATTTCCATAGTCTACCGGGCCCAATTTTTCTTACGGGCTCATCCTTTTTATCTTCATATTCCGGATCGGCGGATGTACTCACAAGTTCTTCGACTTAATCCTTCAGCTTCACGCAGTCTGTATTCTCATTTTCGATTATGACTTCTAAAACCAATAAATAAAAAGAGATAAATATTTATTTTTGGTTTTTTAAATATTTAGAATCTTTATTTAAGGCAAGTTAGCAGGAGTTGCTTTCAGTCTTGCTCTAGAATTTAGATTAATTTGTTTTTAAAATTAGTTCAGCTTATATACTACTTATGAGAAGATTCTAGATTTAAATTTCACATGGTTTTTCATTAACACTGTGGGAATGTTTTTAAGAATTTAAATGTAATTAGATTTTTCTTAAAATTATTTATTGTTTCCCACAGCGGCAAGTATTTTGGTGTAACCTAATATGCATGGCTAAATTAATATAAATAAATTTACTTCAAATAGTTGTCTTTAAGTGATAAGTTTTTTAGTGACACATGACACTCGTTTGGCTATTTAAAGAATGCCTTTAAGAAAATTAAATCTTTCATATTGGTGTGGTTTAAAAGAATTAAATCATATTATGGTACACTTCAACGCTTTCATTTTTTGCAGTTGCTTCTACAAAGTAGACATCACAGCTTACAATAATTTTTCGCGAGGTCTTATCCATCAAACGAAATGCCTTCGACTCATCAGAATATCCGACCATCAGATATTCTTTGTCTTTTGGTCTAAATTTCCCATAGTGCTTTTTATTTAATGCGATAGCTATAGAACCAAACGTTTTTAGATGCGACACATTAGACTTTCGTTTAAACCAAACTTCATACGGGTTTTTGTCACACAGTGCCTTTGTTGGCGCTCTATTTCTCAAGTACACTGCCGTATTTATAGCTTCCGCTTCCCACAATGTCTCGTCTACCCCAGCTGCAACAATCATGCTTCAGGCCATCTCCACTAGCGTTCTATTAAAACGTTCGGCTCCCCCATTTTGTTGGGGTGTATGTGGTACAGTTAACTGTCTTTTAATTCCAGTCTTTTTCAAAAACTTATCAAATACACGATTGACAAATTCAGTGCCTTTGTCACTTCGTAAAATTTTAATCTTCTTATCTGTTTGGCGCTCTGCCTTAAATTTGACTGTATAACTGCCATCCCCAAATTAGCGCGTAAGACGCAAAGCAATGTAATTCATAGCTTTTGCGCTGGAATGTCATCCCTAAATAACAGCGTCAACTTTGTGCCGTTAACAGTAATGTTAACTCATTTAATTTTATAAAACCCGCTGTATAAGAATAAAGAAGAGATAAAACCGCTAGATTGACTTGAAAATAACTAAATTGTCATTACTTTTCAACCATAACAAAACAAAACAAACCAACAAGCGGCCAACTTCACTTCCTAACGCACTGTCAAAATTGGATTTTCTAATTGCTAAGCGTTGACGCCGTGCTATTTAGGGATGCTTCATACATTTTGTATGTACATGAGAAATTTTGACAGTTATCTTGCGCTTTACGCGCTAATTTAGGGATGGAAGTAATAGTTCTGTTTAATGTGTATTTTATAATGTTGACACGTGAGTTGAGGAGGAGTGTTAGAAATAATGCACTAAAAGCGCAACTCACATGTTAACATCACTATTTGTTTTGTCATGTTGACATCACTATTTTGTTTTGTTTTTTATGCTTGAATTCCTCTTTATTTTTTCATTCTTATTAATTCTCAATAATTCGCTTAAAACTGGCGATGCGAATTGAAATCGCATGAAAGGTGTTCTGTAGTTCACAATCGCAAGAAATTTGGCGACTCCAAGTCGCAAGCACATACTGAAGTGAAGTTATGAATTCTACTTGAAATAAACTTTAAAGCAACTATTAAATTATACACAAATTAAAATTAATATGTTCTTTATTATTTTTAACAAAATTTTTATATTTTAATTTTTACACAATGAAAGTCGCAACTAATCAATTTAAAATATGTTATTTGTTCTATCAATTGTTTGTTTTGATAGTTTTCTTGACTACTGGCGATTTCATAGAAACGGCTGTTTTAATTGATATATATATATATATATAATATACTTGTATTAGTCCGGTTGAACGTATAGCCGGTAGTCAAAAGAATATGTGGTTGTTTTAATTTTCAATTCTTATAAAATATTCGGTGTTTATTAAATGTGCGATCAAGTGTTAAGGGATCTTAAAAAATTTATTTAAATTACTTTTTGGGCGATATGAGTTCCAAACGTACATGTTATACTTAACAAAATAAACAATAATACTTATTAAGTACTGATTACTCACAACGTAAGTAACCGTTTACATCAAAGATGCTAAATGCAATATCACTAATAGAAAATCCATTTATCTCCAGAATATTTCTTGGCTTGCGTTATTTTTTTTAATTAATAAATATACATTTGATTAAAGTTCCATTGAATTGTCACAATCTCTAACAGTCCGTTTTTCAATTCATTCTTTTTTTAATTGCATGTTTTTTTTTTAAAGAATTGAAACTAAGCAAGGCAGCTGCAGGCATTTTGGTGCAATTTTCTTTTGTTTATTAATGTTCTGCACCGTAAAATCATGTTTTTCTTTTCGAACATAATTTTGAAAAAGAGCAAATCGCAAGCAAAATGCGTGAGTTTCAGAACATGTAAACATGTTAGCGTTTTTAATATGCGAGTCTCAGAACATGCCTGGAAATTCTTCACACGCGGCGAACTATGCAATAGAATTATTTCTATTTCTTACGCCGCCGAACGACGAAGAAATCAGTACAAAGTGACCATGTTTGACTTTAGATTCGAAGTATTTTAATAAATAAAGTTATTTTACTTAAAAAATTTTATGTATTTTTATTTTGCAGCATTTATAATAAGAGTACAGATTATAAGTTAAATATAAAAATAGTTTTTAGACGTGTTTAACTTTTTAAATATTATTTTTTTATGGTCACCTTAGCAGCTTACAAAAAGTAAACAACTTAAAAAATTATAACAGCTGTGTTTTTGGTCGTTATTGTGTTTCATACGACGAATTTTTGACGACGTATTCGTTATTTTGGACGAAATTCGTCGTTCGTGCCAGTTGTGTTCCTTGCATAATTTAAACTTTTTTATATGTTCATTCCGGACAGTAACGAAAATGAATAAATTCATCATGGCAATATATTAAAGATTTTATATACTGCATTTCATTACAATTTGTTTCTATTTAAAACTCCTAACAGAATGGGTATATACGTTGGGACTTAATTGATGTACAAACGTATTTTGTATTATATACTAGCAATACCCACGACTTCGTCCCGTGTCATTTCAAATTTTCTTAAAATTCAATAAAAATGTGTTTTTCAATATTTATTGTAGTTCTGTAAACAGTGTGAAAAATATTCCATTTACAAAAACAAAAAATATTTACTTGAAGTGCCGTTATACCGGTATAATTAGGCGCTTTCATATTTGTATCTTTATTTTCTCTACAAAATGACTTATTTTTTATGGAACACAGACGGACAAAAATTCCAAAAATGTATTTATTTTGTATTTCATATCGATTACTATCTACACCATCAAAATTTAAAAAAACGTTAAATATTTTCTGTTACTGAAAATTGACTTTATTTTCGGCTTTTTGGTTCTTTTTAATTAATTTCTAAACATTTTTAGAAAGAAAAATTATTTACAAATGTATGCGGACGTTTTCCAGAGAAAACAAGAGAAATTAGACGCTAGCAAAATTTTCTGTTAAAGCATAATGTTTTATCATATGATTCGTTTGCTTAAACTGTATACTATCGATGGCAGCCAAAATTTCATTAATAAAACTTTAGGAATTACGAATAGTAGTAAATATGAAATTAAGACGATATCAAACATTATTCAACTCATCACAAGCCAAAGGCTCTTTGTATGTTATGCCACCTACTATAAAAACATCTTCGTGAGGTGGACCACAAAAGCGTGCTAGTTCTAAACTAATGTCTGGATAAGTGAAATATATAATTCACGACATTGAATTACATCTTCTAAGGTTTCTTTAAACAATGTGTTAAGTAAAAACATTTTCATCTTCTTTCAAACCTTTAATAAGGTTACGTGTCAATTTAACGGCATCTGTTATGCGCACTTTATCAAAAATTTATCCCTGCCGCACATGAGTTCCTTTGTATTCGATTACACTGGGAATTATTTGAGTTTGACCATCTTATAAAGCAACCAGGCTTGAAAGCATCTTCGACCACAATACGCTCAAGCTATTTTCTGTTCCAATTCAGAAATCTCAAACAAGTTACGTTTTATTGTCATTGATGACAATTCTCCTACAATGAACAGTACCACACATTTCTTACACTGGGAATAAGTTTCTAAAAAGTTTTTTAAATTCTCAACACTTCTCATTATTTTGTGGTCTTTAGCTTTGTGCTGAATTTCTTCCATAAGATTTTTTAATCTAGATCCCATTTCGCCGAAATTTGAATACGTGTTTTTGGCATAAATTTGTCTTGGTTGTCGGGTAATAATAATTTTTTGAAATCTTTAGGAACACACTACTTGATAGATAAATCGTGAGCCCTTGCATGATAAGTCCATTGATTCAAATTAACAAATATGGCGCCGCCTAATTTTCAAAGGTACGAAAATCAATAAGAATCCTTTAGTTGTTTGTTCATATATTAGTTTGGACGCTGAGCCTGCTCTAAAACGTATAACACAAGTTAGTTTCAATAAAAGTGAAACTGAAATAATTCCGAGTAAAAAACGCGTTAAAGCGTCTGGCAACCAACTTAGTCTCTGCATACAAGTTGGAATGTTAAGGGAAAATAAATTGCGATTTATTTCCAAGTAATCGGCATTATGCTTGCATAATTTTTTAACTTCTCGTACCGACTCGCTTTCGTCGCACTCTGCCAAGTATTTGATGTCTGGGCGAGGTTTTATGTTCCTAAGATCAAAAGGATTTTAAAATTAATCATATCAAATAAGTCAGTAACTTGGTTTTTAATTTCGGAATAAATCTAGTTTACCTATGCAGCTCAAAAATGAAAAAGTTGTCTGCGGGGTATAAAATATAATTTTAAGCAAATTATGAAGCTGACCATTAGTTTCGAAGTTAGCTCTAAAGTTTGTATGTATGTGAGTGAGGCAACATGGGTATCATGGAAAAGGTAATTTCAATACCTATTCAATTAAAAAAGAGTAATAAATAAAAAAAAGAGGTAACAACCAAAAAAAACATTTTTTTTCATATAAGCATAACTTGAATCAAATAAATAAAGTTTAGCGACAATACTACAGAAAAAAATGTTCAGGGGTTGTAAACTAAAAAATGAAAGCTGTACGGTGCCGGGCGCAAGGATTTTTTCTCTGTGGTATAACAAACACCGGCTTTGCTTACTAAAAGACATACCTAAATAAAAGCGGAACGTTTTCTTTCGCATAGCTTTAACTCTGAAATGCCACATATTAACAAAAGCGCCAACGCTATGTCAAAATGATAAAAAACAGGGTTATTAAAAAATAAAGGCTTAAGTCTAGTTAACGGACGCAGCTCAAAAATGAAAAAAATGTCTACCGGGTGTAAAATAGAAATCTAAGCAAAAAATTACCTCTCCGATTATTCCCATATTGCGTCATTCTGCCATAAAATACTCGATATATGCCATATTATACATACAAACTTTAGAGAGCCGTAACTCCGAAACTAAAGGTCAGCATAAAAATTTTCACTGAAAATTCTTGCTTAAAATTTTACACCCCGGACACATTTTTTTAAATTTCTAATCTAGCTTTTTTGCAAAAATATATGTATATAACTTCCCTAATTATTTAAAAAAGAATAACAATTCTGGTGTTCGTGTAAATTAAAAATTTTATAAAAAAAATAAAAATTTGTTTTGTTTTTGTTTATTTTTAATTGTTATTATTAAACGCCTTGTCAAAATTAGATTTTCCAATTGTAAAGCCCTGCCGCCGCGTTATTTCGGTATACTCCATACAAAATGTACTGCCATGAGAACTTTTGACAGTAAAATAACGCTTTCCACCCTTGTTTAGGTATGGCTGTAAGGATTTTCTGCCGGTTTTTTGTTGTGTAGTATTGTCACTAAAATCAATCTATTTCATATAGGTAGTTATGTTTATATCAAAAAAAATTTTTTGGTCCTTACCTGAAGTTTGTAATGTTTTTTACTCTCTTATCTTTTTAATTAATTAGGAATTGAAGTTACATTTTCAATGACTCCCATGCTATCTCATTTCACCATATAATACTCGATCTATGCCATAATATATAAACTTTCAAGGTCATTAACTCCAAACTAATGCTCAGCCCCAAATTCGCTTAAATCTAGTTTACGGACGCAGCTCAAAAATAAAAAACGTTGTCTACAGGGTGTAAAATGCGATTCTGGATTGACCATTAGTTTCGGAGTTATGGACCTTCAAAATTTGAATGTATAGTAAGGCACGTATGTTTCTAGTATATTATGGCGGAATGAGACAATATGGGTATCGTTGGAAAGGTAATTTCAATATCTATTTAATTGAAAAAGAATAGAGTAATAAGTAAAAAAATCAAGGAGCAAAAAAAAAGCTTTTTTTATATAAACAACTCTCTATATCAAAAAAATTAAACTGCCGTTATAATTTTCGGTAAAAACCGTCGTCGCTGGCTGTGTACTTCATAAGTTCGGCGAGCGCTTTCGAGAGATAGTGTTAAGAATAAAAGGTGGTGGGTTTAGGTAATCTTTGTCCGTTTAAATGTTATTATGCAGGTAGATTTAATATTTGGGTCTTTTATTATTGGATAGGTAAGTGTGACCGTCTGTGGGTATTTTTCGTTTGTAAGAGTGTTTTAGTAATTTATTGGTGTAAAAATCGTGTCAGAGGTTGTGTTTACCTGTTCGTTAATAATGTCTCCGTTAAAAGTTCGTGTTTTGTAAATGTCCATGTTTTCAAGAATATCTAGTCTTCGTCCTTTTTTACTTGGGTGTAATACTGTCATACATTCATATATTTCCCTTGGTTCGTTCCATGTGTGTTAAGGTGTATTGCGAAATTGGAGTCTTCCCTTTTCCTGTTGTATGATCGTATGTGTTCTGTAAACCTTGCTTTTAATGTTCATCCAGTTTGTCCGATGAATGCATGGTTGCAGGTGCAAGTAAGTCTGTATACTCCGCTGGTGCTAAATTTATCGGTTTTTTCTCTTGATGTCTTGACATTGTTTTTAGTGTTGTGTGTAAACCTACTTTCCGGAAAAGGTTAGTTAATCTATATATTTCTGGTCCTGTGTAAGTAAAGATGTGTCGTCGTGTTGTATCGTTTGTTTCCTTGTCTTCTTTCTTCTTGTTTTTGTTGTTGTATTGTCTGAGTAGTTTGTCGATGGTTGTGTGGTTGTAACCGTTATTTTTAGCTATAGTGTAAGTTGTATTGAGTTCTTTGTTGTATTTATCTGGAGCGAGTGGGACTATTTTAAGTCTGTGAATCATATGTCTAAGTGCTGCGAGTTTATGTTGAGTAGGATGGTTGAGGAGCTGTGGATAGTTGTGTCTGTCATGGTTGGTTTTCTATAAATGTCAAATTTTAAGGTATCAATTCCTCGTGTTATTGATATGTCAAGATAATGTAAAGTTCTGTTTTGCTCTTTTTCCATTGTGTATGTGATTTTGTTATGTATTATGTTTAAGTCTGTAACAATTTGTTCTGCGTTGTCTCTTTCTAGGATGCATATTATATCTTCTTAACACTATCTCTTCAGTTTTAACATATACGTGGCTTGAAAATGATGTTATCACATTGAAAGCGCTCGCCGAACGTACGAAGTACACAGCCAGCGACGACGGTTTTTACCGAAACTTATAACAAGTGTTTAATATATACTGGCGGAATCAACCCAATTAATTTAATATCAAATAAATTAAGTTTAGCGAATCTATATAAGTTAAGGTGTCTCATATGTCTCATTTTTGTTATTCTTTAATAAAAGTAAATTCATATTTTTCACATCATTTATGCTGACGATATGTCTAGAAAAATAAACAACTATTAAGTTTCATAAATTGTTTTCCCACCAAAGTGCTGTATTTGCATAATTCGGGTAAACAATTATTAGTATTTAATGTTGTTAAAACTAAACCAAAAGATTAAACTGGCGCCCAACGTGGTGCACTCCTTTCGAAAACATATCCTAAAAGTAAGGATTCGGTCGTCAGTACTATACGAAACACATTATAAGTATCCTGCGAAAAGGAGAAAAAAATAAACTACTAAATAACCTAAGCAACTTTTCCCCAGTAAATACTCATGGTCGTATATGTTCTCTTTAAATAGATTATTGAAAAATTTCGTTTTTATTTATTATTATACATATAGTGTACATACTAATAATAACAACAAAAAATACATTTTATGTCTTTGGAAGAAAATATAAAACAAAAACAAAATTAACTTAAAAATTCGCTGTTTGAAACCTAAGCAACTTTTACATTATTGCATCTGTTGCGAAATATTAACTAAAACAACAACAAAAATTTTAAACAAAAATTTTAGTCCCGTTATGATTGCTATTGAAAAAAGTAATTTTGGTTGATTTTATGCACTTAAGTGGTACCAATTCTTTAGAAGTGCAACCATGACGCGAACACGTTATGGATCAGCTTTTAAGCTAAAGATTATTGAACTTTTTAATAACTGTAAACCCCAAATTGCTATAGCAAACCAATTACATATTAATAAATCAATAGTTTCCCGACTTATAAAAAAGTATAACGCTACTGGGAAAGTAGAGAAGGCCGATAGCGGTGGGCGACCTCGAAAAACTTCTGAGCGAACAGACCAGAAAATTTTCCGTCTAGTTAAAAAAATCCATTTATTTCGTCGAAAGACATAGTGAATGAGCTTGAACTGCAGATTAGTTCTTCCACAGTAAGAAGACGTTTATTGGAACAAAACTTAAGGAGCTTCATGCCATCTAAAAAGCCTATGCTGACTAAGAAGCATCTAAAAAAGAGGTTTGTTTGATTGATTGCAATGTAGTCTCTGATTTTCTCAGCTTTTCGGTAGTTTTAGGTTGGATTTTGCTAGAGCACATATGGATTGGACTATATCCAAATGGATATTAGTGATGAATCTAAATTTAACTTACTAAATTCAGATGGAGTTTGCCACGTGAGAATACCAAAAGGAAAGCGGCTACATCCTCGGTACTCAAAAGCCATAATAAAGCATGGGGGTGGAAATGTGTTGGTTTGGACTTGTTTTTCGGCAAGTGGTGTTGGTCCCTTTGTAGAAAATCAAACAAAAATGGACCGTTTTGTTTACAGAGTCATTTTAGCAACTCACATGCTCAACAATGCTAAGTGGGAAATGCCGCTTGGATGGGTGTTTCAACATGAAAATGGCCCAAAACACTCATCGAAATTAGTCAAGGATTGGTTATTAGCAATGGGGTTCAAGTTTTGGATTGGTCACCTCAATCGCCAGACTTGAATCCCATAGAGAACCTCTTTGAAATTTTAAAACGGAGAGTTGGTACTCGACGCTTTAAAAATAAACAGGAGCTGATGAACTGTCTAAAATCGGAGTGAGAAGCTATAACTACATCTATTCCATTGAATCTTATTGAATCTATGCCCAAAAGATGCGCTGAGGTCGTAAGAAATAAAGGATATCATAGCAAATATTAAAAGTTGCTTAGGTTTTGAACAGCCTTTTTTTTAATTAATTTTGTTTTTATTTTATCATAACTTCCAAAGAAATGGATTTTAATTTTTGTTGTTATATATTATATATTGTGTAGTAGTAAATAAAAAAATATTTTCTATAAATTTATTTAAAGAAAAGATATGAGTCTATTATTACTTAGTGGAAAAAAGTTGCTTAGTCTTCGAACAGTACTGTATATTAAGTTTAGAAAAAAAACTTTGACTAAATACTATTATAAAAATAGAGATTGAAAAGCTATAAGTAAAACAGTAAGTAGTGTAACAAAAAAAATTTAAACAACATATATATTTGATGAAAAATAATAACGTTATTTTCATAAAAGAACCAAGCTACAAATTAAGTTTAAGAAAAAGTTTGACTAAGAAACTAAATACTGTTCTAAAAATAAAGATTAAAAAGCTATAAGTGAAACATATAAAAAGTGCTTTTAAAAATAAAAAAACTAACAATCAATTACAAAAATAGAAGTGCAGAACAAGAACATTAAGAGACGTCCAAGTGAAATTTATGAAATTTTTATCCTGCTGGTGGTCCAAATATCAGTAGATAAGAAGGAAGAAGTGTTTATTTCCAAAACACGAGCTTATAATGAATATCAACAACTACAACTGAACAAAAAGGAGAATACGATCAGAACAACACGGGAAAACAACTTTATCATCAAGTGTCCAGCTTATTATATTTTTAGTAGTAAGTTTTTATCTAGATAATTAATAAATTCCTTGTTTTTATTAAGTAAAATCGTAAAACTTGTGTTAAATATACTTTAAAATATCTTTCATTAAAATTAAATTGAAATGCAATTTTTAGTATTAAATAAATATTTGCTAAGAATACTATATTTGTGGATCTGGCGGCAAACTGGATCCTATAAAAGAAATAGACAAACTTATTGAGTCGTTTAGGTCGTTAAAAACCGATAGTAAGATGAGTACATCCGAACAGATTAGGGAACTGATAGAGGCTCAGATGGGCCCGCTACAAGCAAAAATAAATGAACTAGGTATAACACTCGGACATCTAACGAACACAAATGCAGTGACAGAATATAGAACACAAACTATTGACAATTCCATCCGGTGTGAGGAAACCCTGGATGTTATCAAATGTTTGCCGACCTTCGACGGAAAAGACTCTAATTAATACGTTAGTTGGCGCAAAGCGGCCAATAATTCAATGCGACTTTACGTTAGGAATAGTCGGAAATATTATGGTGCCTTGACGATACTACGAAACAAAATTATTGAAGACGCTAACAATTTGTTGACCAACCATGGAACAGTGTTAAACTTCGATGCTAATATAAGCAGACTGGACTTTGCTTATGCTGATAAGCGTCCTGTTCATATCATCGAACAAGTATTAAGTGTCATGAGGCAAGGACATTGCACCATCCTAGAATATTATAATAAAGTAAAACAGGGGCTGATTAACAAAAACCATTATGACTCACGGAACTAATTCAGAATTAACGAATGTGTTGAATAGTAAAAATAGGCAATATGCCCTTGGTGTTTTTTAACAGGGTTGAATTCACCCCTTCTTTTTCTCTTTCGCCCACTGACTTGCCTAATGCGTTAGCCAAAGCGCAGGAATTGGAATCAAACAATCTTCGTGCGACATTAATAATAAAAATCAAAGTATACTGGGACTAGGTCAAAACACATCTCCAAGAGGTCATAATAATTTCCGCCAATGAGCTGAACACAATCCTCGTCCAGCTCCGCAACCAATGGAAGTCAACTCTCCCTTAAATGCAGAGCAAAGACCATTTAACAATTTCCAGCAAAATTCAAATCGATATTTTGCTCGTCCTTTCTATGGTAACCAAAGGAAACCATTTGGTTACAACCCAGCCGTAAAGCGCGAATTTCCTAAGGGAGCGCAACAAAGCACACAAAAACGGCATAAAATTCAAAGAATTAATAATATTGCAGAGAATGCTTTTTTAGAAGAAGGATCGGATTGCCCTTCTTCTACCGAACTAAAGTAGATGGAAGTAAAGTTAAAATTTTAATTGACACAGGCGCAACCAATTGCTACTGTAAAAAGAATATATTACCTAATAGACAAAAATTAGATATAGGGAAGCGAGTGAAAATTATTCACGGCCTCTCAATTATAACCCATTACTATGAAACAATATTACTGGGTACTAGGGCACGTTTTTATGAAATAGACAACATGGAATATGAAATATTGATAAATTTCTTAAAAAAGGCAAATGTAGCAATAAACTTAGAAAAAGAAACAATAACATACAGAGGAAAAGAAGAGAAAATTTATGTAGAATTAAATAAGGTAGAAACGAAAGAAACCTTCATTAACACTATTTTAGATATAGATACACTTCGAAATAATATAGTGAATGATATAAAAAGAACACATGGTGGCATAAACACCATACTACCGCATCGAACGGACGTAAAAGCGGAAATTAGAACAATTGTTGAAACTCCAATATGGAGTAAACAGTACCCCTATCCTTTATCCGCAAATGCTTTTATAAATAAAGAAATAAATAAATTATTGAATAATGGAATTATCCCTGAGAGTAAAAGTCCATACAATTCACCAATTTGGGTAGTGCCAAAGAAAGGCGCAAATGAAGATGGGACTCAGAAAATGCGGTTGTAGTCGATTATAAAAAACTAAATGAACAAACAGTTGCGGATAAGTATTCGATACCAGACTGTAATGTAATCCTTTCGAATTTGGGAGGATCAAAATACTTCTCAACAATAGACCTCGAATCAGGTGTTCACCAAATTTTAATGAAGCCAGAAGACATTGAGAAAACAGCGTTCTCAGTGCATAACGGAAAATATGAGTTTGTAAGGATGCCGTTTGGCTTAAAAAATAGTCCTGGGATTTTCCAGAGAGCCATGGATAATATTTTGCGGGAATTTGTGGGAAAGATATGTCACTTATATATAGCCTAGAAGCCCATGTTGAGCACCTGCAAATTGTAATTAAAACACTGAGAAACGCGAATATCTTTGGACAAATCCGAGTTTTTTCAACAGGAAGTCGAATTTTTGGGCTATATGGTGGCCCATAACGTTATTAAAACGGATCCAAAAAAAAAAATAGAAACAATTCTAAATTTTCCCAAACCAGTAACAATTAGGCAATTAAGAAGTTTTTTAGGAATGGTAGGATACTACAGAAAATTCATATCAGGTTATGCATTGATTGCAAAACCATTAATAAAATATTTAGCTGGAGAAAATGGAAGAGCTACTAACGAGAAAGAGCTATACGTTATTGTGTGTTCGTTAAAAACATTAAGACATTAACATTAATTTACACTGACCACCAGCCACTGTATTTTTCTATTTCAACGCGCAATCCAAACCACAAGATTAAAAGATGGCGATCTTTTATTGAAGAGTTTTCCCCAAAAATAATATACAAGTCGTGGCAGATGCTCTATCCAGGCAGTTTTTAAACAATCTTTCTGACAACTCATCTGTCACAGAAACACAGCATTCTGGTGAAAGTAGTGATAACTATTGAATACCCGAAACAAAAAAACCATTGAATGAATTTAAGGAACAAATATTTTTATTATCGAAAAATGATTTTACCATTCACGAGTCAACCTCTAACTTTGGTCGGACTCGTCATATAATTGAATATGATTCCAGAGAAAATCTTCTGACAATATTTAAAGAGTTTTTGCAACCGAGGTTAGTAACAGCAATATATTGTACCCTGGAGGACTTGTACGATTTCAAGGAGACGGTAAAAAGAGTATTTTCCAATAAATTTGTTTATACACAAATATTTCCAGTGGACGTTACTGTTGACTAAAGGGTTATTATAGAGCAGGTTCACACCAGAGCTCATAGAAATTATAAGGAAAATATTAGACAGATATACAGACAATACTACTGGCCGAAAAATGCAGACCAATTTAAGCAGTATATAAAACATTGTGAAATTTGTAATAGGTTAAAATATAACAGCATCCACAAAGAACCAAAATAGGAGAGACTCCTATTCCTGAAAGGGAGAATGAGTACCTTAACTTGGACATTTTTTATGCCCAAAACCTGAAATTTTTTACATGTATAGATTCAAACGAGTATTCAAAATTTTTAGTCATAAGACAAATTGATGACAAACTGAATTTAGGCGAAAAAGTAATGAATGTTTTGCAAACCTTTCCAAGGACAAAAAAATCATCCTAGATAACGAGCCAGGTTTTACTACTCCTCAATTTAAATCATTAGTGCAAAGGCTGAGAATAGAACTATACTACTGTACGCCCAGACATAGTTCTACAAACGGGCAGGTGGAAAGGGTTCACTCTACTCTGGTGGAATTAGCGAGATATGTAAAAAACGAAAATCATGTACTGGATGATTCTGAATGTTTTTACAGAGCAAGTCTGCTATATAATCAATCAATTCATTCTGTGACTGTTGAAAAATTTGATGTCTTTCGTTAATAGAATTCCACACGAAAACTTAGTAGACAAATTAAACAAGGCACAAGAAAAGATGCTTCAAAGAAGTACAGGCTCAACTGCAAAGACTTATCAACCGGACGATATAATTTACGAAAAACTTATTGGACAGAGAAGTAAACTCGGACTCCGTTATAAAAGACAAAAGGTTAAGGAAGACTTAGGAGTAAATGTAAAAATACATTCACGGAACAGAATAATTCATAAAACTTATATTGAAAACTGAATTATATTTTTTAGGACATGACCAAACTACTGATAGTATTTCTGGAAATATTCCAGATTTGCAAACCAGAAGTCCAAATATTGGAGTATACCGGCTCTCAGTTAATACAATCCATTTAGGACAGGCTCGCCTGCAAAACGGGAACAGTACGATAATTAATACTTTGGACATTGTCAAATATTTGTTGTCTTTATTCAGAAATTCAAAAAACAAAACTTTCTTTTCTTTTGGTGTTAAGCCAATTATGTTCGGCTGAATAATGCCTTTTATTTTCATTTTTTCGTCCTTTTATATCTTAAAATCTAACGGTACTTATTCTAAATTTGTTTCTGTATAAAATTTCATTTGAATTTGTTTTTGTAAAAGATCTTACATTTGTTACAATTCTGGTGTTGTAAAATGATCTTAAATTTAATACAGGGTCGGTATGAGGGTTACCATGGTGCAATCATTACACCCCCACCGTAAAAGAAAAAATTATTATAGTCATATGTACATTCGTAAAATAAATTTATAAAATTTTTTTTTTTTTTTTTTTTTTTATTTATTTAGTAAGAAATGAAGTACATATGGTATAATAATTTTTTTTATATATTTTATACTTATATAATATTTACATATATTTTATATTAAATATTCCATTTTTTTTAACATATTATTGGGATATTTTTTGATATTATCATTAACATCAATAATAGTGTTTACACCTTCCTTAGCTATAACTTTGTATGGACCATGGTACGGTTTTTGATATTTTTTTCTATTAGTGTTTCTAACTATTACAAAGTCTCCTATTTCTATATTTAATGGGTTGATTTTTACATTATCATTTATTCTTTTTTGTTTCGATTTTTTTTTAAATATTCTTTTGCTTTGTTTAAAGAGAATTTTAGTCTTTTTTGTATTTCATTTGCGTAGTTATCAATATCATAATTAGTTTCTTCATTTGATAATATATCACTAGGTAGGTATGGTAATTTTCCAAAAACTAACTCATATGGTGTATAACCAGTTTCAACATGTGGGGTTGTATTATAAGCAAAGGTGAAATAAGGGATCCAGGGGTCCCATTGATCATTATTACAAAAATTTAATAGAAATTCATTAAGTACCCTATGATTTCTCTCTATAGACCCAAGGGTTTCATGATGATAAGGGGTACTAAACGTCTGCTGAATTTTTAATAGTTGGCATATTTCCGTCATTAGTTGATTTGTAAATTCCGTTCCTTTATCTGATTTTAAAACTTTAAAATGGCCATATTTCAATATAAACTGCTCTACTAATGTTTTCGCCACAGTTTTTGCATCTTTCGCTTCCATTGGATATGCTACGACGTATTTGGTAAGTTCACACTGTTCGGTTAAAATGTATCTGTAATAATTTGATACTCGCATTGGTCTAACTGTATCTATTGACAATACTTCAAAACTTGTAGCTGGTGTTTTTGTTAGTGTAAGTTTCTCCATTGTATGTCTCGTTTGCTTGTTTAATTTACATTGTTGACAATTTTGAATGTAGTGCTTAATCATTTTACCCATGTTTTTCCAAATATATCTTTGTTTTAATCTTAGGACAGTCTTTCTAACACCTAAGTGTCCTCCATGCATAGAGTTGTGATATTCCTCAATTACTTGTATTTGTTTTTGTTTACATGTAATGCGTAATGGTTCATCATATAATATAATTTTAAGATTTGAATCTTTTTCAAATTGCAATTTGTTAAATATTCTCTTGAATTCTTTAATGTGTACACTTCTGAATATATCATCCTTCTTGTTAAGTGCTAATTCGTTTATCTTCATTTTCGCTGTCAGTTTCTCCAGAATCACCGTGGTGTTAAGTGGATTATCACTGCAGGAAACAATTATTGCATTTTCTTCCATCTGTATCGATACATTAATTTTATTTTCAAATATTCGTATGAATTTCAATTTTTTAATATTTTTTATGTCAGTCAATGATGTGCATTCCCAAATGAAAATTTGCGCAGGATTTTCTGTAGGGATGCATGTAGAATTGTCTTTGCCGGTGTTTTTAAGTTTTCTTTGCATGTTTCTTGTAATAGCCAGTATTTTCTTGTCAGGATCGTTTCTTGTTGGGATCATAGCCTTTAATACTTCAGAATTTATTGTTATTCTTGACAGTGCATCAGCATTAGTATTAATTTTTCCTTTTTTGTAGACTATAGTGAAATCGTAGTCACATAAATCAAGACGAATGCGTGTCATTTTCGACGATGGGTTGTGGTCTGTAACAACAATAAATTCTCTGCCGTATAAATATGGTCTGAAGAAATTTATGGCCCACTGAATGGCTAGTAGTTCCTTTTCTATAATAGGTTTATTGATGTCATGTTCTGATAAAGACTTACTCGCGTATGAAATGGGCAGATCTTTTCCAACTGTGCCTTGTGACAAAACTTCTCCAAGTGCGTAGTTTGAGGCATCAGTAGTTAGAACGAATTGTTTTTGAAAATCAGGATATTGTAGAATTGGTGGATTGAGTAATTTTTCTTTCGTGGCTTCAAATGAATGTTGGCAATCTTGTGTCCAGACGAATTTTACATTCTTTTTCAATAATTGATTTAAATTTTTCGCAAGATCAGCAAAATTCGGTATAAAGCGCCTATAATAATTGCAGAAAGCGACAAATCTTCTTACGTCATCAGTATCTTTTGGTACTGGATAATTTTTAATGGCTTCATATTTTTTAGGATCAGTTCTTATGCCTTTGTCTGTTATTAGATGTCCCAGATATACCACTTCAGATTTTAAGAAATTACGTTTTGAAGGATTTAATTTTAAGTTACAGTCACGTAATTGTTGAAACACTTTCCGTAAGTTATTGTTATGGTGCTTTAAACTGCATCCGAATACGATTACATCGTCAACGTATAAAAATGCTTCAGCTGTAAGTCCGCTTAATGCAATAGTTAGCATCCTTTGGAAGCTATTAGACGATATCTTTAAACCAAATGGTAAACGCTTAAATTGATAATGTCCCGATCCAGTAGAGAATGCTGTTAATGGTCGAGCTTCTTCCTCTAGATCAATTTGATGGAATGAGTTTTTCATGTCTAGGGTAGAAAAATATTTCGCTCTTCCCAATTTATCTAATACATCTTCAAGTCTTGTGAGAGGGAATTTGTCATTAACAATTTTAGTATTTAGTTTACGAAAATCTACTACTAGACGCCAATTTTTTTATCATCTGTAGATTTTTTTGGTACTATTAGTAGAGGCGAATTGTAGGGACTTATTGAATGTTCAATTATGTCGTTTGATATCAATTCATGGACTTGTTCGTTTATCTCTTTTATTTGTGTGTGTGGTAATCGGTAGTTTTTTATGTACACGGGTGTTTTATCTGAAGTTTGGATGTTTTGAGTGTAGAAGTTATTTGTTGTCAACTTATCCCCTGGTAAGTGAAATATGTCGTTAAATTCGGTAATAATCTCTTTTATTGAAACTTCTGCCTCTGGGTCAGGTATATCTAAATTAATTGTATCCAATAATAAATCATTTCTATGTTCATTTGCTGTGCTTGTTTTTGCGGGGTATATTTTATATTCCTTAAGTGGTTGAATTTTGTAATCAAAGTTATTTATTTCAACATCTTCATTGTTTGTATTTAATATTTTTACGTGAGCAGTTCCTCTTGCAGGTACAATTGTGTTTGCCAAATAAACTCCATTTTTTATTTCCTTATTTTCCCTATCTTCTTTTATAGATGCATTAATCGGAACTATACATTCTGATCTTGCTGGTATAATGATTCTTGTTTGATGAATTAACTTAGAATTCATTGGTAGTGTGACATCAGCTCCATTCATGTTTAATGTTATGGTAAAAGTTTCAAAATCAAGTTTAGCCATATATTTTGTGAGTAAATCTCTGCCTATTATGCCATCATATAATAGAGGGAATTCATTTTCAACTATATGAAATAGGTGTTCAAATACTTTGTCGTCTACTGCAAAACTTAGTATTTTTGTTCCAAGGCATTCAATAGTACCAGCTGTTATGCCAGACAGTTTTGCAATTTCCTGCGTATTTACATTTACAAAAGTTTTTTTTTTACTGATATATCAGCGCCAGTATCTATTAAAAATCTAAAATTTTGTTTGCTATTAATACATTTTAAAATCACATATGAACTTGTGTTGCAAGAAATGTTGTAAACTCGTGATTTTTGGCGCTCTGGGTAATATTTTATATTACCCGGCCTTATCAGTTTCCCCGGTTGTACTTTCCCCTTTGAGTAGTATGTCTGTAGTCATTATTGTTGTTTTGTGGATTATATGAGTTATTTCTATTAAGATTACTTTGTGTAGTATGATTTCTGTTGAAATTGGCTCTATTGTTGGTTCTGTTATAGCTATTTCCATTATTTCTATACCTTTCATCGTTTCTGTTGTAGCTGTTGTTTCTATTATTTCGATAATTATTGTTGTAATTGTTGCCATTGTTGTTATTACTTCTATAATTATTATCATACTTTTGATTATTTCTGCCGTTGTTATTATTTCTATTGATGTAGTATAAGTTATTTTTATCGGAATGAAAACTTGCTACACTACTCAATAAAATTTGTTGATATTCGGTGTTTACCCCTTGCAAGAATGTGTTGAGTGCCTTGCTGTCGCTTAATTTGTATACTACATCTTTCATTTCCTGGGTTGGATTGGTTAGATTTGCTATTTCAAACATACTTAGTTCATTAGCTAGTGTCGTAATCTTTTCTCTGAATTCAGCAATACTACTTCCTTGTTGTTTCACTGCACCCAATTCAGATAAAACTTGTTGTAGCGTTTTTGGGTTTGGATATGCATCCTCTAAGCTTTTTTTGAGTTCGGCAAATGTTGTTGGTCTATTTGATTTTCCTAATATATTCCTTACTTGGGTTGTAAGTTTAAAATTATAGACGTACTTAATGAATGTTATTCTATCTTCAATATTAGTTAAGTCGTGTAAAATTTCTACTTGAGTTAGAAATTCCTCTAAAAACTTGTATGTACCCTTAAATATTTGTAAATTTTTACCTACTAATGACAAATCGAACGGAGCCATTTTTTGTTTTTTATTATCTCCTTTTGTGGTTAATGAATTCAATGTATGTGTTAATTCTACTATTAAAGAACTAATATTCTCTTTTAATTCTGCAATGTCCCTTGCTTCTGTTTCTTCTAATTTTAATTCTAATTCACTTTTTATAAAATCTAATCTATCTAAATTATTAATAACGTACTTTTTTTCATATATCCTATTTTTACTTTTTTTAAAATTGATTTTTAATTTATTCAGTTCTTGCAAATATAAATTTAATTTTTCCATTTATATTATATTTTTTTTTTTTGTTTTGTTTATTTTAACTATTTTATATATTTTAACTATTTTATATATTTATATATAGGCAAAATAAAGTTTTGGTACAGCCTGTTTTGACCCGCTGTTTATACAATTATATTATAAGCAGAACACCCTATTTATTTAGTCGTTTCTACACATGTTATTTCATGTCATATATTTTAACATTGTTATTCTTTGTTTTTTTGTTTTCTCGTTTACGTTTTTCTTTTAGTTTATACAAATAAAAAGTTTTTGTGTAAAGAAAAGTGGTGTTGTGTTTTTTTTTTTATATATTTAATTAAAATTCATTTTTAACATAATTCAATAAACATATATATAATTATAAATTGGTGAGTTGTTTTTTTTTTATTGTTTTTGCTTTGGTTTTGTTGGTGTCCTGTTTTTGTCTTTTTTTCTTGCAACCAATGTTTCTTCTATTTTGTCGATGCGCCTCCAATACTCGCTGTTTACTTCCCATGGAAGGACATTTTCTGTATCAAACACCTTACGTTTTAGGTCAGCTAACTCCCTCCTTAGCGCAACTAATTTGCCTGCTCGCCTGTGTTTTGGCTTCTCTGTTTTTGGTATGGCGGTCAACAGCTCTTCTTTTTTCCGTTGTTGCCGGCGACGGTACTCTTCTATTGTTATGGGCTGTGGTTGTGGTAGCGGAGCTTGTGGTAACGTGCAAATTTTGTTTGGCAGGATCGCCATGTGATGTGGTTTATTATATTTTTCTAAATTTATAAAATTATTTTTTTTTTGATGGCCGGCTCTTAAAAAAGCCACTGGCCTGAATAAAATATTGCCGGCTTGATTGAAAAGCCTGGCAAAGAATAAAAACAGAACTTTCTTTTCTTTTGGTGTTAAGCCAATTATGTTCGGCTGAATAATGCCTTTTATTTTCATTTTTTCGTCCTTTTATATCTTAAAATCTAACGGTACTTATTCTAAATTTGTTTCTGTATAAAATTTCATTTGAATTTGTTTTTGTAAAAGATCTTAAGGCCGGGGCACATAGAATCCGTCATACGTTAAACTTCAACTTATTCAACTGACAACTCAGTTAAAATACATGTTTTCTTATGAGTGTTGTCACAATCAGTACGTCGCCGTCAACACAAAGTATGAAAGTTGAGCAACTTTTAACTTTTGACGTATATTGAATACTTTGACAGCTATCAATTGCTTCTTCTTCTTTGTTGTCTTGCTGTGCTCTTTACTCTCTCTTTGCACATATTTTTTATTTGCACATACATTAAAAGCAGTATTGCCGTTTGGTTAAAAATTTTAACATTTTTGTAACTTATGAAAATTTATTTATTTATTTATTTTAAAATTTTGTTATATTAGGTCAAGTTTTCGTAACTTTTGATACAAACACGAAATAAAGTAATATCACTGAAAGATTACTTATTTCATTATTTGATGTAAAAATTTCACTTAACATATATCTACCTTTCTTAACATATCAATTCGGTTTTAATTACAAAGGTTAACTGCAAATGCAATCAACATCCCATATAAAAAATTAGTTTGAAATAAACAAAAAATAATATTGCTTAAGTTTTACTCTCTTCTGTTAGTGAGAAATCACGAAATGTTTCTTGTTTCAAGTTAAGAAACAAAAATTATTTTTGCAACTGGGAAATAATATGAATTGCATTTCTTGCGAAAATTGGTAGCAACCTCAGTTATTCCGCTTGTAAAATTTGACAATCGTAGCAATATCTCGATTTAGAAAAAAATTGTCCTATAATTTCCTTCAGGAAATGCCGAAATATATAACAAAAAAATTGTCAGTACTTTAGTGTTGAAGTTTTAAGCAAATAAGTCTCAAATTTATTTTTAACAACGCCATTTTTAACATAATTAGTGTAGTAAATTTCATGGAAGCTCAATCTTTTAAAGAAAAATGTACTTTAAATAATTTTATTAAACGGTGAGAGCATGCACTTTTCACTACCGAATTATTAATATTGGGTCCGAATTTAAGTCCGCATGAGTATTATCGGTATGAAATTTTATTTCATACGTTATTCTTTTTCGTTTTGTTTTTGTTCAGTAAATGAATTTGTTGCCTTGTTATTTTCCCTGACATATGGAATAAAACATTTTACTCTATTTTATACCAAGGCGCATTAATTTACAGGTGGTCTTAATAGCCTAGCTAATTTTTGTTTATGTTGGACGTTTTCAAAATTTAAAATAATTTACAAATTAAAAAATTTTAAAATAATTTTAAAAATTTTGTAAAACTAAATTTCAAAACCAAAAAGTGAAATATGAAAGGAAATATTGCTACATATGCAGGAAAAAGAAACCAACTGGTACAACTTTATTTAAAGTATCGAATGATGATAAAAGGATAAATTAAATTCGGCTTCTTTCTGTTCAGCCAGCTACTTTTGACATCAAAATGGTGCTGCGCAACAACAAAATTACATTGGGTTTTTTTTTGTAGCCGTTCGGACATCTTATATTTAATTCGCCTTGACTTTACACAAATTACATTAAATTACTATTTTTTTAAAGGAAAATTTTAAAATATAACTTTTATTGAAAAAATTCATCCTTTTTCCAGTCTTTCTCTGGCAACACTAATGAAAAGATTAACAGCTGATTTAAAATCCGTCAGCAAAGTACTCATTGTGCCAACCTCATCCGTCGTTACTTTGACTTCAGGCGAATATGTCAAAGTTCAACGTATGACGGATTCTATGTGCCCCGGCCTTTACATTTGTTACAATTCTGGTGTTGTAAAATGATCTTAAATTTAATACAGGGTCGGTATGAGGGTTACCATGGTGCAATCATTACAAGACCATGAAGACCATCAAATAGTTGTAGACAAAATAAACGGATTGTTAACCAATAATGAACTTCAGAGAGTCATTAACAAAACCGCTATTGACAAAATTAACACATTAACTAAAACCACAAACCAAATTTTAAACACAGTGCAATCCTTAGAAGAAACTAGAAGGACCATAGAAGAGACTATAGCAAGTAAAATCAATATTATTAAAGAAGAAATCACCAATATAGAATACGCCTTGCAATGAGCAAAGGTAGGCGTAGTAAACTCCTTTCTATTATCAGAAAAGGAAATGGACGAAGCTAGAATATTTTTGGACTCTAAAAGATTTCCTTACAATAGTTTAGAGGAAGCATTAGGTTTTGCCGACATCAGAGTGGCTACAAACAATGCCCCAATAATATATATTGTAAGTTTGCCAGCCGTGAACGAAATAAGTTGTGAAAAATTGTTAATTAAAGCTGAAAAGAAGAATAATAAAATTATAAAATTAAATACTGAAAACTACATTAGATGTAAGAATGATATATGTATATGAAATAAGAGAAAAATGTCAACAAATTAATGATTTAAGCATTTGTCGCAAAAGTAAATTATTAAATTTAAGTGATACAAAATGTGTAACAAAAATTTTGTTAAGCAAGCATCATAATTGTACTATTGTAAACAATCAACATGTTCCATCTGTGGAAGAAATCTATCCAGGAACAATTATTTTATATCAATTTAAAGGGTTCGTGGGAATTGCAGAAGCAAACCCTTTGAATTATCGGGCACTTATTTGATACAGTTTCATAATGATATAATACACATAGAAAATGAGACCTACGTTTCAAAGGAACTTCCCTTTTTTAAACCACTACCAGTTGTATTACAGTTTTGGGGCAATAAAACACAAGTCGAAGAATTTCTATCGCTAGAAATGATCCTTTAGATCTTCAAATAAATAACATTGAACAAATTAGCTCTATATCAACAAAAGAAAAATTGATGATTTCTATTAATTCAATCATTTTCTTAATTTTGTTTTTCAGCATGATTTTGCTGATCTTTAGTTTAAAAGAACTTTAAATCCTGAAGTAAAAACTACGAATGTTCTGAACCAGAAGGATCAAATGATCCAAAGGAATCAATTCCTGACAAAATTTATATGTTAGAAATAAAGCCAGAATTTCGCAGTGTTAATGACTTGCCAGTTCTTTAAATAATCGGGCCGATTGTTTTTACAGAGGGGGGAGTTGAGGTGTCTCATACGTCTCATTTTCGTTATTCTTTAATAAAAGTAAATTCATATTTTTCACATCATTTATGCTGACATGTCTAGAAAAATAAACAACTATTAAGTTTCATAAATTGTTTTCCCACCAAAGTGCTGTATTTGCATAATTCGGATAAACAATTATGAGTATTTAATTATGATGATTGCAATTGCAAAAGTTAGTTTTTAGTAGATTCTTAAGCTAAGCTGTAGTTAAGAAAATGAAAATATAAAGTTTTATTTAAAAAAAAAAAAACTAAACCAATAGATTTAATTTTAATTTATATATAAAAATGGTGTAAAAAATGTATAGTAATTCGTAAAATGAGAATGGCTAGGACGATTTCTGAAAAATTTTTTGTCAGTTATTCGTATTTCCGAAGAGAAGGTCCATACGAAAGAAAATTTTGGAAAATCCCTCCGGAAAAGTCAGAAAATTGGAAAAGTCGAGCTTTTGTTAAAATTTTGCGTGAAATTATTCCTTAATGGCTTTCCAAATCAGAAAATTTCTTAGTGTAAATCTTAGAAAATTGCGGAAAATGCAGAAAATTAGAAAAATCGAAAATTGATTTTTTGTATGAACTTTTATCAATAAATACGTAGGCGCCCGTGAGCGTATGAATTTAATTCAGTGTTAATACTCATGCGTAGCAAAGCACGCCGGGATCCCCTTTTATTCTATAAAAAAATTATCAGAAAAACTTTATTAAGCGAAACCGATGTTTGTTATCCACAGAGGAAAATTTATTTGCGGCCGGCCGAAGGCCGCCTATGCAGAGAATCTTTAGTAAGCGAAGACGCTGTTGGTTGTACCATAAAGGAGAAAATCTTTGTGCCCGGCCGAGGGCCGTCTGTGCAAGGAATCTTTAGTAAGCGAATTAAAAATTAAATTTTTTTAACCAAGTTTTGTTCTTATGGTAAACAATTTTTTTTATTATTCACTCTTTTTTTGTTAAATAGGTATAAAAATAACTTTTCAAGTGATACCTATGAAATACTAGACATTTACCATGTTATACATACAAATTTTGGAAGTCCGTAACTCCGAAACTAAGGATCAGCACTAGATTTAAGCCTTTGCGCATTACCTCAGATAACCGTGTAAACCTTCACTGAAAGTTCAGCATGTACATATGTACATATTCTTTCCAGTCCAGTTGTTAAGAAACTAGAACATCCAGGGCAAGTTTTTTGTGCGTGCCTGTTCCAATATTCCGCAAATTCTTGAATTTGTATGTCTTCCATGGGTATAATGTGTTAAATCTGCGAAATACAAAAATATTTCACGAAATGATATGTAAAATAGCCAACTTATTTTAAAAATCATCAATAAATCTTTAAATGCATTTTTCTTTATTTTAAAAATGGCTAAATCTATATAATATATCCAAATATTTATAAAAATAATAAAAAAAAAAAACAATACAATTACATTTATTATTGAAAAGGAATTGTATTTGTTTACAGATTTATTAATTATATTAAAGTTACATATTACATATAAATATCAGATGACATAATTTTTAGTGTGACGAAAATTTGGAAGTTTTTTATTTATATTTACCTTATTTAATATTCTCTCGACATTTGCCGATGAATGTGGTAAAGTTCTTGCATTTTGGACGAACGCTAAAAGAGTTGGAAAAGCAGAATGAGAACCAGTACATCTTATTTGGAATACTTTTTTTCCAGAAATAACTAAAGTCATTTCTTTTTAACTTGGTATATCTTTAAAATCTAATACTTTTAACTCTCTGTCCTGTTTCTTATTTTCTTTAAAAAATCTTACGAAAGTTTTTGAGTAAGTCATAAACTGATTTTGTGTCACCATTTATTATGAAATTTGAGCTAATATTCCTAGCGATTTTATTATATTATAAAAATCAATAATTTAATATACTATAATTCAACATGAAATTAAATACATTTATTAAAAATTTTGTTTATATCGCATCTGTCAAGACTTGTGATTAAAACTATTTCTGCTGAAAGAATGCCTAGATATGTATGCGCTTTCATAATTATAATTTGCTGTAGATTAAGAGCTCTTGTAATCTACAGCAAAAATATCAGTAGTTTTTATTAAATATTGTTTTGAAAAGTTACTCATTACAATTTTAAATAGTTTTGACATATGTTTATAATATATAAACTTTATATAAAATGTGAATCTCTGTCTCTTCGCTTAGGAGATTACTTTAGAAAGTTATATTTTATTAGTATCATTAAGGTTATTTAATACGAATTTTGCATTGTCGATTTGATTGATATTAACATCAAATGAAAAAAAAAAATAAATTTTTAAGCACTCATATAATTGTAATAAGGGACTTAAAACCGACTCTACGGAAAGCCAACGTGCTTGCGGTGGCGTTAAAATCTTTTTGGGTTTAATATATAAAAAAATTTGTATTCTATCAAATTGTTTATGATGTTCTATAATGTTCGACAAATAAATAGTGTCTCCACAGCAGAAAGAACATTGAGTTATACATACGACGAACATAATACCAGTAAATTTAACAACACAACTGGGACGATGACGAATTTTGTTCAATACAACGAATACGTCGTCAAAAAGTCATTGTGTAAATTCGCGGTATGAAACACAATAATGACCAAAAACATAGCTGTTATAACTTTTGACCATCAAAAAAAATAATATTTAAAAAGTTAAACATTACAAAAAACACAACTAAAAACTATTTTTATATTTAACTTATAATCTGTACGCTTATATAAATAAATTTATAAATTTTTTAAGTAAAATAACTTTATTTATTAAAATACTTTGAATCTAAAGTCAAACATGGTCACTTTGTACTGATTTGTTCGTCGTTCGCCAGCGTAAGAAATAGAAATAATTCTATTGCATAATTCGCCGTGTATGACGAATTTCGTCTTACGTCATGATTGTGTGTATTTTCATATGCACAAATGTGTTTTATTTTTGACGACGAATATTCGCGACCAAAAATTCGCTGTTCCCAGTTGTGTTCCTAGCGAGAGTGACATTTATAATAAATATGATATTTTACTTTTAAAAATTTAGGCAACTGAATGTTTTTGCCTGCTCCATCTGCTGCAAACCCAACCATGTTGTCTTACAGTCAACGTCTTTATCGATAAAATATTTAACAATTAAATCGTGTAAGCTAAAAGTGTCGCTTTCGTCTATTTCTACAAAGCAAAAAACAGATTTAAAAATCTATGCAGACCCGAGCTGTCATGCAAAAGAATTTTTGTATTTAAAAGGTCATTTTTTAATTAAATTTATATATTTTTTTTAATTATTCGACGTAATAGAAGTTATCAAACAGATTATAAAAAATCTTCGATTTTAGCAAAAATCTTCAAAACTGTTTTTAGGAAATTTGAGGATCTAAAATCTCCAAATTGCATATAAATCTGCACTTCTGGCAACAGTGGTACACAATATTTGCAAAATTTATTAGTTTTTGAAAGCAGTCAAGCATTTAAAAATTTACAATTTTTATACAAAAATAAGCAATATAAAACTACTTTTTTGTTAACAAATCAATTCGTGTATAACTAACTTAACACTTACAAAAGCAACTATTTGAACATTATTGTCATGTAACGCATTTGCCACCTTATAAGTGGTTTATACTCGATCATAGCACTCATCCAGCATTATGGTTATTGGTTAAAATGTATTGGTTGTAAGGTACATCTGATTTCTTCGAGCTTTAAGCTGGGATAAGCGCAGTCCATGGCCCCTTTACATAAATTAATAAATAAAACACTTAATTTTTGGTTGTTGCTGACTTCTTTATTGATTTTAATTTCGCCCTTTTCGAGAGCGTTGTATATGACTCTAGCCGACACTTAGCCATGAGCCAGTGCCCTAAACTCCTTCCCAACTTGGTGGAGATACGGTCGGATGTTAACCAACTCGCTACACTGATTATAAACCAGCATCCTGTACTTCACTGTTGGCTAGGATTGATTCCAGTCCAACATTTAATATAGCACTGCTCGAATGGTATATTTCTTTTATGTTTTAAAATTATTTTTGTTCACTTTGTTTTCTGTATTAGACTATTTACAGCTTTTGTCAACGTATTTGCTTGTTCGCGCACCAGATCAAAAGAACTCCCCCTAAGCTCAAATTGTTCTTCCTTATATATCTATTGCTAACCAGACGACGACCGTGTCGTCACGTCTTCCCGCAATTCTTTTACTCCTCCAACTATCGCCGCTACCTTATTTTTTTCACGCATACAAACATTAATTTTCACTACTCTACTCAATCTGCTAGCTTTACTTAACAGTTCCTTGTTTATTTTTGTTGTTGTTAAAAATTTATGTAATCGTTTTGCTTTGTTTGTTAAAGTTTATGTTGTTTTTAACCAACTTAAAAAAAAGAATGAGGTTATACAATTCGACTGAATGTTGTTTTTTTATGTTTGTGCCTGCAGACCTCAGTCATTTCTGAACCAGTTTTTGGTAATATGATAGATTATGCTTACAGATTGGTCCCGTGTAAAAAACAGTACATAACAAAATTAAAGGCATACATATTTTTACGTGTATTATGAACTGTATAGGGCGATTCTGTAAAATTTAAAATGAATGCGTATTACTATGGCTCCCAATAACAAAAAGTTATACAAAAATAAATCTAAAAATTAAAGGGTGCCCCCATAATTGATGTAAATTTACTTATATGGGCCTATTTTTTGAACCGTTATAGACAAACGCTTGCAAATTGGTCAGAATGTCGATTGCTATAGCCGTTATAGTAACAAGTTTTAATATTAAAAATTATAAATTAAAGGGTGCGCCATTAGTTCATTAAATTATATGTACACGGCCATACTTTTTAACAGTTGTAGACAGACGCTTGAAATTTACAACGAACCTGAATTTCTAAGTCCGCTATAACAACAAATATAAAACTTGGGTTCGGAAATTAAAGGGTGTTCCAATAGTTAATGTAATTACAAGTATGTGGCCAAACTTTTGAACCGTTATAGACCCAACGCTGAAACTTAAAAGGGACCCGTATTGCTAAGCCCGCTATATCAACGAGTTTATACTTTGAATTAAGAAATTAAAGGGTGTCCCACAACTGGTGTGGATTTTCTTATATGGGCCTAACTTTTGAACCGTTATATACAAATGCTTGTAAAATGGACGGAATGTCGATTGCTATGGCCGTTATAGTAACAAGTCTTAATATAAAAAATTATAAATTAAAGGGTTCGACAATATTTATGCCATATAACTCTATGCCATATAACTTTTGAACAGTTCTAGACAGCCGCTTGAAATTTACAGTGAACTTTTATTAGCAATCGGCTATAACAACAAGTATAAAATTTGGATTTGGAAGTTAAAGGTTGTCCCAATAGTTGATGTTATTTCAAGTATGTGATTAAATTTGGAAACGTTATAGACAGAACGCTAAAACTTAAAAGGGACCTGTATTGCTAAGCCCGCTATATCAACGAGTTTAAAATTTGAATTTATAAATTAAAGGGTATCCCATAATTGATGTAGATTTACTTATATGAGCCTTTCTTTTGAATCGTTATAGACAAACGCTTGCAAATTTGACATTATGTCGATTGATATGAACGTTATAGTAACAAGTATATATATTAAAATTAAAGGGTGCCCCAATAGTTCTTTTAATTATGTATATGGCCGTAATTTTAAACAGTTGTAGGCAGACGATAGAAATGTACAAAAAACCTGTATTACTAACTCCGCTGCAACAAGAAGTATAAAATTTGGTTTTGGAAATAAACGGGTGTCCCAATAGCTGATGTAATTTTGTGCATGGGGCCGAACCTTTGAACCGTTATAGACAGATAGCTGAAATTTACAAGGGACCTGTTTTGATAAGTCCGCTATAACAAGAAGCTTAGAATTTGAATTTAGAAATTAAAGGGTGTTCTCAAAATTAATGTAATTTGTTCTATATGGTCGTATATTTTGACAAGTTGTATACAAACACCTGCATTTTTGACAGAATGCCCACTATTTTGTTTCGTATAATAAGGTATAACAACTTTAAAATATAAATTAAAAGGTTTTACAATAGTTGATATAATCTGATGTATATGGCCAAACCGTTGTACCGTTATAGACAGACGGTTGAAATTTAGACAGGACCTGATTGATTAATCTACTGCTGTTGTAGCAAGTAAAAAAATTGAATTTTTAAAAAAAGGGTGACCCTATAGTTGCTGTAATTTGATGTATATTGCCACACTATTGAACAAATATAAAGTTTGGAGATATAATTGTGTCCCAATTGCTAATGTAATCTAATTTATGTGGCCATACTCTTGAAATAATGTGCCGTTGTTGAATGAACAGCAAAAACAAGTATAAGAAAAAATTAATGCAAGCGGAGGACAATAATACTTGTGGTATATTCTTCCTGGACGCACCTAGAGGAACAGGGAAAACATTTGTCTTTGGTTTTGGCCACAATTCGATCAAGATGTGACAGAGCTTTGGCATTAGGATCATCAGAAATTGCGGCGACTCTTCGTCGTACTGCACATTCTGCGCTTAAGTTGCCACTCAATTTAAACACAATTGATACTCCAACATGCAATACTTCCCGGTCCAGTGCAATACAAGCTAGTTGTTTGGGATGAGTGCACAATGGCACATTAGAAATCATTTGAAGCACTTAACTTCACACAGAACGATCTTCGGCGAAATAACAACATCTTTGACGGCAGGAGATTTCAGACAGACGTTGCCAGTAATTCCCCGTGGAACGCCTGCAGATGAATTGAATGCTTGCCTGAAGGCATCCCCTTTATGGAATAACGTAAAAACATTATCGCTAACCACTTATATGAGAGTTCAACTTCAAAATGATCAAAATGCTGCAAAATTTTCCAAACAATTGTTAGCTGTTGGAAACGGAAAAGTCCCAGTTGATGCGACATCTGGATTAATTACTCTTACCAACGACTTTTGCCGATTTGTAGACTCTCAATTAGCTATTATTGAAAATTTTTTCCAAACATTAGTGAGAATTATCAGAATTATGCTTGGTTTAGTCAACGAGCAATTCTTGCCGCAAAGAATAATGATGTACACGCACTGAATTTCACTATTCAATTAAAAATTTGCTTGCGATTTGGTGACATACAAATCCGTTGATTCCATAAAAAATCCCGATGATGTAGTAAATTATCCAACGAAGTTTTTGAACTTTCTGGAGTAACCAGGATTTCCACCACATAACCAACTCAAAGTTGGTACAGTTATTATGATATTGCGTAATTTGAATCAACGGTACTCGACTTTTGGTTAAAAGACTTATGCCGAATTTGATTGAGGCAAATGTATGTATTCCTCGAATACCAATGATTCCGACTGATCTTCCGTTTGGTTTCAAACTATTGCAATTTCCAGTTCGTCTTGCATTCGCAATGACAATTAACAAGTCGCAAGGCCAATCCTTAGTGTTTGCGGGATAAATTTAGAAAATCATTGTTTTTCACATGGGCAGTTATACGTTGCGTGTTCACGAGTTTTTGTGTTAACGTCAGACCTAAAAACAAAAAGTATGGTTTACCAAAGAGCACTTCAATGAAACGGATAATTTGCGGACACGTATAACGCTTCGATTCAGTATTTAATTTGGATTCACTTTCATTTACCTAGAGAAGCTCAACTAAATAACACTTCATTTTTGTGATCGAAATGAAATAAAATTTTTCCTTTTCATATATAAAACAACAAAAAAATTGTTTCTTCATCTTTTAAACACCAAACGAAATGTTACATAAAATGAAGCCATCTGGTGGCGAAACGAAGTTCGCCGGGTTTGCTAGTAATTATAATAATAAGAAATTAATGAGATGTTAAATTCTGGAATAATAGCAAAATCTAATAGCCCATATAATGCTCCAATTTGGGTTGTTCCAAACAAAACTGATAATTCTGGTCAACAGAAATGGAAAGTAGTGATTGATTATATGAAATTAAATGATATTACTATTGAAAGTAAATTCCCAACACCAAATATAGAAGATCTTTTCCCAAAACTAGGAAACTTCCAATATTTTACTACATAAGATTTAACGAAAAGATTTCACCACATTTTTATTTCATCAGCTAGTCATTTTGAATTTACCGGAATACCATTTAGATTAAAAATGCTCCAGCATCATTTCAAATATTTAATAATATTAATATTTTCAACGTCGTTTGATGAACATGTTTTATCATTAAAATGGATTCTAAAAAGGTTATCTGAATACAGTATTAAAGTTCAAGTTAATAAATGGAATTTTTTTAGACGTGAATCTGAATCATAACTCCTTAAGGAATTAAACCAAATTCTGAAAAAATAAAAATTATTAAAAATATTAAATTACCTAAAACAATAAAGGAGATAAGATCATTTCTAGGATTAACTGAATTTCTAAAAAAATCATAGAAGATTATATATTATATACTATACACAACGTTACTTTTGTCTCTTTGTCAATTTTCGATTTCATATTACTAAGCAATCGTTGTGTTGAGTTACTCGTCCTGAAAGCTAATTGGTACTTTCCCGCGTCATATTTATCACAGCACAGGAGACAAAAGTAACGTTGTGTATAGTATAAATTGTAACGGAAACGAATCCAGTAAGTGTGATATGATTTATGCTGGGACAACTAAAACAAAACTAAAAACTAGACTCGCATCACATAAATCTGACTTAAAAGCTATACACAAACCGGTGGAGCAAAAAACAGGACTTGCTGCCCACTGTGCAACGAAAAATCATATACCGAACTTTGACGATGTGAGAACATTAAAAGAAGAGAAAAACTATTGTAGAATATTAACACGCGCTTTCAAACATTGATAGTTTAATTTAATTTTGTTTAATTTTAAAATGTAAATATTTGTTTTCGCTTATTTTATTTGTTTACTTGTAACCAAAGTATATCTATATTAAGTACAAGCAAGTCTACAACAAATACAACATTAGAACAAAAACAGGCATTTTGTTTGTGTAAAATCATGTATTATGTCAAAAAACAGTTCAAGAGACGGTAAAGTGGGTAACATTTTATCATTTTTCTAACTAAAAAATTAATATGAATTTTACTTAATTATTATAAAAAAAAGTAAAAGAATGAACTTTTAACGACTATAATAATGGGCCTGTTCGTAAATGCAACACTGCGCTGCATAATATGATTATTATGCGATGATTTTGCTAATCAGCTGTGCATGATATTTTTATTTGCACATTTGTTTGTTTGCATTTACGAACGACATAAGTTAAGAATGGAAAAATTATTAATTAATAGAAATTAAAAGCTTACTTATTTCTTCTTCATCGAATGTGGCACTGAACCCATAAAAGTTAAAAAAAAAATGAAAAAAAAAATTACATTTAAGTACTTACTTTTCCGTTGCATCAGCCATTTTTGTGATTAGTATTTGCAGTCGTTTCCGCATAATAAACTGCTGTGTTGCATTTTCGAACGTGTTACATTTGCAGTGTTGCCTTTGTTTGCTTTTTTGAACATACTGCGCATAATATGCAGCGCAGTGCTGCATTTACGAACAGGCCCAATGTAAATTTAATCAAGAATTCAATAAAAGGATGTTCAATGCCACTTGAGTTGGAAAAGTGTAATTTGAATATTTCGTTTACCATCCTTGATAGAACATAATAAAAACGAAAAGAAACACGTAAAAACAAGAGCGAAATAAAAATTAAAATAAATGTAAACAAATTTTGACACAATACATGATAAACACGCACACCAATAAAACTATCAGCTGAACTCCTGCATGTACTTATTATAGATATACTTTGATTGTAACAATGTTTTCTTTTTATTGTTTTGTATTTTTGACAGTTTCCCCTGAAGATGAATAGCGAAGCTATTCGAAATATTGGGAATAAAAATTAAATAACATTAACAAAGTGTTTTAATTACCCAAAAACAACCTCAAGCCGAACAAAGAATTTAAATCATTTATCAAAAATTAAAAGGTCAACAATACACCACATTTTCATTCAGAATATGTTTTTGATAACAAAAAACTTTTAGAAATAATAAATAAATATCACACTGACAAAAATCATAGAGAAATTGAAGAAACATTTTTGGAATTAAAAAATTTATTTATTACCCAAATTTAAGAAACGAAATTCATGAATTTATTAAAAATTGCATAATATGTTATATGTGTGAATACGACAAAAACCTATTAAAGCTAAATTATATATAACTGAAACTCTTTTAAAATCAAATGGAATATTTCATATTGATATTTGGTTTCTTAATAAAACTGCAACATTTTTAACATGTATTGATAAACTCACAAAACATGTTTCAATACATACTTTAAATGATAAAAATTCTGTAACTCTAGTGGAAATGCTAAGGGAAAGATGTGTTGTTTTGCGCAAACCAAGCAAAATTATAGCTAATAATGAATTTAAAACACCATACATTAAAAATTTCTTAAATTGAGAATATAAAGATTATCATTTCACTTCACAGGTAATTCAGATATAGAACGTTTTCACCTAACACTGAACGATCATCAGACTTTTTAAATTCGATAAAGGTAATAAAGATATTAATGATAAAACTTTAGTTTATAAATCTGTACAAATTTATAATGATACCATAACCAGTGTAACAGGATATAAACCAATTGATCTATTACATAATAAAGTTGATAAATCTGTTTGGAAAACATTACATAATATTGCTGATAATAAAAAGATCGGAAGAATAAATAAAATGAATGCAAGAAGAGAAGAATGTCATGCATATAAACAAAGAGAGTTAAAAAAATCTTGGTTTTCAAAACCTTTATTTCAATTAATTTTTTATTAAATTTTTAAAAATTACACTAATTTTTTTAGATGAAATGGTTGTAAACGTGATAGACAAATAGTCAAAAGAATATTTAAATATCAAAGAGAATTGCCTAATATAAAATTTGAGAGAAAGATTACAGGTAGAAATTGCACTAAAAGAAAAGATATATAATAATAATTGTAATATTGTATTAATGTAATAAAATTGTACCATTTCAGGAGTAATGTATTTACAAAGGCTAGGGGAGTTATATGAAATATATGTAATATTTAATTATGTTGATTTATTATGTTAACTTATCTATTGTTGTTATTATTAACATAACTTATTTTTTATTATATAATCACTTGTAATTTATATACTTTATTATATTCTAATATTTTGAATCACAATAACATATTTTTAAAATAATGTTTCTTTTGTCAAATGAAAAATAATTGCGTTTAGTTATAATTTTAATTTTGTTAAATAAACAAAAATAAATATTAAAAAAACATAAAAATATTTAAAAAACATCCTAAAAATATGTATCCTCTTTCGTATTAATTAACTGTATGCAAGTTATAAAACGTACCTTAAACATTGATTTTGACATACACATTGCTCCAGTAGTTAAATTTATTTATTTGGGTAAAATTTGGGTAAAGATATGTTAAATTGAGTAAAAAAGATTTACTGAATTATAGACAAAAATGATAAAAACTACGGCAGTAATTTGTCGTTTCTTTTATATTTATGACCCTGTAGACTATTTTGACTTCAGTATGTGTAAAGCCATTATTTTTGGGTATGATATTCAGTTGTTATTTATTTAGTTATTTAAAAAGATTTCGCCGATGCATTGGAAGTGGTAATAAATTTTAAACTTCAAAAGCCATATAGTTGAATGGTATCGAATTCTTTTTTATAAATGATAATAAAATAGAGCGCTTATATTTACAACAAAGCATAACAGTGTTATTTACCCATCCATTAAAATAAAAAGTGTTGTGCATTAAGCGTTCTATTCACGAACAAAATATTCAACAAGCATTATTGTAGTATTTGTGAAAATTTATTAGTATCAAAAAATTTAGATTTTTGGCATGCTCTCCCTGTCTCCGTTTGTGTGTAAATTAATTATTTTGGTTTAGTTTTTTTTTAATAAAACTTTATTTTTTCACTTACTTAACTACAGCTGAGCTTAAGAATCTACTAAAGACTGCTCTTATGCAATTGCAACTGTATCAAGTAAGTGCCCGATAATTCAAAAGGGTTTGCTTCTGCAATTCTCACGATCCCTTTAAATTGATTTAAAAGAATTGTTTCTGGATAGATTTCTTCCACAGATGGAACATGTTGTTTGTTTACAATCGTACAATTATGATTGTTAAGGACCAAATCCTTCTTGATATTGTAATCAACCCTAATATTATACCCGCGATTGCTATTTGTATTACGAACAAAAGCTGAAAGTTATATATTGCAGCATAAGCTTCTATCTCACTCTAATAATTAATGCCTAACTTAAATGTCAAAAGAGGCGGTCAGTTTGAGATACTTGTTTCCTTTTTAATATATTGTTAGTAGCTGTTAGAATTACGACCACGTTGGTAAGAAATTATTCCATCCTTATATACATACATATATATTTAATAAGAAGAAATAATAAATATTTTTTACCCCTTCTAATTCCATTCCATTGTTTTATTTCATTTCATGCGGGGCTTTTGCTTATTTAACTCCGTTGAGTAACAAAATCCATTACGATTTTGTTTAGGCTCAGGGAATAATAAACAATTTACGTCTCCTTCCAATTTTCTAGATTCCAAAAACCACCAAGACTTTTGAGATTAACATTTGATCCAACGAGCCGGATTGTTGTTGCATATTGGAAGCCTACATTAGCTCTCTGAGATTACTTATCATCTATTGGCAAATTTCTTTCATATTTCATTTCGTAAGGTACTCATACAGGTTCGTTCATTTTCAAATTTTTTTCCTACATTAGTACATGTAAAGTTACTTCAAAGTGCATTACTAACAAATATAAGTTTATGCAATTAAAATTAATACAAATTATATCGACTTTAAAACAATCAGAATTTGGAAAAATAAACTAATGAGTCGAAATTTAATATAAATCAATGAAAAGTAAAAGACTTCTAAATAATAAAACCCAAAAATATAAAAAATAAATTGTGAGTGAGTGATCTACAAATTTTGGAACCACAAAATCTTAAAAGGCATATAAAAGCTAATGTGCATTTGGCAAATTGTGTAAGTCCCATTTGCAAATTATATGAATTACATTATTATAATAAAGAATATTCATTGAGGTTACATACTACGAGACATAGTTACATTGTTCCGTTAATTAATATCTAGAAAAAAAAGGAGTTGCATCGAACATGTTTGATCAAGTCTCACAGCTCTTTTGGGGTTCAGTAGCTTATTTAAACACGAGTAATTATTGGGTTTAAGTCACTCAATTATTCTGGCGTTCTTTCGAGTCTCTTTTCTTTCCCCTTATCAAGAGTAATCTAATTAATTTCTTCAGCTGCGTTACAAAAAATTTCCATTTTCGCATATGTACGTATACCTTAAGAGAAGGTGTGTTAATATGTGTGTAAAATAAAATTGTGTATTCCGAAAACAATAACCAAGCAAAACGTTGGTCCTCCTTGGAATAATAAACAATAATCGTACGCTAAAAATAGAAAGAACAAACTATACAAAAAATTCAAACTGTCTGGTGATTCTGCTGATTATGTAAGGTATTCCATTAGCCGCGCTACATATTCCTCGCTTAACAAAATATTTTATAATATTTATATACAAAAATTGAGAATTAACTTAAAACGTAATCCAAAGGCATTTTTCAAATTTGTAAATCAAAAAAAGAAAACGAATGGATTCCCTTCCGCTTTAAAGTTTCATCTAACGGAATCCAGTGATGATATCATTATAAGCAATTTATTCGCCGATTTCTTCTCAACAATTTACTCAAATGCAAAGTACGATGAATCTTTCAAGTATCCATTCAACATCGCTAAAACTCAATCAATTAACATACCATTTATTGATAAATCAACAATCTTCATGGAATTAAAAAATATTAAATTCTCATATAACAGTGGACCTGATAAAATTCCTAGCAATATTCTGATAAATTGCGCTGATAGTATTTCTATCCCTTTATAAATTTTGTTTAATACATCAATAAAATATGGTAATTTTCCCGAAATCTGGAAGGATTCCTTTATCATCCCTTTTTTTTAATCAGGAAACAAGTCCGATGTTTCAAATTACCGTGGTATTGCAAAATTAAGTACTATACCTAAATTATTTGAAAAAATTATCACCGAACATTTATGCTTTCATACATCAAATTTGATAACACATCATCAGCATGGATTTCGAAAGAGATGCTCTAGTATAACAAATCTTTTACATTTTTCAACAATTATACATCATGGGTTTCTGCAGAAACAACAAACTGACGTGATATACACCGATTTCAGCAAGGCATTTGATAAAGTTAATCATATGCTTCTTAAGAAAAAATTGGAATTAATTGGTTTTACCAATTTAAGTGTCAAATGGATATACTCTTATCTAACAAGCAGAAAACAAATGGTTCGCTTTAATAACTCCTGCTCTAGAAGCATAGATGTTGTATCTGGGGTTCCACAGGGAAGCCACCTTGGGCCGCTTCTATTTTCGTTATTTATTAATGACTTGCTTGATGTCATTCAATCATCCAATATTTTGATGTATGCCGACGATGTAAAAGTTTTTCGTAATTACAGTCAAGTAACCGAACAGCAACATCTGCAAGCTGACCTTAACTTGCTTCACAATTGGTGTAAAATAAATCTTATGGAGCTAAATCTGAAGAAATGTAAATATATGTGCTTCGCTAGAAAAAAACCGATACCTGCACGCTATTTTATCGATGACTATCATTTGGAAGAAGTAGATAAAATATTAGATCTTGGATTGTTACTTGACCCCAAACTTAATTTTATCTCACATATAAATTTGACAGCAAACAAAGCTAAAGGTGTACTGGGATTTGTAAAACGTTGGGCTAAAGAGTTTGATGATCCATACGTTACTAAAAGCCTTTATATGTCGCTTGTCAGGCCTATTCTGGAGTACGGATCCATAATTTGGGACCCTATGTATAAAAAATATTCAGATGTTCTCGAATCTGTTCAAAAACAATTCCTGCTTTTTTGCCTCCGTGGATTAAACTTTAACCTGCTCGAGTTACCTGCCTATTCAGCCAGACTGTGTCTTATTAAGCTACCAACTCTAAGGAGTCGCAGAACAGTACTAAATATTTCCTTCATTTTTGGCGTGATTAGTGGCGATTTATCCACTCATTTACTTATAAACAGAATTACTTTAAATGTACCACAAGGCCCTACACGTAATTTTATCCCTTTAGCTGTAGAATTTTTTCGGGCTAATTATCCTAACGCAGACCCTTTTAGGAGAATTTGTGCAGATTTTAATAAATATTATAAGTTTATTGATTTTAATCTGTCACTTAGCTTAATTAGAAATAATATATTAATGTATTTTAACAACTAATTTTTTATTTATGTACAGTTTTTTTTTTTTATTTTTTTATTTGTTACATTTTTTATTGCTACATGCATGTTTAATTTAAGCCAATTGATTATGTTATTTAAAGTTTTTTATTATTGTATGTATGTTTAATTTAAGCTAATTTCATGTTGTATTTAAATTAAAATGTCTGCAAGGATTAAAATTTCCGTAGACAATTAAATAAATAAATAAAATAAAATAAATAAAATAAATATTCCATACAGATTGAGTTAAACAACTTTATTAATTATCCCACTTTGTGCCAATACTTGGAACTTCATGTAAGAATTCTAAAGATTTATTTATATTACCTTTTTACAATATTCAAAATAAAGTCCTTGTGTTTTAATTTTATTGAAAAGCTACAACTAAAGCTAAAGGAAAATATACATATATTATATACACAAATAAATATACAAAGGAAAAATACATAAATTTGTGCCTCTTAATTTTGTTGCGGTTAAACACTGATTAATTCAATATTATTAGATTAATCGGGGAACAGGTGGAAGGTCGAAATCCACCCACAAATATTTACCTAAATATTTATTCCAATGCAAGGGGATTTAAATGGTTTTTATCACTGTTAAAAGGGAAGAAAAAACAAAAATCCACCAAAATAATTTAGATAAATTACTTTTACATTCTTGAAAACTGAAGAGAGAAATATAAAACAATAAAACTAAGGATTTAATGCCTGTTGAGTTTGCATACTATAGTATTTACATTTTGGCCTGAATTATTTCATTGCAATTTGTAGGGAAAATACAGAAAACTATTAGTCACAAAACAAAGCTGACTAATTCTTTAGTCAAGTAAAACGATTAATTCTTTTAAAAGGCTCTTTGTACCAGTAACTTAAATAGTTATTATTAGAACTGCCACAAATCTGTAAAACAACATTAATAAGTTTAATAAAAATTTCCAAAAGTTCTCGATCCATTTTGAATAGCCTTATTCTCCTCCTTCGTTCTATCGTAATCCTTGGTATTTATAACTCTTCAGAATGTCCCTGGATAATTTCATTAGGTTAGCGGATAGCTTAGTGGAATTCGAAGCTGATTACAATGATAGTTGCTATCCTACGAACTCTTTACATGCACTGGAAATTCATAAAAATGAGCTTACGACTATATGGAATCGTATTAAAGCGGCGAAACACATTTGGTTGATTGCGACAATGAAAAAGATGCTGATTTTGCTGACCTCGAAACTCTTAAGGTCAAATACAAGAGCACCTATATCACTTACTGCAACTGCCTAGCGAAACTTGCTGCGCATTGCGATACACTACGCCATGAAAACGTCAATAAACGTGATAGTCATAATCCTGCACAGCAGTTAGATGGAATCGAGAATTTTAATCCGTCTGAAACACAAGAACATAGAGTTCACGTAACTCCTTGCGATATCGAGGCCTTTCAGGGTAGTTATAAAACATGGCCAACATTTCGTGACCTGTTCACAGCCATGTATGTAAAGAATTCAACTCTTAGCTCAGTTGAGAAGCTCTTCCACTTGACCAAAAAGTCTTCTGGGGAGGCCAGAAAAATAGTAAAGAAAAGCCCCTTGACCAATCAGGGTTTTGAAATGGCTTAGGCGAATCTAAGTGATCGTTATGAAAATCGTCGAATTCTAGTCAATGGGCAACTAAAAATACTTTTTAACTTACCAAATATTGCTACCGAGTCAGGCAAAGCCATTCAACAACTGCAACGAGATATTAACTCATGTATCACTATATTAAAGTTCCATGGAATAGCAGTTGAAGGTTGGGACCCTATTTTCGTATTCTTATGTTCAAATCGACTTCCGAATATAACTTTGACCTTATGGGAACAAGGTATTCGCGACAAGGCTTCCATACCTAAGTGGTGTGACCTTGATTCTTTTTTAACAAATCGGTATTGTACATTAGAATCTGTTTCCGAGATTCGAAACACTTTCCTAAAGCCTGCATATTCGAAAACCAAAGTAACAAGTAATTTACCAAACAGCATTAACAGCTTTCAGAATAATATCTCCAACCCTATTTGCCCATTGTGTCCTAAAGAATGTCATGTAATACGAAAGTGCCCTCAATTTCTGAAATTCAATATCTCCCAACGATTTAGTGAGATAAAAAAGTTAAGTCTATGCATTAATTGTTTTTCTAAGGCTCATTCTGTGAGAAACTGTAAAAGCAAGAATAGTTGCCTTCGTTGCAGGAAACGACACAACACGCTTCTTCACAGAGATTCTGATAATACTGTGAAAAATGCTGAGTTGTCAGTTTCAAGCGGGGTTTTGAGTTTAAACCCCGACGCGGCTATCTTTAACAAGAATGCCAACTCCACTACCATACAGTCCACTCCAAATTCAGAACTGACAACAGTAAGGTCTTGCTTCGCAGCTAATTCCCGTGGTGTTCTTCTAGGAACAGTCCTATTGGATATTTGTTATCTGGGTATCAGGTTTAGGGCACGAGCCTTGCTAGATTCAGGGTCCGAAGGGTCTTTTATTTCTGAGAGACTTTTCCATCGGTTAAAACTGCCATCGAAGCGCATAAATGCTCAGATATCTGGATTAAACAATTCTATATCTGCTAACGTTAACATGGAATGTTGCTTCGTTGTAAGTTCGGTTTGGGATGAGGACGTCCAATTACCAGTGACAGCATTGGTCGTACCTCGCCTTTCAAACAAATTACCTTCCGAAACATATTCTCATTTCTCCAATTTGCCGAGTATTCAACTGGTCGATCCTACGTTTTATACAAGTTCCAACATTGACATTTTAATCGGAGGAGATCTTTTCCCGTCATTCATATTAGCTGACGTAAAACATAAAGTATGTGGCTCCTTAATTGGTCAAAAAACTATATTCGGATGGATTCTTACAGGACCTTTATCCAGAGAATCAGTCCCGTCCACACTCGTATCATATTTCTGCGAAATCGCTGTAGACAAAGAGCTTTCTCGATTCTGGGAGCTGGAAGATCTTCCAAGAAAGGACACGATATCCTTATCCGACCAGTTTTGTGAGGATTTATACAATAAAACTACAAAAAGAAAAAAAGATGGTACATTTATAGTTTCTTTACCATTCAAAAAGGAATTTCCTGACAAAATTAACTTAGGTCCATCCCGTAAGTTTGCAATGTTTCAGTTTATAAGAAATGAAACTAAATTAATACGCACTCCTCAATTGAAAAGAGATTACGATCATGTTATTTAAGAATATATGGAATTGGGCCATATGGTTAAATTATCTTCTCAAGATTCCACCTATCCAAATTATTATTTACCGCACCATGCTGTCATAAAACCGGACAGTACTACTACTAAACTACGGGTGGTCTTTAACGCTTCCTCTCCATCCTCTAATGGTCTAAGCCTCAATGATGTTTTGCATACAGGGCCAGTCTTACAATGCGATCTCACACTTCTGATCCTTAAATGGAGATACTTCAAATATGTATACAATGCGAATATTAAACAAATGTATCGACAAATCCTTGTCGATCCGAATCACACTAAATATCAGAGAATCTTATTTCGTAATGATTCTAATCATGTTGTCCAAGATTTTGAATTAAAAACCGTAACTTTTGGGCTCAATTGCGCTCCATACTTAGCTATCCGGACTATTCATCAGTTAGCTCAAGATATTGCTACAATGTTTCCCATCGCCAGCAATATACTCCGTAATTCGATGTACGTTGATGATGTTTTGGCTGGCGCCCATTCCATAGCCGATGCTATAGAGTCGAGAAATAAACTCAATCTTGCTCTCCGAACAGCAGAATTTTCCCTAAGAAAATGGACTGCTAATTCAAAGAAAATTCTTTCTGGAATTCCGCGAAACCACCTACTGTTTGATGACTTCCTCGATTTCGATGATACCAGCACAACCAAAACTCTTGGTGTTCGCTGGAATGCGCGGTCGGATTCCTTTTATTTCGCCTCCAGAAGTTTTCCGGAATCGTCCACTTACACCAAAAGGGAAGTACTTTCTCAGATTGCCAAGCTGTTTTTTGTTGTAGTTTTGGCAAAAATCTTAATGCAAAGGATCTGGATAGAGGGAACAAAGTGGGACGAAGTAATATCTACTGAGTCTTTAGAGCAGTGGAAATTATTCCAATCAAAATTCTCGGATATTGAGCTCATCCGAATTCCTAGATGGATTGGTTACGTTCCTGGTGTTGAAATCCAATTCCATGGATTCTGTGATGCCTCCGAAAAGGCCTATGCGGCTGCTTTGTACATCCGGATAGTTATGAATGACACTGTTTCCTGTCATTTAATAGTCTCCAAAACAAAGGTGGCACCAGTAAAAACGCTCTCAATTCCTCGGCTCGAACTATGTGGCGCTGTTCTGCTAGCTAATATAGTAGAAAATCTACTTCAACGCTTCGATATAGCAAAATATTCTTTGTTCTGTTGGACGGATTCAACAATTGTGCTCTCTTGGCTAGCTAAACCTCCTTGTGCCTGGCTAACGTTTGTGGCCAACAGAGTCTCTAAAATAGTTCAAATTACTGATCCTTCGCAATGGAATCATGTAAGTTCAAGTTATAATCCTGCCGATTTAGCTAGTCGGGGGTTATACCCACAGGATTTAAGAAATAACAATTTATGGTGGTATGGACCCGATTGGTTAAAGAAACCAGAATCAATGTGGCCAAAATTCGAAAGACAGCATTGTGCTGAAGTTGAAAGAAAAATTGTTAAAACAAATTTCTCCTTTTTTCAAAATTATGATGATATACTTGACAGATTCTCCTCTTTTCCCAGAGCGTTGCGCGTTGTTGTATATATATATCGTTTCATATTGCATACACACCCGAAATATATGTCCAGCTTTCAAAAAGATACGATCGCAATCTCTAGTTCAGAGCTTGTTAATGTTCGCAATATTTTGATAACCGCCTGTCAAAAGGCTCGCTTTCCCAATGAATATAGGGCTTTGGAGTCCAAAGGATCTACATCCTTTTCAAGCTCAATTTTAAATCTTAATCCCTTTCTGGATTCGGAGGGAATTATGCGCTCATGTGGAGGACTTGAAAGATCACCTGGATTGTCATATAATGAGAGACACCATATCTTCCATATCAATATCAATATTCTCGCCTTTTGGTTAAATTTGTACACGACATCAGTCTGCATGGAGGGAATCAGCTTGTTCTCCGCCTGATACGCACCCAGTATTGGATCCCAAGGGTAAAAAATCTTATTAAAACAACAATTCAAAAGTGCAAAACTTGTATTATTTATAAAAGGAGATGTCAGCGGCAAATTATTACTTCTCTACCACCAGAAAGGTGTGAGATATCGCGACCTTTTACCCACACAGGTCTGGATTTTGCGGGGCCCTTCGACATTAAATCATACAATGGAAGATCATGTCGTTTGACTAAAGGGTATGTGTGCATTTTTATATGTTTTGCCACGAAGGCCATTCACCTCGAAGCGACTTCAGATTTATCGACACCAACGTTCCTTGCCGCTTTTAGCAGGTTCGTATCGCGCCGCGGATGCCCATTGAATTTGCACTCAGATAACGGAACAACGTTCGTCGGTGCTTCCAAAGTTCTTACTCAAGAATTTCTTCAAGCTTCCAGGCAGTTATTAAATTCCAATTATGCACACCAAAATTTATCATGGCATTTTATTCCGCCAGGGGCTCCACACATGGGAGGGTTGTGGGAGGCCGGTGTAAAAAGCTTTAAGTTACATTTTCGTAAGATATGCGGTGGTCTGAAATACACTTTTGAAGAATTTAACACTTTGCTCGCACGGGTAGAAGCTTGCCTTAATTCAAGACCCCTTTCACCTATCTCACAGGATCCTATGGATCTATCTTCTTTAACTCCTGGTCACTTTCTTATAGGTGCTCCAATTCTCACCCCTGTTGAGCCAAAAATAACTGAGAATCCAATGAGCATTATAAATAGCTGGCAGCGATTGAAAATAGTTCACCAGCATTTTTGTTTTCGGTGGAAAAATGAATATCTTAAAGAACTGCAAAAAACAACGAAATGGAAAAGGCCAGAAGAGAACATTAAAGAAAATACTCTGGTTGTAGTAAGAGACGAAAGTCTTCCTCCAAACTCCTGGAGACTTGGTAGGGTGTTAAAAGTATACCCGGGATCTGACAACTTCGTACGAGTTGCTGATATATTCACTCGCAAGGGAACTATTACCAGACCAATAACCAAATTAATATGTTTGCCAAATGATTAAACCTTTTTCTTACGATATCTTTTCTTTTATATTCTTTCCTTACAGTTCATCATGCCAAGCTTCCACTCTCAAAAGTCAAAATCGAAAACCAAGGCCATACACCAGCAGTCAGGCTTGCCAACCAACTACAACTCATATATATGTCGCATATGCAAGCATCCCCATCCGCTAAGAAAATGAAAAAATTTCTTGATATGAATATGTCAGACCGCATCAAAGCCGTTAAAATTCATAAGTATTGCCAAAATTGTCTTGCACATGAGCACTCCAATGGCACATGTATTTCTAAACGCGGATGTCGTCACTGCAAAAGATTCCACCATACACTGCTTCATATTCACCTACGTCTACGGAATGAGTTAATGTCCCGTTCTAAAACTAGTCCCTTACGCACTAGAACCGGGCTCTCTAGTTGCAGCACTCAAATTTCCCGCACAAATGCTTGGCTTGCCCGTTCCAACAGGTTTTCGTTATCCCCGTCACCCCATCCGTCTACTGCATTCTCGGCTCAACAAAGTTTGCTCTCAAAGTCGTCATCACAATCTACGCCACTGTCATCGTTGCTGCGTCGAAACAGTACTATTATTTTACCCACGGTATTAGTAAAAATTAATTCCACAAATACTCACGTACGCGGTCTTTTAGATTCCGGTGCTACAGTCAGTCGAATTTCAAAAAAGATTGTAGAAAATTTAAAGCTTACAACAGTGACTATGGCAGACGAGACTTTGTGTCCTGTTACTGTAAAATCCAGGTTTGACTCCAATTCTATAGTCGAGGGTATCTTTCGAGTAGATAACCGCATCAGTTTGCATTCTCCTACTCATTCAATTTCGGATAGCATTAAAGGAAAATTTCGCGACTTATTTTTAGCTGATCCGAAATTTTATGAGTCAGCCGGAATTGATCTTATTTTTGGAATGGATGTTTATCCCAAGATAATACGAGATGGAATTTTTATGAAGACAGGGTTTCCCACTGCTCAGAGTACCATCTTTGGTTGGACTATATATGGCGCATTTCAACACTGATGGGCATGTAAAAAAAAAACCCCATCTACACTTGAATTCTTAATGTTAAGCTAACATATAAATGTAAGATTTAAACACTTTGAATTACATCAAATGAAATTTTGTTTTATATTAAATGAATGAATGAATTATACATAGACTTGTAAAATGAATTATACATAGACTTGTAAAACTAATTAAATTTTAGCGATATGCTGCAAGGCGGGCGGTAATGTTAAGGACCAATTCCTTCTTCATATTGTAATCAACCCTAATATTATACCCGCGATCGCTATTTGTATTACGAACAAAAGCTGAAAGTTATATATTGCAGCATAAGCTTCTATCTCACTCTAATAATTAATGCCTAACTTAAATGTCAAAAGAGGCGGTCAGTTTGAGATACTTGTTTCCTTTTTAATATATTGTTAGTAGCTGTTAGACTTACGACCACGTTGGTAAGAAATTATTCCATCCTTATATATATACATATATATTTAATAAGAAGAAATAATAAATATTTTTTACCCCTTCTAATTCCATTCCATTGTTTTATTTCATTTCATGCGGGGCTTTTGCTTATTTAACTCCGTTGAGTAACAAAATCCATTACGATTTTGTTTAGGCTCAGGGAATAATAAACAATTTACGTCTCCTTCCAATTTTCTAGATTCCAAAAACCACCAAGACTTTTGAGATTAACAATGATATTTGCTTAACAAAATTTGTGTTACACATTTTGTTTTACTTAAATTTAATAGTCTAGTTTTGCAACAAACGCTTGAATCATTAATTTGTTGACATTTTTCTTTTATTTCGTACATATCATTCCTTCATCTAATGTAGTTTTCAGTATTTAGTTTTATAATTTTATTATTCTTCTTTTCAGCTTCAATTAAAGTTTTTTCACAACTTATTTCGTTCACTGCTGGCAAAATTGCAATATATATATTGCGGCATTTTTGTAGCTACTTTAATGTCGGCAAAACCTAAGGCTTTCTCTAAACTATTGTAAAGAAATCTTTTAGAGTCCAAAAATATTCTAGCTTCGTCCATTCCCTTTTCTGTTAATAAAAAGGAGTTTACTATGTCTACCTTTGCCCATTTCAAGGCGTATTCTATATCGTTGATTCATTCTTTGAAAATTTTGATTTTACTTGCTATAGTTTCGTCTATGGAACTTCTAGTTTCTTCTTAGGATTGAACTGTCTTTAATATTTCGTTTGTGGTTTTAGTTAATGTGTTAACTTTGTTAATAGCGTCTTTATTAATGACTCTCTGAAGTTCATTATTCGTTAACAATTCGTTTATTTTGTCTTCAACTATTTTATGGTGTCATGGTCGGTAGTACCCGCTATCCACTGCATTGCTCTTCCTATTAAATCTATTGACCATTTTCTTCTAGGTTTTAGTCTCTTCAGATGGTTTTCTACTTATCGTATGTCAGGCAGTAAAAAGGGAAGTGCTGAACTATTTCTAAATATTTTAGTCTGAATTTCTAAATAAAGACAACAAATATTTGACAATGTTCAAAGTATTAATTATCGTAAAGTTTCCGTTTTGCAGGCGAGCCTATCCTAAATGGATTGTATTAACTGAGAGCCGGTATAGTCCAACATTTGGACTTCTGGTTTGCAAATCTGGAATATTGCCAGAAATACTATCAGTAGTTTGGTCATGTCCTAAAAAACATAATTCAGTTTTCAATATAAGTTTTATGAATTATTCTGTTCCGTGAATGTATTTTTACATTTTCTCCTAAGTCTTCCTTAACCTTTTGTCTTTTATAACGGAGTCCGAGTTTATTTCTCTGTCCAATAAGTTTTTCGTAAATTATATCGTCCGGTTGATAAGTCTTTGCAGTTGAGCCTGTACTTCTTTGCAGCATCTTTTCTTGTACCTTGTTTAATTTGTCTACTAAGTTTTCGTGTGGAATTCTATTAACAAAAAACATCAAATTTTTCGACAGTCACAGAATGAATTGATTGATTATATAGCTGACTTGCTCTGTAAAAACATTCAGAATCATCCAGTACATGATTTTCGTTTTTCACACGTCTCGCCAATTTTACCAGAGTATAATGAACCCTTTCCACCTACCCGTTTGTAGAGCTATGTCTAGGCATACTGTAGTGCCACCTCTGCACTCATCCTACTTTTATTATAAATATAATACTTTAAATTACAACTATGTATAAATTAAGATGTGTTAAGAGAGAACAATAAAATATACACACAGTTTGAGTTCAACCATTCTACAGAACACAAGTGTTTTAATCATAAGCATTAGTATAGACTTACATGGCGATCCAAGAAAAATTTTATTAAATTGTGAAACAGAAAATATTTAAAAAAAACATTAATATTGCAGTTAATCATGAAATTTGTTTCAACAACAAAATTCAGAGTTTATACATATAATGTTCAAAGTGAATTAAGTTCGGTGTGTGCTCAAAAATCTAATGTAAATACTTTAAAAACGGCTGCCATGCAAGCAAAAAAAAGAAACAGTTTGTGTTTATAAGAAAAAACAATCCAAAAAGAGCCTCAAGTAATTTTTAAAAGAAATAGGCATATTTAAAAAAACAAAGAGGGAAAAAATACAATTTTTAAAAATTGGAATGACGAAAACTTTTGCATATCCAATTCTTGATTAAGTGAAACAAATAACTAATAGCTATTTTCAACCAAAGTGAACATTAAGTCGAAAAAAATAGAATAAAATAAATATTAGAAGCACATTGTTAACTATAAAAAACTAAAAAATAAAACAACAACATGAACGCAACACGTGAAAAAATGTTCAAATAAACCGGTAAAACAATAACTGTTTTACGAAGATAATATGTATAATGAAAGTGATCTATACAGACAAACTTTTTACCGTTAAAACCTAACAACAACATGAGACAAAACACAAATAAATTGCACAAGAATATTCAAAGAAAAAGAACAGAAAAGAGAAAAAACAAAACGTAGAGTAAATCAAATGAAAATCAAAGCGAATTGATGTCAAATCAACTGTGAAAAATAAAAAGAAACTAAAACGAACAAACCAAGCAATAAAAAAGGAGATAGTAAATATTTAAAAAATAAATTTAACTATGAAAACCAGAAATAAGAGGAAAAAAAACTAAAACAGATAATGTAAACAGTACAAAAAAAAAAATATAAGGAAGTACAGTAAACTGTAAAAATTACAAAATAATGTTAATAACTAACTTAAATAAAGCCTCAAATGAAGGATGAGAAGCAGAACAAAAAGTGGTAAAAATAAAAAATAAAGGAGTATATCAGTAAAGTTTATAAAGTGATAAATTGCAATACGAGAAAAAAATCTCAAAGTAAAATTAGAAATATATAGGACAATTATAAATAACAAACACCAAATATATTAAAAACAAAATAAAAACGCAAACAACAAAAAAAAAAATAACAGATGGACAAAATATGAAAACAAAACCAGAAGTGACTGAACGTATGTAAGAAATATATAAAAACAAAAAAAAAATACAATAACAAAATGATGCAAGAACCATCTAATTTTCGCTACGAAAAATAGCCGCCGCCGGAACTTTATAATCTCGCCGCCGTGCCGCCGAGAATTTTCATGTTTTCTTTTGTGGTATAACAATAACAACGGCATACAACATAACCAAGAAGAGAGAAACAACACTATCGAAGGCATCATTTTCAAAACAAACAATATGGTAAAATATAAGTATATTTATAATTGTATATTATATAAACTATTTACATTTATAAACATAAACTATGTAAGGTTTTTGTAAGGATTTAGGTATATATATAATAACATATTGGAAAAATAGTTACATTACTATAAATATAAACATACCTACATACTTTTGTTAAAATTATTTTCTAATTCTTACTTTTTCTTATAAACGTACATAATTATATAAATTTCTAATATATATGTAAATGTGAATATTAATACGTACATATATAAAGAAATAAATAAATATATAAAAATATATATATAAAGAAATATATATATAAATAATAACACAGAATATATCAAATCATAAATGAGAAAACATTAAAAATTTTGATGAATTGAAAGTACCTACATACTTTTTTCCTTTCTTTCTTTCTAAGTAAATACAAACTATCTGTGTAAATTTTATATAACAAATAAGGAAATTATAAACTTAGGTAAACAAAGGTAAACAATTTGTCATATTTAAGGTTTGTTTTATGCGGACAGTGGGGCTATAATTTCATAAGCATTAAAAATATTTAATTCATTTTTCTTATAAACATATTGTTTATATAAAAATTTTGTAGAAGCTTTTCTTAATCATCGCTAGTGATGTGCGTTAATAATTATTAACAAAGACAATAATAAATACATTTAAAGTCATCAAATTTTATTTTTAAAAACCACAGTAACTTAAAATAAACCACATAAAGGGCATAGCAGTAAGCAATATGCTTAACTGTCATACAATTTTGATAAAGTTGTAAAACGCGTTCTACAAAATAGACCTGTATCAACAAATACAGCAAAAGTAACCGAATATATAACTCTCTTAATAGAAAATTTTAATTTGATTATAAATTATACCAAAGCTTAGTCAAAAGGAGTTTCACAGTTAGATGAAGAAAAAATTCTTTTGAAAATTAACCAGCGTAGACAAAAGTTAGCAGACTGTTTTTCTAAGCTCAGTTGTGTTATAAAAGTACCAGAAGAAATAAAATCTTTAAGCGAAGTTGAGGAAAACTATAGACGAACAATCCTCTAATACAGAAAATATAAAATTGGATTTCAATATGGCAACTATAGAACAAAAAAGGAGTTACGTCAGTATGTGTGCCTCAATTATACGTGAAAACTATGAGGGCAATCCTATAAGTCTACAATCTTTCTTAGATAAGCTTGACTTAATTAGCGATTTAACAGAACCAAATTTACAACAAATTTTCTTAAATTTTGTCAAGTTAAAATTAGAAGGGAAAGCGCGAAAGGCATTGCCAGACTATGTTCAAACAATTGAAGAAGTTAAATCTGCACTTAAAAGCGGGATTAAGCCCGACAGTTCAAAAGTTGTAGCAGGAAAGATAGCTGTTCTAAGCGTTCGCAATGACAATTTTTCTGAATTTGCAAAGCAAGTAGAGCTCCTTGCCGACGAATTTAAACGGTTTCTAGTCGTGGAAGGCATTACAAAAAACAAGGCTAATGAAATGGCAATAGATAGAACTGTTAGTGTATGTCGGTCAAACGCGAAATAAGACTTAATAAAATCACTAATTGCATCATCAGCTTTTTCTGACCCTAAAGAGGTTGTAGCCAAATTAGTAATTGAACAGTCAGCAGATGAAAAAGAACATCAGGTTCTAGCAATGCAATCACACACTAAAAACAGAAATAATGGGTTTCGTTTTCGTTATAACCCTAGCCGAGGGAATAACTTTCATTAATATCGTAGAAATACATTTTTTAGAAGTAGTCGCGAAAACAGCAACAGTGGGCTTAGTAGAAATATAAGCTCTGTAAACAACCATAGTAGTATGAGAAGTGGTTATCAAGGTAATAATGGAAATCATTTTTCTCAAGGCATAAATCGTTCAGGTACTTACGTCAGGTCTTTAAACGTGGAGAACCCTCAGCAGCAGCTGTTGAGGGTAAAAGAAGAAGAAGAAGAGCGGAAATAAATCAAAGTGAACAAATTCAAACATCAGTATATTGTTTCAGCCTCAATTATGCTGATTTTGGAACACTACAATGTATTGACACCAATAGAACCACAACTTTTTTGGTTGACACTCAAGCGGACGTTTCTTTAATAAAACTTTCTAGTATAAATTCCAATATTATTTTGAACAAAAACCAAGTTATCAGTATAACTGGCATAACAACAAACGCAATATCTACTTTGGGTACATTTTATACTTATTTAACAATTTCTGGCTATTTAATTGGACAAGTTTTCCACGTCGTTAGTGACGATTTTAACATACCAGCCGATGGAATTCTTGGTAAGGATTTTTTAAAAGCAAATAAATGCAAAATTAACTACGAAGATATGACTCTAACTATTTCCGCACAGCATGAAAAGTTACAAATTCCGATACAACACGGTACAAGAAATTATACTTGCATTATACCTCCTAGATGCGAAGTATATTGAATGTTTCATTTACATAATATAAAAGAACCAATGTTTGTCGATTCTCAGAAACTATCGGAAGGTGTATTAATAGGAAAAGGAATCATAAGTTCGTGTAATCCAATTCTACGTATATTAAATACAACTGATAATTACGTGTGTATTCGAAATGATAATCTGAAGTATGAAAAGCTTCAAAACTTTTATGTCTATTGCATTAATGATAACAAAAATGAAAAAGGTCGCGTTGTAATGTTAAAGAATATTCTTGAAAGGCAGATGCCGAGAGATGTTTTAAATGATTTGATACCATTGTGCGAATCGTACTCAGATATTTTTGCACTCAAAGATGATAAAATGACAACAAATAACCTTTATCAGCAAAAATTCAGACTAGTAGACTCATCACCGGTCTATATCAAAAACTATAGACTAGCTCATAGTCAAAAAGGGGAAATTAGTAAACAGGTTCAAAACTTATTAGACAATAACTTAATAGAACATAGTGATTCAAACTTCAATAGTCCGTTGACCCTTGTACCTAAAAATTGTTCTGACAATCAAAAGGCTTACAGAATGTGCGTAGACTATCGTGCCGTTAACAAAAAGCTTATAGCAGACAAGTTTCCCTTACCTCGGATCGACATATTTTGGACAATTTATGGCGAGCAAAACACTTTTCTGTTATAGACTTATTTTCTGGGTTCCATCAAATTCCCATACATCCTGATTCACGTGATATTACAGCATTTAGTACGGATAAAGGCTCCTTTCGATGGAAAGTACTTCCATTTGGTCTAAATGTTGCGCCTAACTCCTTTTCCAGGATGATGTCTATTACATTTTCTGGACTCAAACCACACAAAGATTTCCTTTACGTAGATGATATTATTATTATCGGTTGCACTAAAAAACACCATTTAAGAAATTTACAAGATGTTTTTGAAATTCTACGAACACACAACTTTAAAATAAATCCATATAAGTGTAACTTTTTTAGGTCAGAAGTTACTTTCCTTGGGCACAAGTGTACTGCAAAGGGTCTTCTGCCGGACGACACTAAAATAAATGCAATCAAAAATTATACGATACCATTCGATAAAGACTCTGTTAGAAGGTTTGTTGCATTTACTAATTACTATAGGCGTTTTATTCCAAATTTCGCTATTATAGCTGCTCCTTTAAATTATTTGACAAGAAAGAATGTTAACTTCGTTTGGAATTAAAAATGTCAAGAATCTTTTGAAAAATTGAAACATGCCTTAATAAGTCCTAAAATTTTACAATATCCAGATTTTGCGAAACCTTTTACTATAACAGTACATGCATCTCGACGTGACTGTGGAGCCATTCTAAGCCAAAATTTTTAAGGCCACGATTTACCCATTTATTATGCTTCAAAATCATTTACACAATCAGAACAAAAGAAACCAATAATAGAATTGGAGCTACTAGCAATACATTTTGCAATAACGCAGTTTCGCCCATACGTTTACGGAACATATTATATAGTACGCTCGGATCACAGGCCTTTAGTTTATCTTTTTAATATAAAAGACCCATCCTCTAAATTAACTCGTATACGGTTAGAACTCGCTGAATATAAATTTTCTGTAGAATATATCAAAGGCAAAGACAATGTAACACAAAATAATCAAGTTTTAGCAGTGACTACACGTGCAATGTTAAGGAATACGGGTAACAGGAAAACTAAGCAACTTCAACTTTCTACAAGGAACAAGGAGCTACAAGTTCACGACAAATTTTCCCATGAGTTTAACAAAAACGTTCCGAAGATAAAAACAGATGTAATTAATTATGATGAAAACTTCCTACAACTCCGCATATATTTACATAAAAAATGTAGAAAAATGCTAACAGTAGACTTTAAGTTTGTTAACGAAGCACTTCGACTAGACGATTTGCTTTCGAGGTTACAATACGAAGCCAACAAACATAAAATCTATAGGGCAGAATGGCAGAAAAATGACTCAATTTTTAAAATAATTTCGGTAACAGATTTAAAAGATCATGGTAACAGAATATTAAAATCTTTAAAAATTATCCTAACCGAACCAATCCTTGTAGTAGTAGAAGAAGATGAAAAACAGAAAATTTTACAAACATACCACAATAACCCAATAATAGGAGCACATTGCGGACAGAAAAAACTGTATGCCAAATTAAGGACAAAAGTTTATTGGAGGAATATGACTAGAGATATCGCGAAGTATGCTAGAAACTGTTCACAGTGTAATCTTAATATGGTTAAGCCGCAAAATATAGAAAAATTAGTTCTCACTCCAACGCCAATAAAGGCATTCGACGTAGTAGTGTTGGACACAATAGGTCCACTACCCCAGTCCACTTACGGGAACAAATATGCGTTAACGTTGATGTGTGACCTATCTAAATATTTGGTCTCCATTCCAATACCTGGCAAATCAGCCCGGACAGTCGCCCAAGCAATTTTCGAGAATTTTATCTTAGTTTACGGAAAAATGCATGTACTGAAATCGGATTGTGGAACGGAATTCAAAAACGAGATTCTTCGTGAATTGTGTAGATTTTTGGGCATAGAAATAAAATTCTCTACCAGTTACCATCACCAAACCATAGGCACAGTAGAGCGTAATCATAGGGTTTTCAATGAGTACATGCGAGCATATATAAAAGAAAACTTAAATGATGGGGACACTTATATGAGATATTTCACGTTTCATCACAACACAACCTCTAACTCCGTTTTTGACAATAAGTTCACATCATTTAAAATAGTATTTGGTATAAAAGTCAATATGCCCAATGAAACAAAAAACAACTTAGATCCTGTTTATAATATTGAAAATTATGTTAAGGAAATCAAATTTCGGTTACAGAAAACAAACATACAAGCAAAAGATATGCTTGAAAAACATAAAGCAAAAAACAAAATTTTTTATGACAGAATTGCTAAGCCACTAAATTTAAATTTTAATGATAAAGTTGTATTACAAGGTAAATGGAGTTAACGTAACGATTGTCGATAAAGAAACAAAGCAAGAAAAACTGTTCACAAAAATCGTGTAAGAAAATCAACATAAAATTTTGTAAGCTACATTTAGTAATTTTCATTTTCTTAATTATAACTAAAAATTTATAATGTATCTATATATATATCAAATATAAATACGAAACATGTCTTTTAATAATTCAAATTTTAATTTCATTTTTTTACCTATATTTAAAATAAACAATATACATTTAACATAAAGGTCATGAAATGAGTAAGCCTGATCAACTTGTTCATTTCGTCAACTTTGTCTTTTCTTGTTTTTCTACGTCTTTCTATTTTAAAGGGGAGGTATCCTTATATACACAGAGGAAAAAATGAAATTAAACATACTAAAAAAAAATAAATAAATAACATAAATTCAATTGTATTAATATTAATCATAACTTCTAACTTGCTAATATAGTATTGTACATATACTTTAGATTATATAATTCAGATAATCAATTCATTTATTCCTATTTATTATTTTTCTACTTTTATTATAAATATAATACTTTAAATTACAACTATGTATAAATTAAGATGTGTTAAGAGAGAATAATAAAATATACACACAGTTTGAGTTCAACCATTCTAAAGAACACAAGTGTTTTAATCATAAGCATTAGTAAAGACTTACTTACTCGTTAACAATTCGTTTATGGTCTGGAGTACCCGCTATCCACTGCATTGCTCTTCCTATTAAATCTATTGACCATTTTCTTCTAGGTTTTAGTCTCTTCAGATGGTTTTCTACTTATCGTATGTCAGGCAGTAAAAAGGGAAGTGCTGAACTATTTCTAAATATTTTAGTCTGAATTTCTAAATAAAGACAACAAATATTTGACAATGTTCAAAGTATTAATTATCGTAAAGTTTCCGTTTTGCAGGCGAGCCTATCCTAAATGGATTGTATTAATTGAGAGCCGGTATAGTCCAACATTTGGACTTCTGGTTTGCAAATCTGGAATATTGCCAGAAATACTATCAGTAGTTTGGTCATGTCCTAAAAAACATAATTCAGTTTTCAATATAAGTTTTATGAATTATTCTGTTCTGTGAATGTATTTTACATTTTCTCCTAAGTCTTCCTTAACGTTTCGTCTTTTATAACGGAGTCCGAGTTTATTTCTCTGTCCAATAAGTTTTTCGTAAATTATATCGTCCGGTTGATAAGTCTTTGCAGTTGAGCCTGTACTTCTTTGCAGCATCTTTTCTTGTGCCTTGTTTAATTTGTCTACTAAGTTTTCGTGTGGAATTCTATTAACAAAAAACATCAAATTTTTCAACAGTCACAGAATGAATTGATTGATTATATAGCCGACTTGCTCTGTAAAAACATTCAGAATCATCCATTACATGATTTTCGTTTTTTACACGTCTCGCCAATTTTACCAGAGTAGAATGAACCCTTTCCACCTACCCGTTTGTAGAGCTATATCTAGGCATAGAGCAGTATAGTTCTATCCTCAGCCTTTGCATTAATGATTTGAATTGAGGCGTCGTAAAACCCGGCTTATTATCTAGTATGATTTTTTTTGCAAAAGATTCATTAATTTTTCGCCTAAATTCAGTTTGTCATCAATTTGTTTTATGACTAAAAATTTTGTATATGAATCTATACATGTAATAAATTTCAGGTTTTGAGCATAAAAAATTTCCAAATTAAGGTACTCACCCTCTCTTTCAGGAATAGGAGTCTCTCCTATTTTGGTTCTTTGTGGGTGCCTGTTATATTTTGACCAATGCCGTTTTTGGCTAATAGTAATGTCTGTATATCTGTCTACAATTTTCCTTATAATTTGTATGAGCTCTGGTGTAAACCTGCTCTGGTCATCTGTATTTGTAATATTTGTGTGCAAACAAATTTTTTGGAAAAAACTCTTTTTACCGTCTCCTTGAAATCGTACAAGTCCTCCAGGGTACAATATATTGCTGTTACCAACCTTGGTTGTTAGAACTCTATATATATTGTCAGAAGATTTTCTCTGAAATCATATTCAATTATATGACGAGTCCGAAGCGATTGACTCGTGAATGGTAAAATCATTTTTTGATAATAAAATTTGTGGCTCAAATTCATTCAATGGTGTTTTTGTTCCGGGTATTAAATAGTTATCGCTACTTTCAGCAGAATGCTGTATTTCTGTGGCTATTGAGTTGTCAAAAAGATTGTTTAAAAATTGCCTGGACAGAGCATCTGCCAAGACATTGGTTTCTCCTGGCTTCTATTTTCTTTGGATCCGTTTTAATAAAGACTTCCTGTTGAAAAATCTCTGATTTGTCCAAAAATATTTTCGTATTCGCGTTTCTCAGTATTTTAATTATAAGCTGCAGGTGCTCAATATGGGCTTCTAGGCTTTCTGAGAAAAACGATAATGTCATCTATATATAATTGACATATATTTCCCACGAATTCCCGCAAAATATTATCCATGGCTCTCTGGAAAATCCCAGGACTATTTTTTAAGCCAAACGGCATCCTTACAAACTCATATTTTCCATTATTCACTGAGAACGCCGTTTTCTCAATGTCTTCTGGCTTCATTGAAATTTGGTGAAAGCCTGATTCAAGGTCTATTCTTGAAAAGTATTTTGCTCTTCCTAAATTCGAAAGGATTACATTACAGTCTGGTATTGGATACTTATCCGCAACTGTTTGTTCATTTGGTTTTTTATAATCGACCACGATCCGTATTTTCTGAGTCCCATTTTCATTTGCACCTTTCTTTGGCATCACCCAATTTGGTGAATTGTATGGACTTTTACCCTCACGTATAATTCCATTGTTCAATGATTTACATATTTCTTTATTTATAAAAGCATTTGCGGATAAAGGATAGGGGTACTGTTTACTTCATATTGGAGTTTCAACAACTGTCCTAATTTCCACTTTTACATCCGTTCGAAACGGTAGTATGGTGTTTATGCCACCATGTGTTCCTTTTATGTCATTCAATATGTTATTTCAAGGTGTATCTTTATCTGAAATATTATTAATGAAGGTTTCTTTCGTTTCTACCTGATTTGATTCTACATAAATTTTCTTTTCCTTTGTATGTTATTGTTCTGTTTCTAAGTTTATTGCTACATTTACCTTTTTTAGCCAATTTATTCCTATCAATATTTCATATTCTATGTTGTCTATTTCAGAAAAACGTTCCCTAGTACCCAGTAATATTGTTTCATAGAGGAGCCGTGAATAGTTTTCACTCGCTTCCCTATAGCTAATTTTTGGCTATTGGGCAATATATTCTTTTTACAGTAGCAATTAGTTGCACCTACGTCAATTAAAATTAAACTTTACTTCCATCTACTTTAGTTCGGTAGAAGAAGGGCAATCCGATCCCTCTTCTAAAAAAGCATTCTCTGCAATATTGTTAATTCTTTGAATTTTCTGCCGTTTTTGTGCGCATTGTTGCGCTCTGCTAGGAAATTCGTGCTTTACTGCTGGGTTGTAAGCAAAAGCTTCCCTTTGATTACCATAAAAAGGGAGAGCAAAATATCGATTTGAATATTGCTGGTTGCGGAGCTGGAGGATTGTGTTCAGCTCCTTGTCGAAAATTATTATGACCTCTTTAAGAGATGTTTGGAGCTAGTCTAAGAACATTTTGATTTTTATTTTGATTTTGATTGCGATCGAATTGCAGAGTAAATGTCACAAGAACATTGTTTGATTCCAATCCCCGAGCGTTGGCTAACGCATTAGGCAAGTCACTGGGCGAAAGAGAGAAAGGAGGGGTGAATTCAACCCTGTTATAAAAACACGAAGGGCATATTGCCTATTTTTATTATTAAACACATTCGTTAATTCTGAATTTCTTCCGTGAGTCATAATGGTTTTTGTTAATCAGGGTCGTTAGCCCCTGTTTTACTTTATTGTAATATTCTAGGATGGTGGAATGTCCTTGCCTCATGACACTTAATTATTGTTCCATGATATGAACAGGACGCTTATCAGCATAAGCAAAGTCCAGTCTGCTTATTATAGCATCGAAGTTTAACCCTGTTCCATGGTTGGTTAACAAATTGTTCGCGTCTTCAATAATTTTGTTATGGCACCATAATATTTCCGACTATTCCTAACGTAAAGTCGCATTGAAATATTGGCCGCTTCGCGCCAACTAATGTCTGAATTAGAGTATTTTCCGAGGAAGGTCGGCAAAGATTTGATTACATCCAGGCTTTCTTCACACCAGATGGAATGGTCAATAGTTTTTGTCCTATATTCTGTCACTGTATTTGTGTTCGTTAGATGTCCGAGTGTTATAGCCAGTTCATTTTTTTGCTTGTAACCGGCCTACCTAAGCCTCTATCAGTTCCCTAATCTGCTTGGATGTACTCATTTTACTATCGGCTTTTAACGTCCTAATCGACTCAACAAGTTTGTGTATTTCTTTTATATGATCCAGTTATATAAGTTATATAATATAATATTCTTAGCAAAAATTTATTTAATACCAAGGAATTTAAATTTAATTTAATAATAATAAAAGATATTTTAAAATATATTTAATACAATTTCTACGATTTCACTTAATAAAATCAAGGAATTTTTAAATTATCTAGATAAAAACTTACTACTAAAAATAAAATAAGCTGGACACTTCATGATAAAGTTGATTTTCTGTATTGTTCTGTTCGTATTCGTCTTATTTATTCGGTTGTAGTTGTTGATATTTATTTTCTTCCTTCTCATCAACTGAAATTCAGCAAACCAGCTGGATAAAAATTTTATAAATTTCACTTGGCCGTCTCTTAAACTTCTTGTTCTGCACTTTTTTAATTTTTGTAATTGATTATTAGTTTTTTTTAATAAAAACACTCCTGCTATGTTTTACTTATAGCTTTTCAATCTTTATTTTAATAATAGTATTTAGTTTTGTAGTCAAACTTTTTTCCTAAACTTAATATAAATGTTGCTTGAATTTATTTTGTTACACTGCTTAATTAGAAGTTTATTTTTTCTCCTTTTTGCAGGAAACTTATGATGTGTTTCGTATAGCACTCACGACCGAATCCTTACTTTTACTTTTCAGGATATGTTAATAATTAATTCTTTTGGTTTGGCTTTAAAAAAATAAAACTTTATTTTTTCAAATTTTTTTAACTACAGCTTAGCTTAAGAATCTACTAAAGACTGCTGTCATGCAATTGCAGTCATCATAATTAATAATTGTTTACCCGCATTATGCAAATACAGCACTTTGATGGGACATGTCGTCAGCATAAATGATATGAAAAATATGAATTTACTTTTACTAAAGAATAACAAAAATGAGATATATGAGACACCTTAACTTGTATATGTTTGTTTTTCAATTACGTAAAAATTTTAAATTTAAACGAGCAGTAGTGCAGTTGCCAAAAATGTCGAAGGAAAAACAGAAATCTTAGAATTAATTGAAGTTTACTAGTTTTCGCATGCATTATGGAACGTAACAAGTGCAGAGTATAGTGACCGTCAAGGCCGGGGCGCATAGAATCCGTCATACGTTAAACTTTAACGTATTCAACTGACAATTCAGTTAAAATACAGGTTGCTTAAGAGTGTTGCCACAATTAGTACGTCTCCGTCAACGCAAAGTACTAAAGTTGGTCAAGTTTTAACTTTTGACGTAGGTTGAATACTTTGACAGCTATCAATAGCTTCTTTGTTTTTTTTTTACTCTTGCTGTGTTTCAATTGTACTCTTTTTTTGCCGGTACATGAAAAGCAGTATTGTGGTTTGGTTACATTTTTTGTTCTTTTGAAAATTTTGTTATATTGTAAAATTTTTTTATATCAGGCCAAATTTTCGTAAGCTTTTGGTTAACTTAACATATCGTATCTATTCGATTTCAATAACAAAGGTTACCTGCAAATGCAATCGAATTCCTGTATAAAAAATTAGTTTGAAATAAACAAAAAATTACATTGCATTGAAACAGCAAAATGTTTCTGGAAACAATTCTTTCCAACTATGAAATAGTATGAGCTGCTTGGGAAAATTGTTAGCAACTTTAGTTATTCCGCTTGAAAAACTTGACAACCGTATCAATCAATTTAAAAGAAGGTTGTCTTTTATTGTCCTTCAGGAAGTACCGGATTATATTACAGAAAAATTGTCAGTAATTTAATGTTGAAGTATTAAGCAAATAAGTCTCAACTTTGGTTTTAATAGCGTTGTTTTAAAAATAAATAGTGCAGTCAATTCTATCTAATCAATATTTCAAAGAAAAATGTAAAATGGATTTAAAAAAAAATCCTACTTTAACCAATTTTTTTTAACGGCGAGAGCATGTACTTTTCCATACCTAATTCAAATTCTCATGAGTATCATCAGTGTGAAATTTTTTTTCATACGTCATACGACATACGTCATATGTCATACAACATATGGAATAAAACTTTTTACTATATTTTGTATAAATTACGTCAAATTACTATTTGTTTGAGGAAATTTACAAAATAAAACAAAATTTAACTTTTTTCCTGTGTTTCACTGGCAACACTGATGACAATACAAACAGGTGATTTAATATTCGTCAGCAAAGTACTCAGTGTGCCAGGTACGCCAAGGTACAACTTATAACGTATTCTATGTGCCCCGGCCTCTTAAACAGAAGAACAATATGCAATTTTGTTGTACATGTATATTTATTTTTGGCTAATTGATTTTGTTACGTTTCGTGTATTTATTGTAATTCCAAGGCAAGGCCTAATTCCTTTCATTTCAATTAGAATGCAGTTCTTTTATTGCATGTTTTTGACAAGACTCTTTTTAAATGTTGCTGTTTTTAATAATGACCAAGTAAATGGCGCTAAAGTTGTCAGTGTCTTCTCTGTTATTCATTGTTCTGTTTATTTTCTGCTGGATTCTTAAACTTTCTATTGTGTATCGTTTTATTTCGTTGTTTTCTTTATTTAATATTTTTATGTTTTCAAAATCAGGTACGTGTTTTGTTCCTATTATATGTATAGCAAGTGCGGTACTTTCTTTGTTTTTATTTATGTCTGCTTTATGCTTGCACAATCTAGTTATTAATGTGCTGTTTCTATATTACAGGCGATTAACTCGTCTGAAAAATTTATATGGAAATAACTCAAAAAACTGAGTGCTTTTCATATAAATTTTTCAGACAAGTTGATCGCCTGTAATACAGAAACAGCACATAAACTTTTTTTGTGGTGTAAATGTAAACAAGGTTACAGCTGTTGTCATTGTGTCCCATGGCAAAATAATACAGGTGGTCTCGATGGCGAATTAATTAATTTTCGCAGTAAACGCTAAATGTCAAGGCGAATTAAATGCAAGGTGATAGCGGTGGCGAATTCAATTCATTTCCCTGGTATTCTAACTGTCAAACTCCATATATAAAAAATTTATCTAACTGTTATACAGATTTTTTATATATGGAGTTTGACAGTTAGAATAAAAAATTTATCTAACTGTTATACAGATTTTTTATATATGGAGTTTGACAGTTAGAATACCAGGGAAAAGAATTGAATTCGCCACCGCTATCACCTTGTATTTAATTCGCCTTGCTAAATGTAAAATACCATATCAAGTCGAATTAATTACAAGGTGATAGCGGTGGCGAATTCATTTATTTTCGCCTGTATTCTAACTGTCAAACTCCATATATAAAAAAACTGTATAACAGTTAGATAAATTTTTTATATATGCAGTTTGACAGTTAGAATACAGGCGAAAATAAATGAATTCGCCACCGCTATCACCTTGTAATTAAGTCGCCTTGCACCATATGAAAAAATTATACATATTTTTTATATATGGAGTTTGGCATTTAGTGTATCCGGCGAAAATTAATGAAGTCGCCAACGCGACCAACTTGTATTATTTTGCCATGTTGTGTCCCATGCATGGAATTTCGTTGACGATGATATTTTGTTAAAGTTTGTCAATTGTGTTTGTAAATATAGTGCTTAGAGCAAATCGAATTATTACAAGTCATGGCGAAATAATACAGGTGAACGCACGGGCGAAAAAGCCCATCAGCTGTATACATTACAGTTGTCAAAAAAATTTGTCAAAAATAAAAATTTTGTTAAATTTTTTTTAATTTAATTTTTTTTTGATTGCTAATAGAAAACAAACAATTGAAATTCCTAGAGAAAACTACCACAACATGGAACCGTATTTGCAGTTCCTGATGTGTATAATCAAAATATGCGTAAAAGATAGTGAAATTATTGCTAACACAATTATAATTTCTTGGTTTTTTTGTGGAAGATTATGTTAGTCTTCAAATGGTCAACGTGCAAGAATGGAACGATGCATGTGATTTGGGCAAACTAGTGGTACAAAAGAATTTTGGTCACTTTTCCTGTATTTTTATTTTTGTGTAACTTAATTTTTATAATTTTCTTATTCTGATAATTACAACCACTTTTTCATCAAATGTATTTTTTTGTTTTGTTTGTTTTTTTACAATATTTTTTTGACAACATACATAATTTTGTAGCAACAAATTGCCTGTTGTTTTTTGTGTTGTTGGATTGTTGTAGCCGTGCGGTCACCTGTATTAATTCGCCTTGTTATAAGTTGATAGCGATGGCGAATTCATTGTTTTTTGCCGGTATATTAACTGTCAAACTCCATATATAAAAAAATCTGTATAACTGATAAATTTTTTATATATGAATTTTGACAGTTAGAATACCGGTGAAAATAAATGAATTCGCCACCGCTATCAACTTATAATTAATTCGCCTTGGCTTAGAGTTTTGTTAAATTGGTAATCCAAAAATATATCATTTTTGTCTATTGTATTTTTTATATTAATGCTGTCTGTAAGACCCGGTATATGTTTAACACTGTGAAATTGTTTTTTTTTTATCGATTAATTCTGCCAGTGTATATGTGGGTTAGGTTGTAGGATTTTATTAAGCGTTTTATATAAGATATAAGGGAAAAGATATAAGGGAAACTGTTGTCTGTTAATTTTTAGTAATTTTTTGTATGTGTTTAGTATGGAACTGTTTATCACCAGTGTCATGGACTCTACGTATAAGATTTTTCGCGGTATTTATTATCTGTGTTTTGGGGAGAGTTGTGTAAAATTTTATAATTTTTCTTGTTGAAGTGCGTTTTGAGTACCAATCAAAAAGAATTTTATCGTATACTCAATTAAGTGTTGTAATAAGATATGCAAATTTTCTTCTTTTTCAACTTCGATAGTAAGTTTAATTTTAGGGTGGTATCCATTAAGAGCATTTAGAACCTCCTCTTTGTCATCCAAGCTGATCACCGCAACTATGTCATCTAAGTATTTTGTTACGTATTTTAGGTCAATGTTTTTATTCTTAAGTTCAGCCAATGTGACGATTTTTTAACCACGTAACAGTCAAATATAATGACTAAACTTGCCGCACCATTAAAGAATTTTGCTACGAACTAAAAAGATTCGTACAAAAGTACGAATATGGTATAACACCAAAACACATGAAAAACACATCAAAACAGGTAAAACAAACTTTTGATTGTCGGATAATAAAGGGACAGGATAAGTAATTAGATTAACGTCTGTACCTGGCAGTAAGTCCTTATCAAACGGTGATCAAAATATTATTCTGTGCAATTTTAAGATCATGGCGTGCAGGACCATGAATCTACCCCTTGCTATAGGGTCGGAGCCTATCATAAACTCCTCTGTTGAGAGTGCAACAGCTCACTTCAGTCTATTCCACGCCAGACCCGCAGAGATAGACAAGTTTAACCACAACCACCACGTGTACTCCCAAGGGACCTCACCAAGAATTCAGCATGATCTGTCCACGCCTACCTCTAATTTTTCCATATTATTTGGAACAATCAAGTAACTATTAAAAATATAAATACATGGGGCGATAGAGAATTAAAAAATAAGAAAAAATCATCAAGTCAAAAAATTGGCGCTCGCCCATATTTTCCGAGTTACGAGCTCTGAAATCTTAAAATTTTTTTCTAGATATCTGTTGAAAAACTTGATGGGAAAATAAACCAATTTACTGCTACAAATAAAACACGTGTTGTATTGTTAAAATAGAAAAAAGGAATGACAATTTATTCAATGTAACTTTAATGGTTACTATATTAAGGGTATAAAAAAATGTAAATTGATACGAGTATTAGTAATGTCAATTTAGCTGTTAATTAATTTTTCATTTTTAACATCCTCATTAAAAATTCATTTACTTTCGGTTTAGACCCATATCATCTATAAAGCCACTTAATATAGTATTTGCGAGGGGTTTAGTCAAAATATCTGCTACCATCTCATTGGAACTTATAGACTTCAAGGTTACGTTGTTTGAGAGAATGTTGTCTCTAATAAAATATTTTCTTACATCGATGTGTTTTGTTTTAGAGTTATATGACTCATTAAGTGCTAGCTGAATGGCACTTTGATTGTCGCAAAACAATTTTGTTGCTTCCAACTTACTACGGAACAGCTCTTCTTCTAATCCTCTTAACCAGAGCAATTCCTGGACTGCTACGCCCATAGCCATATACTCAGCTTCACAAGTTGACAAAGCTGTGGTTTGCTGCTTCTTGGAACCCCATGATATAGCAGCACCTTTCTTGATTAAAACGTATCCGCTAACTGATTTTCTTTCTTCTGGATCAGCTGCATAGTCGGCATCACAAAAGCATGTAGTATCAAAGCTCTTCTGCTTTTTAAACGTTAATTTGAAATTAATTGTACCTTTTAAGTACCTTAAAATACGCTATGCTGCAGTCCATTGTTCAATTCCGAAATTACTGTTGAAACGACTAAGTAAATTCACAGCATAGCAAATATCTGGTCTGGTAACTTGGGCCGCAAACAGTACGCTGCTAATTAACTTCTGATATGGATACTTATTCATTTCAAATTTATTTTCTTCATTCTGATCGCTTCTACTAAATTTCACATTTGGGTCCATGGATGTTAAAACTGGATTGCAGGATACCATATCTGATTGATCAATTGATAATTTTTTACCTGTTTCATAATTTATTCTTCTTCCCAGAAATGAATCAGCTGGACCAAGATCTTTCATCTTAAATTCATCTTTTATGTTATTATCTAGAGAATTTTTAGTTTTTTCATTTTTCCACAAAACGATCATATCGTCCACGTATACAGCGATGATGATTAAATTATCGGTAACTTTATTCATAACGTAAACGCATTGATCCGTTTTTAGTTGTCTCATTTAATTTTCCGCTTAACTTTTCATTCCACATTTTGTAGGCCTGTTTTAAACCATACAATGGTTTATTTAACTTTAACATATGACCATCCGGAACGGATATGCCTTCAGAAACTTTAATATAAATTTCATCTCTTAGATTTCCTTGAAGAAATGCTGTACAAACGTCTAAATGGTTTATTTTTAAATCCAATTCCAAAACGATCGATAATAAAAAACGTAAAGTGTCATATCTCATCACTGGAGAATAAGTTTCGGTATAATCTATGCCACTTCGCTGCGAACACCCTCTTGCAACTAATCTTGCTTTATACCTAATATCGCCTTCTTCATTTTTCTTTTTAAAACCCCATTTCGTAGTTAACTTTTTTACGTCGTTGTTATTTTTCACTTCACTTCGAATAGCTTTTAATTAAAATCGTTTTTCGTCCCCATCGACAGCCTCTGAATAGCTCATTGGTTCACTTGAACTACAATTGGCTAAATATGAAACATAATCATCATTTTTGTAGGTCTTTTTATTCTTGATGATCGACGATTAGTTTGTTCATCTGTATTTAAGCGGTTTTGTTGTTGTTTTCTACTTGTTGTTGTTGATGTTCTTCTTCTTCTACTTGTTTTTCATCGTCATCAGTGGTATTTTCAGCTGATTCAAAATCACATTCAGGTTTACTTGAGCTTTCATAAATATCATCAGAATTTTTATAACCTAAAATCCTCATTAAATTCTGATTATCTTTAGGTGAAACAGTATTATTTTTTCTATTATCTGCGCTTTCAAAATATATTTCAGTTTCTACGAATACTACATTTTGGCTTACGTGTAATTTTCTCATTACTGGATCGTATAATCTATAGGTTTTAGAATTTGAACAATATCCAACGATAATACACCTTTCTGATTTTGAATCCCACTTTTTACGCAACTCCTTAGGTACCATTACCATACCAACGCAACCAAAAACACGGAGATGATTTAAGTTTTGTTGTTTACCACTCCAAACTTCTTCTGGAGATTTTCCATTAAGACCACTTTTCGGTGTGAGGTTTATTAAATATGCTGCAGTGCTTGTAGCCTAAGCCCAATAAAACTTCTTAAGGTTCGCATCATATAACATTGATCGGGCTTTCTTAACTAAAGTCCTATTCATGCGTTCGGCTTTTCCATTCTGTTGTGGACTATACGGTGCTGATGTCTGGTGTAGTATGCCGCTATCGCTACAAATAAGTTTGACCTATGTATTACAAAATTCCAGACCATTATCAGAACGAAGCGTTTTGATTTTTTTACTGTTTGATTTTCTACCATATTTTTCAAATTTTCGAATGCCTTCGGAACTTCAGATTTGTTTTTTAACATATAAACGAATACCTTACTAGAAAAATCATCGAGAAACAGCACGTAGTAAACAGCACCTCCCACCGTTTTTTTCCATCGGGCCACAAACGTCTGTGTGTATCAGTTGTGTTTGTTGTTGACGATTTATACGATTTACGCGATTGTTTACCTTGTAGACATGACGTGCAAACGTTTGAGTGAGTGTCATTTTCAAAATCAACACCAGAATATTCATTTGACCGTAGATTTTCAATATCTTTATTACCAGCATGACCTAACCGTTTGTGCCAAACTTCCTTACTAATTGCAGCATAATTTTGATGTTGGGGTGCAACATTTAGTTTAAACATACCATCATCTAAGAATGCTACTGAAAAAATTACGTTTCCCCTTTTAATTACGCATTTACTGCCTTCAAATTTAATTTCAAAACCTTTTTTGTTAGCTGACTGACTGAAATTAAATTTTGCACAAATTTCGGGTACATACAAAACGTCTTCTATGGTAATATACTCCAATTTGTTGTTTAATTTTTGTTGAATTGTAATGTTGCCAATACCAGTTACCTTTAGACTGTTGTTATTAGCCACAATAACACTTTTTTCTTTTCCATGCTGTTTAAAATTAACAAAAATTTCTTTTCTATTTACTATGTGAGCAGTTGAGCCAGAGTCGATTAACCAATTGTTACCATTACCATCAAGTTTTGCAGCTAAACTTGCCGCCAGTGCTTTTTTAGCAATATGGCCATCTTTATTGCAATTGTAACACACTACCTTTTTACTCTTGTTTTCTGGCTTTTTATTTTTATATTTACCATAAAAAACCGATTCTTTTGAAGGTAAACTACTATAATTATCAAAATCTTGCAATAATTTTGTTTTGTTTGAAAACAAACATACAAGCAAAAGATATGCTTGAAAAACATAAAGCAAAAAACAAACTTTTTTATGACAGAATTGCTAAGCCACTAAATTTAAATTTTAATGATAAAGTTGTATTACAAAAAGAACCATACAATAAACACGAAAGTAAATACGAAGGTCCATATACAGTAACTAAGGTAGATGGAGTTAACGTAACGATTGTCGATAAAGAAACAAAGCAAGAAAAAACTGTTCACAAAAATCGTGTAAGAAAATCAACATAAAATTTTGTAAATTACATTTAGTAATTTTCATTTTCTTAATTATAACTAAAAATTTATAATGTATCTATATATATATCAAATATAAATACGAAACATGTCTTTTAATAATTCAAATTTTAATTTCATTTTTTTACCTATATTTAAAATAAACAATATACATTTAACATAAAGGTCATGAAATGAGTAAGCCTGATCAACTTGTTCATTTCGTCAACTTTGTTTTTTCTTGTTTTTCTACCTCTTTCTATTTTAAAGGGGAGGTATCCTTATATACACAGAGGAAAAAATGAAATTAAACATACTAAAAAAAAATAAATAAATAACATGAATTCAATTGTATTAATATAAATCATAACTTCTAACTTGCTAGTATAGTATTGTACATATACTTTAGATTATATAATTCAGATAATCAATTCATTAATTCCTATTTATTATTTTTCTAAAAAAAGTGGGAGATGTAGTGCCACCTCTGCACTCTTATTATAAATATAATACTTTAAATTACAACTATGTATAAATTAAGATGTGTTAAGAGAGAATAATAAAATATAAACACAGTTTGAGTTCAACCATTCTAAAGAACACAAGTGTTTTAATCATAAGCATTAGTAAAGACTTACTTACTCGTTAACAATTCGTTTATGGTCTGGAGTACCCGCTATCCACTGCATTGCTCTTCCTATTAAATCTATTGACCATTTTCTTCTAGGTTTTAGTCTCTTCAGATGGTTTTCTACTTATCGTATGTCAGGCAGTAAAAAGGGAAGTGCTGAACTATTTCTAAATATTTTAGTCTGAATTTCTAAATAAAGACAACAAATATTTGACAATGTTCAAAGTATTAATTATCGTAAAGTTTCCGTTTTGCAGGCGAGCCTGTCCTAAATGGATTGTATTAACTGAGAGCCGGTATAGTCCAACATTTGGACTTCTGGTTTGCAAATCTGGAATATTGCCAGAAATACTATCAGTAGTTTGGTCATGTCCTAAAAAACATAATTCAGTTTTCAATATAAGTTTTATGAATTATTCTGTTCTGTGAATGTATTTTTACATTTTCTCCTAAGTCTTCCTTAACGTTTCGTCTTTTATAACGGAGTCCGAGTTTATTTCTCTGTCCAATAAGTTTTTCGTAAATTATATCGTCCGGTTGATAAGTCTTTGCAGTTGAGCCTGTACTTCTTTGCAGCATCTTTTCTTGTGCCTTGTTTAATTTGTCTACTAAGTTTTCGTGTGGTATTCTATTAACAAAAAACATCAAATTTTTCAACAGTCACAGAATGAATTGATTGATTATATAGCTGACTTGCTCTGTAAAAACATTCAGAATCATCCAGTACATGATTTTCGTTTTTCACACGTCTCGCCAATTTTACCAGAGTAGAATGAACCCTTTCCACCTACCCGTTTGTAGAGCTATATCTAGGCATACAGCAGTATAGTTCTATCCTCAGCCTTTGCATTAATGATTTGAATTGAGGCGTCGTAAAACCCGGCTTATTATCTAGTATGATTTTTTTTGCAAAAGATTCATTAATTTTTCGCCTAAATTCAGTTTGTCATCAATTTGTTTTATGACTAAAAATTTTGTATATGAATCTATACATGTAATAAATTTCAGGTTTTGAGCATAAAAAATTTCCAAATTAAGGTACTCACCCTCTCTTTCAGGAATAGGAGTCTCTCCTATTTTGGTTCTTTGTGGGTGCCTGTTATATTTTGACCTATGCCGTTTTTGGCTAATAGTAATGTCTGTATATCTGTCTACAATTTTCCTTATAATTTGTATGAGCTCTGGTGTAAACCTGGTCATCTGTATTTGTAATATTTGTGTGCAAACAAATTTTTTGGAAAAAACTCTTTTTACCGTCTCCTTGAAATCGTACAAGTCCTCCAGGGTACAATATATTGCTGTTACCAACCTTGGTTGTTAGAACTCTTTATATATTGTCAGAAGATTTTCTCTGAAATCATATTCAATTATATGACGAGTCCGAAGCGATTGACTCGTGAATGGTAAAATCATTTTTTGATAATAAAATTTGTGGCTCAAATTCATTCAATGGTGTTTTTGTTCCGGGTATTAAATAGTTATCGCTACTTTCAGCAGAATGCTGTATTTCTGTGACTATTGAGTTGTCAAAAAGATTGTTTAAAAATTGCCTGGACAGAGCATCTGCCAAGACATTGGTTTCTCCTGGCTTCTATTTTCTTTGGATCCGTTTTAATAAAGACTTCCTGTTGAAAAATCTCTGATTTGTCCAAAAATATTTTCGTATTCGCGTTTCTCAGTATTTTAATTATAAGCTGCAGGTGCTCAATATGGGCTTCTAGGCTTTCTGAGAAAAACGATAATGTCATCTATATATAATTGACATATATTTCCCACGAATTCCCGCAAAATATTATCCATGGCTCTCTGGAAAATCCCAGGACTATTTTTTAAGCCAAACGGCATCCTTACAAACTCATATTTTCCATTATTCACTGAGAACGCCGTTTTCTCAATGTCTTCTGGCTTCATTGAAATTTGGTGAAAGCCTGATTCAAGGTCTATTCTTGAAAAGTATTTTGCTCTTCCTAAATTCGAAAGGATTACATTACAGTCTGGTATTGGATACTTATCCGCAACTGTTTGTTCATTTGGTTTTTTATAATCGACCACGATCCGTATTTTCTGAGTCCCATTTTCATTTGCACCTTTCTTTGGCATCACCCAATTTGGTGAATTGTATGGACTTTTACCCTCACGTATAATTCCATTGTTCAATGATTTACATATTTCTTTATTTATAAAAGCATTTGCGGATAAAGGATAGGGGTACTGTTTACTTCATATTGGAGTTTCAACAACTGTCCTAATTTCCACTTTTACATCCGTTCGAAACGGTAGTATGGTGTTTATGCCACCATGTGTTCCTTTTATGTCATTCAATATGTTATTTCAAGGTGTATCTTTATCTGAAATATTATTAATGAAGGTTTCTTTCGTTTCTACCTGATTTGATTCTACATAAATTTTCTTTTACTTTGTATGTTATTGTTCTGTTTCTAAGTTTATTGCTACATTTACCTTTTTTAGCCAATTTATTCCTATCAATATTTCATATTCTATGTTGTCTATTTCAGAAAAACGTTCCCTAGTAATATTGTTTCATAGAGGAGCCGTGAATAGTTTTCACTCGCTTCCCTATAGCTAATTTTTGGCTATTGGGCAATATATTCTTTTTACAGTAGCAAGTAGTTGCACCTACGTCAATTAAAATTAAACTTTACTTCCATCAACTTTAGTTCGGCAGAAGAAGGGCAATCCTATTCCTTTTCTAAAAAAGCATTCTCTGCAATATTGTTAATTCTTTGAATTTTCTGCCGTTTTTGTCCGCATTGTTGCGCTCTGCTAGGAAATTCGTGCTTTACGGCTGGGTTGTAAGCAAATGGTTCCCTTTGATTACCATAAAAAGGGAGAGCAAAATATCGATTTGAATATTGCTGGTTGCGGAGCTGGACGAGGATTGTGTTCAGCTCCTTGTCGAAAACTATTATGACCTCTTTAAGAGGTGTTTGGAGCTAGTCTAAGAACATTTTGATTTTTATTTTGATTTTGATTGCGATCGAATTGCAGAGTAAATGTCACAAGAACATTGTTTGATTCCAATCCCCGAGCGTTGGCTAACGCATTAGGCGAGTCACTGGGCGAAAGAGAGAAAGGAGGGGTGAATTCAACCCTGTTATAAAAACACGAAGGGCATATTGCCTATTTTTATTATTAAACACATTCGTTAATTCTGAATTTGTTCCGTGAGTCATAATGGTTTTTGTTAATCAGGGTCGTTAGCCCCTGTTTTACTTTATTGTAATATTCTAGGATGGTGGAATGTCCTTGCCTCATGACACTTAATTATTGTTCCATGATATGAACAGGACGCTTATCAGCATAAGCAAAGTCCAGTCTGCTTATTATAGCATCGAAGTTTAACCCTGTTCCATGGTTGGTTAACAAATTGTTCGCGTCTTCAATAATTTTGTTATGGCACCATAATATTTCCGACTATTCCTAACGTAAAGTCGCATTGCAATATTGGCCGCTTCGCGCCAACTAATGTCTGAATTAGAGTATTTTCCGAGGAAGGTCGGCAAAGATTTGATTACATCCAGGCTTTCTTCACACCAGATGGAATGATCAATAGTTTTTGTACTATATTCTGTCACTGTATTTGTGTTCGTTAGATGTCCGAGTGTTATAGCAAGTTCATTTTTTTGCTTGTAACCGGCCTACCTAAGCCTCTATCAGTTCCCTAATCTGCTTGGATGTACTCATTTTACTATCGGCTTTTAACGTCCTAATCGACTCAACAAGTTTGTGTATTTCTTTTATATGATCCAGTTATATAAGTTATATAATATAATATTCTTAGCAAAAATTTATTTAATACCAAGGAATTTAAATTTAATTTAATAATAATAAAAGATATTTTAAAATATATTTAATACAATTTCTACGATTTCACTTAATAAAATCAAGGAATTTTTAAATTATCTAGATAAAAACTTACTACTAAAAATAAAATAAGCTGGACACTTCATGATAAAGTTGATTTTCTGTATTGTTCTGTTCGTATTCGTCTTATTTATTCAGTTGTAGTTGTTGATATTTATTTTCTTCCTTCTCATCAACTGAAATTCAGCAAACCAGCTGGATAAAAATTTTATAAATTTCACTTGGCCGTCTCTTAAACTTCTTGTTCTGCACTTTTTTAATTTTTGTAATTGATTGTTAGTTTTTTTTAATAAAAACACTCCTGCTATGTTTTAATTATAGCTTTTCAATCTTTATTTTAATAATAGTATTTAGTTTTGTAGTCAAACTTTTTTCCTAAACTTAATATAAATGTTGCTTGAATTTATTTTGTTACACTGCTTAATTAGAAGTTTATTTTTTCTCCTTTTTGCAGGAAACTTATGATGTGTTTCGTATAGCACTCACGACCGAATCCTTACTTTTACTTTTCAGGATATGTTAATAATTAATTCTTTTGGTTTGGCTTTAAAAAAATAAAACTTTATTTTTTCAAATTTTTTTAACTACAGCTTAGCTTAAGAATCTACTAAAGACTGCTGTCATGCAATTGCAGTCATCATAATTAATAATTGTTTACCCGCATTATGCAAATACAGCACTTTGATGGGACATGTCGTCAGCATAAATGATATGAAAAATATGAATTTACTTTTACTAAAGAATAACAAAAATGAGATATATGAGACACCTTAACTTGTATATGTTTGTTTTTCAATTACGTAAAAATTTTAAATTTAAACGAGCAGTAGTGCAGTTGCCAAAAATGTCGAAGGAAAAACAGAAATCTTAGAATTAATTGAAGTTTACTAGTTTTCGCATGCATTATGGAACGTAACAAGTGCAGAGTATAGTGACCGTCAAGGCCGGGGCGCATAGAATCCGTCATACGTTAAACTTTAACGTATTCAACTGCCAATTCAGTTAAAATACAGGTTGCTTAAGAGTGTTGCCACAATTAGTACGTCTCCGTCAACGCAAAGTACGAAAGTTGGTCAAGTTTTAACTTTTGACGTAGGTTGAATACTTTGACAGCTATCAATAGCTTCTTTGTTTTTTTTTTACTCTTGCTGTGTTTCAATTGTACTCTTTTTTTGCCGGTACATGAAAAGCAGTATTGTGGTTTGGTTACATTTTTTGTTTTTTTGAAAATTTTGTTATATTGTAAAATTTTTTTATATCAGGCCAAATTTTCGTAAGCTTTTGGTTAACTTAACATATCGTATCTATTCGATTTCAATAACAAAGGTTACCTGCAATTGCAATCGAATTCCTGTATAAAAAATTAGTTTGAAATAAACAAAAAATTACATTGCATTGAAACAGCAAAATGTTTCTGGAAACAATTCTTTCCAACTATGAAATAGTATGACCTGCTTGGGAAAATTGTTAGCAACTTTAGTTATTCCGCTTGAAAAACTTGACAACCGTATCAATCAATTTAAAAGAAGGTTGTCTTTTAATGTCCTTCAGGAAGTACCGGATTATATTACAGAAAAATTGTCAGTAATTTAATGTTGAAGTATTAAGCAAATAAGTCTCAAATTTGGTTTTAATAGCGTTGTTTTAAAAATAAATAGTGCAGTAAATTCTATCTAATCAATATTTCAAAGAAAAATGTAAAATGGATTTAAAAAAAATCCTACTTTAACCAATTTTTTTTAACGGCGAGAGCATGTACTTTTCCATACCTAATTCAAATTCTCATGAGTATCATCAGTGTGAAATTTTTTTTCATACGTCATACGACATACGTCATATGTCATACAACATATGGAATAAAACTTTTTACTATATTTTGTATAAATTACGTCAAATTACTATTTATTTGAGGAAATTTACAAAATATAACTTTTATTGAAAAAATTTAACTTTTTTCCTGTGTTTCACTGGCAACACTGATGACAATACAAACAGGTGATTTAATATTCGTCAGCAAAGTACTCAGTGTGCCAGGTACGCCAAGGTACAACTTATAACGTATTCTATGTGCCCCGGCCTCTTAAACAGAAGAACAATATGCAATTTTGTTGTACATGTATATTTATTTTTGGCTAATTGATTTTGTTACGTTTCGTGTATTTATTGTAATTCCAAGGCAAGGCCTAATTCCTTTCATTTCAATTAGAATGCAGTTCTTTTATTGCATGTTTTTGCCAAGAAGAAGTGAACAAAACACTTTTAAAACTCTTTTTAAATGCTGCTGTTTTTAATAATGACCCATGGCGAAATAATACAGGTGGTCTCGATAGCGAATTCATTAATTTCCCCGTAAACTCTAAATGTCAAAATCCATATATAAAAAATATGTATAACAGTTAGATAAATTTTTTATATATGGAGTTTGACAATTAGAGTTTACGGCGAAATTAATGAATTCGCTATCGAGACCACCTGTATTATTTCGCCATGATAATGACCAAGTAAATGGCGCTAAAGTTGTCAGTGTCTTCTCTGTTATTCATTGCTGGATTCTTAAACTTTCTATTGTGTATCGTTTTATTTCGTTGTTTTCTTTATTTAATATTTTTATGTTTTCAAAATCAGGTACGTGTTTTGTTTCTATTATATGTATAGCAAGTGCGGTACTTTATTTGTTTTTATTTATGTCTGCTTTATGCTTGCACAATCTAGTTATTAATGTGCTGTTTCTATATTACAGGCGATTAACTCATCTGAAAAATTTATATGGAAATAACTCAAAAAACTGAGTGCTTTTCATATAAATTTTTCAGACAAGTTGATCGCCTGTAATACAGAAACAGCACATAAACTTTTTTTGTGGTGTAAATGTAAACAAGGTTACAGCTGTTGTCATTGTGTCCCATGGCAAAATAATACAGGTGGTCTCGATGGCGAATTAATTAATTTTCGCAGTAAACGCTAAATGTCAAGGCGAATTAAATGCAAGGTGATAGCGGTGGCGAATTCAATTCATTTCCCTGGTATTCTAACTGTCAAACTCCATATATAAAAAATTTATCTAACTGTTATACAGATTTTTTATATATGGAGTTTGACAGTTAGAATAAAAAATTTATCTAACTGTTATACAGATTTTTTATATATGGAGTTTGACAGTTAGAATACCAGGGAAAAGAATTGAATTCGCCACCGCTATCACCTTGTATTTAATTCGCCTTGCTAAATGTAAAATACCATATCAAGTCGAATTAATTACAAGGTGATAGCGGTGGCGAATTCATTTATTTTCGCCTGTATTCTAACTGTCAAACTCCATATATAAAAAAACTGTATAACAGTTAGATAAATTTTTTATATATGCAGTTTGACAGTTAGAATACAGGCGAAAATAAATGAATTCGCCACCGCTATCACCTTGTAATTAAGTCGCCTTGCACCATATGAAAAAATTATACATATTTTTTATATATGGAGTTTGGCATTTAGTGTATCCGGCGAAAATTAATGAATTCGCCAACGCGACCAACTTGTATTATTTTGCCATGTTGTGTCCCATGCATGGAATTTCGTTGACGATGATATTTTGTTAAAGTTTGTCAATTGTGTTTGTAAATATAGTGCTTAGAGCAAATCGAATTAATTACAGGTCATGGCGAAATAATACAGGTGAACGCACGGGCGAAAAAGCCCATCAGCTGTATACATTACAGTTGTCAAAAAAATTTGTCAAAAATAAAAATTTTGTTAAATTTTTTTTAATTTAATTTTTTTTTGATTGCTAATAGAAAACAAACAATTGAAATTCCTAGAGAAAACTACCACAACATGGAACCGTATTTGCAGTTCCTGATGTGTATAATCAAAATATGCGTAAAAGATAGTGAAATTATTGCTAACACAATTATAATTTCTTGGTTTTTTTGTGGAAGATTATGTTAGTCTTCAAATGGTCAACGTGCAAGAATGGAACGATGCATGTGATTTGGGCAAACTAGTGGTACAAAAGAATTTTGGTCACTTTTCCTGTATTTTTATTTTTGTGTAACTTAATTTTTATAATTTTCTTATTCTGATAATTACAACCACTTTTTCATCAAATGTATTTTTTTGTTTTGTTTGTTTTTTTACAATATTTTTTTGACAACATACATAATTTTGTAGCAACAAATTGCCTGTTGTTTTTTGTGTTGTTGGATTGTTGTAGCCGTGCGGTCACCTGTATTAATTCGCCTTGTTATAAGTTGATAGCGATGGCGAATTCATTGTTTTTTGCCGGTATATTAACTGTCAAACTCCATATATAAAAAAATCTGTATAACTGATAAATTTTTTATATATGAATTTTGACAGTTAGAATACCGGTGAAAATAAATGAATTCGCCACCGCTATCAACTTATAATTAATTCGCCTTGGCTTAGAGTTTTGTTAAATTGGTAATCCAAAAATATATAATTTTTGTCTATTGTATTTTTTATATTAATGCTGTCTGTAAGACCCGGTATATGTTTAACACTGTGAAATTGTTTTTTTTAATCGATTAATTCTGCCAGTGTATATGTGGGTTAGGTTGTAGGATTTTATTAAGCATTTTATATAAGATATAAGGGAAAAGATATAAGGGAAACTGTTGTCTGTTAATTTTTAGTAATTTTTTGTATGTGTTTAGTATGGAACTGTTTATCACCAGTGTCATGGACTCTACGTATAAGATTTTTCGCGGTATTTATTATCTGTGTTTTGGGGAGAGTTGTGTAAAATTTTATAATTTTTCTTGTTGAAGTGCGTTTTGAGTACCAATCAAAAAGAATTTTATCGTATACTCAATTAAGTGTTGTAATAAGATATGCAAATTTTCTTCTTTTTCAACTTCGATAGTAAGTTTAATTTTAGGGTGGTATCCATTAAGAGCATTTAGAACCTCCTCTTTGTCATCCAAGCTGATCACCGCAACAATGTCATCTAAGTATTTTGTTACGTATTTTAGGTCAATGTTTTTATTCTTAAGTTCAGCCAATGTGACGATTTTTTAACCACGTAACAGTCAAATATAATGACTAAAGTTGCCGCACCATTAAAGAATTTTGCTACGAACTAAAAAGATTCGTACAAAAGTACGAATATGGTATAACACCAAAACACATGAAAAACACATCAAAACAGGTAAAACAAACTTTTGATTGTCGGATAATAAAGGGACAGGATAAGTAATTAGATTAACGTCTGTACCTGGCAGTAAGTCCTTATCAAACGGTGATCAAAATATTATTCTGTGCAATTTTAAGATCATGGCGTGCAGGACCATGAATCTACCCCTTGCTATAGGGTCGGAGCCTATCATAAACTCCTCTGTTGAGAGTGCAACAGCTCACTTCAGTCTATTCCACGCCAGACCCGCAGAGATAGACAAGTTTAACCACAACCACCACGTGTACTCCCAAGGGGCCTCACCAAGAATTCAGCATGATCTGTCCACGCCTACCTCTAATTTTTCCATATTATTTGGAACAATCAAGTAACTATTAAAAATATAAATACATGGGGCGATAGAGAATTAAAAAATAAGAAAAAACCATCAAGTCAAAAAATTGGCGCTCGCCCATATTTTCCGAGTTACGAGCTCTGAAATCTTAAAATTTTTTTCTAGATATCTGTTGAAAAACTTGATGGGAAAATAAACCAATTTACTGCTACAAATAAAACACGTGTTGTATTGTTAAAATAGAAAAAAGGAATGACAATTTATTCAATGTAACTTTAATGGTTACTATATTAAGGGTATAAAAAAATGTAAATTGATACGAGTATTAGTAATGTCAATTTAGCGGTTAATTAATTTTTCATTTTTAACATCCTCATTAAAAATTCATTTACTTTCGGTTTAGACCCATATCATCTATAAAGCCACTTAATATAGTATTTGCGAGGGGTTTAGTCAAAATATCTGCTACCATCTCATTCGAACTTATAGACTTCAAGGTTACGTTGTTTGAAAGAATGTTGTCTCTAATAAAATGATTTCTTACATCGATGTGTTTTGTTTTAGAGTTATATGACTCATTAAGTGCTAGCTGAATGGCACTTTGATTGTCGCAAAACAATTTTGTTGCTTCCAACTTACTACGGAACAGCTCTTCTTCTAATCCTCTTAACCAGAGCAATTCCTGGACTGCTACGCCCATAGCCATATACTCAGCTTCACAAGTTGACAAAGCTGTGGTTTGCTGCTTCTTGGAACCCCATGATATAGCAGCACCTTTCTTGATTAAAACGTATCCGCTAACTGATTTTCTTTCTTCTGGATCAGCTGCATAGTCGGCATCACAAAAGCATGTAGTATCAAAGCTCTTCTGCTTTTTAAACGTTAATTTGAAATTAATTGTACCTTTTAAGTACCTTAAAATACGCTATGCTGCAGTCCATTGTTCAATTCCGAAATTACTGTTGAAACGACTAAGTAAATTCACAGCATAGCAAATATCTGGTCTGGTAACTTGGGCCGCAAACAGTACGCTGCCAATTAACTTCTGATATGGATACTTATTCATTTCAAATTTATTTTCTTCATTCTGATCGCTTCTACTAAATTTCACATTTGGGTCCATGGATGTTAAAACTGGATTGCAGGATACCATATCTGATTGATCAATTGATAATTTTTTACCTGTTTCATAATTTATTCTTCTTCCCAGAAATGAATCAGCTGGACCAAGATCTTTCATCTTAAATTCATCTTTTATGTTATTAACTAGAGAATTTTTAGTTTTTTCATTTTTCCACAAAACGATCATATCGTCCACGTATACAGCGATGATGATTAAATTATCGGTAACTTTATTCATAACGTAAACGCATTGATCCGTTTTTAGTTGTCTCATTTAATTTTCCGCTTAACTTTTCATTCCACATTCTGTAGGCCTGTTTTAAACCATACAATGGTTTATTTAACTTTAACATATGACCATCCGGAACGGATATGCCTTCAGAAACTTTAATATAAATTTCATCTCTTAGATTTCCTTGAAGAAATGCTGTACAAACGTCTAAATGGTTTATTTTTAAATCCAATTCTAAAACGATCGATAATAAAAAACGTAAAGTGTCATATCTCATCACTGGAGAATAAGTTTCGGTATAATCTATGCCACTTCGCTGCGAACACCCTCTTGCAACTAATCTTGCTTTATACCTAATATCGCCTTCTTCATTTTTCTTTTTAAAAACCCATTTCGTAGTTAACTTTTTTACGTCGTTGTTATTTTTCACTTCACTTCGAATAGCTTTTAATTAAAATCGTTTTTCGTCCCCATCGACAGCCTCTGAATAGCTCATTGGTTCACTTGAACTACAATTGGCTAAATATGAAACATAATCATCATTTTTGTAGGTCTTTTTATTCTTGATGATCGACGATTAGTTTGTTCATCTGTATTTAAGCAGTTTTGTTGTTGTTTTCTACTTGTTGTTGTTGATGTTCTTCTTCTTCTACTTGTTTTTCATCGTCATCAGTGGTATTTTCAGCTGATTCAAAATCACATTCAGGTTTACTTGAGCTTTCATAAATATCATCAGAATTTTTATAACCAAAATTCCTCACTAAATTCTGATTATCTTTTGAATAGCTTTTAATTAAAATCGTTGTTCGCCCCCATCGACAGCCTCTGAATAACTCATTGGTTCACTTGAACTACAATTGGCTAAATATGAAACATAATCATCCATTTTTGTAGGTCTTTTTATTCTTGATGATCGACGATTAATTTGTTCATCTGTATTTAAGCGGTTTTGTTGTTGTTTTCTACTTGTTGTTGTTGATGTTCTTCTTCTTTTACTTGTTTTTCATCGTCATCAGTGGTATTTTCAGCTGATTCAAAATCACATTCAGGTTTACTTGAGCTTTCATAAATATCATCAGAATTTTCATAACCTAAAATCCTCATTAAATTCTGATTATCTTTAGGTGAAACAGTATTATTTTTTCTATTATCTGCGCTGTCAAAATATATTTCAGTTTCTACGAATACTACATTTTGGCTTACGTGTAATTTTCTCATTACTGGATCGTATAATCTATAGGTTTTAGAATTTGAACAATATCCAACGATAATACACCTTTCTGATTTTGAATCCCACTTTTTACGCAACTCCTTAGGTACCATTACCATACCAACGCAACCAAAAACACGGAGATGATTTAAGTTTTATTGTTTACCACTCCAAACTTCTTCTGGAGATTTTCCATTAAGACCACTTTTCGGTGTGAGGTTTATTAAATATGCTGCAGTGCTTGTAGCCTAAGCCCAATAAAACTTCTTAAGGTTCGCATCATATAACATTGATCGGGCTTTCTTAACTAAAGTCCTATTCATGCGTTCGGCTTTTCCATTCTGTTGTGGACTATACGGTGCTGATGTCTGGTGTAGTATGCCGCTATCGCTACAAATAAGTTTGACCTGTGTATTACAAAATTCCAGACCATTATCAGAACGAAGCGTTTTGATTTTTTTACTGTTTGATTTTCTACCATATTTTTCAAATTTTCGAATGCCTTCGGAACTTCAGATTTGTTTTTTAACATATAAACGAATACCTTACTAGAAAAATCATCGAGAAACAGCACGTAGTAAACAGCACCTCCCACCGTTTTTTTCCATCGGGCCACAAACGTCTGTGTGTATCAGTTGTGTTTGTTGTTGACGATTTATACGATTTACGCGATTGTTTACCTTGTAGACATGACGTGCAAACGTTTGAGTGAGTGTCATTTTCAAAATCAACACCAGAATATTCATTTGACCGTAGATTTTCAATATCTTTATTACCAGCATGACCTAACCGTTTGTGCCAAACTTCCTTACTAATTGCAGCATAATTTTGATGATGGGGTGCAACATTTAGTTTAAACATACCATCATCTAAGAATGCTACTGAAAAAATTACGTTTCCCCTTTTAATTACGCATTTACTGCCTTCAAATTTAATTTCAAAACCTTTTTTGTTAGCTGACTGACTGAAATTAAATTTTGCACAAATTTCGGGTACATACAAAACGTCTTCTATGGTAATATACTCCAATTTGTTGTTTAATTTTTGTTGAATTCTAATGTTGCCAATACCAGTTACCTTTAGACTGTTGTTATTAGCCACAATAACACTTTTTTCTTTTCCATGCTGTTTAAAATTAACAAAAATTTCTTTTCTATTTACTATGTGAGCAGTTGAGCCAGAGTCGATTAACCAATTGTTACCATTACCATCAAGTTTTGCAGCTAAACTTGCCGCCAGTGCTTTTTTAGCAATATGGCCATCTTTATTGCAATTGTAACACACTACCTTTTTACTCTTGTTTTCTGGCTTTTTATTTTTATATTTACCATAAAAAACCGATTCTTTTGAAGGTAAACTACTATAATTATCAAAATCTTGCAATAATTTTGTTTTGTTTGAAAACAAACATACAAGCAAAAGATATGCTTGAAAAACATAAAGCAAAAAACAAACTTTTTTATGACAGAATTGCTAAGCCACTAAATTTAAATTTTAATGATAAAGTTGTATTACAAAAAGAACCATACAATAAACACGAAAGTAAATACGAAGGTCCATATACAGTAACTAAGGTAGATGGAGTTAACGTAACGATTGTCGATAAAGAAACAAAGCAAGAAAAAACTGTTCACAAAAATCGTGTAAGAAAATCAACATAAAATTTTGTAAATTACATTTAGTAATTTTCATTTTCTTAATTATAACTAAAAATTTATAATGTATCTATATATATCAAATATAAATACGAAACATGTCTTTTAATAATTCAAATTTTAATTTCATTTTTTTACCTATATTTAAAATAAACAATATACATTTAACATAAAGGTCATGAAATGAGTAAGCCTGATCAACTTGTTCATTTCGTCAACTTTGTTTTTTCTTGTTTTTCTACCTCTTTCTATTTTAAAGGGGAGGTATCCTTATATACACAGAGGAAAAAATGAAATTAAACATACTAAAAAAAAATAAATAAATAACATGAATTCAATTGCATTAATATTAATCATAACTTCTAACTTGCTAGTATAGTATTGTACATATACTTTAGATTATATAATTCAGATAATCAATTCATTAATTCCTATTTATTATTTTTCTAAAAAAAGTGGGAGATGTAGTGCCACCTCTGCACTCTTATTATAAATATAATACTTTAAATTACAACTATGTATAAATTAAGATGTGTTAAGAGAGAATAATAAAATATACACACAGTTTGAGTTCAACCATTCTAAAGAACACAAGTGTTTTAATCATAAGCATTAGTAAAGACTTACTTACTCGTTAACAATTCGTTTATGGTCTGGAGTACCCGCTATCCACTGCATTGCTCTTCCTATTAAATCTATTGACCATTTTCTTCTAGGTTTTAGTCTCTTCAGATGGTTTTCTATTTATCGTATGTCAGGCAGTAAAAAGGGAAGTGCTGAACTATTTCTAAATATTTTAGTCTGAATTTCTAAATAAAGACAACAAATATTTGACAATGTTCAAAGTATTAATTATCGTAAAGTTTCCGTTTTGCAGGCGAGCCTGTCCTAAATGGATTGTATTAACTGAGAGCCGGTATAGTCCAACATTTGGACTTCTGGTTTGCAAATCTGGAATATTGCCAGAAATACTATCAGTAGTTTGGTCATGTCCTAAAAAACATAATTCAGTTTTCAATATAAGTTTTATGAATTATTCTGTTCTGTGAATGTATTTTTACATTTTCTCCTAAGTCTTCCTTAACGTTTCGTCTTTTATAACGGAGTCCGAGTTTATTTCTCTGTCCAATAAGTTTTTCGTAAATTATATCGTCCGGTTGATAAGTCTTTGCAGTTGAGCCTGTACTTCTTTGCAGCATCTTTTCTTGTGCCTTGTTTAATTTGTCTACTAAGTTTTCGTGTGGTATTCTATTAACAAAAAACATCAAATTTTTCAACAGTCACAGAATGAATTGATTGATTATATAGCTGACTTGCTCTGTAAAAACATTCAGAATCATCCAGTACATGATTTTCGTTTTTCACACGTCTCGCCAATTTTACCAGAGTAGAATGAACCCTTTCCACCTACCCGTTTGTAGAGCTATATCTAGGCATACATCAGTATAGTTCTATCCTCAGCCTTTGCATTAATGATATGAATTGAGGCGTCGTAAAACCCGGCTTATTATCTAGTATGATTTTTTTTTGCAAAAGATTCATTAATTTTTCGCCTAAATTCAGTTTGTCATCAATTTGTTTTATGACTAAAAATTTTGTATATGAATCTATACATGTAATAAATTTCAGGTTTTGAGCATAAAAAATTTCCAAATTAAGGTACTCACCCTCTCTTTCAGGAATAGGAGTCTCTCCTATTTTGGTTCTTTGTGGGTGCCTGTTATATTTTGACCTATGCCGTTTTTGGCTAATAGTAATGTCTGTATATCTGTCTACAATTTTCCTTATAATTTGTATGAGCTCTGGTGTAAACCTGGTCATCTGTATTTGTAATATTTGTGTGCAAACAAATTTTTTGGAAAAAACTCTTTTTACCGTCTCCTTGAAATCGTACAAGTCCTCCAGGGTACAATATATTGCTGTTACCAACCTTGGTTGTTAGAACTCTTTATATATTGTCAGAAGATTTTCTCTGAAATCATATTCAATTATATGACGAGTCCGAAGCGATTGACTCGTGAATGGTAAAATCATTTTTTGATAATAAAATTTGTGGCTCAAATTCATTCAATGGTGTTTTTGTTTCGGGTATTAAATAGTTATCGCTACTTTCAGCAGAATGCTGTATTTCTGTGACTATTGAGTTGTCAAAAAGATTGTTTAAAAATTGCCTGGACAGAGCATCTGCCAAGACATTGGTTTCTCCTGGCTTCTATTTTCTTTGGATCCGTTTTAATAAAGACTTCCTGTTGAAAAATCTCTGATTTGTCCAAAAATATTTTCGTATTCGCGTTTCTCAGTATTTTAATTATAAGCTGCAGGTGCTCAATATGGGCTTCTAGGCTTTCTGAGAAAACCGATAATGTCATCTATATATAATTGACATATATTTCCCACGAATTCCCGCAAAATATTATCCATGGCTCTCTGGAAAATCCCAGGACTATTTTTTAAGCCAAACGGCATCCTTACAAACTCATATTTTCCATTATTCACTGAGAACGCCGTTTTCTCAATGTCTTCTGGCTTCATTAAAATTTGGTGAAAGCCTGATTCAAGGTCTATTCTTGAAAAGTATTTTGCTCTTCCTAAATTCGAAAGGATTACATTACAGTCTGGTATTGGATACTTATCCGCAACTGTTTGTTGATTTGGTTTTTTTATAATCGACCACGATCCGTATTTTCTGAGTCCCATTTTCATTTGCACCTTTCTTTGGCATCACCCAATTTGGTGAATTATATGGACTTTTACCCTCACGTATAATTCCATTGTTCAATGATTTACATATTTCTTTATTTATAAAAGCATTTGCGGATAAAGGATAGGGGTACTGTTTACTTCATATTGGAGTTTCAACAACTGTCCTAATTTCCACTTTTACATCCGTTCGAAACGGTAGTATGGTGTTTATGCCACCATGTGTTCCTTTTATGTCATTCAATATGTTATTTCAAGGTGTATCTTTATCTGAAATATTATTAATGAAGGTTTCTTTCGTTTCTACCTGATTTGATTCTACATAAATTTACTTTTCCTTTGTATGTTATTGTTCTGTTTCTAAGTTTATTGCTACATTTACCTTTTTTAGCCAATTTATTCCTATCAATATTTCATATTCTATGTTGTCTATTTCAGAAAAACGTTCCCTAGTAACATTGTTTCATAGAGGAGCCGTGAATAGTTTTCACTCGCTTCCCTATAGCTAATTTTTGGCTATTGGGCAATATATTCTTTTTACAGTAGCAAGTAGTTGCACCTACGTCAATTAAAATTAAACTTTACTTCCATCAACTTTAGTTCGGTAGAAGAAGGGCAATCCTATTCCTTTTCTAAAAAAGCATTCTCTGCAATATTGTTAATTCTTTGAATTTTCTGCCGTTTTTGTGCGCATTGTTGCGCTCTGCTAGGAAATTCGTGCTTTACGGCTGGGTTGTAAGCAAATGGTTCCCTTTGATTACCATAAAAAGGGAGAGCAAAATATCGATTTTAATATTGCTGGTTGCGGAGCTGGACGAGGATTGTGTTCAGCTCCTTGTCGAAAATTATTATGACCTCTTTAAGAGGTGTTTGGAGCTAGTCTAAGAACATTTTGATTTTTATTTTGATTTTGATTGCGATCGAATTGCAGAGTAAATGTCACAAGAACATTGTTTGATTCCAATCCCCGAGCGTTGGCTAACGCATTAGGCGAGTCACTGGGCGAAAGAGAGAAAGGAGGGGTGAATTCAACCCTGTTATAAAAACACGAAGGGCATATTGCCTATTTTTATTATTAAACACATTCGTTAATTCTGAATTTGTTCCGTGAGTCATAATTTTGTTAATCAGGGTCGTTAGCCCCTGTTTTACTTTATTGTAATATTCTAGGATGGTGGAATGTCCTTGCCTCATGACACTTAATTATTGTTCCATGATATGAACAGGACGCTTATCAGCATAAGCAAAGTCCAGTCTGCTTATTATAGCATCGAAGTTTAACCCTGTTCCATGGTTGGTTAACAAATTGTTCGCGTCTTCAATAATTTTGTTATGGCACCATAATATTTCCGACTATTCCTAACGTAAAGTCGCATTGAAATATTGGCCGCTTCGCGCCAACTAATGTCTGAATTAGAGTATTTTCCGAGGAAGGTCGGCAAAGATTTGATTACATCCAGGCTTTCTTCACACCAGATGGAATGGTCAATAGTTTTTGTACTATATTCTGTCACTGTATTTGTGTTCGTTAGATGTCCGAGTGTTATAGCCAGTTCATTTTTTTGCTTGTAACCGGCCTACCTAAGCCTCTATCAGTTCCCTAATCTGCTTGGATGTACTCATTTTACTATCGGCTTTTAACGTCCTAATCGACTCAACAAGTTTGTGTATTTCTTTTATATGATCCAGTTATATAAGTTATATAATATAATATTCTTAGCAAAAATTTATTTAATACCAAGGAATTTAAATTTAATTTAATAATAATAAAAGATATTTTAAAATATATTTAATACAATTTCTACGATTTCACTTAATAAAATCAAGGAATTTTTAAATTATCTAGATAAAAACTTACTACTAAAAATAAAATAAGCTGGACACTTCATGATAAAGTTGATTTTCTGTATTGTTCTGTTCGTATTCGTCTTATTTATTCAGTTGTAGTTGTTGATATTTATTTTCTTCCTTCTCATCAACTGAAATTCAGCAAACCAGCTGGATAAAAATTTTATAAATTTCACTTGGCCGTCTCTTAAACTTCTTGTTCTGCACTTTTTTAATTTTTGTAATTGATTGTTAGTTTTTTTTAATAAAAACACTCCTGCTATGTTTTACTTATAGCTTTTCAATCTTTATTTTAATGATAGTATTTAGTTTTGTAGTCAAACTTTTTTTCCTAAACTTAATATAAATGTTGCTTGAATTTATTTTGTTACACTGCTTAATTAGAAGTTTATTTTTTCTCCTTTTTGCAGGAAACTTATGATGTGTTTCGTATAGCACTCACGACCGAATCCTTACTTTTACTTTTCAGGATATGTTAATAATTAATTCTTTTGGTTTGGCTTTAAAAAAATAAAACTTTATTTTTTCAAATTTTTTTAACTACAGCTTAGCTTAAGAATCTACTAAAGACTGCTGTCATGCAATTGCAGTCATCATAATTAATAATTGTTTACCCGCATTATGCAAATACAGCACTTTGATGGGACATGTCGTCAGCATAAATGATATGAAAAATATGAATTTACTTTTACTAAAGAATAACAAAAATGAGATATATGAGACACCTTAACTTGTATATGTTTGTTTTTCAATTACGTAAAAATTTTAAATTTAAACGAGCAGTAGTGCAGTTGCCAAAAATGTCGAAGGAAAAACAGAAATCTTAGAATTAATTGAAGTTTACTAGTTTTCGCATGCATTATGGAACGTAACAAGTGCAGAGTATAGTGACCGTCAAGGCCGGGGCGCATAGAATCCGTCATACGTTAAACTTTAACGTATTCAACTGCCAATTCAGTTAAAATACAGGTTGCTGAAGAGTGTTGCCACAATTAGTACGTCTCCGTCAACGCAAAGTACGAAAGTTGGTCAAGTTTTAACTTTTGACGTAGGTTGAATACTTTGACAGCTATCAATAGCTTCTTTGTTTTTTTTTTTGCTCTTGCTGTGTTTCAATTGTACTCTTTTTTTGCCGGTATATGAAAAGCAGTATTGTGGTTTGGTTACATTTTTTGTTCTTTTGAAAATTTTGTTATATTGTAAAATTTTTTTATATCAGGCCAAATTTTCGTAAGCTTTTGGTTAACTTAACATATTGTATCTATTCGATTTCAATAACAAAGGTTACCTGCAATTGCAATCGAATTCCTGTATAAAAAATTAGTTTGAAATAAACAAAAAATTACATTGCATTGAAACAGCAAAATGTTTCTGGAAACAATTCTTTCCAACTATGAAATAGTATGAGCTGCTTGGGAAAATTGTTAGCAACTTTAGTTATTCCGCTTGAAAAACTTGACAACCGTATCAATCAATTTAAAAGAAGGTTGTCTTTTAATGTCCTTCAGGAAGTACCGGATTATATTACAGAAAAATTGTCAGTAATTTAATGTTGAAGTATTAAGCAAATAAGTCTCAAATTTGGTTTTAATAGCGTTGTTTTAAAAATAAATAGTGCAGTAAATTCTATCTAATCAATATTTCAAAGAAAAATGTAAAATGGATTTAAAAAAAATCCTACTTTAACCAATTTTTTTTAACGGCGAGAGCATGTACTTTTCCATACCTAATTCAAATTCTCATGAGTATCATCAGTGTGAAATTTTTTTTCATACGTCATACGACATACGTCATATGTCATACAACATATGGAATAAAACTTTTTACTATATTTTGTATAAATTACGTCAAATTACAATTTATTTGAGGAAATTTACAAAATATAACTTTTATTGAAAAAATTTAACTTTTTTCCTGTGTTTCACTGGCAACACTGATGACAATACAAACAGGTGATTTAATATTCGTCAGCAAAGTACTCAGTGTGCCAAGTACGCCAAGGTACAACTTATAACGTATTCTATGTGCCCCGGCCTCTTAAACAGAAGAACAATATGCAATTTTGTTGTACATGTATATTTATTTTTGGCTAATTGATTTTGTTACGTTTCGTGTATTTATTGTAATTCCAAGGCAAGGCCTAATTCCTTTCATTTCAATTAGAATGCAGTTCTTTTATTGCATGTTTTTGCCAAGAAGAAGTGAACAAAACACTTTTAAAACTCTTTTTAAATGTTGCTGTTTTTAATAATGACCAAGTAAATGGCGCTAAAGTTGTCAGTGTCTTCTCTGTTATTCATTGCTGGATTCTTAAACTTTCTATTGTGTATCGTTTTATTTCGTTGTTTTCTTTATTTAATATTTTTATGTTTTCAAAATCAGGTACGTGTTTTGTTTCTATTATATGTATAGCAAGTGCGGTACTTTATTTGTTTTTATTTATGTCTGCTTTATGCTTGCACAATCTAGTTATTAATGTGCTGTTTCTATATTACAGGCGATTAACTCGTCTGAAAAATTTATATGGAAATAACTCAAAAAACTGAGTGCTTTTCATATAAATTTTTCAGACAAGTTGATCGCCTGTAATACAGAAACAGCACATAAACTTTTTTTGTGGTGTAAATGTAAACAAGGTTACAGCTGTTGTCATTGTGTCCCATGGCAAAATAATACAGGTGGTCTCGATGGCGAATTAATTAATTTTCGCAGTAAACGCTAAATGTAAAATACCATATCAAGGCGAATTAATTACAAGGTGATAGCGGTGGCGAATTCATTTATTTTCGCCTGTATTCTAACTGTCAAACTCCATATATAAAAAAACTGTATAACAGTTAGATAAATTTTTTATATATGCAGTTTGACAGTTAGAATACAGGCGAAAATAAATGAATTCGCCACCGCTATCACCTTGTAATTAATTCGCCTTGCACCATATGAAAATATTATACATATTTTTTATATATGGAGTTTGGCATTTAGTGTATCCGGCGAAAATTAATGAATTCGCCAACGCGACCAACTTGTATTATTTTGCCATGTTGTGTCCCATGCATGGAATTTCGTTGACGATGATATTTTGTTAAAGTTTGTCAATTGTGCTTGTAAATATAGTGCTTAGAGCAAATCGAATTAATTACAAGTCATGGCGAAATAATACAGGTGAACGCACGGGCGAAAAAGCCCATCAGCTGTATACATTACAGTTGTCAAAAAAATTTGTCAAAAATAAAAATTTTGTTAAATTTTTTTTAATTTAATTTTTTTTTTGATTGCTAATAGAAAACAAACAATTGAAATTCCTAGAGAAAACTACCACAACATGAAACCGTATTTGCAGTTCCTGATGTGTATAATCAAAATATGCGTAAAAGATAGTGAAATTATTGCTAACACAATTATAATTTCTTGGTTTTTTTGTGGAAGATTATGTTAGTCTTCAAATGGTCAACGTGCAAGAATGGAACGATGCATGTGATTTGGGCAAACTAGTGGTACAAAAGAATTTTGGTCACTTTTCCTGTATTTTTATTTTTGTGTAACTTAATTTTTATAATTTTCTTATTCTGATAATTACAACCACTTTTTTTCATCAAATGTATTTTTTTGTTTTGTTTGTTTTTTTACAATATTTTTTTGACAACATACATAATTTTGTAGCAACAAATTGCCTGTTGTTTTTTGTGTTGTTGGATTGTTGTAGCCGTGCGGTCACCTGTATTAATTCGCCTTGTTATAAGTTGATAGCGATGGCGAATTCATTGTTTTTTGCCGGTATATTAACTGTCCAACTCCATATATAAAAAAATCTGTATAACTGATAAATTTTTTATATATGAATTTTGACAGTTAGAATACCGGTGAAAATAAATGAATTCGCCACCGCTATCAACTTATAATTAATTCGCCTTGGCTTAGAGTTTTGTTAAATTGGTAATCCAAAAATATATCATTTTTGTCTATTGTATTTTTTATATTAATGCTGTCTGTAAGACCCGGTATATGTTTAACACTGTGAAATTGTTTTTTTTTTTTATCGATTAATTCTGCCAGTGTATATGTGGGTTAGGTTGTAGGATTTTATTAAGCGTTTTATATAAGATATAAGGGAAAAGATATAAGGGAAACTGTTGTCTGTTAATTTTTAGTAATTTTTTGTATGTGTTTAGTATGAAACTGTTTATCACCAGTGTCATGGACTCTACGTATAAGATTTTTCGCGATATTTATTATCTGTGTTTTGGGGAGAGTTGTGTAAAATTTTATAATTTTTCTTGTTGAAGTGCGTTTTGAGTACCAATCAAAAAGAATTTTATCGTATACTCAATTAAGTGTTGTAATAAGATATGCAAATTTTCTTCTTTTTCAACTTCGATAGTAAGTTTAATTTTAGGGTGGTATCCATTAAGAGCATTTAGAACCTCCTCTTTGTCATCCAAGCTGATTACCGCAACAATGTCATCTAAGTATTTTGTTACGTATTTTAGGTCAATGTTTTTATTCTTAAGTTCAGCCAATGTGACGATTTTTTAACCACGTAACAGTCAAATATAATGACTAAACTTGCCGCACCATTAAAGAATTTTGCTACGAACTAAAAAGATTCGTACAAAAGAATCAAAGACTATGGTTGTTTTTGCAATGTAGAAAATATGGTATAACACCAAAACACATGAAAAACACATCAAAACAGGTAAAACAAACTTTTGATTGTCGGATAATAAAGGGACAGGATAAGTAATTAGATTAACGTCTGTACCTGGCAGTAAGTCCTTATCAAACGGTGATCAAAATATTATTCTGTGCAATTTTAAGATCATGGCGTGCAGGACCATGAATCTACCCCTTGCTATAGGGTCGGAGCCTATCATAAACTCCTCTGTTGAGAGTGCAACAGCTCACTTCAGTCTATTTCACGCCAGACCCGCAGAGATAGACAAGTTTAACCACAACCACCACGTGTACTCCCAAGGGGCCTCACCAAGAATTCAGCATGATCTGTCCACGCCTACCTCTAATTTTTCCATATTATTTGGAACAATCAAGTAACTATTAAAAATATAAATACATGGGGCGATAGAGAATTAAAAAATAAGAAAAAACCATCAAGTCAAAAAATTGGCGCTCGCCCATATTTTCCTAGTTACGAGCTCTGAAATCTTAAAATTTTTTTCTAGATATCTGTTGAAAAACTTGATGGGAAAATAAACCAATTTACTGCTACAAATAAAACACGTGTTGTATTGTTAAAATAGAAAAAAGGAATGACAATTTATTCAATGTAACTTTAATGGTTACTATATTAAGGGTATAAAAAAATGTAAATTGATACGAGTATTAGTAATGTCAATTTAGCTGTTAATTAATTTTTCATTTTTAACATCCTCATTAAAAATTCATTTACTTTCGGTTTAGACCCATATCATCTATAAAGCCACTTAATATAGTATTTGCGAGGGGTTTAGTCAAAATATCTGCTACCATCTCATTGGAACTTATAGACTTCAAGGTTACGTTGTTTGAGAGAATGTTGTCTCTAATAAAATGATTTCTTACATCGATGTGTTTTGTTTTAGAGTGATATGACTCATTAAGTGCTAGCTGAATGGCACTTTGATTGTCGCAAAACAATTTTGTTGCTTCCAACTTACTACGGAACAGCTCTTCTTCTAATCCTCTTAACCAGAGCAATTCCTGGACTGCTACGCCCATAGCCATATACTCAGCTTCACAAGTTGACAAAGCTGTGGTTTGCTGCTTCTTGGAACCCCATGATATAGCAGCACCTTTCTTGATTAAAACGTATCCGCTAACTGATTTTCTTTCTTCTGGATCAGCTGCATAGTCGGCATCACAAAAGCATGTAGTATCAAAGCTCTTCTGCTTTTTAAACGTTAATTTGAAATTAATTGTACCTTTTAAGTACCTTAAAATACGCTATGCTGCAGTCCATTGTTCAATTCCGAAATTACTGTTGAAACGACTAAGTAAATTCACAGCATAGCAAATATCTGGTCTGGTAACTTGGGCCGCAAACAGTACGCTGCCAATTAACTTCTGATATGGATACTTATTCATTTCAAATTTATTTTCTTCATTCTGATCGCTTCTACTAAATTTCACATTTGGGTCCATGGATGTTAAAACTGGATTGCAGGATACCATATCTGATTGATCAATTGATAATTTTTTACCTGTTTCATAATTTATTCTTCTTCCCAGAAATGAATCAGCTGGACCAAGATCTTTCATCTTAAATTCATCTTTTATGTTATTAACTAGAGAATTTTTAGTTTTTTCATTTTTCCACAAAACGATCATATCGTCCACGTATATAGCGATGATGATTAAATTATTGGTAACTTTATTCATAACGTAAACGCATTGATCCGTTTTTAGTTGTCTCATTTAATTTTCCGCTTAACTTTTCATTCCACATTCTGTAGGCCTGTTTTAAACCATACAATGGTTTATTTAACTTTAACATATGACCATCCGGAACGGATATGCCTTCAGAAACTTTAATATAAATTTCATCTCTTAGATTTCCTTGAAGAAATGCTGTACAAACGTCTAAATGGTTTATTTTTAAATCCAATTCTAAAACGATCGATAATAAAAAACGTAAAGTGTCATATCTCATCACTGGAGAATAAGTTTCGGCATAATCTATGCCACTTCGCTGCGAACACCCTCTTGCAACTAATCTTGCTTTATACCTAATATCGCCTTCTTCATTTTTCTTTTTAAAAACCCATTTCGTAGTTAACTTTTTTACGTCGTTGTTATTTTTCATTTCACTTCGAATAGCTTTTAATTAAATCGTTTTTCGTCCCCATCGACAGCCTCTGAATAGCTCATTGGTTCACTTGAACTACAATTGGCTAAATATGAAACATAATCATCCATTTTTGTAAGTCTTTTTATTCTTGATGATCGACGATTAGTTTGTTCATCTGTATTTAAGCGGTTTTGTTGTTGTTTTCTACTTGTTGTTGTTGATGTTCTTCTTCTTCTACTTGTTTTTCATCGTCATCAGTGGTATTTTCAGCTGATTCAAAATCACATTCAGGTTTACTTGAGCTTTCATAAATATCATCAGAATTTTTATAACCTAAAATCCTCACTAAATTCTGATTATCTTTTGAATAGCTTTTAATTAAAATCGTTTTTCGCCCCCATCGACAGCCTCTGAATAACTCATTGGTTCACTTGAACTACAATTGGCTAAATATGAAACATAATCATCCATTTTTGTAGGTCTTTTTATTCTTGATGATCGACGATTAGTTTGTTTATCTGTATTTAAGCGGTTTTGTTGTTGTTTTCTACTTGTTGTTGTTGATGTTCTTCTTCTTTTACTTGTTTTTCATCGTCATCAGTGGTATTTTCAGCTGATTCAAAATCACATTCAGGTTTACTTGAGCTTTCATAAATATCATCAGAATTTTCATAACCTAAAATCCTCATTAAATTCTGATTATCTTTAGGTGAAACAGTATTATTTTTTCTATTATCTGCGCTTTCAAAATATATTTCAGTTTCTACGAATACTACATTTTGGCTTACGTGTAATTTTCTCATTGCTGGATCGTATAATCTATAGGTTTTAGAATTTGAACAATATCCAACGATAATACACCTTTCTGATTTTGAATCCCACTTTTTACGCAACTCCTTAGGTACCATTACCATACCAACGCAACCAAAAACACGGAGATGATTTAAGTTTTGTTGTTTACCACTCCAAACTTCTTCTGGAGATTTTCCATTAAGACCACTTTTCGGTGTGAGGTTTATTAAATATGCTGCAGTGCTTGTAGCCTAAGCCCAATAAAACTTCTTAAGGTTCGCATCATATAACATTGATCGGGCTTTCTTAACTAAAGTCCTATTCATGCGTTCGGCTTTTCCATTCTGTTGTGGACTATACGGTGCTGATGTCTGGTGTAGTATACCGCTATCGCTACAAATAAGTTTGACCTGTGTATTACAAAATTCCAGACCATTATCAGAACGAAGCGTTTTGATTTTTTTACTGTTTGATTTTCTACCATATTTTTCAAATTTTCGAATACCTTCGGAACTTCAGATTTGTTTTTTAACATATAAACGAATACCTTACCAGAAAAATCATCGAGAAACAGCACGTAGTACACAGCACCTCCCATCGTTTTTTTCCATCGGGCCACAAACGTCTGTGTGTATCAGTTGTGTTTGTTGTTGACGATTTATACGATTTACGCGATTGTTTACCTTGTAGACATGACGTGCAAACGTTTGAGTGAGTGTCATTTTCAAAATCAACACCAGAATATTCATTTGACCGTAGATTTTCAATATCTTTATTACCAGCATGACCTAACCGTTTGTGCCAAACTTCCTTACTAATTGCAGCATAATTTTGATGTTGGGGTGCAACATTTAGTTTAAACATACCATCATCTAAGAATGCTACTGAAAAAATTACGTTTCCCCTTTTAATTACGCATTTACTGCCTTCAAATTTAATTTCAAAACCTTTTTTGTTAGCTGACTGACTGAAATTAAATTTTGCACAAATTTCGGGTACATACAAAACGTCTTCTATGGTAATATACTCCAATTTGTTGTTTAATTTTTGTTGAATTCTAATGTTGCCAATACCAGTTACCTTTAGACTGTTGTTATTAGCCACAATAACACTTTTTTCTTTTCCATGCTGTTTAAAATTAACAAAAATTTCTTTTCTATTTACTATGTGAGCAGTTGAGCCAGAGTCGATTAACCAATTGTTACCATTACCATCAAGTTTTGCAGCTAAACTTGCCGCCAGTGCTTTTTTAGCAATATGGCCATCTTTATTGCAATTGTAACACACTACCTTTTTACTCTTGTTTTCTGTCTTTTTATTTTTATATTTACCATAAAAAACCGATTCTTTTGAAGGTAAACTACTATAATTATCAAAATCTTGCAATAATTTTGTTTTGTTTGAAAACAAACATACAAGCAAAAGATATGCTTGAAAAACATAAAGCAAAAAACAAACTTTTTTATGACAGAATTCCTAAGCCACTAAATTTAAATTTTAATGATAAAGTTGTATTACAAAAAGAACCATACAATAAACACGAAAGTAAATACGAAGGTCCATATACAGTAACTAAGGTAGATGGAGTTAACGTAACGATTTTCGATAAAGAAACAAAGCAAGAAAAAACTGTTTACAAAAATCGTGTAAGAAAATCAATATAAAATTTTGTAAACTACATTTAGTAATTTTCATTTTCTTAATTATAACTAAAAATTTATAATGTATCTATATATATATCAAATATAAATACGAAACATGTCTTTTAATAATTCAAATTTTAATTTCATTTTTTTACCTATATTTAAAATAAACAATATACATTTAACATAAAGGTCATGAAATGAGTAAGCCTGATCAACTTGTTCATTTCGTCAACTTTGTTTTTTCTTGTTTTTCTACCTCTTTCTATTTTAAAGGGGAGGTATCCTTATATACACAGAGGAAAAAATGAAATTAAACATACTAAAAAAAAAATAAATAACATAAATTCAATTGTATTAATATTAATCATAACTTCTAACTTGCTAGTATAGTATTGTACATATACTTTAGATTATATAATTCAGATAATCAATTCATTAATTCCTATTTATTATTTTTCTAAAAAAAAGTGGGAGATGTAGTGCCACCTCTGCACTCTTATTATAAATATAATACTTTAAATTACAACTATGTATAAATTAAGATGTGTTAAGAGAGAATAATAAAATATACACACAGTTTGAGTTCAACCATTCTAAAGAACACAAGTGTTTTAATCATAAGCATTAGTAAAGACTTACTTACTCGTTAACAATTCGTTTATGGTCTGGAGTACCCGCTATCCACTGCATTGCTCTTCCTATTAAATCTATTGACCATTTTCTTCTAGGTTTTAGTCCCTTCAGATGGTTTTCTACTTATCGTATGTCAGGCAGTAAAAAGGGAAGTGCGAACTATTTCTAAATATTTTAGTCTGAATTTCTAAATAAAGACAACAAATATTTGACAATGTTCAAAGTATTAATTATCGTAAAGTTTCCGTTTTGCAGGCGAGCCTGTCCTAAATGGATTTTATTAACTGAGAGCCGGTATAGTCCAACATTTGGACTTCTGGTTTGCAAATCTGGAATATTGCCAGAAATACTATCAGTAGTTTGGTCATGTCCTAAAAAACATAATTCAGTTTTCAATATAAGTTTTATGAATTATTCTGTTCTGTGAATGTATTTTTACATTTTCTCCTAAGTCTTCCTTAACGTTTCGTCTTTTATAACGGAGTCCGAGTTTATTTCTCTGTCCAATAAGTTTTTCGTAAATTATATCGTCCGGTTGATAAGTCTTTGCAGTTGAGCCTGTACTTCTTTGCAGCATCTTTTCTTGTGCCTTGTTTAATTTGTCTACTAAGTTTTCGTGTGGTATTCTATTAACAAAAAACATCAAATTTTTCAACAGTCACAGAATGAATTGATTGATTATATAGCTGACTTGCTCTGTAAAAACATTCAGAATCATCCAGTACAAGGCGAATTAAATACAAGGTGATAGCGGTGGCGAATTCAATTCTTTTCCCTGGTATTCTAACTGTCAAACTCCATATATAAAAAATCTGTATAACAGTTAGATAAATTTTTTATATATGGAGTTTGACAGTTAGAATACATGGTAAAAGAATTGAATTCGCCACCGCTATCACCTTGTATTTAATTCGCCTTGATCCAGTACATGATTTTCGTTTTTCACACGTCTCGCCAATTTTACCAGAGTAGAATGAACCCTTTCCACCTACCCGTTTGTAGAGCTATGTCTAGGCATAGAGCAGTATAGATCTATCCTCAGCCTTTGCATTAATGATTTGAATTAAGGCGTCGTAAAACCCGGCTTATTATCTAGTATGATTTTTTTTGCAAAAGATTCATTAATTTTTCGCCTAAATTCAGTTTGTCATCAATTTGTTTTATGACTAAAAATTTTGTATATGAATCTATACATGTAATAAATTTCAGGGTTTTGAGCATAAAAAATTTCCAAATTAAGGTACTCACCCTCTCTTTCAGGAATAGGAGTCTCTCCTATTTTGGTTCTTTGTGGGTGCCTGTTATATTTTGACCTATGCCGTTTTTGGCTAATAGTAATGTCTGTATATCTGTCTACAATTTTCCTTATAATTTGTATGAGCTCTGGTGTAAACCTGCTCTGGTCATCTGTATTTGTAATATTTGTGTGCAAACAAATTTTTTGGAAAAAACTCTTTTTACCGTCTCCTTGAAATCGTACAAGTCCTCCAGGGTACAATATATTGCTGTTACCAACCTTGGTTGTTAGAACTCTTTATATATTGTCAGAAGATTTTCTCTGAAATCATATTCAATTATATGACGAGTCCGAAGCGATTGACTCGTGAATGGTAAAATCATTTTTTGATAATAAAATTTGTGGCTCAAATTCATTCAATAGTGTTTTTGTTCCGGGTATTAAATAGCTATCGCTACTTTCAGCAGAATGCTGTATTTCTGTGACTATTGAGTTGTCAAAAAGATTGTTTAAAAATTGCCTGGACAGAGCATCTGCCAAGACATTGGTTTCTCCTGGCTTCTATTTTCTTTGGATCCGTTTTAATAAAGACTTCCTGTTGAAAAATCTCTGATTTGTCCAAAAATATTTTCGTATTCGCGTTTCTCAGTATTTTAATTATAAGCTGCAGGTGCTCAATATGGGCTTCTAGGCTTTCTGAGAAAAACGATAATGTCATCTATATATAATTGACATATATTTCCCACGAATTCCCGCAAAATATTATCCATGGCTCTCTGGAAAATCCCAGGACTATTTTTTAAGCCAAACGGCACACAGAGGAGAATTTGACCCAAAAAGCTGGCCAAAATTATTAAGTGTGGTTTTTGTTTTAAAAGTTTAACTTTTTTGATAGTTTTAGCTTTAGTTTGATAAAAAAAAAAAGGTAGTGGCAGATTATTATTGGGTTAGTGTTATTTTTGACACCCCCCACCCACCAACCACCCACCCAACCACTATTTAGAACTTTGTTTTTTTTCATTTTGAAGAGAATTTATTTTTATATATTTGTTGTGTATTTTTAGAAAAATTATTTATTATTACGTATGGCGTTCTCCCCCTCGCATTCCGCCAAAATTTGATTTGCGACTGTACTTTATCTAAGAGCAAGTCAAATTAAATTTAGATAGTCGAACTATTGTAGTTGTGTAGATACAGGGAAATAAAACAAAGCTTTTTATGGATTTTACAATGTCTCCTTTCTCAAAATTATAATATATCCAATATTAAATATTTATAAAAATTGGTCTCGTAGCTTGGCTTCCTATAAGGAATAAACAACCAAATAAGCAAAAACATGTTCCTTTCTAATATTTATTTTATATTATTAAATACAATGGATATACAATTTTGTTGGCATTGTATAAAATTTCATATTGGTTTTTCGTGAGTTCAGCATTTATAAACAATGCTAAAGCACCCTCCGTTGAAAACTTATTGACTGTGTTGACTTCGGAAGTTGTTAACGATCACTTGTAAATTTTTGCTTTTCTTGGAGATCGTGTTATATCCATTATTAATTTAGCCGCATCTGGCTCATTGATGCAGTAAATGTGATCTCCTCAGTTGTTAATTGCTGACGAATTTCTTCTCTTTCACTTGCTTCATTAAATAATTTTTTTGGTCGCCCTGAAGATGAACTGCCAAATACTGGTATTGTCACAGTTCCTTCCAGCCATTTAGCATACGTGCTTAAAAATCGGTCCTCTTTTCGTTGTGCTAAACCCCAATATCTTTTGAAACAATTTTTGAAATTTATAACACACTGCATTACTGCTTGTATATCCCCATCTCCCTGGCATTCTGAAATCGCACACAATTTACTAGCTAAAAACTGCAACTTCTCGTCAATGATTCTAGCATTAGATTCCTGTACTATTTGGAATAACTCAAATCTTGTTAAATTTTTTCCATGTTATCTCTCAAAGTTGCAAAACTCTTATAATAAGAATTTTGCGCAATAAGCCATATACGTATATTTTTCAAAGTGCATTTTTCCGTTAATTAGTTAATAACCTGATACTTGGGTGCATTTTTTATATACCTGCACCGTTTTTAAATGTAATTTTGATTTGTAACCCTTTTAAATTAGGTGTGTTTATATCTAACTATATTTTCAGAAGAAATAAAGTGTCCTAAAGACGATGAAGTATTACATAGACCGCTGGTAAACAAAAACAGTTTAATAGGTGTGTATGCGTGGGTTGACTTACAGTTAGTAAATTTGAATTTATAAAGTAAGAACTGAATTCTAAGAAATTGCTCTTTAAAGGCAGGTAATCCATCATGTTGGTAGTTTTTAAAAGTTATTAAATAATATTTCACATCAATAATTCGAAAAACACAAAAGTTTATGACGACAATAAAGTATAAGAAAAAGTGCCTTATGAGCAAAAATAGAAAAAAGGTAAAATTTTCAAAAAATCACCAAAAATAATGGCGCAAACTTGCGCAAACTTTTTTTCTTTTTTCTTAAATTAGAGATTTCATATTTTATTGTGGTATATAACATTATTTGTACAACAGCTACCTTCACTTTCAAAAAGCTTTTCCTTTTTTGTTTTTGGTAAGAATTTGTATATTTAAATACATATTTTTTTCTTATAATTAAAATTTTTAAAACAAATATTTGAGATAATTTATTCTTTTTAAATATTGAAAATAGCTGCTGATGAAATCTTTCAGGCAAAAAAAAAAATCAATGTAATACCTCTATTCGTTTAGCCATAAAAAAATATCATATAAATATCTTGAAATCGAAAAAATTCATTAAAAACGCATGCAATTTTCTTCACTTTCCTGACTTTAACAGTGTCCCACAACTACAAATCTTAACTTACACCCTTTAAATTGCACGATATGATGTAGAATTTTGTTCTCTATCGATCTGCGTAATTTTTTCTTAGGATTTCATCAAATTAATTTTTGCCTTTTTGGCCAGCTTTTTGGGTCAAATACTCCTCTGTGCGGCATCCTTACAAACTCATATTTTCCATTATTCACTGAGAACGCCGTTTTCTCAATGTCTTCTGGCTTCATTGAAATTTGGTGAAAGCCTGATTCAAGGTCTATTCTTGAAAAGTATTTTGCTCTTCCTAAATTCGAAAGGATTACATTACAGTCTGGTATTGGATACTTATCCGCAACTGTTTGTTCATTTGGTTTTTTATAATCGACCACGATCCGTATTTTCTGAGTCCCATTTTCATTTGCACCTTTCTTTGGCATCACCCAATTTGGTGAATTATATGGACTTTTGCCCTCACGTATAATTCCATTGTTCAATGATTTACATATTTCTTTATTTATAAAAGCATTTGCGGATAAAGGATAGGGGTACTGTTTACTTCATATTGGAGTTTCAACAACTGTCCTAATTTCCACTTTTACATCCGTTCGAAACGGTAGTATGCTGTTTATGCCACCATGTGTTCCTTTTATGTCATTCAATATGTTATTTCAAGGTGTATCTTTATCTGAGATATTATTAATGAAGGTTTCTTTCGTTTCTACCTGATTTAATTCTACATAAATTTTCTTTTCCTTTGTATGTTATTGTTCTGTTTCTAAGTTTATTGCTACATTTACCTTTTTTAGCCAATTTATTCCTATCAATATTTCATATTCTATGTTGTCTATTTCAGAAAAACGTTCCCTAGTACCCAGTAATATTGTTTCATAGAGGAGCCGTGAATAGTTTTCACTCGCTTCCCTATAGCTAATTTTTGGCTATTGGGCAATATATTCTTTTTACAGTAGCAATTAGTTGCACCTACGTCAATTAAAATTAAACTTTACTTCCATCTACTTTAGTTCGGTAGAAGAAGGGCAATCCTATCCCTTTTCTCAAAAAGCATTCTCTGCAATATTGTTAATTCTTTGAATTTTCTGCCGTTTTTGTGCGCATTGTTGCGCTCTGCTAGGAAATTCGTGCTTTACGGCTGGGTTGTAAGCAAATGGTTCCCTTTGATTTGAATATTGCTGGTTGCGGAGCTGGACGAGGATTGTGTTCAGCTCCTTGTCGAAAATTATTATGACCTCTTTAAGAGGTGTTTGGAGCTAGTCTAAGAACATTTTGATTTTGATTGCGATCGAATTGCAAAGTAAATGTCACAAGAACTTTGTTTGATCTAATCCCCGAGCGTTGGCTAACGCATTAGGCAAGTCACTGGGCGAAAGAGAGAAAGGAGGGGTGAATTCAACCCTGTTATAAAAACACGAAGGGCATATTGCCTATTTTTATTATTAAACACATTCGTTAATTCTGAATTTCTTCCGTGAGTCATAATGGTTTTTGTTAATCAGGGTCGTTAGCCCCTGTTTTACTTTATTGTAATATTCTAGGATGGTGGAATGTCCTTGCCTCATGACACTTAATTATTGTTCCATGATATGAACAGGACGCTTATCAGCATAAGCAAAGTCCAGTCTGCTTATTATAGCATCGAAGTTTAACCCTGTTCCATGGTTGGTTAACAAATTGTTCGCGTCTTCAATAATTTTGTTATGGCACCATAATATTTCCGACTATTCCTAACGTAAAGTCGCATTGAAATATTGGCCGCTTCGCTCCAACTAATGTCTGAATTAGAGTATTTTCCGAGGAAGGTCGGCAAAGATTTGATTACATCCAGGCTTTCTTCACACCAGATGGAATGGTCAATAGTTTTTGTCCTATATTCTGTCACTGTATTTGTGTTCGTTAGATGTCCGAGTGTTATAGCCAGTTAATTTTTTTGCTTGTAACCGGCCTACCTAAGCCTCTATCAGTTCCCTAATCTGCTTGGATGTACTCATTTTACTATCGGCTTTTAACGTCCTAATCGACTCAACAAGTTTGTGTATTTCTTTTATATGATCCAGTTATATAAGTTATATAATATAATATTCTTAGCAAAAATTTATTTAATACCAAGGAATTTAAATTTAATTTAATAATAATAAAAGATATTTTAAAATATATTTAATACAATTTCTACGATTTCACTTAATAAAATCAAGGAATTTTTAAATTATCTAGATAAAAACTTACTACTAAAAATAAAATAAGCTGGACACTTCATGATAAAGTTGATTTTCTGTATTGTTCTGTTCGTATTCGTCTTATTTATTCAGTTGTAGTTGTTGATATTTATTTTCTTCCTTCTCATCAACTGAAATTCAGCAAACCAGCTGGATAAAAATTTTATAAATTTCACTTGGCCGTCTCTTAAACTTCTTGTTTTGCACTTTTTTAATTTTTGTAATTGATTGTTAGTTTTTTTTAATAAAAACACTCCTGCTATGTTTTACTTATAGCTTTTCAATCTTTATTTTAATAATAGTATTTAGTTTTGTAGTCAAACTTTTTTCCTAAACTTAATATAAATGTTGCTTGAATTTATTTTGTTACACTGCTTAATTAGAAGTTTATTTTTTCTCCTTTTTGCAGGAAACTTATGATGTGTTTCGTATAGCACTCACGACCGAATCCTTACTTTGAGTTTTCAGGATATGTTAATAATTAATTCTTTTGGTTTGGCTTTAAAAAAATAAAACTTTATTTTTTCAAATTTTTTTAACTACAGCTTAGCTTAAGAATCTACTAAAGACTGCTGTCATGCAATTGCAGTCATCATAATTAATAATTGTTTACCCGCATTATGCAAATACAGCACTTTGATGGGACTTGTCGTCAGCATAAATGATATGAAAAATATGAATTTACTTTTACTAAAGAATAACAAAAATGAGATATATGAGACACCTTAACTTGTATATGTTTGTTTTTCAATTACGTAAAAATTTTAAATTTAAACGAGCAGTAGTGCAGTTGCCAAAAATGTCGAAGGAAAAACAGAAATCTTAGAATTAATTAAAGTTTACTAGTTTTCGCATGCATTATGGAACGTAACAAGTGCAGAGTATAGTGACCGTCAAGGCCGGGGCGCATAGAATCCGTCATACGTTACACTTTAACGTATTCAACTGACAATTCAGTTAAAATACAGGTTGCTTAAGAGTGTTGCCACAATTAGTACGTCTCCGTCAACGCAAAGTACGAAAGTTGGTCAAGTTTTAACTTTCCCGCGTACTACATATACGCTTATATCCCGAAAACTAAGAGTTGTTCCTGGATGGGACCAATTGTGGATGAAAGCCACATATATTGCCTATAATTTGGCATATATGTGTTATTCGTTGAGCATATTTTCTTGAACCAAGTTTAAAAAAAAAAAGAAATTTTCAACTTTCACTCATACTACATATGGCCTTATATCCCGAAAACTAAGAGTTGTTCCTGTATGGGACCAATTGTGGATGAAAGCCACATATATTGCCTATAATTTGGCATATATGTGTTATTCGTTGAGCATATTTTCTTGAACCAAGTTTTAAAAAAAAAGAAATTTTCAACTTTCACTCATACTACATATGGCCTTATATCCCGAAAACTAAGAGTTGTTCCTGGATGGGACCAATTGTAGATGAAAGCCACATATATTGCCTATAATTTGGCATATATGTGTTATTCGTTGAGCATATTTTCTTGAACCAAGTTTAAAAAAAAAAGAATTTTCAACTTTCACTCATACTACATATGGCCTTATATCCCGAAAACTAAGAGTTGTTGCTGGATGGGACCAATTGTGGATGAAAGCCACATATATTGCCTATAATTTGGCATATATGTGTTATTCGTTGAGCATATTTTCTTGAACCAAGTTTAAAAAAAAAAAATTTTTAACTTTCACTCATACAACATATGGGCTTATATCCCGAAATCTAAGAGTTGTTCCTGGATGGGACCAATTGTGGATGAAAGCCACATATACTGCCTATAATTTGGCATATATGTGTTATTCGTTGAGCATATTTTCTTGAACCAAGTTTAAAAAAAAATGAATTTTCAACTTTCACTCATACTACATATGGCCTTATATCCCGAAAACTAAGAGTTGTTCCTGGATGGGACCAATTGTGGATGAAAGCCACATATATTGCCTATAATTTGGCATATATGTGTTATTCGTTGAGCATATTTTCTTGAACCAAGTTTTAAAAAAAAAGAAATTTTCAACTTTCACTCATACTACATATGGCCTTATATCCCGAAAACTAAGAGTTGTTCCTGGATGGGACCAATTGTGGATGAAAGCCACATATATTGCCTATAATTTGGCATATATGTGTTATTCGTTAAGCATATTTTCTTGAACCAAGTTTTAAAAAAAAAGAAATTTTCAACTTTCACTCATACTACATATGGCCTTATATCCCGAAAACTAAGAGTTGTTCCTGGATGGGACCAATTGTGGATGAAAGCCACATATATTGCCTATAATTTGGCATATATGTGTTATTCGTTGAGCATATTTTCTTGAACCAAGTTTAAAAAAAAAAGAATTTTCAACTTTCACTCATACTACATATTTCCTTATATCCCGAAAACTAAGAGTTGTTCCTGGATGGGACCAATTGTGGATGAAAGCCACATATATTGCCTATAATTTGGCATATATGTGTTATTCGTTGAGCATATTTTCTTATACCAAGTTTAAAAAAAAAAGAAATTTTTAACTTTCACTCATACAACATATGGGCTTATATCCCGAAATCTAAGAGTTGTTCCTGGATGGGACCAATTGTGGATGAAAGCCACATATACTGCCTATAATTTGGCATATATGTGTTATTAGTTGAGCATATTTTCTTGAACCAAGTATTAAAAAAAAAGAAATTTTCAACTTTCACTCATACAACATATGGGCTTATATCCCGAAAACTAAGAGTTGTTCCTGGATGGGACCAATTGTGGATGAAAGCCACATATATTGCCTGTAATTTGGTATATATGTGTTATTCGTTGAGCATATTTTCTTGAACCAAGTATTAAAAAAAAAGAAATTGTCAACTTTCACTCATACTACATATGGGCTTATATCCCGAAAACTAAGAGTTGTTCCTGGATGGGACTAATTTTGGATGAAAGCCACATATATTGACTGTAATTTGGTATATATGTGTTATTCGTTGAGCATATTTTCTTGAAGCAAGTATTAAAAAAAAGAAATTTTCAACTTTCACTCATACTACATATGGGCTTATATCCCGAAAACTAAGAGTTGTTCCTGGATGGGACCAATTGTGGATGAAAGCCACATATATTGCCTGTAATTTGGTATATATGTGTTATTCGTTGAGCATATTTTCTTGTTGAAATTTCTTTGTTGAAATTATAGGCAACATATGTGGCTTTCATCCACAATTAGTCCCATCCAGGAACAACTCTTAGTTTTCGGGATATAAGCGTATATGTAGTACGCGGGAAAGCCCATATATAGTAGTTGTAAAGTATTTTAGTCTTTTTTATAAAACCTTTTTTTGTTTATAAAATATAGATTTTTATTTAATTTATTGCTTTAACTTTTGAATAATTTATTAACATTGTTAAATATTATAAAACTTTTTATTTCCGGTTTGTTAAGTTAGTTTGTTAAATTGGAAATCCTCTCTCAAAATAAAAAAAGAAGAAGAGCTGATATTCATTTCTTATTTCGCAATAGAAGTTGCCATATAATTTATAAAATTAGCTACCTTTTGGTGAATTAAAACCTGGCAGCCAGGCATGCCATATTTGACGATTTATCGGTATTTTGCCAATTTTTAGCTTTAAAATTATCAAGGTGCCGATTCGCCGATTTTGGCTCTAAAAATGCCGATTTTTTGATAAACACCGGAACAAGGTAACTTTATTGTTCTACAATAATTTATAACTTTATTTATTACTTGGGCAACACTAGAAAACTTGTAACATTAGAAAGAGACAACAATAAGTCAGCACTTCTATTTGCTGTTATAAAAAAAGTCGTTGGAAAAAACAGTTCTTAACTGTATGTGAGCTATTAAAAATTAAAAAGGTCTCGCTCTTGTGAATGATCAACAGATCTATGCAACACCAAGTCATTGTGTTTGGTTGTACGTAAATTTAAAATATAAGACTATTTCATCCGATTGTTAAAAGTAAAAAAGTTGAAAAAGATTAATGCTATGCCAAAGGTTTCTACAAATTGTATACAAAATCACAAGAACTACAAGTCCAATTTGATAAGATTAGGCACTGCCGTTATAACGGGCTCTAATAATGATATTCCAAATTTATCTGTTAGAAAATGTGTTTGGCACTCACTTTCATAACGTGCATTCAATACTTGTCTTTAATTAAATTCCGAATTTTAAACTCTACTTAGAGATATTTACAATTACGTATCAAATAGTCCAGAAAGACTTTATTAATTTTAATAATATTCAAAAACCAGATGGCTGGCGCGTGAAGCAGTAGTTTGAATACTAGATTTGTATTCATTTGATAAAAAGTTTAAACCAACCAAATAAAATATATATATCCTCTTAAAATATATTCTTGAGTGAGTCAAATGATTTACAAAACTTAAGCAGCCAAATGGAAAGGCTTCTAAGAACTGTACTTAGTAATTTAAAAAATCGATGAAATTTATTTAGTGGAATTTTGGAAATTTGATGAGGCGTATTTGATCTCATTGGATAAAGAGTTAATATAAGAATCAGAACATAACAAAAACGAAATAAGCAAAAAAAAATAAAAAAGTGTATTAATTTTTATTTAGAACTTACAATTCAAATATTAAAAAGATTTTGATTTTGAAGATAAATCTTAATATAAATTATGTTTATTTTAAATAAAATTATGTTTTATTGTATCCAAAATGTTTTTTTTTTCTTTTTAATTATTTGCCGATTTTTTAAAATTAAAGTGCTGATAAAGCCGATTTTTGTGTGCAAAAGTGCAGTTTTCTTATCAAAATTCCCTGGCACCCCTGCTGCAGCACTTAATTATATCAAAGCTCCCATTTTTTTATATCGACACCTCAGAATTCTTTTGGTCCAATAGCCACTTAAAAAATTAGTTAGGTATGGAATATATACTTGAATATACTATTTCTGACTTAAGTTAGTTTAATAAAAGCAATGATTAGACTATAAGGCAATATCGTACAAGAAAACATGATAATAAACAAAATTATTATTTTGACTTATTACATACATAAAATTTAAGCTAGAACTGCAAATACCCTTATTTTATTTGGAATGGTTATTTTATGAGGAACATCGTTTCTTTAAGAAAAAGTTTGATTTATGTATATGTTTTGACAATAAAGCCTGGTACTCTGTTCAGTTTTTCATGCGGAATGCTGTCAAATCACATACATAAAAAATTGGTATGAAAAAGTCGTGAAAAAATGTTGCAGAAGTAGTACTCTGTTTTTACTGTGGAAAAACATATGAAATGTTTCTGGCAACATTCTATCCAAGCTGTGAAATAAAGCAAGTAGGCATTATTTCATTCGGAATTATTCATACAACAGCTGATCGTATGTCTTTTACATACATTTTTAAAACAATGATACCACACATTAAATGTCAAATATTCCACATGAAATATACAATGTTGCTCAACAATTTTCATAAATTTGAACAGAGTACCAGGCTTATGTGCAAAAAAGAAAACATAAGAGAAGGACTGCAAATTTTTGTGATTTAAAAAAAATGTAAGTTAAAAATTTTTTTACGTGTTTACTATTTTTATGTTTTAGTATTATGTATTTTTATGTTTCTTTAAGTATGTACTCGTTCATATGTATGTACAATTATAAAATGTATTAAGCAATAAAATATAATAGTAAGTCTCTTGACTTTATGCATTTTTTAATAAAGTAATAAATAAAAATAAATGGAAGTTGCTACAGACACTGCACTTTCTCCTCCAAATAACATTAACATTTCATTTAAGTCATAATTTTAGAAAGGAAAAAAATTTAAACTTTATATGGATGTGAACAGAGCTAAATTAAAAAAAAAATTGATAAGAAGCACAAAACAAGAATTTTTATCATATCCAAACGTATAAAAACCTTCTTATTCGTAAAAAATATGTCTAGAAATTTATTTTTTATAAAAAAGATTGATCGGTTATATTTTGAGAAATTCTAATGTTAGTATTGTTCTCGTTTCTGGCTTTTTAAACATTCCTGAAGTGACGATATTATTAATATAATGGCCACACCTTTGGTTTGTAATTTTTTTCTGGCAACTATAGTTATGCGAATAAAAAAGTTTGTGTCTGGCAGCCTACATTGAGAAAAAGAGTTATCACTCATTTTGCTTCTCAATAAAAAGAGAGAGAAAGAGAGCAATTCTCTCTTCATATTGAGTCGTCCGCAGCGTTGCCGCTTTGGTCCAATCGGACCAAACTTGGTAGTTTTTCGTTTTTAAAAAATAGTTTGGTAGTTTGGTTGGTTTGTTGCATTTTTTTTAATTTTTGGTAGGTTTTCCTCCTCTAGCAATTTTTTAGCAATAGTAAATTTTTCACCTTAAAATTTCAAAACATAAAATAAAAAGAAATGTAACTTTGAATTAAATAAACAATAACTTTGAAAAGTGTTATCACTGTTTTCAAAAACTGTTTTAGGTGTAATAAAAAACATCTCTGCTTTTTTGCATAAAGATTATTAAAGCTTAAGCCATCTCTGGTTTAAGAAACGCGAACAATATTATGAAATTGAAGTTAACTATATTTTTGAGTGAAGGCTTATTTACAAGTGTTTGTTTTAAAAAAATTAACAGACAAAATGGAAAAGTAAGCAAACTTTTTTAATTGTATATATGTACCTATTAATTACATAAATATTTACTAATATTGCATGTAAAGAAACAGTAAAAAAATTTAGAACCGAATGGTTGAGCGAATTTGATTGGCTCCAGGAAAGGGATGGGTGTTCATTCTGCATAGTATGCTTTAAAACTATTTTAAATCATAACATCCATCTTAAAAATCACCAAAAGACAAATTTCCACCTCAACAATTACGGAAAAAAACCAAGTGAGTATACCAGAGTTTATGTGCAAGAAACGCATTTTGAAATTTTTGGTAGGCTGTGAACGATTTTGGTAGGATTTTTGAAAATTATTGGTAGGAAGTCAATTTCTTGTGTGGCAACGCTGGTCGTCCGCCATAAATTGTTCTCTTTCAGGGTTGCAAAAAAGTGTATTTTTTATTTGGGATTAATGTTTATATTAATATTTATGAACATTCTTATACAATCATATATGTTTTTAAATATATACGAGTATCTAATACGTATAAACACTGTTTAGCACCAGGTATATTTATAGTTTAGTATAATAATATATTATACGGTAATGAAAACATAATAAAGTTAAGATATATTTATATAAAAGCTCATATATAAATAGAAGTTTTGGAATGTTGGTGTCAAAAATAACATACTAAAATATTAATCAAAAAACCAAGGTGAATAAATATACGGTGGACCGATGGCAAATCCGTAAATTTTTGCTGTTAGCCCGAATGTCAAGCAATATATAAAAAAATAGTACACAGATTTTTCATATATGGATCTTTACAGTTAGACTACCGGCGAAAATCAACGAACTCGCCATTGCTCCTTCCGCATATTTATTCGCCTTACCAAAAAAACTTAGCTTCTGTGGTTTTAATTATTCCATACACGGAAAAATAACAGTGGTTTCGTTTCATTTATTTGTTTGGTTTTTTTTTTTTTTTGTCTAAAGACTTTAAAATTTTCTGTTATAACTTTCGGTAAAAAACGTCGTCTCTGGCTCTAATTTAGTTAATACTTTATAATTTATTTAAATTTTGTGAACATTTTTAAGTTTTAAATTGAAATAGTTAAAAAATTAAATTTTAAAAAGTATTCTAAAATTGTTTAAAACCAAGGGGAATTAAGTATACGGTGATAGCGGTGGCGAATTCAATTCTTTTCCCCGGTATTCTAACTGTCAAACTCCATATATTAAAAGTTTATCTAACTGTTATACAGATTTTTTATATATGGAGTTTGACAGTTAGAATACCAGGGAAAAGAATTGAATTCGCCACCGCTATCACCTTATATTTAATTCGCCTTGTTTAAAACTTTATTTTAAAGGTTTAACTGCTATTTTACTTGCGATAGTTTTCTTTTTCTTGTAGTATAGTCTACTTTTCGCTACGCTACAGCCTGGTAATTTTTTCGCCATGTACTGAACTGAGTGTATCAAAAGTCCAACATAAAGCGAAAAAACTACCAGGCGGTACCGTAGGCGAATTCATTATTTTTGCTGATAATATAGTAGCCAAACAAAGCGAATTAATTAAAGGGTGATAGCGGTGGCGAATTCATTTATTTTCGCCAGTATTCTAACTGTCAAAAAAAAACTTAAAAAAAATAAAATAATAATAAAATATTTATCTGTTATATAGGTTTTTTGTAAATAGAGCTTGACAGTTAAGATACCGGCTAAAATGACTAAATTCGCTATCGCTATCACCTTATAATTAATTCGCCTTGGTAGCCAAACTTCATATAAAAAAATCTATATTATACGTTTTATATCAGGAGTTTGGCAGTAATGGCACCGGCGAAAGAAATGAATTCACCTACGTTGAAACTAAGTAGTTTTTTCGCTTTGGTCCAGCAACAACAAACAAATTCGTCTTGCATAAAGCTGGTTTAGTATGTGTTGATGAAAACAATAAGCGAAGAACTATCTGTTTAATTCTTGCATGCAGGTGTCAATGCGGGCGAATTCATTTTTTTTTCGCCGGTAGCTAAACTGTCAAATTTCATATACAAAATTCTGACAGATGAGAAGAAATCTCTGAGAAACTTAAAACTTTTCAATAGAATTGCCAAAAAAAACTATTTTACACTTGCTGGACTGCAAAAAATGGAAAAATGTACGGTGTAACATTGATAAGACATTTTAAATAATTCTGTTATCAACATCTCCAAAATATTTCGTGCGCATATACCGCATACAGTATAAAAAAAACTACGCATGAGAAGAAATCAAACTCTGAGAAACGGCAAACTTTTTTCACAGAGTTGCAAAAAACGGAGTATTTTTGTTATTCTTAACAAAAATGTAAACAAAATTTGACAAAAAATAAGCGTAATTAAATGCGGTCACAATTCCTCCAATTTTAATGCATTGTAAAATAAAAAATTGAATTAAGAAGCTTAAAGCTTGTAGAATCTGATTTTCCGGTTGTCACTTTCGCCATTTGAGAAATAAATGAGCTACGCCTAATACATTTAGTCATTAAATGGAATGGATTTTTAGTTATAATATACAAACTAAGATCCGTACATCGAAACGACTGATGCCAATCGATAAAGCCTAAAAATACGCATCTAACGCGGTCCCAATTTTTTTCTAAAAAACTTTCTGAAAAATGTTATAGGGAAAACAAAGTAAAAGAAAAAAATTGTAAAATGTATAAAATTAGTTTTTCATTCATTTCTCGAAAATCATTTCGCGTGCACATATCGCGCTACATGTAGTCGATAGAGGACAAAAATACGAATCAAACGTGGTCTTGGTTGTTTTCTAAAAAACTTTCTGGAAAAAGTTGTAGGGTAGCAAACTTTGGAAAATTATAAAAAACGCGTTTATATATATTGAATTAGTATTTTATTATTTACTCCAAAACGAATTCGCGCGCACATATCGCGCTACCTGCAATCGATAAAGGACAAAAATACAAATCAAACGTGGTCTTGGTTGTTTTCTAAAAAACTTTCTGGAAAAAGTTGTAGGGTGGCAAACTTTGGAAAGTTATAAAAAACACGTTTGTATATATTGAATTAGTATTTTATTAATTACTCCAAAACGAATTCGCGCGCACATATAGCGCTACCTGCAATCGATAGAGGACAAAAATACGAATCAAACGTGGTCTTAGTTGCTTTCTAAAAAACTTTCTGGAAAAAGTTGTAGGGTGGCAAACTTTGGAAAGTTATAAAAAACACGTTTGTATATATTGAATTAGTATTTTATTAATTACTCCAAAACGAATTCGCGCGCACATATAGCGCTACCTGCAATCGATAGAGGACAAAAATACGAATCAAACGTGGTCTTAGTTGCTTTCTAAAAAACTTTCTGGAAAAAGTTGTAGGGTGGCAAACTTTGGAAAGTTATAAAAAACACGTTTGTATATATTGAATTAGTATTTTATTAATTACTCCAAAACGAATTCGCGCGCACATATAGCGCTACCTGCAATCGATAGAGGACAAAAATACGAATCAAACGTGGTCTTAGTTGTTTTCTAAAAAACTTTCTGGAAAAAGTTGTAGGGTAGCAAACTTTTGAAAATTATAAAAAACATGTTTATATATATATAGAATTAGTATTTTGTTCATTACTCCAAAATGAATTCGCGTGCACATATCGCGCTACCTGCAATCGATAGAGGACAAAAATACGAATCAAACGTGGTCTTGGTTGTTTTCTAAAAAACTTTGTGGAAAAAGTTGTAGGGTGGCAAACTTTGGAAAATTATAAAAAACACGTTTATATATATTGAATTAGTATTTTATTATTTACTCCAAAACAAATTCGCGCGCACATATCGCGCTACCTGCAATCGATAAAGGACAAAAATACAAATCAAACGTGGTCTTGGTTGTTTTCTAAAAAACTTTCTGGAAAAAGTTGTAGGGTGGCAAACTTTGGAAAGTTATAAAAAACACGTTTGTATATATTGAATTAGTATTTTATTAATTACTCCAAAACGAATTCGCGCGCACATATAGCGCTACCTGCAATCGATAGAGGACAAAAATACGAATCAAACGTGGTCTTAGTTGCTTTCTAAAAAACTTTCTGGAAAAAGTTGTAGGGTGGCAAGCTTTGGAAAGTTATAAAAAACACGTTTGTATATATTGAATTAGTATTTTATTAATTACTCCAAAACGAATTCGCGCGCACATATAGCGCTACCTGCAATCGATAGAGGACAAAAATACGAATCAAACGTGGTCTTAGTTGTTTTCTAAAAAACTTTCTGGAAAAATTTGTAGGGTAGCAAACTTTTCAAAATTATAAAAAACATGTTTATATATATATAGAATTAGTATTTTGTTCATTACTCCAAAATGAATTCGCGCGCACATATCGCGCTACCTGCAATCGATAGAGGACAAAAATACGAATCAAACGTGGTCTTGGTTGTTTTCTAAAAAACTTTGTGGAAAAAGTTGTAGGGTGGCAAACTTTGGAAAATTATAAAAAACACGTTTATATATATTGAATTAGATTATTTTCTATTTTCTTAAGCTTTGGGTCCTTATATTTTTTAATAATATTTTATTTCAATATTTCGGTACTTTCTGCGTACCTTCTTCAGGAAACAAAATTAATATATAACCAAAATAACAAAATTAATTAACAATTGAAAAAATTTTTTGTTTATGACAATGAACTCAAAAATTGGCCCTAAATCAAAGAAACTATTTAAAACATGAATTATATCCATACCTTTGGATATTTCATATGGGAAGCTATACTTCTTTTTCCTTTTATATATTTTCATTTCCAATGCATTGATATTTTTATTAATACGAACATTTAAACAGCAATTTGGTACATATTTGGTAAATATTATGTTTGAATGTATAAAAAACAGATGAATAATTCCTTTTATCGAAAGCTGAAATCTGGCCACACTGAATTTTTCGTGTGTTATCTGTGGTATAAAATGTATGAAAATCTAATTTAATATATTTCTAATTTTTCAGTTTGCAACTTTATTCAGAAAGTTTTTCGGAAAATAACTTGTACCATGTTTTATTCGAATTTTTGTCCCTTATCCATTCTGGGTAGTTGGATAAGTGCGCGAAAAAACGTTTTGGAGTAATGAATATAATACTAATTTCATATATTCTGACATTTTTTCGTAACTTTCGAAAGTTTGCTGTTTAATAACTTTTTTCAGAAAGTTTTTTAGAAAATAAGTTATGGCACGTTTTGTTCGTATTTCTGTCCTCTATTGATTCCGGGTAGTGGGATATGTGCGCGCGAACCCGTTTTGAAGTAATAAACAAAATACTAGTTTAATATATTTTGACGATTTTTCGTAATTTTTGAAAGTTTGCTGTTTAATAACTTTTTCCAGAAAGTTTTTTAGAAAATAAGTTATATCACGTTTTGTTTGTATTTTTGTCCTCTATTGATTCCGGGTAGTGGGATATGTGCGCGCGAACCTGTTTTGAAGTAATAAACAAAATACTAGTTTAATATATTTTGACGATTTTTCGTAATTTTTGAAAGTTTGCTGTTTAATAACTTTTTTCAGAAAGTTTTTTAGAAAATAAGTTATATCACGTTTTGTTCGTATTTTTGTCCTCTATTGATTCCGGGTAGTGGGATATGTGCGCGCGAACCCGTTTTGGAGTAATGAACAAAATACTAGTTTAATATATTTTGACGATTTTTCGTAATTTTTGAAAGTTTGCTGTTTAATAACTTTTTTCAGAAAGTTTTTTAGAAAATAAGTTATGGCACGTTTTGTTCGTATTTCTGTCCTCTATTGATTCCGGGTAGTGGGATATGTGCGCGCGAACCCGTTTTGAAGTAATAAACAAAATACTAGTTTAATATATTTTGACGATTTTTCGTAATTTTTGAAAGTTTGCTGTTTAATAACTTTTTTCAGAAAGTTTTTTAGAAAATAAGTTATATCACGTTTTGTTCGTATTTTTGTCCTCTATTGATTCCGGGTAGTGGGATATGTGCGCGCGAACCCGTTTTGAAGTAATAAACAAAATACTAGTTTAATATATTTTGACGATTTTTCGTAATTTTTGAAAGTTTGCTGTTTAATAACTTTTTTCAGAAAGTTTTTTAGAAAATAAGTTATATCACGTTTTGTTCGTATTTTTGTCCTCTATTGATTCCGGGTAGTGGGATATGTGCGCGCGAACCCGTTTAGGAGTAATGAACAAAATACTAGTTTAATATATTTTGAAGATTTTTCGTAAATTTCGAAAGTTTGCTGTTTAATAACTTTTTCCAGAAAGTTTTTTAGAAAATAAGTTATATCACGTTTTGTTTGTATTTTTGTCCTCTATTGATTCCGGGTAGTGGGATATGTGCGCGCGAACCCGTTTTGAAGTAATAAACAAAATACTAGTTTAATATATTTTGAAGATTTTTCGTAATTTTCGAAAGTTTGCTGTTTAATAACTTTTTTCAGAAAGTTTTTTAGAAAATAAGTTATATCACGTTTTGTTTGTATTTTTGTCCTCTATTGATTCCGGGTAGTGGGATATGTGCGCGCGAAATAGTTTTGGAGTTATTAGCAAAAAAGTGTATCAGGAGATTTTAACTAAGTAATAATTTGTCTACCATATAGCTTATATATGATTAAAATCAATTAAGTGACAACCGTTAAATTTGATTTTGCCACTTTAGACGCATCTAATTCAATTTTTTATTTTAAAAAACATTAACAAATTACTGTAAAAATTAATGTTAAATAATGTACATTTTTGTTCATAATTTGTTTTTATAGAGCACGTTGTACCCATACACTCTCAAAAAAAGAACACGTGCTCACACGTATACGGAAAAAGTACGCTCCATGCAACTCTGAAAAAAGTTTGCCAAAACAAAGAAAAAGTTTGCTAAAAAGTTTGTTTTCTTCTCGCCGATAAAAAAACTAATAATTACTTTTCTTTCAGGGTTGCAAAAAAGGGTATTTTTATTTGAGATTAATGTTTATATTATTATTTATGAACATTCTTATACAAACATATATGTTTTTAATTATATACGTGTATCTAATACGTATAAACACTGTGTAGCACCAGGTATATTTATAGTTTGGTATAATAAAATATTATACAGTAATGTAAACATAATAAAGTACAAATATAATATATTTATATAAGAGCTCATATAAATTTAGAAGTTTTGGAATGTGGGTGTCAAAATTAACATACTAAAATATAAATCTTTATTACTTTAAAAATTTTAATAAATTTTGACGTTTTCGGACCAAAAAACCAAGGTGAATAAATATACGGTGGACCGATGGCAAATCCGTTAATTTTTGCTGTTAGCCCGAATGTCAAACATTATATAAAAATATAGTACACAGATTTTTCATATATGGATCTTTGCAGTTACACTACCGGCAAAAATCAATGAACTCACCATCGCTCCCGCCGCATATTTGTTCGCTTTACCTTAGCTTCTGTGGTTTTAGTTATTCTATACACGGCAAAATAGCAGGGGTTTCGTTTTATTTATTTGTTTGGTTTTTTTTTGTCTAAAGACTTTAAAATTTGTAGTTATAACTTTCGGTAAAACCCGTCGTCTCTGGCTCTTATTTATTTAATACTTTAATATTTGTTTAAATTTTGCGAACATTTTTAAGTTTTAAATTGAAAAAGTTAAAAAACTAAATTTTAAAAAGTGTTCTAAAATTGTTTAAAACTTTATTTTAAAGGTTTAACTGCGATTTTACTTGCGATAGTTTTCTTTTTCTGTAGTATAGTCTACTTTTCGCTACGCTACAGCCTGGTAATTTTTTCGCCATGTACTGAACTGAGTGTATCAAAAGTCCAACACATGGCGAAATAATACAGGTGGTCTCGATGGCGAATTCATTATTTTCGCCTCAAACGCTAACTGTCAAACTCCATATAATAAACTGTTATACATATTTTTTATGTATGGAGTTTGACATTTAGCGTTTACGGCAAAACTAATGAATTCGCCATTACGGCCACCTGGTATTATTTCGCCATGGTCCAACATAAAGTGAAAAAACCACCAGGCGGTACCGTAGGCGAATTCATTATTTTTGCTGACAACATTGTAGCCAAACAAAGCGAATTAATTATAGGGTGATAGCGGTGGCGAATTCATTTATTTTCGCCAGTATCCTAATTGTCAAAAAAAAAATTAAAATAAAACAATAATAATAAAATATTTATCTAACTATTATACAGATTTTTTTTACCTAGAGTTTGACAGTTAAGATACCGGCTAAAATGACTGAATTCGCCATCGCTATCACCTTATAATTAATTCGCCTTGGTAGAAAAACTTCATATAAAAAATCTATATTATATATTTTATATCAGGAGTCTGGCAGTAATGGTACCGGCGAAACAAATGAATTCACCTAAGTTGAAACTTATAACGCAGAAAGCTTGTTTAGTATGTGTTAATGAAAACAATTAGCGAAGAACTATCTGCTTAGTTCTTGTATGCAGGTGTCAGCGCAGGCGAATTCATTTGTTTCGCCGGTAGCTAAGCTGTTGAATTTTATACATAAAAATCTGACACATGAGAAGAAATCTCTGAGAAACTTAAAACTTTTCAATAGAATTGCAAAAAAAACTATTTTACACTTGCTGGACTGCAAGAAATGGAAAAATGTACGGTGAAATGTTGAGAAAACAATCTTAATAATTCTGTAATCAACATCTCCAAAACATTTCGTGGGCACATACCGCATACAGTAATCAAAAAAGACAAAAATGCTAATGGAACATGGTATCAATTATTTCATAGAAAAAACTTTTTAAAACAATATTAGCGTATTTGCGGTTTTATTTTTATAAAATCCAAATGTAATAGCCTTCTAAAATTCTATACAATATAAGTAAAAGAAATAATCACATCGGCAGTCAAAAGTCATCAAATATGATTTCAGTATATTTTGTGCGCAGAACATCTTTTGCGCGATTCGAAACCATTCGAGAAAGAGTGGATTTTACCCTAATTTTGTTTGGAAAACCTAAGGGTCTTATGTCAAAAGTCAAAATGATTAAATAAGAACTCAATGGAATCAATAAAGCAAAAAAAAAAGCAAAATAAAGCTTTTATACGAACTAAGGAACAATTTTAATTTATACTTTCGTTTTTCTAAAATACTACTTTTATTTTTATAACAATGCTTATAGCAACTTGCCTACTACATCAGGTGGTTTTTAGAAACAATGAATATCGTTAAAAATTTTACTAAATAATAAGGTTCAAGGCAAATCAAGTACAAGGTGGCGGCGCAGGCGAGTTCATTAATTTTCGCTAGGAACACTAATTTCAAACTCCATTTATAAAAAATCTGTGTATATTTTTTTATATGAAGTTTAACAGTAATTTTAACCAGCAGAAAAAAGTGAATTTGCCTACGCTCTCGCCTGGTAATTGATTCGCCCTGATATAGTTGTTAAGTAAATTTAACCAACTGATCAAGGAATTTTATAATAGGTATATTCACGGCAAAAACGAATACAACACGGTGAAAGAAATATGTACATTTTGTTTTTTTAAAAACAAAGTAGTACACTAGGTTATAGTAACTTTTGATATACGAAGAAGAAAAAAGCACAAGTACAAAATAGTCAAGGCCACCTGTTATGAATTTGCCTTGCAATGGATAACCGTTACAAAAGTTAAGCATATCGCACAACTGAGCTATTACAATCACCTCTAAATAAATTCGCCTTGAGTTCTTTTTTATATTTTAAAGTAATTATCTAAGGCGAATCAAATGTTAAAAGGTAGCGATGGCGAATTCATTTATTTTTGTCGATAGCCTTAAGGTACGGTCACATTAGTCAAACATTTGACTGAAATCGGCAAATATTTATTTGCCGTAGTCTGACCACAAAATATTTATTAGAAGCAAATAACATCACAGCTGATTTTGGGCAAATAAAATTATTTGCCAGTAAACAAAAATGTTTCTAATGTGAACATTGTGTGACCACTCGACGGCAAATATTTGACGCATTTTTAGGCAAATAAATATTTGTTCTTACAAAGTTTTTGTAAGAACAAACAGAGACAAATAACAGCTATATCAACAATGTTGCCCAGTATTTAAATTAAATTATTAGGTTTCGGAAAAACTCGCTGATAATTTTAAACTTATATGTGTATTAAATAAAAACAAAATACTGTAAGCAATTAAAAATAAAATTATAGATAAAAAATAATAAAGTGCAATTTTCGGAAGAAATAGTAAATTAAAAAAATTGTCGGGCCACATATTTTTCGAGTTAAATATCATCAAAGTATTTTATATATAATTTGGTATATTTCGACATTTTCGCCTCAGAATGGTGAAAAGTTTCAAAGTTGTATGTAAAAAAGACTCGGCATTGGGGATTATTAAATATTCTGTTATAAATTTTTAGTTAAGTATTAGTTTAAAGTAAAGTCGCAAGAAATAATATACTTGATAATTTGCGTTGCCGCTAAATTAAAGTTAAGTTAAAGTTTAATAGTATGTTTACACGGCAATGTGAAGCACTTGCTTCGCTCTCTGATTCATGATTGCGAAGCATGCCGTTTCCACGACACATACTACATGCTTCACATTGACTTCTGTTCTAAAATTTTGTTTTTCGTTTCAATTTTAGTATTTGTAATTAATAAAATTTTAAATTATAATATAATTATTTGTGTTTATATTAACAAATATTTAAACAGAACTTTTAATATTGGTTTACTTTTTTTGTTTACATTTATATACAGCTAGTTCAGATAAACTTGCGATAAAAATTAGGGAAGACAGAAATTTTTCATGCTTCGCAAGTAGATTCAAGCTGAATCGTCTCAAAACAAAATGCTTCGCTTTCAAGATTTTATATGGCGAAGCACGTTGATTCGGTCGTGATTGAGCTGTGAATCATGAAAAGAGAGCGAAGCAAGAATATTGGGCCCCGTGTAAACATAGTATAAAGTTGTAAATTATATACTGTTACATATCTGCACATAAACCTATGATAAGATTGAGATGCATTTTGTTTTAAAAAGCTTATAGATAACTTTTAAATGAAGTTTTATATGACAACAAGCAACATGCTTTCACTTTAAGAATCAATATCGATTAATTTATATTAAACAAGAATTAAACACGCTTAAATTTAATCAACATAAATTAAACTTTAATTAAGATTTGCACAGTGCCCACGCATTTTAACTGCTTAAAGAGACGAAAAAAGTCGGCTATGTGCAGAACAAAACCAACATAATTCTTCCGCCCTACTCGAAGCGTAGGAATAGAGCTAAGAGTCATTAGTGAATATCCATTTCAAGTACTTAAACTGTTCCTGCATAAGTTTCGATTTGCAATCAAAAGATATATGTTCTATAAGTACTAAGCTGAAAGATTATTTTTGCAATTAATGTAAACAGATTAAAATTTCTTAAAAATTGTAGAACTTTGTATCCCAATAAAAATTTTGCATATTTGTAGTTTAATTCTTTGTGAAATTGGCTTTTTAATTTAAGCGACTTTTTATTTCAACATATTATTTGTCTACACTTATATCAAGTAAACAAATAAACAGCTGTAGTTTGAAAAATATATGAAATAAATTAAAAGTTTTTAGAAATTTTAATAAAAAAAAATGTAATGAATGAATATTAAAATTTATTGTTAAGAAGTGGAATCTAATTCCTATTTAGCTTCATCCTCTTATTGTGCTTCTTCCTTAGAACACCTTTTGGAGCTTCTTTACAGCATAGAATATGAAAAATTTGATATTGTTGCTTGGCTTTTTTTATTTGGAACTTTCATACATGGGAGTTATTCATTATAAACTTTCTTCTCACATTACCATTATGAGTAATAGTTATTTTAATGGAATCTCTATAAATAATACATGCCGGTGCATAAATATAATATTAGCCACCATTATTTGACCAACTTATATAGTTTATGGCTATCAGCGGTGGATATTTTATTTTTATATTAAAAAGTGGGATTTAATTTCTCGTACAAGGTATAGGAAAAGTATATTATAGGAAGAGAATAAACACTTCATTTGAGATTTTTAAAAAAATGCGCCCAGAGTCTGCCTAGATGGAAAAATTTTTTCGACAGTTGTATATTTTTGCTCCGACTACAAATGGTTATTGTTTGTTTGTTTCGAATTTATGTATATTGTACTGCAATTAAATATTTAAGAGTAGCAACTATTTTTCATCATTTGTAATTAGCATTTAATAATATTTTACACGTTTTCTTTGCAATAACTTTGAAATAATGCCGAAGAAATTGAATGGCAGTGAAGACATCCCATGCGCAGCAGTTTGTGAGCAAATAAATTTATGTTTTTTTTTCGGTTTGATCGAATATATTTTTAAGGCAAATATTATTTTAAATGTGACCGCACATAAAACATGTTTGCCTGTATTTTATTTGATATTGCTTCATAGCTGTTTCAACAAATAAAAATAGGCAAATAAATGTGCGTAGTGTGACCACAAAACAAATTTTGTATTGTTTTGAAAAAATTTAGACCAAACAAGAGCAAACAAATTTTAGGCAAATGTTTGTCATATGTGACCGTACCTTTACTAATGAAACTTAGCTTGATAGTTAAGTAACCCGCAAATTCGCCGTCGCCACCACCTAGTATTTGATTCGCCTGGATTCTTTCTGCCAGCTTTTAAAAAGCGGGCGTCAAGGCACATTTGTTTTACAAGGTAATAGCGGCTCTATAACAAATGCAGCATTTCAAAAACAACATGGCTTAATATTGTTGTTTTGTGCGTTGAAAATATCAAAAGCATAAAGAGCAATAGAAGATAATTGGTCTAAATCAAGGCGAATTAATACAGGTGACCGCACGGATACAACAATCCAACAACACAAAAAACAAGAGGCAATTTGTTGCTATGTGTGCATGAATGTTATTAAATGTATAAAATATGTTCTTTAAATGTTTTTCGTTTTGCTATTTTGTTTATTTATATAGAAATTATTTTTGGAAAAAGTACGAATGAAACATTAATGTGTAACTGTGGCAAATAAGAGCCGCTATTACCTAGTAAAATAAACGTGCCTTGACGCCCGCTTTTTAATAGTTTACACAAAAGTTCCAGGCGAATCAAGTAACAGGTGGTGGCGATGACGAATTTACTAATTTTTGGTGGTAACTTAACTATCAAGTTTCAAATAAAAAAATACTATGCTGAATTTTTAAACACGACGTTCAACAGTAATTTTATCGACGAAATTGATTGAATTAGCCATCGCTACCACCTAGCATTTGGTTCGCTTTGGATAAGTACTTCAAAATATAAAAAAGAACTCAAGGCGAATTCATTGAAAGGCGATTGTATTCGATCTTGATATAGTTTGTTTCTTGAAAGACTGTACGAAAAACGTTATTAAGCATCAAACAAGGCGAATCAATTACCAGGTGGCAGCCTAGGCGAATTCATTATTTTTTGCTGGTAACTTAACTTAATATATATTAAAAACTATACACAGATTTTTTATATATGGAGTTTGACAGTAGTGTTCATGGCGAAAATTAATGAATTCGCCTACGCTGCTACCTGGTAATTAATTCGCCTTGGCAGCAATTTTTCAAAAATCGAAAAGTTTCAGAAAATTGGTGAAAAGTTTTGAACTAATTAAAGTTTACTACTACTTAGTATAAAACAGTCGGTAGCACTAATCAATAGAGATCGAAAATACCTCCCAGAATATGTGTGGATAAGTTTTTGAAACACTTGCATTCAGAAGATATACGAAAGCAAATTCTTGTTAATTAAAAAACCACAAAGCTAAAAAGTAACAGCGATATCGGTAATAGTGTTTATACAAACACACATGGAAAAATGTAAACAAACTTTAAAAAATATTGCGTTTTTATATGTTACAATAATTTATCAATTTATCATACATTTAAAAACAAAAGATGTTTTTTGGAAGCTGCAAGGCTGTTGAATCAGATTTTCCGGTTATTGCACGTAAGATACTTTGTCCTTAATCGAGATAGTTATTGAGTTTTAAAATCTTAATTAAAAGCTACATAGAACAAAAATATAGATTATTCTCGGAAATACTTCCTTTCAGAAGTCATAACTCGATAAATTTGACGAATGGCTTAAAATTGTACAAATTGTAAACAAATTACACGTACAATCAATATTTCTGTTCAGTAATTAAAAATTGATACTAATTGTTACTAGTGAAAAAAGAGGGTAAAGAATTGTTGAATGTTTGAACTAGTAAAATTTTTACTGGCAAAAATTTGCCAAACAGCTGTTTCTTACTTTTGTTTACACAAAAAGAAAAAGAAATTTTTGCAACTTTGAAGAAAATGCAAGTACTTCACAATTAAAAGAATATAAAATAATATTATTTTGTTGTTTTTTTTTATAAAGAGAAGTAGCACTTCAGGCATTAATACCCACTTAGTTTTGTAACCGTGCTACATTCTTTAGGATAGGGATAGATGAGAGAGAAGACAGGTGGTGAAAGGAGAGAGATATAGCCATTTTATTAATTATTTTACTTCGCCGGCGAATATGCTATGAAGTAGTACCGACGAAGGAGGCTGCATGTTTTTTTTTTAATGTTAGATCTGAATATGTATATATACCATTAAACAGAAAAAAAAACATTTTTTTTTTCTGACTGCCGCAAGGGTTGAACCCAGGTCAGCCAGATTTGTAGTCAACGTGCTTACCACCTAGACTACAGCTATAGAAGTACACAAAAGAGTGTAAACGAACAGAAATTTGGTTTAGAATCTACAAGCTAGCAAGTGTTTGTATTGTTTGTAGAATTAAAAGTAAACAAGCCAGGGATGAAACATTCAGAGCAATTTACTTTTTTCGGTACAATTGTTATTAAAACTAATTGCAGAATTAAATTATGTTCATGATACATTTAAACATCATAAGCACTTACAAAATTAGCTAATAATTAAAAGAAAATTCAAAACATTTTATGTACGTATTTTTCCTGTTTAGTTATTTGGGGTATAATTTTAAATTTTTTGTGTGGTCACCAATTTGCTGGTCTTTGTTTTACACATTTTTGCACTCTAGTACATTTTCTTCAAAAATAGTACTATTTGTTGGTTGTACATACATATCATTCCCGAAGCCAAAACAATTTTCTTTACTAATTTTTGCTAGTAAATCGGTCATTTATTTTTTTACTTTTGACGGAATGAGTCTGAAAATTTCTGTTTTGTGCTCCCTTTGCTAGTTTTTGCTAGTAAAGTTACTTGACAGACCTATATGTTTCATATATAACATAAGAACTATTTAAATAATAGCTTTTTTACATCTGAAATGTATTCCGCTAAATAAGCTTTTTCGTACTAGATTACACCACGACTGATTCTATTTTGATTCTCTATCGATTGTATTTAGCGAGATTTGTGCATGCAAAACTGTTTTCTAGATATAAGCGGAAAAATGAATTTATAATTTAATTTTTTTTTTTAAATATCTAAACTTGCTGATTAATAAATAACTTTTTCCATGCAGACTTTCCAAAAATTGAACGATTGAAAAAATCACTTTATAAATTTGAGGAACTTTTTGATATTTTAAAAATGTTCTTGCTATGTATGTATATTACGATCGATTTGTATTTTAATCTACTATCGATCGTTAATAGCGGAATGTGTGCACGCAGAATAGTTGTCGTGCTATTAATGCAAAATTACTCTAATTGTTTCAGGTAAACCACTTTCATTATTTTAATAACTATGATAACAGTAGCAAAGTTTTATGCTATCACATGTAGGCTTTTAAAGGAATTGAGTTGCAGTCGAGTTCAAAAATGTTATTTTTTGTTACGTTTTGTTTACATTTTTCATGTAATAGAACAAAGAACATCGAATTCAAAGCCACTTGAAAAAACAAAACGTGCTCACACGTATAAGAAAATGCAACTCAGTTTAACAAAACCCAGGCGAATTAATTTACAGGTGGTGAGATGAGAATTGCCATGAGATGAGAATGACCCTGATTACCAGAAAATCTAACGTTACAAAACATTTTTAAGGATCAAAGTTATGGGTGAAAAAAAATATAAAATTAAAACTCATAGACTTGAAAAAGAATCTAAAAGGAAATTTGACAAATTTCTGTTTATTCTGTTTGGCAGTTATCTTACATTTGTTTTCTAACTTTCTCACAGCACTTAAGTATTTGATAAATTTTAATACTCAGTATTACAGTATGAAAGGGCTTAAGCTATTACAGCATTTATTTGTATTCCCTACAACCGGTATCCACGACTTCGTCAGCGTGTCCTCTGTAATTATCTTAAAAATCTATTTAAATATTTATTGTATTGTTCTGTAAACAGTATTTAAAACTGTTTAGTACCATTATACCCATAAAATTGTCTGCTTACACATTGGTACCCCTATTTTCGAATGACATATAATGTAGTCTATACTGAACCAACATTCTAACATTCCGCAGAGCCTTTACGCTGAAATACCATACCTAAACAAAAGCTCCAATGCTACGTCAAGATGATGAAAACAGGGTTATTAAAGAAAGTAAAAATAACTTTCCTGATAATTTTAACAAGAACAACAATTCTGAATTTGTGCTGTATAAATTAAAATTTTGTAAAAAAAAACAAAATTTAATTTTTAATTTTTTTCCGCATACATTTGTAAATAATTTTTATTTCTTAAAATGTTTAGAAATTAAATTAAAAATGAAGCAATAAGCCGAAAATAAGTCAATTTTCATTAATTTATAAAATCGATAAATTTTTAATTGTTATTATTATAAAACGCCTTGTCAAAATTGGATTTTCCAATTGCAAAGCGTTGCCGCCGCGTTACTTCAGTATGCTACATACAAAATGTATGGGCATGAGTACTTTTGACAGCAAAAAAATGCTTTCCGCTTTTGTTTAGGTATCGCTGTAAGAGTCCTTCACACAAAATAATTTTCAAATGCAACCAGCAGTTTTAACATGATGCGAACACAGACAGACAGATAAGAATTAGAAAATAGCTGTTTTCCATACAAATTTGTAATAAAATACATTTCAAGTCTATTTTATTTATTTATTTTCTTAAAATTTAAATAAATTTTTACGTTTTCATCTTTTAAATTCGATATTATGTTTTTTAGTTACGGCAGTGAGCATATTACAATAAATAGAAACAACAGCAGGGACAGGTTTAGCCATCGACAAATTAATTTAACGAAACAATTAAGACGATTCAGTACATCTGAATTCATTGGCCAAAGTATCTCTATATGTATCAATACACGCAGGAGCTCAGCTGAAAGTTTTTCGCTTCGTTTTTATATCCTTCACCACAAAAGTAGAAAAAGGGTATATCTAATTTTGTTGTTCCGTTTGTAATTTCTACAATATGCATTTCGGACCCCCATAAAGTGTATACATTCTGATTTCTTATGCATAACAAAGTCGTTTGTGCGTTGTCCGTCCGTACTAGCGTTGAAATATTTTACCACGTTTGTTTACAAACTTCAAAAACACCAACAACAAGCATATGCAAAACAAAGCAAGCGTTTGTTTTTAGAGCAATAATTCGTGGCAGTATAACATATTAATGCAAATAATTAAAGAAAATATTTTGCTGTTGCAATGTTGTTTTTTTTTCAATTATAATACACAAATCTAAATTTATTTTTTTATGACCAACAGTTGACAGCACCAAGGCGAATCCATTGCCAGGTGGCAGCGTTGGCGAATTTATTATTTTTTGCTGTTAGAAATTACTGTCAAATTTCATACATAAAAATATACACAGATTTTTTATATATGGACTTCAACAGTAGTGTTCATGGCGAAAATTAATGAATTCGCCTACGCTGCCACCTGGTAGTTGATTCGCCTTGGACTGCAATTTCAACATAAACGTCAAGGCGAATTTATAAAAAAAACAAGTAAGAGTGCTATTAATCGGCCATGCCGAATCTTAAGGTTCAATTAGACGTGCCATAACGACAACCATATAAAACAGCTGTTCAAACCAACCTTATGGGAAACACTGTATTTGATTATTGGCGACATGCCATAGCCAAAATCGTAACCATAGATATTAATTAAATCTTGATTTTTACCATAACCATATACAGTTGACCTTTGAATTTAGGTATTAAATGTTTGTTTTTTATTTTGGTTTTATTTTTCACGCTCGCTGCATTGACTTTAAATATTGTTTCCCTATATTTTTGCCAGATATTTTTTTCGAAAATAATTGGTACCAAGTTCGATTCGTATTTTTAAGCTCTATCGATCGGCATTAGACGTATTGCTGGATGAATTTTATAACTAAAAAATCGTTGCATTTAATGACCAAATATCATACGTGTAGCTCATTCATTTCTAAAATGGCAAGAGTAACAACCACAAAATCTCATTCTAAAATCTTAGGGCTTCTTAAATAAATTTTTTATTTTAAAATGCATTAAAATTTGTCGAATTGTGACTTACGCTAACTTTATGTAAAATTTTATGTTGTTCATAATAATATTTATTATGAACAAAAATACTCCGGTTTTTGCAACTCTGCAAAAGAGTTTGAGGTTTCTTAGAGTTTGTTGTCTTCTCTTGAGTAAATTTCTCCACGTTTTTACGTATCAGCTGCTATAGATTTGTTGTCTCTTTTTAAGAAGTGTTGTCAACAAATTTTAAAATGTAGAATTTATAGCGTATTTAGCTTGATGTTAATTTATGATTTAATTAAAAAATTTTATAAATGTATGTTAAAACTCTAAGGAAACGTGTACATTTATATGGTTTCTTACAAGTATTACTGTCATTATAGTTAAGGTACATTTAGTCGACCGTAGAAATCGTTAATGTAAATTAAATGTAGCTGTACAGTAAATGTAGTTGTGCTTATAGAATGTGTAAAAACGTGCCATGTGTTTTTGACATAAGCAAAAAATAAAATAAAACTGTGTTGTTTTTTGTCTTATTTTTTATATGCTGTTAAATTAGAAGAAGATTTGTTTATTAGTTTAAACTTCTTGTGTTTATGTAAACTTTCGTCTTTTTTTGGATTCTAATATCCTAGAGAATGTTTATTGTAAAGGCATTCATTAGCCTAAACAAGATTTATTAATTTTTCATCGTCCATTATTTTTTTATTTTTCTATATTTCAGTTTATAAATAAATAAAAACACACAGCTGTTCAAAACAATGATGGCCATTTTGCAATTTTGTGTAAAAAGTACTTAAATATTTCCATGGTACTAAAAATGGTTTTGTCTTGTAATAATAAAAAGTACAATACTTGCATAAGTTATACTTAGCCTAACAATTGTACAAAACAATACGGTTATAAAATATTTAATTTAGAAAAGAAAACTTAATTAATTTCTTTAATATTATATTAGGTGCGATAAAATTTAACAACTTTAAAGTTTAAGTAAAAAAGGACAAATAAGTACTTAAAAGGGGGTTTGTACTTCACTTCAATTTTTTATAATATTTACCATCACTGGCTACATGTGTCACGTAACCTAGTATTGAAATTATATTTTCAGCAGGTTGAAACGTTACGGCTAAATGATATTTCATTCTGCTAAGCATTTGCATAGCTTTTCGTATAACAAAAATGATCAGCTGACACATCTACATTTACTTTTCTACATTTACGGTCGGGTAAATGTACCTTTATTACTGCTCTAATATCATGATTATTAGTTTTTTTATTTTTCACTATTATTATATTGTATTATTATTAGTATTATTGTAATAGGTACCCTTATAACTGTTAATTTAATTGGTACTTTTAGAATCCGAAGGATGCATCGAGAACATATAAACACAGTTGTGTTAAACATAAATATATATAGCATAACATAAAATAGAAATTTGAAATAAAGATTACAAATAAAAGCTGGGATAGTAGAGTATAGTTTTCGGTAGTGTGTGTAAATATTTGTTATAATAAATATTAACTTTTGTAAAAAAATTAATATTTCAATATGAAAAATTATTATTCGGAATCTTTTTAAGTTAATTTACTCTAATCGTGCTTGATTCCTTCAAATATAAATATTTCCTGATATTCTCATAAAACATTTGCGAGGAAAGCAGTGATATATGATATTCTCATAAAATATTTGTTATTTCGAACTACAAAATGAAATGTATTACTGCGGGGAAAGCATATCCATATGGCCATTTCGCAACTGCTCATTATAAAAATTAAATTTCCTTTAAATAGCTGCATAGATATTTACTGCTGTTTTTCCAATTTATGACCCAACATATCCCTATCTGAACAATAATTATATATTAATAATAATGATATTTATACATACAATAACAAATTCATTTATAAGAAGTATCAGTCATGAGAGATTCAATTACAATTAAAATTAATGCTTATGTGCTATTAGATATTTTCAATTACGATTACATTCTTGGAAATTTTTAATTACAATTTAAAATAAATTGTAATTAGGCATTAATCATTACTTGCAATTTAACAAAATGAATCATGTTCCTAAAAATATTAGTGTAACTAAAAATTCTGAAAATAATTTTCTGAAAGGCTTAGGATAATTTAAGCTGAAGTAGATAAATTAAAAACTGTAAATGTTATAAGTCAGTAGTAAAAACACAATTTTATTAAAATTTGTGGTGACAGCTCAGACGAATATTAAAAATTCTCTTTAGGGTGTAGTTTCCGAAAGATTATATATCAGAAATATCTCTTTTACAATGTACATAGGTATTTTTAACATAATTTTACTTATAATATCAAGTAGAAACTATTAAATGGATAAGAGAATAGTATGGTTTATATCTTTCGTTGTATTATTCGTTATATGTGTTTTTATTTGTAAACACAAATAAGGCATTATTAAGATAGGAATCTAATAATTTTTTAAATGTTTATTATATTTCTTACCTTTAATTAATTTAAAAAAGCATTCATTTAAGAATTTTGTTAACTACTTTCGAAATTTTTTTAATTACTAATTCATGTAATTGTAATAGGATTTTCTAATTAAAAATTTACATGTAATTGTGTATTTTATTAAAATATTAATTATAATTATTTAATATTAATAAATTATTAATTACAATATTAAACAGATCACAACTTGCTAGCAAGGATTTAAGAAAAAAATATATTTAAATTTTGTAAATCATAAACTTATACTATTTAATTCGCAAGTTAAGCGATTTAATTATGTTACATAAACACGGTTTTTTTTAACGTTTTTATTAAATTCAATTAGCACCACTAAAAATTACTTCAATGTTAGTTAATAAAAATTTGGCGGCGGCATCAAAAAGGGAAATATATACAAGCAATCTGGCAACAAAAATTTTCATATATATACTGTTTACATTGGGGACATGTCCCCAAAATATGCGGAAGGCAGAATAGTGTCCTCAAACTATGCGGAAGGCACTAATAATGATTTAAAACCTATTTTTTTTATGAATTTACCAAAAATTTTGCTATTTATGTGTATAATTTTTTACAGTTTTTCGAATTGCACCAAAAAAAGTAAATATTTTTACTGTCCCCAAACTATGCGGGATACACATATATATATATATTTATATATATATATATATATATATATATTCATGTTCGCTACATATATTCATGTTCGCTACAGTTTAAACCTGTTGACTTTTTACAACGCTACGCTATAACTTTAACGTATTTACGGAACAACATCACTTTTCCAGTTAAGTTAGAACCCCTTAGTTAACAAAAATGCCTAATACATCCCGTGATGATTATGACCCTTCTCCCAAAGATCATTTCCAACTTTATGTTAAGCATTTAATGAAGTTCTGAGACAGGTTTAATGCAACCCCAGCAGAAGAGCAGTGACTCAATTTTGGAAATTAAGTTAAAGGACTTGGATCAAAGGTGGGCCAGAGTATACGAGTATGTTTCATACGTAGGAATTATGTTATCTAGGCGAACTGAAATAACACCTGAATTTAGACGGGAATGCACTGAACAATTTGAAGCTTGTACGGAGGCTTATTACCGCTGCTCATTCCAGATCGTAGATTTACTGAAAATATTGCGATTGGATAACTCGTTTCTCTACACATCAAATGCCTCCGGACCAAACCTTTATTTAAGAAAACTCAAGCGCCTCAAGTCCCGATATGAGAACAAACGTGTTTTGGTTGACAACCAAATTAAAATTCTTTTTGATATCCCAGCCGCAAAAAACGAGGATAGCGAATCTATCTCATTTTATTCGCAAAAAAATACAATCTCAGAATACCGATTAAAGCCATAATATTGCCAAAAGTAACCAAGCGGCTTCCAGCCTATATGTTTAAGATTCCCTGTTTAACCCAGCTGGCAAAATTAGATTTGGCAGAACCTACCTTTAACAAATCATCTAAGACAGATCTTATATTTGGCAATGATTACCAAAGTTTTCTTAACATCGAAGGCGTAAAAAAGAATGTTTGCGATCAAACTTCAGCCTATAACACGATATTCGGTTAGGTACTCAGTGGTCCCATGAAAACGGATACAGTTCAATCTTTTACAACTTTAATGGGAGTATCAGACACATCGAGACTGAAAGCAATACTCAAAAAGTTTTGGGAACAAGAACACATACCCACAGCCCGCCTAAAGTCATCTGAAGAAGAATTTTGTGACACTAATCGTAATGAAAACGGCAGATATGTCGTAAGATGATGACTGACTCATCCATAGTATTAGGCTGACTTTCCAAACCACCATCTTGAGAAACATTCGTAGCTAATCGCACTGTTCAAATTCATCTCTTGACACCAACTGCAACCTGGGGACATGTCCCAACTCATGACAACCTGGCGGATCTTGGAACACGAGGCTGTAAACCGGAAGATCTTGTAAATAATTCTCTTTAGTTTCAAGGGCCAACCTGGTTATTAAAAATATCGTCAGAATGGCCTAAACGAAATCCCTTAAAAATACTTGAAACAACCAAAGATATTCACTCGTTACACTCAGAAGTCCAAAAGATGTGCTCAACAGCTTTTCATTATACAGCACAGCCTTACGGATCTTAAGCTACGTCTTCCGATTTTACAATAACACTGTAAGAAATATAAGGCCGATTATCAGTTTAATTCGCATGAATTAACACAAAGGGAGATGGAATTTGTATTATTTTGTACAATAAACAAACAAAGTTTGTTGCAAAAAAACATTACTCAAATTGTTCAATTCTAAATTTTCTTAATTTTAAGTAGTTTTTTGTTTTTTTTTTATTTTATTTTTGATTGATGTTGGGCGCCAATTAAACTAATATGGGATCAATCCCACTTTTTTATTTTTATTAAAATTATTTATTATTTAGTTGAAAGTTGCTCGACTATGTGAGCTGGTGATCTGTACTATAACTAAACTTTTTTACAATAATTTTTCTTAAAAACTGAAATGCTTAAGGAAGGAAACCCAAAACCTTTGCTTAAACAACAAAATCGGCACACAAAATTTCTGGCATATAAGCCAATCAAATGAAAACAATTGCAACACGATCCTAGATGTCGTGTTGACAAAAATGTGTTAAAATCCAGAATTGTAAATCACTTAAATCTTTAAGTTGTGTGAAAAAAGAACTTTGAAAGAATTAAATATTTAATCTAATACAAGGACGTTTACTTACATAGAAATATTTTTTATTGTTTTGCACTTGTAATTAAATTTGTTTATACACACAAATTGTTAGCTGGATTTGAATATTTTGAATGCTTTGAATTTATTAGCTGATATATTTTTATAACAAAGGATTTTCCTTTTTTGTATATCCCGGGGCGTAATTCACAAACACCTAATCAAAGATCTGAGTTAGTAGAAATGTTAGGTTTTCCACCGCATTCCCAAGATTACGCTTCTCGTAATGAGGCCTCTGTAGTTAATCCCACATCAAATCCTTTGTATTCCGCTTCGAGCCAAAATGCTCCTGCATCAATCAGTACCAACGACCGCACCTCTAATGCTACAAATTCTGTAGATTCGCTTATTGCTCTTATGGAACAATGAAAAACACATAAGAGGAATTTAGAAATGAACTTTCTAAAATTAAGCAAAGTGAAGCACGAATAGTAACAGTTCCATCGTCGGGTTCAACTGGTAATTACACAAATAATCCACCTTTTTATCCCAACCAATGGAAACGTGACTGCATGCTTAGAGAAGTGAAAATATCTTATGATGGATCGGGATCCGTATCAGATTTCCTTTTCAAGGTAGAACTCTTTGTCTAAGATCTAAATGTACATATGAACATTTACTATCCAATTTCCACGTGCTCTTAGGTGATAGTGCTAAAAATTGGTATTAGCTCTTTCTGAAATAGAACCCAAATATAACTTTCCTAATGCTCCAACATGCCCTTACGAAAGAATTTGGACATTTAGAGTCTGATCATTATTAAAAATTTCATTACGAAGACAACAATACAAGGAAAGCTATGACCATTTTCATTCTGCCATTGTTTCCATAAACATGCGGCTTCAACATTCTCTTCCTGATAGGACTCTAATTGATATTATTAAAGGAAATTTAAATTCAAGTCTGAAATTTTTGCTTTTTAGTACTGATGCCAGGGATTTAAACGAATTTAGAGATCAAGCGAGAAAGGCTGAAAAAGTAATTCGAGAAACGAAGTTTGCGAGATAGAGGAACCGTTACCTAAAAAAGACCCAGCAGAAATAGACCCACAGTTAGAATCAATACAAATGTCGAGTAGAAGAGATAAATTTCATTATACTAAAGTTCTGTGCTGGAACTGTTTGTCTTACGGACATTCGTATATTTACTGTGCAAAGGAAATAAAAAAGACTTTTTGCTTTAAATAATGTTTAAAAGGAGTAATGACACCAAAATCACCCAACAGACATTTCCAGGGAAATCGCAAATTGGGCGCTGTCGCCACCGGAGACACTTGTCCATTCCTGCAAACCCCGAGCATAAAATTTAATTAAATTGTTGTAATAAAATTTTTCCCACTTCCCTTCGCTAAAGTTAAAGTTTGCGGCGATGTTTAAGGGTACTTGGTAGTGGAGCAAATGCCTTGGTTCTAGGGAAAAAACTGTATACCTTCCTTAGTATAATTTAAAATTTCATATCAAAAGATTAGCTCATTTATCAGCATGGCAAATGGTGCGAAAGAAAATCTCATTGGGTTTTGTGTTTAACCAATATATTCAAAAGGAGTAACAAAAGACATATAGTTTTATTTGTTCCATCGTTAAGTCAAGATGCTTACTTCAATACCAATTTTTGGAAAGAGTTTACTTTACCACCCGATATTATGTCACCCTTGTTCCCTATTGCTTCAGAATTATCTACCAATTTTAACCCAAATCAGAATTTTCTTGACCTTTCTTCAGAACAGAATCTCATACTAAAAAAACTATTCTTGAATTTCACATCGATATGGGAGATGTTGTACCCATAAAGAGTAAGCATTACCCGTTGTACCAACCTTGTCAGAAAAAAGACTATAGTGAAATAGACAGATTATTAAAACTAGGTGTAATAGAAGAGAAAACTGACCCACAAAAAGTTGGTTGTATGCGAAATTACCATTTATGCAATTTCGCAGCCTTATCAGGTCCCTTGACTGATTGTTTAAAAAAATCTAATGGATCATTTTATTTGTGTGTTAACGCAGCAAAATTTTACAAAAGAATTTATAGCTCAGTTTGATGCCTGGCTACTCGGTGTAGGTGGTGTCTTGTTACAGTATGACGATGACGGTAACGAGGATTCTATTGCATACGTATCGAAAAAATTAAATAAGGCACAAAGAATTACACGGTCATAGAACTAGAGTGCATGGCCGCGTTGGTCTGTGTAAACAAGTTTAGACCCTACATTAAAAGAATGCCCTTCCCTATTATCACTGATCATTCATCGTTTAAATAGCTAATGTCACAAAAAGACCAACGCTATGATTTCTTATGTTGAACAACTAGAAATTGGTTTGACAGAGCCGGGATTCGAAGAAGAACATTATAAAAAACAAAGGGAAGCCGTACTAGAAAATAAGGACTCTTTGCTAGATCTCTGTTTATCAGGAAATATAGTTTTAAAACGTGTTAATTTTCGACAAGGTGCTAAGGATGAAGAGGATAGTTTATAGTGAATTTGGCTGCATAAATCCTTAACATTATCCATAAAAGAGTCCGCACATAATTCTGATGTATTGTGCCATGACCAACAATAGTTAATGACATAAAAACTTATGTAGGGTTCTGTAAAATATGTAAATGTATAAAATCGTCTAACCAAATTTCCAGACCTAAATTGGGCAGTCAGCTCGTTACTAGACATCCGTTTGAAAGGCTTTATTGCGACTTTTTAGGTCCGTATCTCTTAGCGAAACAACATAATATGGTAATTTTAATTTGTGTCGATCACATGACAAAATTTTTTCTGCTGGTGTAATTTTATATTTTAAAACGGACATTTTCTCAACATTTGGATTACCACGCTTTGTACATAATAATAATGGTAAACTGTTCATTTTGAAAGAAATGAAAGGATTTTTCCAATCTTATGATATATGTCATATCACTACAGGTTTCTATGCAGCGATGCTTTATAAAGGGCAAATCGTGAGAAAATAACACAGTTAAGCTATTTTTTGCGAAATCATAAGAAATGAGACAAATTTATTCTTCAAATTCTCCTTATTTTGACACATTAGGGCAGAACATGGTTCAACATCATATCCTAAGTAACATGTCCAAGAATATCACTAGCAAGTTTCCGGATAAATTCCTGAAGAGTAAAATTAGGGAAAAGATTGGAAAAATTTTTTATGAAATAGAAGATTTTAATGGGAAATATTTAGGAAAATTTCAGGCCATATACATCAAATTTAATGAAATATTTGCGCACCCTTTAATTTAAAATTTCCAATATTAATACTTGTTACTATAACGGCCGTAGCAATCGATATTCTGTCCAATTTACAAGCGTTTGTCTATAACGGTTAAGAAGATAGGCCCATATAAGTAAGTTTACATCAATTATGGGGGCACCCTTTAATTTTTAGGTTTATTTTTGTATAGTTTTTTGTTTTTGGGAGCTATAGTACTACGCAGTCATTTTAAATTTTACAGAATCGCCCTTTACAGTTCATAATACACGTAAAAAATATGTATGGGGACACCCTTTTATTTTTAAGATTATGAACTGTTTTTAAAACGGGACCAATCTCTAAGCATAATCTATCATATTACCAAAAATTTTCAAAATCGGATCAGAAATGACTGAGTTCTGAAGGCACAAATACAAAAAGAAGCAACATTCAGCCGAATTGTATAACCTCCTTCTTTTTTGAAGTCGGTTAAAAAAAACGCTAGAAACCGCTAACTAGTCAAAAAAAAAAACGCTGACATAAACCACTAAAAAATTTCTTTAACAATTTATTTTTATACCCTTCACCGAAGCAAACTTGGTTTCACAAAAAAATAAATATGGCAATAAATCAGATATAGTGTCGAAAGAGGTGCTATTAGAAATCAGCATGATTGGTCTATCGAGGCAGCAGACAAAACACCACTCCTACCTCTAATTTTTTCTTATCATTTGGATTAATAAAGTAACTCCAATAAAAAAAATAAATATAGGGTGTAATAGAGAATTAAAAAGTAAGAAAGAACCATTACCTGAAAAAATTGGCGCTCACCCACATTTTTTGAGTTACGGGGCTCCGAAATTTAAGAATTTTTTGAAATATCAATATGGATATCATTTTAAAGCTTTTAAAGACATCTTTAACCCACTAAGAGCCGATGGCATTTTTATGAAAATAATATATATGCAGTACCATTTTTTATTTTTAATTCTCTGTCACCCCAATATTTGTTTTTTTTTTGATTGGTGTTACTTCACTAAACTAAATTTACATGGTGAAGGGTATATAAGATTCGGCATAGCCGAAAATAGCACTCTTACGTGTGTAATACTGTTTTTAAGTACTAACTGTCGTATTCATAAAATAAACTTTTATTATTTTTTATTATTATGGCAATAATTGTTCATCTCTAGCTAAGATTTTGATTATCTATACATATTAGTTTCGTTTTGAGAGCTGGAATAAATATTAGAGGTTCCGATTAAGCTTACAAATTTTTTCGGAACCTTGTAATCATAGCAGTATTTGTTATGCCGACGGAGACCATATCTAAAGCAGCAAGTAATTATAAAGAGTCAAATAAAAATAATTGAGGAATTAACATACTTATCTGTTAAACTAGCATCAACCATATTGGTTTGCAATCGATTTCTGAGCTTTGATTTAGACACATTAAGTTGAATAAAAACTCTTTCCACTTCTGCATTAGACCAGGCATGCATAATAATCTCAAGGCAAACTTAAACTGAAAATTTTATTTCCAGCCGAATTTTGATATTCCAAAACTTCGTACTAAAAATATGTAGTATCTATTAGATTATTCCATTTTACAGCATTTATATTATTTTTTTGTTATTGATGCAAAATTTTTTCGATTATTTCCGGGCTATAACCCTGTTGTTTCAAATATTGAGAGGCATCCTCTTTTTTTTTTTGTTATAAATAGGTTATTTACTAATAATATTTCTAAAATGTCCCAATTTTCTGGTAATCTGAAATAACAGTTCCCATTAGTTAAAAAAGTTTGTATTGCTCCAATTAAAGTATATTTCGTTATTTACCTTTGGATTAATTGTTTTAACAGTTAGAAAAAACAAGGCAGAGAAGGATAATCTATATATTTATATAAAAGGTTACAAATACATAGTTTAGGTTACTTTGTAAATAACAAAACTTATTGTAGCTTAAAAAACGCAAAAAAACCGCCACTAAAATTTTTCCACCTGAAAATCCACTTAGCGGTTTTTTTTCTAACTTCCGCTTTTAACAGCAAAAAACCACTAGTTCTAACGGGAAACCCGCCGTTGTGGCAACACTGGTCTACTTGCATCATCTTACATCTCTTAAAAAGTTTACTTATTTTACATACCCACAAGTAGTGTTGCCAGTTTTTTTTCCGAGCCTTCTCGCCAATTGGCACGTCGAATATCACAACTGCTTCATAAATTCCAAACGCGTATAGTCTCCAAACCTTTAATAAACTGCTCAAACTACAGAAAATTAAATATGAAAATTGACAATAAACTTAGTGCATTGACAGGTTCTTTAAAAGCCGAATAAGCATTTCTTAAAAAAAATCAAAACTTCCTTGTATCAATTTCATTTTAAAACAAAACAAAGTGGCTATAAATCTTTGTGACTGAGCGAAGAGAAAAATCCTTTTGATGTACTTAAATTTACGGCAAATTGTGTGTCGTGTTAACAAGCTATACGCACGTGTTTTAATAATTTCTTTTGTACATAATTTCAATTGTGAAATAAAAATTCAATAAGTAAAATAAATAAAATCGCGTTGTAAATAAATAATTCCTATTCTCGTTATGCATTGTTAAAGAAAATAAAAACTCAAGAGTGTTTTACAGCAAACTCAAATAAATAATTTCAAGAGAATACAAAAGATTTAATTTATTTTAGTTTCTCACGTAAAATTGTCTACAGTCCGCTTAAGAAAAAACACACCAAGAAAAAAAAAAATAAAAAAAAAAAAAATATTATTATTATCTCTATTTGAGAAAATCATTATTATATTTAAAAATATATACAAATAAAACAAAATTTAATAAATTAAATATTACACTTGTTGTACTAGTATTTATTATTTATTGGGAACCTGGGATATTTTGAATTTTAACTGTTCATATTGGAATATTAATGTCGATAATTTACGTACTCTCCAAATCAGCGTTACTTTTGATGTATTTACTTTACACGAATTATTAAAATTTCTAATTCTACAAAATAAAGGGAATTTTCAAAATTGTATTGAACTTACAAGCAAAAAGGAGAATAATAATTTATTCACATCAATTCTTTTTTAATCTCAAGGGAGGATTATTTTTAAATTCAGAATAAAATAAATACACAAAAAAGGGAGCAGAACAATTTAAACACTGATTAGAAAATCTTAGGCGTAATTTATTCGCAAGTAACCCTGTTCACAGTTGCTAACTTTACCCTTTACAATCCACAATTAATTTATTTGAAAGTGTTAAATTTCCGACAATATATTGCAAATAAAATCTTAAATTTATGCTATTACGCATAACCCTGCTTAGTTCAAGAATTCAGAGTTTGTTTAGCTTTCTACAATTCAACTTAATACTAGGAAGTAAAATCTAGTGCTTTAACCCAAAAGCCCCATTCATACGAAGAATAGAAAGTCTAAACAAATATATATATATATATATATATATATATATATATATATATATATATTTTTTTTTTTTTTTTGAAAATTATGTTGCTGATAATCGATATAGAATACAAAACACCTACTCTTTGAATTTTTATCTGTCTGTCTGTGTGTCTGTCTGTGTGTCTGTCTGTATATATGTCTATCTGTCTGTCTATCTGTTTGTCTGTCTGTATGTCTGTCTATCTGTCCGTTTGTCTGTCTGCCGTGTTCGCATCATTTAAAAACCATTGGATGGATTTGAACAAAATTTTGTAAGGAGGCCCTTAGAACCTTGGTTTCAATATAGAATACTTTTTCTTCGCAATATTATGTCATTTCATAGACAAAATAGAGATACAAATGTGAAAGCACTCAATTTTACGGGTATTATGATACTAGCACAGTTGTCAGCACTTTTTATTGTTGTAAATGGAAAATTTTTAACACTATCTTTTTAAATTTGAATTTTTAATAAAATTAAAAATTACACACAGACGAAGTGAGCACTGCTAGTAATCATAATAAAACATTGGCTTAAATTTCATTTAAACGAAAATTTCTTTAAATCATTGAACAACGCTGTATATGGTAAGATTATGGAAAATTTTAATAAAAGAGAGGATATTAAAATAGTATGTGAGTGGGAGAGTAATAGTAAGCGATTAGAAGCTAGAACTCTTGTTGCAAGACCTCACTTTCATAGTTGTGTCAAAATTCAAAACGAAATGATAGTCATTAAAAATGAGTAGAGTGTGGACTGAATATAATACAGCCATTTATATTTGGTTTTCTGTTTTAGAGCTATCGAAATGGCAAATGTATAATTTTTATTACGATTACGTATAACCTAAATACAGAGAAAATATTCAGCTCAATTATATGGGTACTGATTCCTTCATATATGATATAAGAACAAATGATCTATATGTTGACATTCGTTATGATATTATACATCATTTTGACACATCCACATATCAGAAAGAAATCCCTTATAATTGTCCACTCATGAATAAAAAAAAGTTTTTGGAGTGATGAAAGATGAGTGTAATGGCCGAATTACTAAGGAATTTATTGATTTACAATCTTAAATGATTTCTGTTAAAATAGACAAAGTTGATAAGGAAATGCAGATAATAAAAGGAGTAAAACAAAGTATAACTAACGAACTAACAATAATAAATGATTTTACTTTAATGAAATGTATATATTAAGATCTAAGGTACATCAAATCTGTACACAATATACAAATAAGCTTTCATTAAGTTATTTATATGATAAGAAATTTATCAAAGAAAATAAGTTATAATTAAAACTTGTAATAAGATTAAAAAACTTGTTTTTTATTTTAAATTGTATTTATTGTATAGAAATTCTAAGCACAAGTGACCGCATTTAAATGTATTGAATTTTGGTTTTCGTTTATAATTATACTTTATAGGCGATTTGAAATAGTTGGTGACTTCCAATGGTGGTTGTTAATCTCCAAAGCTATTAAACTATTCCTTATAGTTATAGTGTTTATAATACTCGTATGCTACCTAATGTGTTGTAAGACCATTTGAATTATTAAAATGAACAATATTACATTCTTGCGCTAGAGGTTTCTTAGTTAAATTTCTCCGCATTAAAACACCTCTAAAATGTTCAAGTTCCAGGTCTTATAGCCGACGATTAGGTAAATTTTAAAAAGAATTGTTTGGAAGTGTACTATAAAAGAGGCCATATGCAGTTTTATATGGTTTGAGATGTAGTAATTTTTAATATCATTGATTGCCATAACAATAGAAGATCCACGGTTACTAAACCTTCAAGTTCTGATAATACTGTAAGAATAGAAACAAGTGGAATTAATCCGCATGCTATTTGTTTAACACAAATTAAGGGTTATTTTACTGTTAATATAATCTGTTTAGCTGTTTAAAAAAGCAGTTTAGCTGTTCAAAAAAGCTGTTTAGCTGTTCAAAGAAGCTGTTAAGCTGTATAAAGAAGCTGTTTTTAGATGCTGTTTATTGATCTCATACATTTTTTTAATAATTAAGAGTCTTATACACAAACATGAAGGAAAATAAAAATGGGAGCGGCTTTTTTATGTATAATCTTATATTTTAAGCTAATCAGGCCTGAATTAATCCATGTAAATAAAAAACGGAGCGGCTTTTAACGGGTTAAGCATTTTTAAAGAATGTTAGTATTTCCTGAAAGATATCTTCAAAAACTTTCTTGATACCCATATTAATATCTTAAAAAATATGGTACACAGCATATTTTTCTATATATAACTCAATTTTAAGACATGGCAACACCCTACCATCGGTCATGGTCGCATCATAGAATATATAACACGCTACATTCTGCATCAAAGAAAACAATTAACCAATATAATAAACTGACCGACTGTAGCCTAGGCATGAACAGCCTTTTGTATTGAAATTGCTGATACAGAAACCAATATACTATTATTTATATAATAGTATATTTGTGGAGTTTCTGTATCAGCCATTTCCATACAAAAAGTTTTTGAATGGAAATGTCTATATCAGAAATTTCTTATCATATAAATAAGTTAATGAAAGCTTATTTGTATATTGTGTACAGATTTGATGTACCTTAGATCTTAATATATACATTTCATTAAAGTAAAATCATTTATTATTGTTAGTTCGTTAGTTATACTTTGTTTTACTCCTTTTATTATCTGCATTTCCTTATCAACTTTATCTATTTTAACAGAATACATTTAAGATTGTAAATCAATAAATTCCTTAGTAATTCGGCTATTACACTCATCTTTCATCACTCCAAAAACTTTTTTTTATTCATGAGTGGGAAATTATAAGGGATTTCTTTCTGATATGTGGATGTGTCAAAATGATGTATAATATCATAACGAATGTCAACATATAGATCATTTGTTCTTATATCATATATGAAGGAATCAGTACTCATATAATTGAGCTGAATATTTTCTCTGTAGTTAGGTTATACGTAATCGTAATAAAAATTATACATTTGCCATTTCGATAGCTCTAAAACAGAAAACCAAATATAAATGGCTGTATTATATTCAGTCCACACTCTACTCATTTTTAATGACTATCATTTCGTTTTGAATTTTGACACAACTATGAAAGTGAGGTCTTGCAACAAGAGTTCTAGCTTCTAATCGCTTACTATTACTCTCCCACTCACATACTATTTTAATATCCTTTCTTTTATTAAAATTTTCCATAATCTTACCATATACAGCGTTGTTCAATGATTTAAAAAGATTTTTGTTTAAATGAAATTTAATCCAATGTTTTATTATGATTACTAGCAGTGCTCACTTCGTCTGTGTGTAATTTTTAATTTTATTAAAAATTCAAATTTAAAAAGATAGTGTTAAAAATTTTCCATTTACAACAATAAAAAGTGCTGACAACTGTGCTAGTATCATAATACCCGTAAAATTGAGTGCTTTCACATTTGTATCTCTATTTTGTCTATGAAATGACATAATATTGCGAAGAAAAAGTATTCTATATTGAAACCAAGGTTCTAAGGGCCTCCTTACAAAATTTTGTTCAAATCCATCCAATGGTTTTTAAATGATGCGAACACGGCAGACAGACAAACGGACAGATAGACAGACATACAGACAGACAAACAGATAGACAGACAGATAGACATATATACAGACAGACACGCAGACAGACAGACAGACAGATAAAAATTCAAAGAGTAGGTGTTTTGTATTCTATATCGATTATCAACAACATAATTTAAAAAAAAAAAAATATATATATATATATTATGTATAGAAATGACCTCGTTACTGTTTTATTATATGCATAGATTAAAATTAAATAAAAATTTTTTTATTAATTTTCTTCAAAATCAATCTGTGTTTAAGACATTGTAGAAGGTTGCTATAATTTATTAAATAATTGGTTTTATTATTTAAATTTGTAATTAAGTTTCGCTGTTTCATGCTCTACATTTTTTCTTTATCTTGTTTTGTGTACAAAATGGTAAGTCCTTATGATAATCGTGTAGTGCGATTGGATATTCTAAATCAACCTCTAATATACAAGTATATATCCAAAATCAGAATCTTCCTCTATATTTATCCATATTAAAGTCCTTACAGTTCTCAAGCCGCTTAACATTTCTATAGGGTAGGTATTGCGATAATGCATATCCATATAAATTACTTGCATCAAAATACATTAGATAATTCGAATCTTTCGTAAAGTCATAATCTCTAACATTGTAAAATACCTCCCCGTATCCCCCGCACAACAAAACTGTGTGTGTCAATATCAGTCAATAATTGCAACTCTATTTCAGTTGGTTTTAACATTGCATCCCAAGATAGCCTCGGGATATTATAATAATATTGATATGCATCTAAATTTTAAATGTCTTTTCAAACATTACGAAAACTTTAAAATACATGAAAAATCAATAAAATATCTACTTTTAAATATAATAAAAGATAGTCAAAAAGTGTGTTACATTGGAATGTTTGCCAATGCTTTTAAGCGTGTTCATAATCATCTTCACTGCACTACTCATTAGTAATGCTATTGAAGATATATGATTGAGGTGGTAGCTGTGTTTCCTCGAGACAATTTACTAAATCTAGTTAGTCATACGGAAAGACAAATTTACGCTTCAATTCACTAATTTCTTTACGTTTTTTTAGTAGTAGTAGTAGTATTCGTGGTTGTTCTATTAACTTTGTTTTTCATCTCCATCATCATTAACTAAAAATTGTTTATATATGTTAATATATATATAATTCTTCAGTTGAAGTAATTATATTTATATCACCTTCAATAGATGAAAGTTCTCTTACTAAGAAATGACAATAATATGCCGAAAAGTTATGAAAAAAATATAGGAATGAAGCTTGCAGTTTAATACTCTAAATTACATAAGTATGTTATGCGCGGGCTCGCTACATTCACCAGTTAAATGACAATGATCAGCTACACGATCTTCAACAGATAGAAGTTTTTATAAATATGAATAAAGATTCCATTTAATGGTTTTTCTTCAAGTTCAAGTTAAGATACATATTTTGCAATTCCTTATTCTTTGTTAGAAACGATTTATTTATAAAACAATTTTGAAATGTATGTATATATTAAAATTTTTATTTCTTAATATTTGTAAGAATATTCAGACTTAATAAAACTACCTTCCAATACGTGTTGGAATATTACTCCTTAACTGAAACGCAACATGCGAAAGTCTGCAATAACGCTAACAGTAAACTAGCAAGTGTTCTGCGATTTTTTTGCACAAGTATCCTATAACTAAGCGTTGGTAATGATATTAATACTCTAAGTGTAAGTGGGATTTTCTGTTACATTTCAGAAACTAAATTTTCGAACTGCCGTAGTAAGCTTGTTTTCATTTTGAATTTATTTATTGTGTTCGTTTGATCTTCGTCGCTAATACCCAGCAAACAATTTTAGAAAAGGTAATCAAGTGTAGAATTAAGCATTTTTAGCGGAAGGACTTTCCAACTAGACCTCCAACCTAATGATTTAAACAAGGCATGAGACTTTTATAATCAATTAGTTCTTTAACAAGCTTATCTTGTATTAAAAGAACTAGTTCAATTACAACTTTCTTTTTAACAAACTAATGTGATGTCTTTTGTAAGTAAGTCATTATGGTAAGTACTTTTTTTGGTAATTTCTAATTTTTTGCTGGGTAATGATGTCGACAGAGAAATAATGTTTTATTGTTCTTACTATCTTCATTTCAAAATGGTGAATACCGTTATATTTATGATTGATGTCGATAACGACAACGGTAATGCCACACTGTCGTTTTTATTTCGTTTTTTAAGTAAAGCGCCAACATTTGCTTCAGCTGTAAATTCTAACCAAATATGTAATTATAAAAATGAAAGTAGATTAAAAAAATAATACTTGAAAATGAATTATTTTGAATATCATGAAATTGAACAGAAAGAATTCATAGTAATTGTTAAATTGAGAAAATTCTTGTACCAGACTTATCGCTAAAAGTACTCGATATTAATAACTTTACTCCCTTACTTTATGTTAATTAATCTAACAGAAAAATTTTAAAATATGTATTATTAATTCCGCGAAGCTTAAAAAAAATATACTTAATATATGTATAGTTTCAAATTATTAGTAAAAATATTTATAATTCGCTCGTATCTTAATAAATAAAAAATATATATATATATAAAATAAAAGAGATTTCATTGAGAACTTAAAATATCGCTTGATTAAGTTTTTACTCGTGTTTTTCTTTGAAATATGTAGCATATTTTTTGGCAACATGTTAAAAATTGTAGGCGTTCTTTCCCTATTTATTCATAAGGCTTCCGACTTTAAAACAGCCTACTATCTATCTTATAGTCTGGTATTCTCGGTCAATTTCATTGAAAAAACGTGTATCGTTGTAAAACTCCATAGCTTTGGTTGCGTAGTATATACTTTTGATGTTAAGAACGTTTAAATCTTTTATTATATTTTCATAGTTGTTGTTTGCCCTGATATTTATATTGTTACTGTTGTGATTTAATATATATTTATCCAATTTAATATTTAAAGAAGTAGTATACAAGCCTATTATGATTCAACATATCAACAAGAACAATAATATCAAGGAGAAATTTAAAACGAAACCATTTTATTAGATGGTTAAACAAACAAATATATTAATTCTATATATAAACTTCCAAACCAAACTCGGACTGTGGGAGGAATACAGTTAATCTATCAGAAAACGATTTAACAACAACAACAAACTCTCCCCTTCCTAATCCGAAATTCAACGATTATCAACAACATTTTACTATAGATGATTTCATTGAAGTATTTCGAAAAGAGTTATTCGAAAAAGAAATTAATATTAACAATATTAAAGACTAATCACAAAAACTTCACATGAGTATATAGTAATCCTTGCAAAATGATCAAAGAAATCTATAACTTTTTAAAATCATTCAGTAATATCATGAGTGAAGAGGATAAAAATAGGCTTGTTAATATTCAAACACAACTAGAATATATTAACAATATATCTGTCTGTCTCTATACATCTATCCTTTTACATATACGTAAATGATGAATTAATTTTAAACTAAACATGGGTAACAACAAACAGTAATTTAAGTAAAGAGTATAGAAGAAAAAAAACTAAAAGTATATTTGAAAAAGAACACCTTTAATTATTAATTATTCAATAAAGATTTTCTATTCCCTAATATTACTATTAACCCTTTCTTAAATATGTTAATGACGATCATTTCAATCAACGATTGACCACAAACACACACACAGACATACACACCCACACACACAAACATATACAAACACATACACGTACGCACACACAAGATCATTACCTTTACTCAGTATCTATCTCTGCAGTTTCATTAGAAAATTGAATACAGCCAATATCTTACTTCTGCTTCAAAAAAATCAAAGTTCAATGACCTTTACCTAGATTGCTTATATTTCCTAATGTGTAAAATACTTGTATTTTCTTATTCTTGAAAACAAAAAATCAAAGTTCAATGAACTTTACATAGATTGCTTATTTTTCTTAATGTGAACAAACCTAAAACGTAAATTGACCAAACACACACACACAAATCATTACCTTTACTCAGTATCTATCTCTACAGTGTTTTATTAAAAAATTCCAAACAGCCACATTCTTATTTCTGCTTAATGAAAACGAAAAAATCAAAGTTCAATGACCTTAACACCTGCATTCATCTTACGTTTAAACCCTCGTCATAAAAAAATCAAAATTAAGTGATCTTTACCTTGATTATTTGTTTTTCCTATGAAAAAACAAAAAAAATATATATTTTCTTAGCTATCTCTAACTACACTTGTTAACATGTTTTACATTTTGCAACATAACTGTCTCTCAACACACCTGCTGTGTTTGGCTTCTCTATTCCTTCCATATACTTGTGATCACATTGTCACACTTATTAATATGCCAACCCACGTCATCTAGCACTTCACATCTAAGCAATTAGTTGGAAGAATTTATAGAAATTTTGTAGGTTTTTAATTTTTAAAAAACAAAATTTTTCTAATACTTTTTTCTTTCATATTACTTCTGCTTATTGAAAACCAAATTCCAAATTCAATAACCAATAACACCTGCATTCAATGTTTGTTCTCTATAGTGTCCTATAGTTAGGCTTTCAAGGTCAAGCTTAAATAAAAAAGACTATTTATTTAACATACTATTTTCCGACGTTTCGTTGGCTGTTTTTTCCAACATCATCAGGGAAATTTTTTTATTAAATCTGGCAACATTACAATTACAAAAGAAAATATTTGTAACAACAATAATCTAAACGTTAAAATTAATTTACTTACATATATTCTTTTCTCGTCAAATTAGCATTATTTTTATCACAGTTTTGTTTTATAAAAGTTGGACAATACTACACAAAACTTAAATTAGTCAAAAAGAATGTAAAATAAACTTAAAATAATATATCACAGTAAAAAAATTTTTTGTTTTTATTTAGCTTTGTTGATCACAGTTGTTTTTATACTAATGCTATGGTGTAATTTGCATTGGTGTTATCTTTATCCTCTTTTGTATTAATTGCGCTTTTTGATTTTTGCTGAATTCTCAAGCTCTCCAACGTATATCTCTTATTTTCCTTTTTCTCTTTATCTAAAATTTGTACATGTTCAAAATTTGGTGTGTGGTTGTTTTCTATACAGTGTTGTGCAAGTGCTGTTGATTGTTTTCCTTTTTTAATGTCAGCTTTATGTTCGTCTATTCTCACGCCTAAACTTCTCTTCGTTGTACCAATATAAACTTTTCCACACTGTTCGTTTGGTTTGCCATCACATTTAATTTGGTAAACAACATCACTTTGTTCTCTACATTCTATCTTTGTTTTTGTTTGAGTAAATAAACTATGTACTGTTTTGTTTGATCTATGTGTAAGTATGACTTCTTTTCCTTTTATTATCTCTCTTATTTTTCTGTTGTCAGTTAATTTTGGGATAAATGGTAGGCTGTAAAATTTTGTGTTGTTGCCAGATGTTTCGTCTCTTTCCTTTTTCTTTATATTATTTTTGTTTGTTACTTTATTTATTAGTGCGTTTATTATCGTCAGTGGAAAATTTTCGTCAATATATCCTTTAGTTTAAAAATGTTCCGTGATTTAAATTCTTTATCACTAAGTTTTAATACTTTTTTAATCAAATTTGTTGCAGTATTAATTTTCTGATACATGGGTTGTGTGGAGTTAAAGTTTATTAAACGTCCTGATGCTATTGGTTTCATATACCAATCGGTAAGTATTCTGTCTTTCTTTCTTATAATCGTCATATCCAGGTATGGAATGGAATTATCCTTCTCTCTTTCAATTGTAAACTTGATTCATCTTACATTTCCAACCCTCATCATTCTTCAATGGCGTACGTGATTAAACTTTTTAAACACATTTATTAATTTTTCAATACAAATTTTCTACTCCCAAATATTATTCTTATTAAACAGAAATCAACACATTTTTCTTTTTTCTCACCAAATCCCTATATACAAGATCAGTATACACCACAATACTATTACATCCACTTAAAAACAAAAAAAAAAGAAAACCTTTATTAATTATTCAAATCACGATCATTTCAATAAAACCTAAAACAGAAGTTAACATATTTTCCTTTCATCACCAAATATCCATTCACAATATCAGCACATATCATCATACTATTCCATCCACTTAAGCCAAATATCCATTCACAATATCAGTACATATCATCATACTATCCATTCACAATATCAGTACATATTATCATACTATCCATTCACAATATCAGTACAATTTATCATACTATTCCATCCACTTAAAAACAAAAAAAAAAGAAAACCTTTATATATTATTCAACCACGATCATTTCAATAAAACCTAAAATAGAAGTTAACATATTTTCCTTTCATCACCAAATCCCTATACACAAGATCAGTACATACTATCATACTATTCTATCCACTTACACAAGATCAATGCACACCTGCATTTTTAATTATTCAAATCACGATCATATACAGAAGATCAATGCAGACCTGCATTTCACAACTACACTCATATGACCCTTATCATTCTTTAATGGCCCTCGTACTTGACATTAATGGGTAATAAATTAGCGACAGAGTAAAAAAAGGGTCTAGCACGTGCCTCATTAGCATAAATAAGCAATTAAAAGTGACATTAATGGCTTCTGCAACTTGATTTATGGCTTTTGCAACTTTTCCATACATTTTGGCCGGAAGTGAATTAGAACACACAGTTCCTATATACTGTCGTATTTACACATATTACATATGATGCAATTATTAATAAATTCATGAATTTCGTTTCTTAAATTTGGGTAATAAATAAATTTTTTAATTCCAAAAATGTTTCTTCAATTTCTCTATGATTTTTATCAGTGTGATATTTATCTATTATTTCTAAAAGTTTTTTGTTATCAAAAACATATTCTATAAATTTTGAGCAATATAAAATTTCATTTAAGCGTGTTTGAAAAATGATGGAGCAAAGTATCTTGAAATATAAATATGTCAATATTATCACAAAATTTTGCCACAGTTTCTTTTATATTTTATTTTTTCAAAATATTCCTTTATTGTAATTATGTGTCTTATATTATTTTTTTTTTTTTTTTTCAAAATATTCCTTTATTGTAATTATATGTCTTATTTTATTTTCATATAATATTTATTTTTTGTATCTATAAATATTTCTTAAATTTACTACTATTTAATTTCTGTAAATATTTATTAAAGATTATGATTATTAAAATTTTCTTGTCCACTATGTACAGTTGCTAAATCATACTGTATAGTTAATTCTTTCTCCTCTTCTGGTAACACATTGACATCAAGAGGTTTTAGGTAATCAGTTACTTTATTTGTTTTACCTTTTATATATTTAACTTCAAAATCATATTTATTAAACTGTAATTTCCATCTCTGCAATTTCATATTGGGTTCTTTCATTAAATTAAGCCATATAAGTGGTTTATGATCTGTTTCAATTTTGAATTTCCTTCCAAATAAGTAAGGCCTAAACTGCTTTACTGAACACACAATTGCTAAAAGTTCTTTTCCTATAGCACTATAATTTAATTCATGTTTCTTCTTGAGATAGTACTTCACCTAGTGCTTCATTACTAGCATCAGTAGTTAAAACAAATAATTTATCAAATCTAGGATTTTAGCTAAAACTAGAGAATTGCATAAAATTGTTTTTAATTAATTAAATGAATCTATATATTTTTGATCCTTAATATTGATTAGTGATCCTTTTTTTAATATGAAATCATCGGTAAAACGATTTTGCTATAATCTTCCATGAATTTTTTAGGAAATTCAGTTAATCCTAGAAATGATCTTATCTCCTTTATTGTTTTAGGTAATTTAATATTTTTAATAATTTTTTTTTCAGAATTTGGTTTAATTCCTTAAGGAGTTATGATATGTCCTAAACATTCAGATTCACGTCTAAAAAAAATCCATTTTTTAGATAATATTTTTAGAATCTTTTTTAATTTAATTTTTATTAAATTTTTATTTTAACTTTGAATATTTTATAAATGAATAGAAATTATTTTGGCTTAAGTCCGCATACATTTGTAAAAATAAATTTTCTTTCTAAAAAAGATTTTTAGAAATTAAAAAATAAAAATGAACTTAAGCCAAAATAGTTTCTATTCATTTATATAATATTCAAAGTTCAAATAAAAATTTAAAAAAAATTAAATTATAAGCAAGCAAGGTACAGCGAGCATTCATGCTTACTTAATAACAATCAAAATGATACTAGAACAGCATCTATAAGGTTGTTAGTAAACAAGTAAGAATGACTTAAAACAAATTTGCATTCGTGTTTAATAATTGAAACAAAGCAAAAACAAATGTACAAGACGAAATACAGAGAGAACAGTAAAGAAATACGTTGGTTTGTGTGTAAATTTCGTCTAACCAAATTAATGTTGATATGAATATGAGTGTTCTCGTATTATTATTTACAAAGTTAGTTGGTTAAATAGATCATGTTTATAAAAATACACAACTAAGGTAGATAAATGCGAAGAATGCTGATAAAGAAAATGCATGCATACTTCTAGCGTCTAATTTTTCTTGTTTTCTTTGGAAAACGTCCGCATACATTTGTAAAAATAAATTTTCTATTAAAAAAGATTTTTAGAAATTAAAAAAAAAATGAACTTAAGCCAAAATAATTTTTATTCATTTATATAATCTTTTTTAATTATAAAACATGTTCATCAAACGACGTTGAAAATATTAATATTATTAAATATTTGGAATGATGCTCGAGCATTTTCAATTTAATGGTATTCCGGTAAACTCAAAATGACCAGCTGATGAAATTAAAATGTGGTGAAATCTTTTCGTTAAATCTTATGTAGTAAAATATTGGAAGTTTCCTAGTTTTAGGAAAAGATCTTCTATTTTTGGTGTTGGAAATTATTTTTAATAGTAATATCAATTTCCTGTAATCAATCACTACTCTCCATTTCTGTTGACCAGAATTATCAGTTTTCTTTGGAACAACCCAATTTGGAGCATTATATGGGCTATTAGATTTTGCTATTATTCCAGAATTTAACATCTCATTAATTTCTTATTATTATTATTATTATTTATTACTAGCAAACCCGGCGAACTCCGTTTCGCCACCAGATGGCTTCATTTTATTTAACATTTCGTTTGGTGATTAAAAGATGAAGAAAAAATTTTTTCGTTGTTTTATATATGAAAAGGAAAAATTTTATTTCATTTCGATTACAAAAATGAAGTGAAAAACTTTCAATTAAAAATACTTAATATAGAGATAAAAGAAACAATCTACAATATTAAGGACGTACGTTGGGAAATAAGTAATAATCAATATATACTTAAACGTTCCCTGAATGATGAAGAATATTACAATTTTATGACTAGACAAAAACAAAGATATAATCAATTTATATCAACAGATAAAAGAACGTATTCGTTTAAAATCAAAAATTTAAGAGAAAGACAGATGGAAGAATATAATCTTACATTTAATCCCGAATGGTTCATAAACTTGACGACTGTATTTTTTCCAACTGATTGTAAATGGCTACTCTCTCTAGGACCAAAGTTTGCTTTACCAGTTGATAACAAAAATGTTTCTACAATCAATCTTATAGCAGATCTAGAACAATGGGTACAGAAATACGTTGGTTTGTGTGTAAATTTCGTCTAACCAAATTAATGTTGATATGAATATGAGTGTTCTCGTATTATTATTTACAAAGTTAGTTGGTTAAATAGATCATGTTTATAAAAATACACAACTAAGGTAGATAAATGCGAAGAATGCTGATAAAGAAAATGCATGCATACTTCTAGCGTCTAATTTTTCTTGTTTTCTTTGGAAAACGTCCGCATACATTTGTAAAAATAAATTTTCTATTAAAAAAGATTTTTAGAAATTAAAAAAAAAATGAACTTAAGCCAAAATAATTTTTATTCATTTATATAATCTTTTTTAATTATAAAACATGTTCATCAAACGACGTTGAAAATATTAATATTATTAAATATTTGGAATGATGCTCGAGCATTTTCAATTTAATGGTATTCCGGTAAACTCAAAATGACCAGCTGATGAAATTAAAATGTGGTGAAATCTTTTCGTTAAATCTTATGTAGTAAAATATTGGAAGTTTCCTAGTTTTAGGAAAAGATCTTCTATTTTTGGTGTTGGAAATTATTTTTAATAGTAATATCAATTTCCTGTAATCAATCACTACTCTCCATTTCTGTTGACCAGAATTATCAGTTTTCTTTGGAACAACCCAATTTGGAGCATTATATGGGCTATTAGATTTTGCTATTATTCCAGAATTTAACATCTCATTAATTTCTTATTATTATTATTATTATTTATTACTAGCAAACCCGGCGAACTCCGTTTCGCCACCAGATGGCTTCATTTTATTTAACATTTCGTTTGGTGATTAAAAGATGAAGAAAAAATTTTTTCGTTGTTTTATATATGAAAAGGAAAAATTTTATTTCATTTCGATTACAAAAATGAAGTGAAAAACTTTCAATTAAAAATACTTAATATAGAGATAAAAGAAACAATCTACAATATTAAGGACGTACGTTGGGAAATAAGTAATAATCAATATATACTTAAACGTTCCCTGAATGATGAAGAATATTACAATTTTATGACTAGACAAAAACAAAGATATAATCAATTTATATCAACAGATAAAAGAACGCATTCGTTTAAAATCAAAAATTTAAGAGAAAGACAGATGGAAGAATATAATCTTACATTTAATCCCGAATGGTTCATAAACTTGACGACTGTATTTTTTCCAACTGATTGTAAATGGCTACTCTCTCTAGGACCAAAGTTTGCTTTACCAGTTGATAACAAAAATGTTTCTACAATCAATCTTATAGCAGATCTAGAACAATGGGTACAGATTTTAAACGATGATGGCAAAAAAGAAATAATAAGAACAAAAATTGTAAACAGAATATTAACACATAAAAGGACATGTAAAAATAATCAGAGGGAGAAATTAATATTAAGCATCTATGACGATACGAAGAAATTTCTTAAGCGATATAAGGACGAAATTGTTATAACAAAATCGGATAAGGGAAACAAAACTGTGGTTATATATAAAAAAGATTACGAAAGTAAAATGAACAAATTATTGGACGATAAAAATACGTATAAAACTCTTCGAACTGACCCAACTTTGAAACTTCAAAGAACAAATAATAGAATTATAATGGATTTATACAAAGATGGATATATTAATAAATATGAAAAGACAAGATTAACATCAGATTCTGCGACTGCGCCTAGATTATACGGTCTCCCGAAAATACACAAACCTGATGTACCACTCAGACCCATTTCATCATCGGTGGGTGTACCTTGTTATCATTTATCTAAATACATAGGACATATTTTAAAGAATATTGTTGTAGAAGAGTATAACATAAAAAATGCAGTAGAGCTAAAAAGAAAGATGGAAAGAATATCTTTGGACGAAGACGATATTTTAATTTCTCTTGACGTGGTATCGTTATTCACAAACATACCTATACACTTAGCAATAAATAACATTATGACAAAATGGAACATGATACAGAAGCATACTAAAATACCTAAGACAAGATTCCTTGAACTGTTAAAATTCTGCCTTAATGAAAATAATTATTTTATTTATGGAATAAAGTGTTTAAACAAACTTATGGCATGCCAATGGGCAATCCTTTATCACCAACCATAGCAGACATTGTTTTAAATACTCTTTTAGACCAAAGCAAAAAAGATCTAAAGGATGCTAACGTTCATATAAAACTGATAACAAAATATGTTGACGATTTATTTCCTATTATTAAACAAAAGGACCAAGATATTATATTGAAAACGTTTAACAGTTACCACACTAAACTAAAATTCACAATAGAAAAAGAGGATCAGAGATCAATTGCATACCTTGACATGAAAATTTACAGAGAAAAAAATAAATTAATAACAGATTGGTATATGAAATCTATGCTTCTGGACGTTTAATAAATTTTAATTCAACAATGCCGATGAAATATAAGATAAATACGGCAAAAAATTTAATTAATAGAGTCATAAAACTTAGCAATGATAAGTTCAAATCAAAAAACTTAACTACAATAAAAGAAATTCTTAAGAAAAATAACTTTCCGCAAAACATTATAAACAAATTAATAAATAAAGTAACACAACATATAAAACCACAGGAAAACATAAAAGAGAAAACATCTGGTAACACGCAATATTACGGAATACCATTTATACCAAGGCTGACAGAAAACAACAAAATTAAAGAAATAGTAAAAGAGGAGAATATAACAATTGCACATAAACCAAACAAAACAATACAAAATTTATTTACTCAGACGAAAACTAAAATTGATAAAAGAGAACAAAGTAATGTTGTTTTTGAAATTAAATGCAATGGTACTGATAGAGAAGAGTGCGGTAAAGTATACATTGGTACCAGCGTTGCCAGAAGCTTTGAAAAGAAAATCATCATATGCAGAAAAAAAAAATCATATTTTACGGAAAAAAATCATCATTTTTTCAATACAAATTTTTTTTAAAAATTATAATTAAAATATATATATTAACATACATTGTATATATTTAAATTATTATTGTTAAGAGTGTACGAAGTTTTATGAAGAACTATTACTCTAATATATATAGGGTTTCATATTTTTAATGATATCTTGGTTAATTTTTAAATTATAGCAGGAACAGTTTCTTATTCGAGAGTGCTGTTCTTTTTCTATATTAAGTTTTGTTTAAATTGCCCGTTGAGTATATTTGTTCGTCATTTGCTGAACAACACCGAAAACGCTGGAATGTTGTCAGCACGAGTTATTTTTGAAAGTTTTGACCAAAATTTCTCACAGCTAAGATTATCTAGAGTTGTAAAATGATCACTGAATTTTATAAAGCGGAGTTCTCTAAATTCCTTATCTAAATTTTGAATATCCTTTCACTAATTAAATTTGGAAAATTGTGTATTAAGCCTGTCAGAGACTTAATTTTTCAATTTATAATTTTCAAAGGATCAAACCATGAGAGCTCTTTTAAAAGCGTATCGTTAAAATCAAATAATTTTAATACTTGTTTACATAACTCAATGTAAAATGCCAGACAATTTTCAATAAATTCATTTTTTTCATTTGCAGTGAGCTTTGAGCTAGAAATTTTTTGTTTAACAAAAACACCCAGATAGACTTAATCGTTGTGTAGAAATAGACTTTTGTTTTCAAAGTCAAGGTCGTTATTGTGACTCATTTTCACATATTCTGTTTGTATAAAATTGTCTAAAAATTTTAAGTAAAGGCGCTGCAGTTTCTAATACATATGTATTTGACAGGATGAGCTTTGAAAAATTTTGTTTTGTTTACAACAAGCTGATACAAAACTTATCTTCACTATGTAGTAAAATTACAATGAAAGTACTACACACTTGAAATACAAAAATCATAGTTTTTATTAATTAGAAATCATAATTTAAGAAAAAAAATCATCAAATCATATTTTGGTTCAAAAATCATCAAAAATATGATAAAATCATCATTTTGGCAACGCTGATTGGTACAACTAAGAAAAATTTAGGTGTAAGAATTGACGGGCACAAGGCAGACATAAAAAAAGGAAAACAATCAACCGCACTAGCACAACATTGTGTTGATACTGGACATAAGCCTGATTTTGATGAAGTAAGAGTTTTAGATAAAGAGTTGAAAATAACCAAGAGATATACGCTTGAGAGTTTAAGAATTCAACAGAGATCGGAAAATACAATAAACACCAAAGACGATAAGGACAACACCAATGCAAGTTACAATATAGTTTTAGTATAATAGAAGATATTGTGATGTTAACAAAAATTGTCTGTGATATTTTATAGTTTATATTATTCAATTTTTAAGTTTGTGTTTTGTTTCTTGTCCACTATACACCAAATTAATTTTAAATAACAAAAAAGATTATATGTAAGTAAAATTTTTCACACCTTATATTGTAGCTTTTTTTCCCAATTATGTTTGTAAAAAATAAAAAAAAAACAAAATTATTTTTATTTTTTACTTTTACTTTTATATGTATGTGGTTGCCAGATTTTTAATAAACTATCCCTGAGGAAGTTGGAAAATACCAACGAAACGTCGGATTAATATGAAATAAATAATCTTTTATTTACTTAAAAGGAAGGAAATAAATGACCTTAAAGCCCAAGTATAATTTATATATAATAAATTATAAAAAAAATTTTGTAGTATACAAAAAAAGGTCGGAAAATTAATAAAACAACATGAAGTGTTATTTAGTTGAACTTCTCTAAGTAAATGAAAGTGTATCCAAATTAAATACTGAATCGAAGCGTTATACGTGTCCGCAAATTATCCGTTTTATTGAAGTGCTCTTTGGTAAACCACATATTTTGTTTTTAGGTCTGACGTTAACACAAAAAAAGCGGATGGTTTCCCATCCGTGAAAAACAATGATTTTCTAAATTTATCCCGCACACACTAAGGGATTGGCCTTGCGACTTGTTAATTGTCATTGCGAACGCAAGACGAGCTGGAAATTGTAATCGTTTGAAACCAAACGGAAGATCAGTCGGAATCATTGGTATTCGAGGAAAACATACATTTTCATCTGCGTACTTTCCGTTAATAATGGTTGCCTCAATCAAATTCGGCATAAGACTTTTTACCGAAATTCGAGTACTTTGAGTTGCAAGTTATGTAGTGGAAATCCTGGTAACTCCAGAGAGTTCAAAAACTCCGTTGGCTAATATCGGGATTTGTTATGGAATCAACGGATTTGTATGTCACCAAATCGCCAGCAATTTTTGATTGACTAGTGAAATTCAGTGCGTGTACATCATTATTCTTTGCGGCAAGAATTGCTCGTTGACTAAACCAAGGATAATTCTGATAATTCTCACTAATGTTTGGGAAAACATTTTCAATAATAGCTAATTGAGAGTCTACAAATCGGCAAAAGTCGTTGGTAAGAGTAATTAATCCAGATGTCGCATCAACTGGGACTTTTCCGTTTGCAACAGCTAACAATTGTTTGGAAAATTGTGCAGCACTTTGATCATTTTGAAGTTGAACTCTCATAATAGTGGTTAGCGATAATGTTTTTACGTTATTCCATAAAGGGGATGCCTTCAGACAAGCATTCAATTCATCTGCAGGCGTTCCACGGGGAATTACTAGCAACGTCTGCCTGAAATCTCCTCCCAACAATATCATCAATCCGCCAAAGATGTTGTTATTTCGCCGAAGACCCTTCAGTGTGAAGTTATGTGCTTCAAGTGATTTCTGATGTGCCATTGTGCACTCATCCCAAACAATGAGCTTGCATTGCATCAACAATTTTCCTATTGCACTAGATCGGGAAGTATTGCATGTTGAAGTATCAGTTGTGTTTAAATTGAGTTGCAACTTAAGCGCAGAATGTGCAGTACGACCGCCATCTAGAAGAGTCGCCGCAATTTCAGATGATGCTAATGCCAAAGCTCTGTCATATCTTGATCGAATAGTGGCCAAAACCAAAGACAAATGTTTTCCCTGTTCCTCCAGGTGCTTCCAGGAAGAATAGGCCACAAGTATTATTGTCCACCGCTTGCATTATTGTTTCTTATACTTGTTTTTGCTGTTTATTCAACAACGGCACATTATTTCGAACGAATTCCTGCAATGAATCAACACTGTTAATTAATTTTTTTGGCCTTACATTTTATAACTGCACTATGTTTTTATAAATATATGTGTAAAAGCATGTAAGTTATTTTTTACTCCAAAACCATATTACGTATGTGAGTCACATTTGTTATTTTTTACTCCAAAACCATATTACGTATGTGAGTCACATATAGTATGCTACAATTACTAAGCATTTAAATAAATCTGCTTCCCAATCTTAGTTTTAGAATCTTATTATTATTTATCGTCTTAGTTTTAGAATCTTATTATTATTTATTGTCCCTTGAATGTTTGTAAAAAATAAAACATTTAAATACATAAAAAACCAAGAACTTAAATATTTTTAGTTAACAAATATTCAGTCCCAGAGATTTAGACACAAAATTAAAAAAACTATCATTAAAGTTCACTTAAAAATTTTTAGAAATGCTTTCGACAAATTTCTAAGTTAAAACTTCTTAAGGAAGTTAATTAAATTTTTTAAATATCTATTTAATAAAATTGGAGCAATGAGATGTAAACATTTAATTTATTTTTTTCGTTTCCAATATAAGTTAAAAATGTAGCTTCCAAAAAGATAAATATTATTTAACAAAAACTTATATTTATTTATTATTTATATTTTTTTATAATTATTTATTATTAATTTTCTTAACAAATGTGGGTGCAAAACTTCTTCATAAAAATTAATAAAACATAAGAGATTTTAATTTTGTCTTGAAGAGATGAAATTAATTTTTATTAAGCTTTCATTAATTTGGTAGCACCTGTACAAAAATGTGTATCTGGTCTGGTAGCATATTCAGCAAAGCAGAGGAAAAACACTAAAGGCCCAACTATAATGTGCATATACTAGCTTATGCCAACTTATACAACTGTGCAAATACATTAAATTATATGTGGTAAACTATAATGTGAATAAGATAACTTTTCGGCAAGTTTCGTTAAATTTCATTTCTTTATGCAAGGTCCGAAACTGATCGCACTTTCCGTACGGAAACAGCTGATTGTGCTTTGGTTTATACATTAATAAAGAAATATTCTAATTAAGACCTAAATTGTTAAATTTTTTAGTTTTTAATTTAATAAAAAATTTTAGAAAAAATAACATTTTTCTTTATGGCTAATTTTTTACAATTATAATATATTTTTAATTAAATTTGTATTTATACACACATATGTATACCATATAAACGATTAACATCGTTGCATTTTTTAGTACGGTTGGCCACAAACACAAAACAGAAAATAATTTGTAATAATTTTTTTTTTACATTTTCTTAGAACATAAACCAAACTATGTAAATGTGTTTGTGAATGTTATTAAATATATAAAATATTTACTTTAAAGCCTTTTAGTTTTAAAATTTTGTTGATTTATATATCGGCGTGAAGAAATCATACTTTTGCAGCATACTTTTTTACAGAGTTGCATAATATAGGAACTTCGTACTAAGAAAAAAAAGTAGTTAAAAAAAGGCATAATTAAGGTTTCTTTCCTACATTCCTATCAAGAAAGGAGGAATAGATGAAATTAGAAAATAAATAGCATACTGTTTATTGGGCTGCCAGATTGACATTTAAAATAAAAATCGTCAAAGTTATTTAATTTTTTTTATATAATAGTTATTTGTGTAGTTTTAAATGCAAATTTACATTAGAAATTGCATTAACAAAATTCAATTGTTATCCATTCGCCCTACTTTTTATTAGCGGTTGGCTAGGTTACTTTACTAAAAACTTCTACTGGCCATTAGTAAAGATTTCTTTGGAACCCAAATTTTCATGTAGCTATTAAAAAAAAGACAAGAATTTGATGAATAATTTTCAGAAGTAATGAAATTGACAGATAGGTTTGAATTATATGGTTAGGTCATTGATAAGTTGTATTATTTTCCATATTCGATTAAGTTTGAAGGTACTGCTCTTGCTATTTTTAACAAACAAGAAAATATTGTTATAAGTAAAACTCTCAAAAGTGCTTACGAGAGAGCGATTTGATATAGAATATTCCAAAAGCTGCAGTAAAACTGAGCTTATTTATATAATTTTGGAATAATCTAGTATTTAATACATATTTGGTTTCTTTTTATATTTATAACTATATTTAGTTAAAAACTATTTTTACTACAATGCATTACTAATACTTATTTTTCAAGAACTTAAAAGTGAATGTCACTTTATATAGTGTTTAAAATAAGTTAGTGGAATCATATTTTAGGAATTTTGATTTTATTTTTGTTAAAAGAAAATCTCTTGTGGCATTGTGTTAAACCCAAATATATATGATCATTATATTTCTGGCTGGGCATAGGAATTAAATTTATTTGTTTATTTTTTTAATTTTCTTTACTTTTTTGTAACCATATTATTTACATTCTGTCATTTATAATATATATTTTATTGACCTATTGGTGCCCTATGTATCAATGAATTGAAATAAATAAAATCTATACGCACTTGTTAAGTACTAGCAAAGCCATATTGATATGTATTTTTTTGCAGCAATCTACTTCAACTTCCTTTTTTGGAAATAGTTTATTAAAATAACAGGGAAATCAACTGCATAAATTTAGATAATTTAATTACGAATAAAGTAAAGTGAGTATTAATTTGAAATAAGTAATGCAAGGTATTTTATAGTACTGACTTGAAAATAATAAGTTTATTTTATTTTTTTTTTTTTTTTATTTATCTTTATCTTTGTTTATACATAGGAAGCCTATAAGGCCAATTTTATATGTATTTTTATTACAATCCAAATAATTCATATATATACATACATATTAAATTCATTTTATGCTACAAAAATATTTTTTATTTTTATGTTTACAATATATACAATAAGACAAGATTACTGCTACGATTTCCCACTAAAACAGCTACAATTCTCTTAGTTTATATTCTTTATTAAAAGAATAAGTAATGAAAAAAAATATGAACCTTATCAAATTGTTTTCATTTTCCCTTTTTTATTTTTTTAATTTATGTTTTTATTAGTATTTTTTGCTCTTGAAAATTCAATTATAACACTTGTTGTAACATAGCAGTTTGTAAAATATATGTCTTTTTTGAAAAAATTTAAAATAAATTTATTTTCTTGATAAAAACCTCCAATGCTAATTGATAGCACAGAATTGAGTTTCAATATCTGTGACAAAACAATGTTGCGAACACAAGACCAGTTCGACATGTTTAAGTGGTTTGGTGAAATATAAAATTAATGGGAGCATAAGTACAAAACTGTGCGATTTGCTTGAAACAATATTTTATCATGAAAATATATCAGTGTAAACTTTTTGGTATAGTTCAAGATTTTTATAAAGATTTGTGTCACTTTTTATTTATTCTTAAATTTTTAAATAAATCTTATTCGTATAAGGTAGTAAAGGTGTTACAGCAAAAATGATGTTCAAATATTGGTTTTTATAACTGTTGAATTACATACTGATTAATCTGATAAATAAAAAGCTATTTCTTGTCGAAAAAATATCATTTATTAAATGCTTAAAAGCATTCACAAACTACATTATAAAAAAAATCTACTTTTCTCCGTGTACTAGCCAATATGGTTTCATTTTTAATTTATTTCATTCCTAATTTAAGGAAAGTGGCAACATTGTATAAAATTTGATGAATAATGTGGCGCCATTTTTCATTACATTACAAATGGCTTAAATCTAGTTTACTTACGCAGCTTAAAAATTAAAGAAAGTTACCTACGGTGTGTAAAATTTAATTTAAACAAAAAATATACAGTGAAAAACTTGGGGCTGACCCACAGTTTCCGAGTTACGGGCCTCCACCGTTTGTATGTACAATATGGAAATATAGAGTGTTTTGTGGTGGAATGGGGCAATATGGGGCTTAAATCTAGTTTACGGGCACCGCTCCAAAATAAAAAAAAAAGTTGCCTATAGGGTGCAAAATGCAATTTTAAGCAAAAAATGTGAAGTGAAAAATTTGGCGGCAGCCCTTTGTTTCGGAGTTACGGCCCTCCAAAGTTTTTATATATAATATGTTATTTATCGAGTAGTTGGGACAATATGAGTATCATTGGAAAGGGAATTTAAGGGCCTATTCAATTAAATAGAAAAAAAGTAAAAATAAAAAATAAAAATCCATATAAACATAACTTTACTCAAAAACGAAAGAATTTTCTCCTCTATGGTATAACCAACAGCGGCTTTGCTTTCCGTAGCTCCAAAACTAAGAGTTGCTCGGAAAAATAAAAAAAATTATTTATCATTATATTTAATATTTTTCTTTTAAATTGAATAGATATTGAAATTACCTTTTCAATGATACCCATATTGCCCCTTTACACCACAAAATACTCGATATATTCCATATAGTCCATACAAACTTTAGAGGCCCATAACTCGGAAACCAAGCGTCAGCGCCAAATTTGTCACTTTACATTTTTTGCTTAAAATTAAATTTTACACCCGGTAGGTAACTTTTTTTTAATTTTTAAGCTGCGTCCGTAAACTAGATTTAAGCCTTATTTTTAACCGACTTCAAAAAAAGAAGGAGGTTATACAATTCGGCTGAATGTTTCTTTTTTATATTTGTGCCCGCAGAACTCAGTCATTTCTGAACCGATTTTGCTTACAGATTGGTCCCGTTTTAAAAACAGCTCATAATCTAAAAAATTAAAGGGTGTCCCATACAACATACACATTTTTTACGTGTATTATGAACTGTAAAGGGCAATTCTGTAAAATTTAAAATGACAAAAAGTTATACAAAAATAAATCTAAAAATTAAATGGTGACCCCATAATTGATGTAAAATTACTTACATTGGCCTGCGAATTGGACAGAATGTCAATTGCAATGGGCGTGATAGTAACAAGTATTAATATTATAAATTAAAGGGTGCGCCAATAGTACATTTAATGTATATGGCCATATTTTAGAACAGTTGTAGATAGACTATTGAAATTTTCAACCGAACCTGTATAGATAAGTCCGCTATAACAACAAGTATAAAATTTGGTTTTGGAAGTTAAAGGGTGTTCCAATGGTTAATGTAATTTTGTGTATGTGATCAAACCTTCGAACCGTGTCTATAACGGAACGCTGAAACTTAAAAGAGACCTGTATTGCTATATCAACGAGTTTATAATTTGAATTTAGAAATTAAAGGGTGTCCCATAATTGATGAAGATTTACTTATATGAGCCTATCTCTTGAACCGTTATAAATAAACGCTTGTAAATTTCGATTGCTATGGCCGTTATAGTTACAGCTGATAATATTTAAAATGATAAATTAAAGGGTGCACCAATAGTTCATTTAATTTGGTATATGGCCATACTTTTAAACAGTTATAGACTGACGATTGAAATTTACAAAGAACCTTTATTACTAACTCCTCCATAAAAAGTATAAACATTGGATTTGGAAATAAACTGGCGTCCCAATAGTTGATACAATATGGTGTATGCGGCCGGACTTTTGAACTGTTATAGACAGCTGAAATTTACAATGGACATGTTTTGCTAAGTCCGCTAAAACAAGATTTTAGAAAGTAAAGGGTGTTCCCAAAATTAATGTAATATGTTCTATATGGCCGTATTTTTTGAACCGTTGTGTACAAACGCCTTAATTTTGAACAGAATGTCCACTACTTTATTTGATATAATAAAAAGTATAAAAATGTTATTTTAAAAATTAAATAGTTGATATAACCAGATGTATATCGGCAAACTGTAATACCGTTACAGACAGATGGTTGAAATTTACACAGAACCTGATTGCTAAATCTACTGCAACAGCAAGTATATAATTTGAATTTGGAAATTAAAGAGTGACCCCATAGGTGCTGCAATTTGATGTATATTGCCAAACTAGTGAACAGTTGAAAAAGTATAAAGTTTGGAGATATAAGTGTGTCCGAATAGTTAATGTAACCTAATATATCTGGCCATACACTTGAGCTGTTATAGGCATACATATGAAATCTCGTTTTGAAGTCGGTTTTTTTTTTCAAAAATTATTTGTTAGTTAACAAATGTTAGTGTTATAATTTAAAAATTTGTGCTATTAAAAAATTATCGGCCAAAAGTTTGCTACTCTAACGGTCCAATTTGCAAGCGTTTGTCTAAAACGGTGCAAAAGTCACCTATGGGTTCGCCCCTTTATTTTTATGTTTACTTTTGTATTACTTTTTGGCATTGGGAGCTATAGTGATACGCATTTTTTTTTTAATTTTAGAGTGGTGCTCTTTACGGTTCATAATATATACACTTAAAAAACATATATGTCATGTGGGGACACCCTTTAATTTTCAAGATTATAACAGTTATTAAAACTGGGCCAAACTATAAGCATCCTCAAATAAAGACAAAAATTCAAAATCAGTTTCGAAATGACTGAGTTAGTTATGCGGGCACAAACATAAAAAACAACTTTCAAGAGAATTGATAACCCTTTTTTTTTAAGTCAGTTAAAATGTACGATTATGCACCATACTTTTGAATATATCAAAATGAGTATGGCCGACTTCCTAAACGCAAGTTGCAATGCATATTTACAATGCATACACTTCGTAAACGCATATCTAAACTTTTTGACAACGTACAATGTTCCTAATCGTTTGGCAACTCACTTTAATGAGTATCAGAAGTCAAAATCACGCATCATTTTTATTTTGTATGCAAACATTTTAAAAATGTTTTTTTTTAAATGAAATGTGAATAATAAAATATATTTATTTTTGATCACTTGTTTCCGGGATTTTTATTGTCCTTAATAAAGTTGTCTCTTCTTTTTTTCTTTTTAATAGGTTTCTATAGCAAATCAATATTTTTTGGAAGATTTGACCTGAGATAATTTCTCAGCTCTTGCCAACAAAATGGATAAATAATTTTGTGTAACCTCTATTTTTCCAAAAAAATTATTAAATTTTTTATTTTTGACATATGCTTTACGTATGCATAGCGACGTTCCTAAATGCCGATAAAATGCAAAAAATGTCTCTGCAACGCAAATTTGCGTTCAAAACATGTTTAGCATTGCATACGCATTTTTTAAAATTATGCATTGCAACAGGCGTTTAGGAAGTCGGCCTATCATTTAAAACAACAATTAGCTTAAGTTGATATATTTACTTCTCGAAAAAATAAATATTTTAAGCATTTTTTCATGATTAATTTCTTTCGCCTTCCTATAGGTTTGAACCTTATTGCATCGCTGCAGATTTTTTAAAAATACCGCACGTGGAAGTCCCATGTATAAAATAAAAAGTTAAACATTTGAATTTCGCAATAATAAACTGAACGAACTGGATGATCTAAAAATAAATAGTGATTGCATTAACAAGTGACAATGAATCCTTCGATATCATTCTAATGAACTTATTTCAAAGGAAACCAATTGAATTAAAAGGTGTTTTTAAAGTTTAAAATTTTATATCCCTCCATAATGTTTAAAAATTGTTTTTCTTTTTTTACATTACATTTAAATTTCAGATTCTTTTGAAATCGATGAAACTGAACCGAAAATACCATTGGAATATCAAGATTCTATTATTCAGAGATGAGTCAACAACTTTTGTCTTACCAACATGAGTTTTTGTATATGTCAAGAAGATTATTCTACTATGGAATCGTTTAAGGAGCACATACAAACAAAAGGTAAAGATACAGATTTTGAATTTCTAACGAAAATGGATAAATTGTTGGTATCATTGTCTTTTTTAAACATCTAATTTTATTAATATGTTTTTTTTTAACTGGAGCAATAGTCCAATATTTGCCATGAGTTATAGATTGTGCAAGAATTCTTATAACTTTTGCTTTGAGTTCGAATCGAATTTATAGGATCTTATAATTGAAAAAATTATAATTGTAAAATCAGGTTCATTTTTTATGTACATAATAAGCGTGTGCCTTACAAATTCCCCGAAAATGGTATAAAACGTTTTTTGTGGACTCCCATTTGTTTACCAGATATGTGGAGCAACCCATTGTTTTGATATGCCATCTTGAAGATAGTAATGATTCTCGCATGATAGAACAACATAATTTTATGGTAAATTCAAAGTTAAAAATTGTTATTTGAATTTTAACGATTAAAACGAAAACGAGTAAAAGTGTGCTATATGCGGCTATGTCGAATCGTATATTTCCTTCTCCATATAAGTAAATCCAGTTTAGTAAAGCAACTCCAAAAAAAAAAAAAAACAAATACTGGGGTGACAGAGAAATTAAAAATACCAAAAAAAGAAAAAAAAATAAATAATTACATAAAAATGTCATCGGCTCTTAATGGATTAAGCATTTTTAAATTTTAGTATTTCCTTAAAGATCTCTTCAAAAGATTTTAAATGCTATCCATATTGAAGCGACAAAATTTTCGGTCATGTTAGGAGTAATTTCGGAGCAGTACTTTTGTAATGCTTCTTTAACGTTTCTCTGTTGGCGATTTCAACTGCCTTGGTGCATGATAAATCAGCCAATCTCTCGCAATGTTCGCTGTATGTTTGGGATCATTGTCTTGTTGGAAGATCCAACCCTGGTCAAGACCCAAGATATCAACTGATGGCTGCAAATTGCATTCTTAAAGCTGTTTATAATATCGTTCCATAATACCAACAATAAACTCCAACCGACCAACTCCAGATGCAGCAATGGCGCCCCAAAGCATTAGTTGCCACCATTATGTTTCACTGTGGGCACAATATTATTTCGCTCAAGTGCTGTACTTTTTTAAGCCAAACTTTTCCACGCCCATCATTTCCAAACAAGTTAACCTCCGCAAACAATACGTTTTTGCAAAAATCTACGCCTGTGTTAATGTGTGTTTTTGCAAATTCAAGGCGAATTCTTCGATTATTTTTAGATAGTAAAAAAGATAGTTCAACTAACCGTATTTGAATAATAACAGGTTGCAAATTATGATTAATACAGAAGAGACTACATTGTATGAATACTTTTGTTCATCTTTATAATTAGTTTTTTTCTGGATTTATCGCTATTTTTTAAATTGAATAAAAATGTTGGTTTTTGTTTCATAATTAAAATGGAATTAAATATGTCTGGTACACAAAAATATTATTTTTGCACTTTTTGTTTGGCGAATATATGAAATTTTGGGTATGTATGAAGACTTGACTGTACACTTTTAATCCACACTATCATACAATTTGAGCACACATGAAATTTTTGACAGATTGTATGATAGTGAATCCTAACCTTAAGGGCTCATGTAACGTTCTTAGCGATAGGAGGAAGGAAAAGGAGGTTTTAGATAAAAAAGTTTATAACTTGTAAAAAAGATTTCTTATATTTTCGAAAGTAGTTGGCCATATATGGCCGCTCTTATTATGCTGGTAGTTTTCACAACTAATAATCGTGTCGAAAGAACTTTTTCTGTAACGAACTCTATTAAGAAAACTTAGTTTTTAACAAGTTTTTTTTTTTTTTTTTTTTTTTTTTTTTTCTTAAATATATTTTTATTTAATATTTTAATAAAACTAATGTAAATTTTGCAAATAAACTCCAACTTAAGTTTTATGTTTATGATATTCGACATGCCATTTGATGAGAAAGCCAAAAAAAAAGAATTGGCAACACCTGGTATGTTAATTTAAAAACTCCTTTTATGCAAGAACAACTACTTGTAAGTGTTATATTTATTTGTCTGCGAGTAAATGCGTCTAGATTCTTTTAATATTTGAAGATCTGGCAACTTGTTTTATGTATTTCATTTTCAAAAATAATGTTGTAACAACAATTAAGAAAAAACTACATATTGCGTTTTTTCTTAAATGTGTGTGTGTGTTAACAGCATTGTAGAGTTTAAGACAACCTTACAGAAGTGTAAAGGTATTAAATCTACTTATATATAATAAATTTTATTTTCTAGATTATTTAAAACAAAATTTCAATTGGGTGATTATTTTCCTCCAAAAGAAATAAGAATGCCTTAAAAGATGATTTCTATTATGAAAATCTTATGAAGACATCTAATGAATTCCGCGATTATGTACGCAATGGAAAGAATCTACAGCCCCAAACAATCGGAGCTTCGTTAAATATACTTTTGCAAATAGAAGATATGGACACAATACGGCAGTATCTTAGTTTAAAGCAAAAAAATGTTAAATTACGCAGGTTTGGTGATGAGTATAGTTTTCGGGTATTTTACATATTGAATAATACAAAGTAAAAACAATATACGTTAATATTTATATATAATAATTATTGAATTACAGCTCAAGCCTTAGAAACTTACATTTGTGGAGAATATATTGTCAGGTTATGATGAGGTTGTACTAACCACACGCACAGATATACATATTTACAATTACAGAAGAAATCTTTAAATTAATGATGCAAAATAAATCCGATATTAAAGATGAAAAAATGATGAAAAATACTTATGTAGGCCTGATAAAGGCTGTCAATTCAGGTCGCATTACTTTTAAATGTGATCAAACAATTAATATACATGGTTCGTACACAGTTATATGTAGACCATCGCGTATAAATTTTCGCTACCAATATCGTTCGTTGGAATTGTAGCCGACTAATATGGATTTTTTAAAGAAGTTTTTATTTCCAGCTAATATAACTCCAATGTCATTGTCAACTAAAACGTAAGTTGTGATTGTAATGCTATAATTCTGTTACGATCTCTTGTTTTCTTTTGTTAATTCAGTTTAGATTTATATAATGAAAATTTAAACGCTGAACAATTGCAAGCTGTACGTAATATAGCCGAAGGGCCGCGCAATGATGTCACCTATGTCATATTTGGTACACCAGGTAGGAATTTATATTATTTTTATAGAGTTTCAGTTTAAATTAAAGTTGTAATTTAATTATAATAGTTATATCAGTCTTGCTTGATTGTTTGTTTTAAACAGTTTATTTATATCTTTCACCAGGATAAATATAATTCTTCATTTCCAAATTATTCTGTGTTGCTAAATCCGCTATATCAACGAGTTTATAATTTGAATTTAGAAATTAAAGGGTGTCCCATAATTGATGAAGATTTACTTATATAAGCCTATCTTTTGAACCGTTATAGACAAACGCTTGTAAATTTGACGCAATGTCGATTACTATAGCTGTTATAGTAACAAGTATTAATATTAAGAATTAAAATTAAAGGGTGCGCCAATAGTTCATTAAATTTGATGTATATTGCCATACTTCCTAACAGTTATAGACAGACGACTGGAATTTACAACGAACCTGTATTGCTAAGTTAGCTGTAATAACCAGAAAAAATTTTTATTTGAAAGTTGAAGGGTGTCCAAATAGTTGATGTAATTACAAATTTTTGGCCGAACTTTTGATTTGCTATAGACAAAATGCTGAAACTTCAAAGGGACCTGTATTTTTAAGCTCGCTATATCATCGAGCATATAATTTGAATTTAGAAATTAAAGGGTGTTCTATAGTTGCTGTATTTTGATGTATATTGCCAAAATATTGAACACTCGAACAAGTATAAAGTTTGGAGATATAAGGGTATTTATTTTATGATGCCATACTCTTGAACTGTTATAGGCAGATAGATGAAATCTGTTTTGAAGTCGGTTTGTTTTTGCAAGAACTATTTTAGTATCGTAACAAAACTGGAAATGTGACTATATAATGTGAAAAATAAGCGTTCGTATAGAATTTTATGTTTAACAAATTCACGAAAAATATGTACATGCATTGTTGCTTAGTGCTGTTGGTCGGAAAAACTTTCAATTTATATTTTTGGAATATTTGAGTTATAAAATGTGTATTCAATTTCATTATAATAATTGGTACGAAATTTATAAATTATCAACATTTAAATAAAAATATAAGTAAAATAACTTTGAAATGTGTTTGATGACAAATTGTTCATAGAAATAATAACATTTGGGTTTTATTTAACTATCAATAAATTAGAAAATGTAAATCATTAATTTGTAGAAATATTAATTAAAATCGAAATGTATGCTTATTGAGTAAAAAATTGCTGAATGCATTCAGTTCATAAGAAAAATGAAATGAGATTGAATACATGTACAATAAATAAACAAATTAATTTTTCCCAAAAATAAATTCAAATCTATGCGATTTTATTAAGGAAGTGCCCATTGAAAGAGAAGACACATTTCACATATTAAAACGTACATACAATTCTAGGAGTTTTATAGGCCTTTTGCTATTTGAAAAAAAATAAAACAAATCAAATACATCTTCCTGCTGTAAAAAATTCTAAAACTAAAAGGTTTCTGTTAGTTTTGTGCACATTTTTTCAGTTTCAGTTTTGTGTGCGCTCAGTTTAACAATTTTAAGCAGTAAAATTGTTGAAAATAAAAACTATTTTCAGTTCAGTCGCCAGTCAAAAAAATTGTTGGTGATGCTGTCATTTATTTCCTTAATACTGAAACGGTTAAAATGAGATAAAGTCTGTGCACTAAATACGACAATATCTACAAATATGTATATTTGTGCCGACTTAGCCCAAAAAACACAGATTATGTTATTTGCGCCAATAGTTTGATATTAATTTTAAACTTTTTTTTTTTTTACTTTTAGACAGAATGCATACATTACGATCTATTTATTTAGCCACAGCTCTTTTAAGTTTTATTATAAAACATATATCAATTATTAACACGAAAGTGCTGCAAAGAAATACATTTTTTTCACTTTTTATTTTTCCTTTCAGGCACAGGGTTGTCGCACATAAAATATCAACAAAAATTATTGGATTATTTCAGGAACGTGATCTACTATATGAAATTTATGGCGATAAAAATAGTTTGCCCCTTAATTTAGAAAGAAGTCATCACCATCAAACCCATAAAAAAGAACAATCACAACGTCTCAACATCGTCATCAAAAAATAGCACGACAACAAACCAGAGGGTTTCAAGACTAATAGTAAAAGATAAAATTATTCAAACACCAGAACAAGATTATTTAGATTTTTCAAATAATTTCCCAAAAGAGCTAAGCCTTAAGCTTGAAAAAGTATTTTGAATATATTTAAAAATGCTATCGTAACAATTGTAGAAAAATCAAAACGGAACCCTTATGAAAATATTATATGTACATGATTGATATAAGTTTATCTTTGTAATTGTAGAATAAGCTTATAGAAACAATGTGCCTGTTCGTAAATGCATCACTGCACTGCATATGATGCGCAGTACGTTCGTATATGCAAAAAGTGGCAGCACTGCAAATGTCGTCTGTTCGCAAATGCATCACTGAAGTATATTATGCGCAAATAAAAGCAAAAAACTAATCATAAAAATGGCTGATGCAATGAACGTCTTTTTCTGTTTAATAATTTTTATAGAATTAAATTTAGTTTTTTATTCTTTAATCTTCTTTTTTTAGTATGTTACACAAAATTTTATCATTTTTATATCATCTAGTTGACAAATCGAGTTTATTATCATTTTTTCTATTTTCACAGTATTTCTTTGTTCGTTAATGCAAACACTAAAATGAGCAAAACAAAGCATACGCAACAGCTGATTAGCAGTGGCAGTGCAGAATAATCATATTATGCAGAGCACTGATGCATTTACGAACAGGCCCAATATTTGATTAATTTTTGTATAGAAAAGATTATTTCTCAATATTTTTATAAGCTTTACATAATTGTAGAATTAACTGCATAAATAACGTACACATACATGTTTTTTAGTATTAAATATTTTTGCAATGTTTATTATTTATTTATTTAACAATTAATAAACTACAAGTATAATTACAAATTAATTAAAAAGTACTTATTCTGAAATTCTTAGTGTTTTTAAAAGTTATATTTTTACCTCTTTTTAAAACATTTGGAGCCCTGAAAAGGGCTTTCAAAAAGTTTTATTTATATCACCTTTTTAACATACTTAAGAGTCCTAAAAAGGATTTTCCTTTTGTTTAAAAGTACCTGTAAGTAAATAATGTGTGTTCATTAGTTTAAATAAAAATTAACAGTTCTTAAAATTTGTCAACAAATATTTTTATTTATATTGTGTCTCATCAGTCATTTTTTTATGTTGGTAGTAACTCAGCTTTTTTAATTTCCATAGATTTGAGTTGTTTTGCCTTTTCGATTTTTGGCTACTGATGTCTTTTGTGGTGGTATAACTTGTGACTTATAATGTAAGCGAAGCCAATTTTGGCTATACCATAGAGGAAAAAATCCCTGCGACTGGCCAATTTTAATACTATAATTCATTTAATATATTGCTGTGTGTAGATTTCCACACCACCGTTGAGGTACTACACAGGGCGCGTTGCCAGTTATTTTAAATGGTTGGCTTCCCCTATAGGCCTACACCATTTTTGTCAAGGCGAGTCAATAAGAAAGTGATATAAAAAAAAATCATGAAGTTTGATTTTTTGGGCAATGGTAAAAATTAATGAATTTTACCTGCTTATTGATTGGCCTTGATTTTAATTAACTGTTAGTACTAGTACATATCTACTTATTTATTTTTGAGCATGCGTAACTTTTAAAATTTGTGTTTGTGTTCAGAAATTGTTAGATATACTTAATGCCACAATTCGATTTTTTTTATTCATGTAATAAATATTTTTTGTATTACATGCAAAATACAAACACGAACTTGTAAAATTCAGTTCGTTTCTTTTGAAAATATATTTTGTGATGTGGTTTGCTACTACTTAATATTTTAACTATTATGTTAATGCTAAACTACTAACTAATTACAAAATATTTTTTTTTCATTTGTATGGAATTGGCATTAAAAGTATTGAACACATACATATGTCGGTCAATATTTTTGTATAATTGTATAAAATTTTCATGCAAGTAAAAATTACTTTATTATATTCATTCTTTTAAATTTAGTAAAATTTGCTTTATGTTGTAATATATGTGTAATATATATGTACATACATATATGCATATTGACTTTTTGCAAATTTTATCAATTTTAAAGTTTTTAAAAGGTTTATATAAAAATGTTATCTGTGCATATCCTGCATGTCTTAAAAGAGTTGTTGTATATTTTTATAATACATTCTTTACAAACTGTATATTGGCAGGATTTACATTTAGTTTTAAGTTTTTTAACATTTCCACAATGACAGCAAAATTGAGAGCAATTATCTGCATTTCTAGTTAAAACTGATCTTATAGTTTCTCTAAAGTTGTTAGGATTTGGTACTTTTAAAAGGGATTTTCCACTTAAATAATGTGAAACATACATTATTAAAAATACCCCACAGCTAACACCATCGCTTTGTTTACTTCTTTCAGAGATTTTAAGAAATTTCCATTCTTTGTCTTTACAAAAATGTTTAGAAAAACTTTCCCAATGTTCTTGACCGCTGAAGTCACTAAAAGAATCTATAAAAATAAATTCTCGACGTAAGAAATTTAAAATACAAAGGTTGAAATGATAACTTTTTAATATTGGTATAATTATATAATTTGGCTTATATGATATTAGTTTATTAAGTTTTGTAAAAGAAATTGTATCAAGTTGACAAGGTAGACTCAAGACATTTTTGAAATTTTCTTTTATTATGCTGAGAATAGCACAATCTACAACAAAATTGGTTAATTGCTTTCCTATTTTTAACGACTTCCAGTCTTCAATATCTAATATGTTAAAGAAACTAATATCAGATTGCTTTAAATTTGGATATATTTTTTTAAATAAACTATTGTATCTAAAGAGATATAAATTGACGTTTATTTGCTTTGTATGGCTTAATTTCTCAAATTTCATTGGATCATAGTATGTGTGCTCTTTTTTAATTCTTGTCACCTCATTTATAGTATCAAGTGATATGATATTTTCAATGCTTTTAGGAGTTGAAAACAACTTCTTTACTTTTTTTGCATTCAACAGATGTTTAGGCCTAATAGCTTTTTGTTTTTTTAGACTTTTCTTTTTCCATGTTTCTTCAGGCTCTAACAGTTCTATTAACTCATAGTCGTGCTCTTTAGCAATTTGTAATAAATCATGTTTTTCGTTTTTAGCAATTGGCTCATTTTTGTCATTTTCCTCTACATCGAACATTTCGTATTGATATCGAAGTTCTTTTAAGGAACTCATACTGTCTTTTCTGTCAATTTTTATGAAGTCACCTGGCCGAACAGATCTATTGTTTAGAAGGATATGCTTTTGCAAATAAAAATTAAATTCCACTGTAGCGTTACTTACGTGATCGCCCGATGGATCTATCACGATCCCCATTATGTTTGTCCACATAGGTAGAAATGGGCAATATTTTTTGACAATAAATCTGCACAAATCTTCATTTTGATATTCATTTACGTCATATTTTATTATTTGATCGTTAAAACTGTCGCATATATTATTACATATATTTTCAAAAACTTTCTTAAAAGGACTACGAGAAGCAATAGATTCCAAATTATTTAATTGCTCGTCATCAAAAGAAATCATATTTTCGTAATCATTTTCGTTTATATCTATAAATTTTTTTTTTTAAATAGCAAAACTGTTCTTAAAATCATGGTTTTTCTGTGGGCTTAAAAGAACAACGAAAATATGGTTAAACCAGAATTTACATTCATCCATTGTTTTAAGATCAAAAGCTAAAGTTAAAACACTTTTTAATAAATGCCTTAGTTTATGTTTTTTCCCGATTTTCATATTTAAGTCCTTACAAATAATATGAATGTAGTGAGCTTTGCACCACTGCACAATAACTCTAGGTCTTGAACTTAAACTTTTGTTTTCTAGGTATTTAAAACAATCATTAAGATATTCGGAAACATTTTGATCATTACAACATTTTAATATACCTCCAAATAGAGCGTAGCTTACATCAGTCCAAACTCTTTCGAAAAATGGCCATTTATATTTGTGCTCTTTGCAATATATCTGCAATCTTTCAAATATTAAACATATATCAACAATTGTGTGGCGAGACAATATGGCTGTTAAAACTGGAATAATCATTTTTACATAGCATTAGTTTGTAGTTGGTTAAAACTTTTAAAAATAAAGTCCTTCAGATTTCACATCAAGTAGTGTTTACTTAGAATTTTTATTAGTAGGGCATTTATTTATTAAAATGCGTTTTGCTTTTTTTGGCACCTTTTTATTTATCGGTTTTAGGAATGAAAATAAATATATTCATTTATATGGGAAAATTGCACACTTATAGGGGTATACCCTATAAACGGCTAATTTTTCGCAAATGACAGTCGTACAGTTAGATTCGTAGGGCATTTATTTACTAAAGTGCGTTTTGGTTTTTTTGGCACCTTTTCATTTATCGGTTTTAGGAATGAAAATATATATATTCATTTATATGGGAAAATTGCACACTTATAGGGGTATACCCTATAAACGGCTAATTTTTCGCAAATGACAGTCGTACAGTTAGATTCGTAGGGCATTTATTTACTAAAGTGCGTTTTGGTTTTTTTGGCACCTTTTCATTTATCGGTTTTAGGAATGAAAATATATATATTCATTTATATGGGAAAATTGCACACTTATAGGGGTATACCCTATAAACGGCTAATTTTTCGCAAATGACAGTCGTACAGTTAGATTCGTAGGGCATTTATTTACTAAAGTGCGTTTTGGTTTTTTTGGCACCTTTTCATTTATCGGTTTTAGGAATGAAAATATATATATTCATTTATATGGGAAAATTGCACACTTATAGGGGTATACCCTATAAACGGCTAATTTTTCGCAAATGACAGTCGTACAGTTAGATTCGTAGGGCATTTATTTACTAAAGTGCGTTTTGGTTTTTTTGGCACCTTTTCATTTATCGGTTTTAGGAATGAAAATATATATATTCATTTATATGGGAAAATTGCACACTTATAGGGGTATACCCTATAAACGGCTAATTTTTCGCAAATGACAGTCGTACAGTTAGATTCGTAGGGCATTTATTTACTAAAGTGCGTTTTGGTTTTTTTGGCACCTTTTCATTTATCGGTTTTAGGAATGAAAATATATATATTCATTTATATGGGAAAATTGCACACTTATAGGGGTATACCCTATAAACGGCTAATTTTTCGCAAATGACAGTCGTACAGTTAGATTCGTAGGGCATTTATTTACTAAAGTGCGTTTTGGTTTTTTTGGCACCTTTTCATTTATCGGTTTTAGGAATGAAAATATATATATTCATTTATATGGGAAAATTGCACACTTATAGGGGTATACCCTATAAACGGCTAATTTTTCGCAAATGACAGTCGTACAGTTAGATTCGTAGGGCATTTATTTACTAAAGTGCGTTTTGGTTTTTTTGGCACCTTTTCATTTATCGGTTTTAGGAATGAAAATATATATATTCATTTATATGGGAAAATTGCACACTTATAGGGGTATACCCTATAAACGGCTAATTTTTCGCAAATGACAGTCGTACAGTTAGATTAGTAGGGCATTTATTTACTAAAGTGCGTTTTGGTTTTTTTGGCACCTTTTCATTTATCGGTTTTAGGAATGAAAATATATATATTCATTTATATGGGAAAATTGCACACTTATAGGGGTATACCCTATAAACGGCTAATTTTTCGCAAATGACAGTCGTACAGTTAGATTCGTAGGGCATTTATTTACTAAAGTGCGTTTTGGTTTTTTTGGCACCTTTTCATTTATCGGTTTTAGGAATGAAAATATATATATTCATTTATATGGGAAAATTGCACACTTATAGGGGTATACCCTATAAACGGCTAATTTTTCGCAAATGACAGTCGTACAGTTAGATTCGTAGGGCATTTATTTACTAAAGTGCGTTTTGGTTTTTTTGGCACCTTTTCATTTATCGGTTTTAGGAATGAAAATATATATATTCATTTATATGGGAAAATTGCACACTTATAGGGGTATACCCTATAAACGGCTAATTTTTCGCAAATGACAGTCGTACAGTTAGATTCGTAGGGCATTTATTTACTAAAGTGCGTTTTGGTTTTTTGGCACCTTTTCATTTATCGGTTTTAGGAATGAAAATATATATATTCATTTATATGGGAAAATTGCACACTTATAGGGGTATACCCTATAAACGGCTAATTTTTCGCAAATGACAGTCGTACAGTTAGATTCGTAGGGCATTTATTTACTAAAGTGCGTTTTGGTTTTTTTGGCACCTTTTCATTTATCGGTTTTAGGAATGAAAATATATATATTCATTTATATGGGAAAATTGCACACTTATAGGGGTATACCCTATAAACGGCTAATTTTTCGCAAATGACAGTCGTACAGTTAGATTCGTAGGGCATTTATTTACTAAAGTGCGTTTTGGTTTTTTTGGCACCTTTTCATTTATCGGTTTTAGGAATGAAAATATATATATTCATTTATATGGGAAAATTGCACACTTATAGGGGTATACCCTATAAACGGCTAATTTTTCGCAAATGACAGTCGTACAGTTAGATTCGTAGGGCATTTATTTACTAAAGTGCGTTTTGGTTTTTTTGGCACCTTTTCATTTATCGGTTTTAGGAATGAAAATATATATATTCATTTATATGGGAAAATTGCACACTTATAGGGGTATACCCTATAAACGGCTAATTTTTCGCAAATGACAGTCGTACAGTTAGATTCGTAGGGCATTTATTTACTAAAGTGCGTTTTGGTTTTTTTGGCACCTTTTCATTTATCGGTTTTAGGAATGAAAATATATATATTCATTTATATGGGAAAATTGCACACTTATAGGGGTATACCCTATAAACGGCTAATTTTTCGCAAATGACAGTCGTACAGTTAGATTCGTAGGGCATTTATTTACTAAAGTGCGTTTTGGTTTTTTTGGCACCTTTTCATTTATCGGTTTTAGGAATGAAAATATATATATTCATTTATATGGGAAAATTGCACACTTATAGGGGTATACCCTATAAACGGCTAATTTTTCGCAAATGACAGTCGTACAGTTAGATTCGTAGGGCATTTATTTACTAAAGTGCGTTTTGGTTTTTTTGGCACCTTTTCATTTATCGGTTTTAGGAATGAAAATATATATATTCATTTATATGGGAAAATTGCACACTTATAGGGGTATACCCTATAAACGGCTAATTTTTCGCAAATGACAGTCGTACAGTTAGATTCGTAGGGCATTTATTTACTAAAGTGCGTTTTGGTTTTTTTGGCACCTTTTCATTTATCGGTTTTAGGAATGAAAATATATATATTCATTTATATGGGAAAATTGCACACTTATAGGGGTATACCCTATAAACGGCTAATTTTTCGCAAATGACAGTCGTACAGTTAGATTCGTAGGGCATTTATTTACTAAAGTGCGTTTTGGTTTTTTTGGCACCTTTTCATTTATCGGTTTTAGGAATGAAAATATATATATTCATTTATATGGGAAAATTGCACACTTATAGGGGTATACCCTATAAACGGCTAATTTTTCGCAAACGACAGTCGTACAGTTAGATTCGTAGGGCATTTATTTACTAAAGTGCGTTTTGGTTTTTTTGGCACCTTTTCATTTATCGGTTTTAGGAATGAAAATATATATATTATTTATATGGGAAAATTGCACACTTATAGGGGTATACCCTATAAACGGCTAATTTTTCGCAAATGACAGTCGTACAGTTAGATTCGTAGGGCATTTATTTACTAAAGTGCGTTTTGGTTTTTTTGGCACCTTTTCATTTATCGGTTTTAGGAATGAAAATATATATATTCATTTATATGGGAAAATTGCACACTTATAGGGGTATACCCTATAAACGGCTAATTTTTCGCAAATGACAGTCGTACAGTTAGATTCGTAGGGCATTTATTTACTAAAGTGCGTTTTGGTTTTTTTTGGCACCTTTTCATTTATCGGTTTTAGGAATGAAAATATATATATTCATTTATATGGGAAAATTGCACACTTATAGGGGTATACCCTATAAACGGCTAATTTTTCGCAAATGACAGTCGTACAGTTAGATTCGTAGGGCATTTATTTACTAAAGTGCGTTTTGGTTTTTTTGGCACCTTTTCATTTATCGGTTTTAGGAATGAAAATATATATATTCATTTATATGGGAAAATTGCACACTTATAGGGGTATACCCTATAAACGGCTAATTTTTCGCAAATGACAGTCGTACAGTTAGATTCGTAGGGCATTTATTTACTAAAGTGCGTTTTGGTTTTTTTGGCACCTTTTCATTTATCGGTTTTAGGAATGAAAATATATATATTCATTTATATGGGAAAATTGCACACTTATAGGGGTATACCCTATAAACGGCTAATTTTTCGCAAATGACAGTCGTACAGTTAGATTCGTAGGGCATTTATTTACTAAAGTGCGTTTTGGTTTTTTTGGCACCTTTTCATTTATCGGTTTTAGGAATGAAAATATATATATTCATTTATATGGGAAAATTGCACACTTATAGGGGTATACCCTATAAACGGCTAATTTTTCGCAAATGACAGTCGTACAGTTAGATTCGTAGGGCATTTATTTACTAAAGTGCGTTTTGGTTTTTTTGGCACCTTTTCATTTATCGGTTTTAGGAATGAAAATATATATATTCATTTATATGGGAAAATTGCACACTTATAGGGGTATACCCTATAAACGGCTAATTTTTCGCAAATGACAGTCGTACAGTTAGATTCGTAGGGCATTTATTTACTAAAGTGCGTTTTGGTTTTTTTGGCACCTTTTCATTTATCGGTTTTAGGAATGAAAATATATATATTCATTTATATGGGAAAATTGCACACTTATAGGGGTATACCCTATAAACGGCTAATTTTTCGCAAATGACAGTCGTACAGTTAGATTCGTAGGGCATTTATTTACTAAAGTGCGTTTTGGTTTTTTTGGCACCTTTTCATTTATCGGTTTTAGGAATGAAAATATATATATTATTTATATGGGAAAATTGCACACTTATAGGGGTATACCCTATAAACGGCTAATTTTTCGCAAATGACAGTCGTACAGTTAGATTCGTAGGGCATTTATTTACTAAAGTGCGTTTTGGTTTTTTTGGCACCTTTTCATTTATCGGTTTTAGGAATGAAAATATATATATTCATTTATATGGGAAAATTGCACACTTATAGGGGTATACCCTATAAACGGCTAATTTTTCGCAAATGACAGTCGTACAGTTAGATTCGTAGGGCATTTATTTACTAAAGTGCGTTTTGGTTTTTTTGGCACCTTTTCATTTATCGGTTTTAGGAATGAAAATATATATATTCATTTATATGGGAAAATTGCACACTTATAGGGGTATACCCTATAAACGGCTAATTTTTCGCAAATGACAGTCGTACAGTTAGATTCGTAGGGCATTTATTTACTAAAGTGCGTTTTGGTTTTTTTGGCACCTTTTCATTTATCGGTTTTAGGAATGAAAATATATATATTCATTTATATGGGAAAATTGCACACTTATAGGGGTATACCCTATAAACGGCTAATTTTTCGCAAATGACAGTCGTACAGTTAGATTCGTAGGGCATTTATTTACTAAAGTGCGTTTTGGTTTTTTTGGCACCTTTTCATTTATCGGTTTTAGGAATGAAAATATATATATTCATTTATATGGGAAAATTGCACACTTATAGGGGTATACCCTATAAACGGCTAATTTTTCGCAAATGACAGTCGTACAGTTAGATTCGTAGGGCATTTATTTACTAAAGTGCGTTTTGGTTTTTTTGGCACCTTTTCATTTATCGGTTTTAGGAATGAAAATATATATATTCATTTATATGGGAAAATTGCACACTTATAGGGGTATACCCTATAAACGGCTAATTTTTCGCAAATGACAGTCGTACAGTTAGATTCGTAGGGCATTTATTTACTAAAGTGCGTTTTGGTTTTTTTGGCACCTTTTCATTTATCGGTTTTAGGAATGAAAATATATATATTCATTTATATGGGAAAATTGCACACTTATAGGGGTATACCCTATAAACGGCTAATTTTTCGCAAATGACAGTCGTACAGTTAGATTCGTAGGGCATTTATTTACTAAAGTGCGTTTTGGTTTTTTTGGCACCTTTTCATTTATCGGTTTTAGGAATGAAAATATATATATTCATTTATATGGGAAAATTGCACACTTATAGGGGTATACCCTATAAACGGCTAATTTTTCGCAAATGACAGTCGTACAGTTAGATTCGTAGGGCATTTATTTACTAAAGTGCGTTTTGGTTTTTTTGGCACCTTTTCATTTATCGGTTTTAGGAATGAAAATATATATATTCATTTATATGGGAAAATTGCACACTTATAGGGGTATACCCTATAAACGGCTAATTTTTCGCAAATGACAGTCGTACAGTTAGATTCGTAGGGCATTTATTTACTAAAGTGCGTTTTGGTTTTTTTGGCACCTTTTCATTTATCGGTTTTAGGAATGAAAATATATATATTCATTTATATGGGAAAATTGCACACTTATAGGGGTATACCCTATAAACGGCTAATTTTTCGCAAATGACAGTCGTACAGTTAGATTCGTAGGGCATTTATTTACTAAAGTGCGTTTTGGTTTTTTTGGCACCTTTTCATTTATCGGTTTTAGGAATGAAAATATATATATTCATTTATATGGGAAAATTGCACACTTATAGGGGTATACCCTATAAACGGCTAATTTTTCGCAAATGACAGTCGTACAGTTAGATTCGTAGGGCATTTATTTACTAACGTGCGTTTTGGTTTTTTTGGCACCTTTTCATTTATCGGTTTTAGGAATGAAAATATATACATACGTATGGATATCTTTATTTACCTAATGTTTTACATGCAAATAATTTTGATTTTCTTTACTTGGATATTATTTCATCCATAAACATTTTTTATTGTAATACATTTTTAATTACACTTATAATGTTTTATCAATACATTAAAATCTTATATTTAAATCCTTTTAGTCAAATAACTTCTTAACATGAGAACGTTGGTAATTTTCATTTTGTTCACATATCGGTTGGCTGAAAACAAAGTGGAAATGAAATAAATTACTTACTACTACGATTTTTGGTTGAAAAATTATGTATATTAATACTTTTTTTCATACATACCAAATTTATCAACCATGTGCAAAAGTATGTTATTTTTGTTTTTTTTCGGTATGATTTCTTCACTTGCGTGATTTATATAGAAATTATTTTTGGCAAAAGTACGAAATAAACATATATGTGCAACTGTGGCAAATAAGTTACTAAATTTATATATGTACATTGTAGCCACATAAATTTTTTTGATAAGTTACCTAAGCATTTGACAGGCTTTTCGTTGAATTTTTGACATAAGCTAAAGCTAGTTTATGCCAACTTATACAACTGTGCAAATACATTAAATTATATGTGGTAAACTATAATGTGATTAAGATAACTTTTCGTCAAGTTTCGTTAAATTTCATTTCTTTATGCAAGGTACGAAACTGATCGCACTTTCCGTACGGAAACAGCTGATTGTGCTTTGGTTTATACATTAATAAAGAAATTTTCTAATTAAGACCTAAATTGTTAAATTTTTTAGTTTTAAATTCAATAAAAATGTAAAAAAAAACAACATATTTCTTTATGGCCAATTTTTTACAATTATAATATATTTAAATTAAATGTGTATTTATACACACATATGTATACCATATAAACGATGAACATCGTTGCATTTTTTAGTACGGTTGGCCACAAACACAAAACAGAAAATAATTTGTAATATTTTTTTTTACATTTTCTTAGAACATAAACCAAAATATGTAAATGTGTTTCTTTAAAGCCTTTTAGTTTTAAAATTTTGTTGATTTATATAGAAATTATTTTTGGCAAAAGTACGAAATAAACATAAATGTGCAACTGTGGCAAATAAGTTACAAAATTTATATATGTACATTGTAGCCACATAAATTTCTTTGATAAGTTACCTAAGCATTTGACAGGCTTTTCGTTGAATTTTTGACATAAGCTAAAGCTAGCTTATGCACATTATAGTTGGGCCTTAACTTTTCTGCACAATTGAGAGATTTTATTTCTCTCTCGCTCTCAGCTAAAAAAAGTTTGTTATTTTCTAGCACGTTTCGATTTTCGTTCTTCGCTTCGTATTATGAGTTGGTAGCACTGTCGAAATTGCGTTGTGCATGAAATATCAATCGAACACAATATTTCTTTCGATGGTTTGTGTCAGTTTGTAAGACTTATTGAATATTTATATATTTGTAAATTTTTTGTTATTTTTTTTTTTAAATGGTGGCAATAAATTATTTTAATTACATGCAGGTCTAAGGTTATCTTAATTCCGTCATAGGCACTTTAAATCCTAATTACTTTAATGCTTCGTTTACAAATTAGTAAAACAATATTTTTTCAGAGTGACAGCTGCTAAACATGTACTATGGATTATTGATCCAATTGAGTAAAAATCGAATGTGCGCCATAAGACCAAACGAAAATTCGTTCGATCGGCTTTTTTTACAGTCTGCAGACCAGAGAACTGCAAGAGTGTCTGTTTTTAATACTCTAAGTATACTCATCTTAAATGCGGTTGCGGTGTGATCGCCACCGCATTTCTTAAGTCCGAGTATTTACTATACCCATTCCATTTGAGTATAAGTGTCTACCATACTCAAGTAAAATGTTTGCGATGCTGGCTTTACTTTATTCGTACTCATCCTCACAACAAACACCAAGAGAGAGATTTTAACGTGTGTAGTGAGAGGAAAACAGAGTTATCAGAATTATTAAATCAAACACAATATTAAAAGTCGCCAATGTCTAAATTAGCTAACATACATACTTCTTTGAAATTATGTAAGTTTATTTAATATGTAACAGAAAATAAATTTAATAGAACCTGTAAAATTCGCCATATTTTCATTTATTAAAAACACAACAAAAGTTTACTAATTACTCAAGAATAGTTCATTGTTTATTATATTACGTTTTTGTTAGGGATTTTTTTAAGTCACGCAGGAGAGAAATTAAAAATTTTATTCGTTAAGCAAATAGATTTTTAAAATTAATAAATAGGTATAAAAGCAATAATTATATATAACAAAATAAAATATGTAAACTAAAAACTATGTTTTATTTATTATTATTTATGAGGACTATGTCTATTCAGTCAATGCAATATTACATCAGCGTATATACAGTTTTGTTTTGTTAAAACTAAAGAAATTAAGTAATTTTCCTTATATTCACGGATTCATTTTATCATTTTGTTTTCCTAAATACCGTTAGTAGCACGTTTATGACAACAAGGCGCATAAACTGAAAATAATTGTGCATAAAAAACCAACAAAATAAGTTTACCTGCTTTAAATAGTGTACAAAACCCGTGCCTTTAAGCGGTTTTTATTGCATTTTATTCATTAAATATGTGTTGTATTTCATACCTATGAAAACGGTTGTTGTCTGTTTTTCTGCTTATAATGTTTAAGCAATAGATTTGATCAATTTTTTTTTATTGTTTATAAATAGATCTGCATACAATGCAGTATTTCATAAAACGGCAGTAAAAAACTTTAATAGGGTAAAAATGTGGCAACGTTGCTTACAAATAAAGAGAATTAAAAAATTCTCGCGTACGAGTATAAACAATACTTAAAATTCTGATTGCGATATTTTTGATACTCGTTTTTACAAGAATGGGTAAAATAAACACCGCAAGTTTTTATTGCGGTGTTTAAAATACTCGAGTATGAAAAGTATAGAGTAAGTATAGAGTAAGTATGCGGTGTACTCATGAGTTGCGGTGTACTCGTGCAGTTCTCTGCTGCAGACTACAGTCGAAGGTCGAAAGTTGCTCTTTTATTCATTTCGTGAACATATTGTTTGGTATTTTTGTTGAATAACATTGATTTATAGTTGCAATATAATGCCATGTTACTTTAATTTTATATTTGAAGTTAATTATATACAAATTAATTAATTAAACAAATTAATATGCATATATTTATAAGTATTTAAAGTGATTTAATATATGAAAAAAGTATCATACATATGTTAGATGTTATCGGGCATGTCAGATAACTCAATTCCGATCGAAATTGTTTTTAATTCCGTAAATTTGTTCTTCAAAAAACGAAAATTTAAAAAAAATACTTCGGTATAAAACCACTTTTTAATATCAAAGTGGAATTTAGTTTCTTTAAAATTTTTTTATTTGCAAGTTTTATGCTATGTTTCCACGGCGCCAAATATTCTTGCTTCGCTCTCTTTTCATGATTCACAGCTCAATCACGACCGAACCAACGTGCTTCGCCATATAAAATCTTGAGAGCGAAGCATTTTGTTTTGAGACGATTCAGCTTAAATCTACTTGCGAAGCATGAAAAATTTCTGTCTTCCCTAATTTTTATCGCAAGTTTATCTGAACTAGCTGTATATAAATGTAAACAAATAAAGTAAACCAATATTAAAAGTGCTGTGTGAATATGTGTTAATATAAAAACAAATAATATTATAATTTAAAATTTTTTAATTATAAACACTAAAATTGAAACGAAAAACAAAATTTTAGAACAGAAGTCAATGTGAAGCATGTAGTATTTGTCATGGAAACGGCATGCTTCGCAATCATGATTCAGAGAGCGAAGCAGGTGTTTCACATTGCCGTGTAAACATGCTATTAAATTTACTTTTGTTATGTGGCCTTGTTTAGACTAGCATTATTGTTTACTTTGGTGTGCGCAATATTTCCACATTTAAATTTAAGAGCATGTATTTAGCAATTTTTTGAACAAAAAAAATCGATGGGAATCTAAAGAAGGTAAAACAAACTCGATCGGAATCGTTACTACGGAGGCGAAACCATTCCGATAAGAATGTGTGACGTGTCTGTATGTATACACATAGACAAAAAAAAAAAAAAAAAAACAAGCAGTTAACTATGCAAACCATTTTATGTTTAATTTAAAGTGATTAAAAAAACAATAATTTTAATTAAATTAATTTTAAATTTAGCATTTATATTTAAGTTAATTACATATTGAACTGTACAAGGCATCTAATCATAAGAACAACAGAAGCATTAAACAAGTGTGAGTAAATCTAATTTAGTGAAGTAACTACAATTAAAAAAGCAAATAGTGGAGTGACGGAGACTTAAGCCTGGTACTCTGTTCAGTTTTTCATGCGGAATGCTGTCAAACTGCATATATAAAAAATTTGTATGAAAAAGTCATGGAAAAATGTTGCAGAAGTAGTACTCTGTTTTTACTGTGGAAAACATATGAAATGTTTCTGGCAACATTTTATCCAAGCTGTGAAATAAAGCAAGTAGGCATTATTTCATGCGGAATTTTTTATACAACAGCTGATCGTATATCTTTTGCTTACATTTTTGTAACAATGATACCACACTTTAAATGTCAAATATTCCACATGAAATATTCAATGTTGCCCCACAATTTTCACAAATTTAAACAGAGTACCAGGCTTTAAAAAGAAAAAAAATTGGCACTGCATACATACATTAGCGTATTTAAATTTTCTGTAGCTGATCTTTTGCCTTGACAAACTTAATTTTAACACTAACAAGGACGGACGGACAGACGGATATTGCTCAATCGACTACGCTATGTATAAGAAGTCAGAACATATACATTTAATGGGGTCGAAAACAGATATTGTAGAAATTACAAACGAAATGCCAAACTTAGTTATACCCTTTTCCCAGTTTTTTAAGAGAAGTATAAAAATGTGTGTTCGAATATACATTACCAGACATAAAATTAGTAAGACATATAAAGATAACTTTTGGATTGTTTGTGTGTGTAAACACGCTGTTAACAAACAACCCCAGGTAAACAAATTATTGAAAATTTTTTAAATACGGCAACTAAAAAAGTTATTGATCCTTTATTTAAACCCAGATAGTACATTAAGATTCCTGCCTAGGACGAACGGTGTTCTGAGGAGAATTCGGAACACAATCGAATTATAAATAAAAAAAAACTACTGGAATTTTTAATGCTGTCCTCGACTACTCGGAATTTAATCACTGTGTAAGTTCTTATTCCAATTAAAAAGTTTTATTGCTGTTTAACCATTGCTTTATAAAAACAATAAACTTAAAAAAATGGTTAATATGAATGTAAGTATAAAATCTGCGGTCGATATGAGTCTGAACTTTTTTTTTATAAAACTACGAGGATATTGCATCTACGATTAGTTAATATTGATATTGTTGAAAAGCTTATGAAGATATCTTTCCATTGAGATCAATACACTATTCAAGTACTCGGAATATTTCTCCGTGGCTGTGCGTATTTATTTTTTCTGTGGTATGAACAACAACTGCTTCGCTAAATAAAGGTTCTTATGTTCTATGGTATAATCAACACCGGCTTTGATTAGTTTTCCTGCATGTTAAATGTATTTGCATATACTACATATGTACATACATCCAAAAGTGGGCTTTTTTAAACACATTTAAATTTAGTGTATATACATATGTATGTACTTATTTGTGTAAATTTTACAATATGCAAGTTCCATTTTCGAAATATAAAAAACAATTAAAAAAGAACAGCGATTTCAATTTTTCGCGGTGGAAAAAAAGTTTTAACTACGAACCTAATGCATTGAAGTTTTGCATATGCGATTTTAGTTTTTAATTAAAGTGATATGTTACTCCCCATAAATGTTACTCTTGTCTTAAATCTACTGGCAATACTCCAAAAAAAAATAAGTAAAAAGTATAGAGGTTGAAAAATGCAATTACAAGCAAAAAAAAAAAAAAAAAAATGTACAGTGAAACATTTCGGGACAACTTTTAGATTTAAAACTGTAAAAAACTTCCGCGTATTATCTGTGGCAATAAGGTAAAAGTTCTTAAGTCTGATTTTTAAGTTTTTCAGAAAACAATTTTAATCTATAAAATTAATTTTAAAACAAGTAAGAGTGCTATATTCGGCAATGCCGAATCTTACCTTCACCGTCTATGTAAATCCAGTTTAGTGAAGTAACTCCAATCAAGCAAATATTGGGGTGACAGAATTAAAAAGTAAAAAAAAATGTTGGTTTTGCATATACATACATATCCATAAAAATGTTATGAATGTGAAAGTAAATTTGGTATATAGATACCTTGAGATCCGAGAACGGACGTAGGATAGTTTTGTTTCAGAATTTGGCCTATAAAGGGGGAAAAGGGGGTATACCAATTTTTATATGAAGGTAGGAAATTATTTACTTGAAGTGTACTTATTTTAAGCCTAGCAGTCAATTTTAACTGTTTATCCTCCGCGGGCAAAGTCGCAGACACAAAGCTAGTATACAATAAATTATATAAAAATTTTCATAAAAATGACATCGGCTCTTAATAGGTTAAGCATTTTAGTATTTCCTTAAATATCTCTTCAAAAGCTTTAGAATGATATCTATATATGAAAAATTTAAAAATTTCAGAGGCGTTAATTTTTTTACTTACGTTTTTTTCTTATTTTTTAATTCTCTACCGACCCATATATTTATTTTTTTTATTGGAGTTACTTTATTGTTCCAAGTGACATGAAAAAAATTTGAGGTGGGCGTGGTGTTTTGCCTGCTGTCTCGAAGATCATCGACCGATCATGCTGATTTCCAATAGCAACTCTTTCTACACTATTTGATCGATTGACATATTTTTTTTTGTGAAATCAAGTTTTCCGAGGCACAATACTAAAACGGGCAGAAGGACGGACATCGCTCAATCGATTTCGCAATGCATAAGAAGTCAGAATATAAATATATACTTTATGGGGTCGGAAATGGATATTGTAGAAATTTTTTTTATTTATTTAAATAAGGAGTATTTATAATACTTTAAATATATCGTGATATAAAACATGTTAGCACTGATCCTTAATGAAAAAAACTTCCCTCCTTTTAAATAACTTCATATTTTCTTCGTTTTTTATATTATTATTTTATATTATTAACAAACACGTGGCTTGAAAATGATGTTATCACATCGAAAGCGCTCGCCAAACGTACGAAGTACACAGCCAGAGGCGACGGTTTTTACCGAAAATTAAAACAATAAATTAATATATACTGCCGGAATGAATCCAATTAATTTAATACCGTTTTTTATATTGTTTGGCATCCTGTTGTAAAGCTTCTGTCCCTTGCAAAAAAGCGATTTTTGCATAAAACGTTGATTCTACCATTAGCAATCTGAAGTCCTTAGTATTCCTTAGGTTATATGGTTGAACATTTCCCACGTATCTAAGTTGTTTATTTAAATACTCTGGTGCTTTTCCTAACCTATGTTGGTAATTGTATTAAGTTCCATTCTTTGTTGTAAAGCCATTTTAACGAATTCAATTCAACATTTTTAAATTGAGCGCATTGCCCTGTTTTGAAGCTTTTGTAGTCTCGATGTTTGTTGATTTGTGTAACATGTGTATATAAAGTATTATTCTATATGTCCATGGCGAAAAAATACAGGTGAACGCACGGGCGAAAAAGCCCATCAGCTGTATACATTACAGTTGTCAAAAAAATTTGTCAAAAATAAATAATTTGTTAAATTTTTTTTAATATAATTTTTTTTTTGATTGCTAATAGAAAAAAAAAACAATTGAAATTCCTAGAGAAAACTACCACAACATGGAACCGTATTTGCAGTTCCTGATGTGTATAATCAAAATATGCGTAAAAAGATAGTGAAATTATTGTTAACACATTTATAATTCCTTGGTTTTTTTGTGGAAGATTATGTTAGTCTTCAAATGGTCAACGTGCAAGAATGGAACGATGCATGTGATTTGGGCAACTAGTGGTACAAAAGAATTATGATCACTTTTCCTGTATTTTAATTTTTATGTAACTTAATTTTTATAATTTTCTTATTCTGATAATTACAACCACTTTTTTTAGCAAATATATTTTTTTATTTTGTTTGTTTTTTTACAATATTTTTTTGACAACATACATAATTTTGTAGCAACAAAATGCCTGTTGTTTTTTGTGTTGTTGGATTGTTGTAGCCGTGCGGTTACCTGTATTAATTCGCCTTGTATATGTCGTAGTACTTACTGTGTGTATTTCAAAATAAAATGGCAAGCCATGACATTTTTGCTGTCAAAGCTTGGGTGAAATCGACTGGCACTACTGAATAATTTAAAAGAAAAAAGCAAAGAACATTGAATAGAAGGAAGTAGTAGTGGCGAGATCGAGATTGCCTCGTTTTAAATTTTCAAAATAATTCAAACAATTAAATTTTCAAATTAAAATAAAAATTAATAATGTGTGTGGAGATAAATACGTCAAGTTAAATACGTTTTTTAAAAAATGTGGCATGCGATAATTTTTTTCTCCACAGTACAATTTGTATAGTAAATTCCGGAATTTTTTAACGAATACGATTACAGCTACAAAACCCTACGATCTCGGAGAATCAAACCTATTGGGAAATCAAGGGCACATATAGAGCTATTAATCTGTAAACACAGTTTATTCAAATTGAATTTGAGAAATTTTTTATAAGACGCGGAAAATTGACTTAGTGCAATTTTCTCATATACGATGAGTTCTGTTAGGGATTTTGTCAATGTGGCCAAACCCTTCGATCTCGCGGAATTACACCTATTGGGAAATCAAGAGCACATATAGAGCTATTAATCTGTAAACGCAGTTTATTCAAATTGAATTTGAGAAATTTTTTCTAAGACGCGGAAAATTGACTTAGTGCAATTTTCTCATATACGATGAGTTCTGTGAGGGATTTTGTCAATGTGGCCAAACCCTTCGATCTCGCGGGATTACACCTATTGGGAAATCAAGAGCACATATAGAGCTATTAATCTGTAAACACAGTTTAGTCAAATTGAATTTGAGAAATTTTTTATAAGACGTGGAAAATTGACTTAGTGCAATTTTCTCATATACGATGAGTTCTGTGAGGGATTTTGTCAATGTGGCCAAACCCTTCGATCTCGCGGAATTACACCTATTGGGAAATCAAGAGCACACATAGAGCTATTAATCTGTAAACACAGTTTATTCAAATTGAATTTGAGAAATTTTTTATAAGACGCGGAAAATTGACTTAGTGCAATTTTCTCATATACGATGAGTTCTGTGAGGGATTTTGTCAATGTGGCCAAACCCTTCGATCTCGCGAATTAACACCTATTGGGAAATCAAGAGCACATATAGAGCTATTAATCTGTAAACACAGTTTATTCAAATTGAATTTGAGAAATTTTTTATAAGACGCGGAAAATTGACTTAGTGCAATTTTCTCATATACGATGAGTTCTGTGAGGGATTTTGTCAATGTGGCCAAACCCTTCGATCTCGCGGAATTACACCTATTGGGAAATCAAGAGCACATATAGAGCTATTAATCTGTAAACGCAGTTTATTCAAATTGAATTTGAGAAATTTTTTATAAGACGCGGAAAATTGACTTAGTGCAATTTTCTCATATAAGATGAGTTCTGTGAGGGATTTTGTCAATGTGGCCAAACCCTTCGATCTCGCGGGATTACACCTATTGGGAAATCAAGAGCACATATAGAGCTATTAATCTGTAAACACAGTTTAGTCAAATTGAATTTGAGAAATTTTTTATAAGACGTGGAAAATTGACTTAGTGCAATTTTCTCATATACGATGAGTTCTGTGAGGGATTTTGTCAATGTGGCCAAACCCTTCGATCTCGCGGAATTGCACCTATTGGGAAATCAAGGGCACATATAGAGCTATTAATCTGTAGACACAGTTTAGTCAAATTGAATTTGAGAAATTTTTTATAAGACGCGGAAAATTGACTTAGTGCAATTTTCTCATATACGATGAGTTCTGTGAGGGATTTTGTCAATGTGGCCAAACCCTTCGATCTCGCGGAATTACACCTATTGGGAAATCAAGAGCACATATAGAGCTATTAATCTGTAAACAAAGTTTAGTTAAATTGAATTTGAGAAATTTTTTGTGAGACGCGGAAAATTGACTTAGTGTAATTTTCTCATACGCGATGAGTTCTGTGAGGGATTTTGTCAATGTGGCCAAACCCTTCGATCTCACGGAATTACACCTATTGGGAAATCAAGAGCACATATAGAGCTATTAATCTGTAGACACAGTTTAGTCAAATTGAATTTGAGAAATTTTTTATAAGACGCGGAAAATTGACTTAGTGCAATTTTCTCATATACGATGAGTTCTGTGAGGGATTTTGTCAATGTGGCCAAACCCTTCGATCTCGCGGAATTACACCTATTGGGAAATCAAGAGCACATATAGAGCTATTAATCTGTAAACAAAGTTTAGTTAAATTGAATTTGAGAAATTTTTTGTGAGACGCGGAAAATTGACTTAGTGTAATTTTCTCATACGCGATGAGTTCTGTGAGGGATTTTGTCAATGTGGCCAAACCCTTCGATCTCGCGGAATTACACCTATTGGGAAATTAAGAGCACATATAGAGCTATTAATCTGCAAACACAGTTTATTCAAATTGAATTTGAGAAATTTTTTATAAGACGCGGAAAATTGACTTAGTGCAATTTTCTCATATACGATGAGTTCTGTGAGGGATTTTGTCAATGTGGCCAAACCCTTCGATCTCGCGGAATTACACCTATTAGGAAATCAAGAGCACATATAGAGCTATTAATCTGTAAACACAGTTTATTCAAATTGAATTTGAGAAATTTTTTATAGGACGCGGAAAATTGACTTAGTGCAATTTTCTTATATACGATGAGTTCTGTGAGGGATTTTGTCAGTGTGGCCAAACCCTTCGATCTCACGGAATTACACCTATTGGGAAATCAAGAGCACATATAGAGAAAATTGCACTAAGTCAATTTTCCGCGTCTTATAAAAAATTTCTCAAATTCAATTTGAATAAACTGTGTTTACAGATTAATAGCTCTATATGTGCTCTTGATTTCCCAATAGGTGTAATTCCGCGAGATCGAAGGGTTTGGCCACATTGACAAAATCCCTCACAGAACTCATCGTATATGAGAATATTGCACTAAGTCAATTTTCCGCGTCTTATAAAAAATTTCTCAAATTGAATTAGACTAAACTGTGTTTACAGATTAATAGCGCTATATGTGCTCTTGATTTTCCAATAGATTTAATTCCGCGAGATCGAAGGGTTTGGCCACATTGACAAAATCCCTCACAGAACTCATCGTATATGAGAAAATTGCACTAAGTCAATTTTCCGCGTCTTATAAAAAATTTCTCAAATTCAATTTGAATAAACTGTGTTTACAGATTAATAGCTCTATATGTGCCCTTGATTTCGCAATAGGTTTGATTCTCCGAGATCGTAGGGTTTTGTGGCTGTAATCGTATTTGTTAAAAAAGTCCGGAATTTACTATACAAATTGTACTGTATGTATGGGAGAAAAAATTTATCGCATGCTACATTTTTAAAAAAACGTATTTAACTTGACGTATTTATCTTCACACACATTCATATGCACGAACTTCTCTATTTACTTCTTGCTACACACAGTATACGACAGTATTTTATTTTGTTGTAATACAAGAAATATGTTTGCAACCCATTGGAAAAGGGTGTGTTTGATGTTTAAATACATTTGTGCAGTCCTTTAGCTCGAACGGTTGTTTATATCTAATCTCCTTACAATATCACATTAATTATAATTATTGCATTAATTTTATTCTTTTATCTCAATAACGCTCCAAGCCTTTTTCCAATATGTTCATATTAAGCGTTATGATGATCTAATTGAACGCTATTTGTTGCAAAGGGTTTTGTCATGGTCTTTATACATGATTGTTATTTATTATAGTCAAGCTGCGTTCACATTACAAGTACGTCATATATAAATTTAGGTTTAAAACGATACACATAGTATGAACCTCATGTTTGTTATTCATTTTTTCAATAACATATTTTAGTTTTTGTTTTAGAGCAAGCTTTATTTTGATGTGTGGAGCATTTATTAAAAAAAAAATTCGCACGATATTTTCCATGATTAAATTGAGGAAGACATTTCATTTTAAAAATATAGTATCAGTAGCATTAAATTCTAAACGAAGTAAGTAGAAAGTAATAACTAGTAAACCGTTTTCAAATCACGTGATTTCGGTATAATTTGATCACAAAACACTTTTTGTGTGATTTGAAATCACTTTGACAAAAAGGTGATTTTCAGAACAGGCCTGATAAATAATAAAAATATGTATTCTTATATGCATATATGGTTCATAATATAAATCTCTTTACAAGTATGTTTATTTGTGCGCTTACCACGGCTGAACCGATTTTAATAAATATAAAAAATATGTCTTTAGGTGGGATCACATGATTGTAGCAATGCACCAAATACAGCCTTATATTATGTCCCCATCGAGAGCGATATTGTTGCTAATTTTGCCCAATAAAATACAATTCTGTTGCTCCAATCGTGTGACTGGCCAATAAGAAACTATGTGACAATAGAAGTTAACAATATGAGCCAATTTACGTTTTTGTAAATAACTTCCTTTTGTATGTGCTCATAATTTTTTTTGTAAGTGCTAATTGTTTAATTTTATTTCCTATTTTAATTATACAGACCAATTATAAACAAAAATTATCGTGCCAGCTCTTTTACTTTTCCTTTTTCTCCAATTATAAATTTTTCCCCTTTTGATTGACTGCGGAAAGTGAAAAAAATTCGAGGGAATAAAGTAGGTATTATAAATTATAAAATAAAAATTGTATGAAAATAAACAAAAAATTTCCCTTCAAATTACGATAATACCACTTTTTTATAACTTTATTTCCACGGAATTCATAATTGGAGGAAAATTCTCGAGAAAAATTTTTTCCGTGGGAAAGAAATTCCGTGAGAATATTCATAATTAGGCTGATAAATTCCAGTTGTAATCAGTGAACTTATCCTGTGAAAGAACACCATTTTTACACTTATTTATTTCTTTTGTTCATTTTTTGTATATGTAATATACAAAGCTGAAGCATTTTTTCGTTTTAAAGAATAAGCTGATTATTATAATTATAATTCACAACCGTGTGACTACGCTGCGGCAATTACTGCTTGCAAATTGATTTTTGCCATTTTGTACACAATTTGTAAATCATGTGACTGAAGAAAATATCATTGGGACAACTTCATTAATATGTCGAAATTTAGTACAGTTTAAAATGGGTTAAATTGTTGAGGATGAAATGGGGGCGAGGCGGCATTCTTATATTCATACACCTATTATAACGAAAGTTAACAAAATTTTTAAAGTGTTAAATGGACTAGGATTATTTATCCATAGTTATTTCACATTTAACAAATGGAACGTAGTTATCATTCGTAGAATTTTGGTTTGAAGGCTTTGAATTTTCTCAATATTGGAAGCAGAGGCCCCATCACTGAATATCATAGCACCATATTGGCTTTAAGATTGAATTGTAGAGTAAAAGCTTGCAATTGAGCCGAAGGACGGAGTTTCTACCAATTGTTTATAAAAGAGTTTTGTGATATATTATGTTTTGTACATGTTTGCGCGGGAATATTTTTAAGTGATGTTGTTTCTGTAATCATAAGTTCATCTTGAGTAAGTTCTTGCATATTGTTGTTTTTGTTGACAAATATTTCATTTGCTTCAGCAGATTTATTTTTCTTGATTTTGTTTAAAAATTTTGTGCATGTTGTATCCATCTGTTTGTTGTTAAACGTAATAACACCGCTTTAAAAATTTTACACTGTTTTCTTAGAGTTACTATTGGTTCTGTATTTTTGCTTTTATTTAATTAATTATATTGAATAGCTGATAGCACTGCTTTTGCTACTTTGTTAGATTGTAAATTTAAGTTATTTTTTTAATGTTTGTTCTCTATAGTTTCAAGCTTAAATAAAAGTCTATTTTTTAACATACTTTTTTTTGGGGTTTCGTTGGCGGTTTTTTCCAACATAATCAGGGAAATTTTTTATTAAATCTGGAAACATTATAAATACAAAAGATAATCTTTGTAAATAACAACAATAATCTTAACGTTAAAATTAATTTACTAACACATATTCTTTTCTCGTCAAATTAACATTATTTTTATCACAGTTTTGTTTTGTAAAAGTTGGACAATAATACACAAAACTTAAATTAATCAAAAAGAATGTAAAATAAACTTAAAATAATATATCACAGTAAAAAAATTTTTAGCTTAGTGGATCACAGTTTTTTTTATACTAATGCTATGGTGTAATTTGGTGTTATCTTTATCCTTTTTTTGTATTAATTGCCATTTTTGGTTTTTGTTGAATTCTCAAGTTCTCCAACGTATTTCTCTTATTTTCCTTTTTCTCTTTATCTAAAATTTGTGCATGTTCAAAATTTGGTATGTGGTTGTTTTCTATACAGTGTTGTGCAAGTGCTGTTGACTGTTTTCCTTTTTTAATGTCAGCTTTATGTTCGTCTATTCTCATGCCTAAACTTCTCTTCGTTGTACCAATATAAACTCTTCCACACTGTTCGTTTGGTTCGCCATCACATTTAATTTGGTAAACAACATCACTTTGTTCTCTAAATTTTATCTTGGTTTTTATTTATGTAAATAAACCATGCATCTATGTGTAAGTATGACTTCTTTTTTTATTATCTCTCTTTTTTTATCTGTTCTCAGTTAATTTTTTGTATAAATGGTAGGCTGTAAAATTTTATGTTGTTTCTTCTCTTTCCTTAGTTATTTTTGTTTGTTACTTTATTTATCAGTGCGTTTATTATCGTCATTGGAAAATTATTTTTCGTCAATATATCCTTTAGTTTAAAAATGTTCCGTATTTTAAATTCTTTATCAGTAAGATTTAATACTTTTTGAATCAAATTTGTTGCGGTGTTAATTTTCTGATACATAGGTTGTGTGGAGTCAAAGTTTATTAAACGTCATAATGCTATTGGTTTCATATACCAATCGGTAAGTATTCTGTCTTTCTTTCTTATAATCCTCATATACAGGTATGGAATGGAATTATCCTTCTCTCTTTCAATTGTTAACTCGAGTTTGTTATGGTATTTGTTAAATGTTGTCTGTATCATTTCTTCGTCCTTGTTTTTAATTATAGCAAATAAATCGTCCACATATTTTACAGTTACCTTTAAGCGGCTATTAGACGATCAATCTTCGCACGGCCTGATGAGAGAGAGTGTTTTACTATTACACGATCATGCCAAGTTTGTCAAACATCAGTGCGCAAGCAGATTCTGAATAGTAAAGTTCGTATTTGTGATAGCGCATGAAATAGTTGCAATATGTTTATTTAATTTTATAACTTTAATTATTGCATTTGGTTATACTTTCTTTTAATTTTTCTAAAAGCTTTTGTTAAGACTTTTGTTTTAATTTTCTCTTATTAAAAACATCACTTTTTATATGCCATAATTGCTGTAAACCTTCATATACTTTAATAAATTCTTTTAATACGCGAATTAAATAACTTTATTCAGTTAGTTCAGAAAGGAAAGTACTATTTTATTGTTTGTTTTATTTTTTATTTAAGATCTTATTTTGATATCAACAGAAGAAGATAGAACTTAAAGGTAAACTTACAAATTAAATTATGTTAATTTACTTGCATTATTAAAAACAATTCAGTTACTTATTGTATTGCATTTTCGTCATAAAAACCGTAATGAAATTAAAAAAATATAAGTGCAATATCAATTATTAAAATAAAGCAACTTTTAAATTGTTAATTTTTTATTTTACTTTTAACCAAGCAATTAATAAGAATTTCAATGAATTATAATTTACCTATTACTTCTAATAATTTCTCAATACATATTATGTCTATTCGCTTTATATTTAATTAGTGCGCTCTAGCCATGTCATCTTCACCGTTCGCGTGCAAAAACACAAATCAAATTTACACTTTGACAAACACGCTATCAAACGAGTATGATGACATGATGGCAAACACAAAATATCAAAAACTTTTAATTTTCATCCAGCGCCGCTGACAAACACGAAATTTACCCTATTACACGAGTTTGATGGGTTGTCACCCGGCCGTGCTCACAGGCGAAGTTTGATCGTCTAATAGCCGCTTTATATAAACGTTTTTCTTTTTTAAATCGTCAATGCTCTCCTACAATAGATCTTTTATTTAAGCTTGACCTTGAAAGCTTATTATTATTTTTGTTTTGTTTTGATTTGGTTTGTTTGTTATATCTGTTCTAATTTTCGTAAATGATAAGTTTAGATGTTTTCCAAAGACTTTTTTCTATGCTTTAATTCTGCACTTTAATCATGAAACTAACGATTGGTTCTGAATTGTTGTTTTAATTCACTATTTTTACCACAGTTTTGTTTGATAATAGTGAATCCAAAATAAAACATGTCCGCCACAATTAAGCTCAATTGTTACACTGTTTCTTACAGAAAAATAGCAGGAAAATCTAATACTTCTTTTAAAACTGTTGGAAACATCGCGAAAAAATCAGGATTAACTTTTCCAAAGCCTTTTTATGGGTGAAATTCGATTTTGACCGTAAGAAATAAACGTATAGTAAAGCGTCTAGTTGCATTAGGGGATTTAAGTGGTGCACGTGAGGCGCAATAAAAACTATCTTCTTGCTCCTAAATCGAAATTTATAAACGCACAGCTCTTAGAGATATAAGTAGATGTGTATTTCATGCTCGATAAAGAGTTAAGAAGCCGAAACTAAATGAAAGACATCAGGCTTTTCGACTTGCTTTTGCAAAAAAAAAAAAAAAATATAAAAACTACACAATTGATGATTGGAATAAAGTAGTATGGCCAGATGAATCAAATATTTATCTTTTTTACCTGATGGACCTAAATTTGTTTATAGGAAACCAAATGTTGCACCTACTGATCGTGCTTACTATGAAATTTGGTGAAGGAAAACTTCACTTTTGGAGATGTTTTTGTGTAGAAGATGTTGGAAAACTTCGTTAAATTGTTGGTAACATCACCTTGGAAATGTATATTGAAATCTTTAGTTCATCCTTTTTGGTCTGTCTAGAAGAGATACGTCGAAATAATAAAAACACGCTGTTGCAGCATGATAACTGCCTAAACATAAGGCTGAGAAAACTAGATTAGACGGATCCAAAAGGCTACTCATCAACTATCGGCGATTGAACAAAATGTGTTTTAAAGATAGTTTTCCTGTACCAGATACGGAGGACTTAGGTTAGGTTAGATTAGGTTGTACAGGCCGTCGGCATAAGACCGACCCACTTGGGTCCCAAAGGTCCCGTTGTGTTGCCTGGAAACAGGATTTGCAGGGGATCAGATTCAGGCCATTACGGCACCGTCACAGATCCCAATCCAAACCACCCCGAGGACCGGATAAACAAGTTTATCCTACCAACGTCGCAGACAGATAAGTCTGCAAGGCCATGCAGTCTCGGACTGCCGAAGATGGCCGCTCTATTTTCAGAAAGAGCTGGGCAGTGGCAGAGCAGATGCTCAACCGTTTCTTCCTCTTCCTCATCTTGACAACTTCTACAGTAGTCATGATGCGGAAGATTCAATCTCCTAGCATGGGTACCAATGACACAGTGCCCCGTCAGCACCGCCACCAGTGTGCCCAGCTGCCCCCGAGGAAACCTCAGTAGATTTGCGGTTCTCTTTATATCATACTGAGGCCACAATGTCCTCGAGACTCTGCAGGTAACCTCCTCAGACCATCTAGACTGTGCGGCTCTGAGGAGTTCCTGCTGAAGTAAAGCTCTACAGCAGCTTAATGGGACTCCCACCAGTGGATCTGTCTCCCGGTCTTCCAACCGGGTTCCCGATCTGGCGAGTTCGTCCGCAGTTATATTCCCGGGTACGCCCGAGTGAGCCGGTACCCAAAACAGTTCCAGGTTGGAATGTCTCGCCATCTCGTTAAGAGATGTCCGGCATTCACGAACCAATCTGGATGTCGTATAGACACCCGATAAGGAGTTAATCGCGGCCTTGCTGTCAGTACAGATCCGGATATCCTCTCCGTATATCCTGTGGTACCTCATCCAGCAAGCCGCCCTTCTGATGGCTGAAATCTCAGCCTGTACCACGCTACACTGATCCCGTAGCCTAAACTTCATTCTGACTCGAAATCTAGGAATGAAGACGCCCCCCCCGACCCCCGTGTCCGACTTTGACCCGTCAGTATAAACATCAAGCACATCCCCACGCATATTCGATGTGCCCGACGTTGATACCCCGAAACCAATATCAGACATGGGGGTGGGCGTGCAATAATCGATGTTGTCAGGGATGGCCGAGGAGCAGCCTAAAATGGTCGCATGTCCAAAGTCCCCTGACTTCCACGTCGCCGCTGCATTTAGTCTAACCGCCGAGTTCATCGTAAAAAGGGCCTTCGATGGAGTGGTGCGCATTGCCCCGGTGACCATCAAGGCCGAAGTTCGCAATATTCTATTCAGCATACTGCAGTTCACAAGTTTGCCCAATGCGGGCCACCATACAAGAACCCCATACATGAGTATGGGTTTTATGACCGTGTTAAAGAGCCAGTGCGACGTGTTGGGATTTATGCCCCAGTGTCTGCCCATGGCCTTTCTACACACATACAAAGCCACTGAGGCCCTATCCGCCCGAAACCGGACATTGGGGGTCCACGACAGTTTTGAGTCCAGGATGACACCCAGATACTTTGCCCTGTCGGATAACCCAAGCTCCACTCCATTTAGGAGTGGTAGCGGAAAATTTGGAATCTTGTTTCTTCTCGTGAAGAGCACAAGCTCCGTTTTCCGAGCGTTCGCGCTAAGCCCGCTCTCGGTACACCACCTACTGACGCAACCAAGCGCCGATTGCAGACATTGCGATAGCGTGTCAGGATACTTTCCTGATACTGCGACCGCGACGTCATCCGCATATGCCACAGTCCTGAACCCCTTGCAGTCCATTTCTGTTAGCAATGCGTTCATGGCGAGGTTCCAGAGAAGGGGAGATAATACCCCCCCCTGTGGTGTACCCCGCTTAGCTACCCTGTATATGGTAGCTAGCCCCATACTGGAAGTAATGACCCTATTAGTCAATAGATTCCGTATAAAGTTTATTATCGACTGATTTACATTCAGTCCCTCCAGGGCCATCGTAATGGCCTCCGGTTTCACATTGTTGAAAGCCCCTTCTATATCTAGAAAGGCAACCAATGCATATTCCTTATGCTCTAGGGATTTTTCTATAAACCCCACAAGCGTGTGTAGTGCCATCTCAACAGATCTGCCCCTGACATACGCATGTTGAGAGGCGGAGAGTCGGTCCGGATTAATCGTCCTCCTCAAGTGGAGGTCAATTATCCGTTCCAGAGTCTTCAAGAGGAAGGAGGATAGACTTATAGGTCTAAAGTCCTTCGGTTCAGTGTGTGAGGTCTTTCCCCCCTTGGGAATGAAGACCACAGAGCAAAAAGTCCATGGTTCCGGTATATACGACCATGCAATGCATGCCGTGTATATCGGAATTAACCATGGTATGACAATATCCGCATTATGCTGCAAATCAGCCGGTATGATACCATCAGGACCCGCTGATTTAAACGGGTCAAAACTACCAAGAGCCCACATAAGTCCTTCCCTGTTTATAGGAAAGGGAACTGATGCGCGGCTGTCAAGGATGGCTGTTCCTTCTCCCCTAGAGGGAGCACAGCCCGGAAAGTGAGTTTCCATGAGAACCTCTAGGGTCTCCTGTGCACTCAAGGTCCAATTGCCACATGGTTTCTTAATGAAACTAGGGACAATGGGCGTTGCCGATAGAATCTTACGAAGCCTGCTCGTCTCGGAAGCACCCTCCACTCCACTGCAGAAGGATCTCCAAGACCTTAGCTTCGCATTTCTTATCATATTCTTAAATCTGTTCACTGAGGACTTATAAGCTGACCAGTTTCCTGATCTCTTGGCCTCATTAAAAAGTCTACGGGAGGCTTTTCGTGCCTCCGCAATATCCGAGCTCCACCAGGGTGGTTTGCTCTTACCTCGGCAGATATTCATTCTGCAGGATTCCGAAGTCGCGCGTTCAAACGCATTGGTTAATGCATCCACCGCGACTTCAATGTCCCGCCGATTTCCTATTCTCGGTGGACTCGAAAGAAAATCGGAAAGGAGGGAATGTTGCCGCTCCCAATCCGTTTTCCTTCTATTACGTCGGGGGGTGACCCCATGTACCCGAATCACTACGTCGAATTCAATATACCTATGATCAGAGAACGAGCAGTCACTAGAGACCTTCCATGCCCTAATCAAATCTGAATGCTTAGTACTAACTAGCGTAACGTCAAGAACTTCCCTTCTATTTACTACGACAAAGGTGGGTTCTGACCCAACGTTTACAACGTCTACATTATTACAAAGAATGAAATCAAAAAGAGACTCACCCCTTGCATTAGAGTCCGAGCTTCCCCAAACAACATGGTGTGCGTTGGCGTCAGCTCCAACAATAACCGGCAGGTTTCGAGTGGCTGCCATCTTAATTATTCTGCAAAGCATTGGCGGCGGTGCTTCGCATTCATGCGCCATGTAACTGGAGACTATTATAATCGTACCGCCATCTGTCTCCCAGGCAGCTGCTACCGTATCTTCATCACTGTAATCAGAGAGAATGAAGATATTCAGATTGCTCTTCGCCACTATGCATGATCTGATCTTACCCGGACCATTCATATACAGTAGCTTGAAGCCTTTAACACCAAGCCCGCAAACCTTGCCCCGATGAAGCCATGGTTCTTGGGCTAATACGATCTCCTCCCCTCTCTCCGAGATGCGAAGGAGTAGTGCAGCGGAAGCTGCCTTAGAGTGGTGAAGGTTTATTTGAGTCACCTTCACCATCCCTGTTTGCGGATATGATTGTGACGTTGACGTCATCTTGGTCGGAGTCCAAGAGGGCGTCCTCGTCAACTGCCTCGTCCATTCTCTCGAAGAATTCACCCACAAACTCAGAGTTTGATAGGGTGCCTTCCTCAGAGATCAGACTGGCAGTCTCCTCATTTACCACATCTCCTGGAATAGGCTCATCACCCTCCGGAGTCAGGTTACCCCTGTCGTCGCCTCGGTAGACACGAAGAAGAATCGTTTCGAAACCGTAGTAGATCCTTCCTCGTCTCTCCCGAAGCGGCGCCAGCGATTCCTGACTCAGCAGGACAACGATCCGTCTGGATGCCCCTTCAGGTTCGGAAACCTTTGCTACTTTCCAATCATTAGTTGGTAGTTCAGGATTTCCTCCCCGAATGAGTTCCATTATGTCCTTAGGTTCGGCAGGTTCGTCTGGTATTCGTGCCATGGCTCTAGGCCTGCGGGGTATCTCGTCGAGAGGTACCACGTCAAGCTTCGCTCCTGCCCATAGGCCTTCCAAAAGAGCGACGGCTTGCTTTAATAGCATAGCTGAACGCTCGTTCGAACATGCCATGAGTTTGACACGTCCACGAAACCAACCTGCATCGTCGCATTGAGGGAAGGGGCCTGGGTTGTCTTTAATGACCCTCCAGAACACTCCCATCAACTTCTTACGTACCACCTCCCAGTTAGCGTGGGAGATGGAGCTATCCGCGTCATTCCGATCAATGACGGCGCGTACCAGGTTGCCTTTTGCAACCTCACTGAAGCTTCTGTCCATAGATTTGTATTTTGGACGCTTTGTAGCGGGCTGCTGACTCTGCGCTTGAGCCTCCTCCTCAGATCTTTGCCGTTTAGGCCCATCCGTGGATGTAGAAGGGGGCTTTTGCAGGCCAGCCAGATAAAATCTTGCCCATTTTAATGAGGTAGATTCCTCCTTCGTAAGGGTTTCAGCTGGCTTTTTGCCTAACTGATCCACACATACGGAGGACTTAATCGACAGTTTAGTTAGCTCATTTGTATTTAGTGTGTTGGATATCAAAAATGCATTTTGCACGCGTCGATGTAAAGGAGAGTAAAAATTTTGCAACTTCTGTGATCAAACAATGTTACGCACCTTTCGGATTTTGTGACTCTTTTTCGGTTTTCACAAGATTAATTAACACAATATTTCAAGAACTAATAAATGAAACGTAATGTAAATTTACATAGATGACATAACTTTTTTCTCCGCGGAAAAGAAACAGGTACGCAAAAGTTAAAAAAAAATTACGTAGCAGCAAAAAATAATTTGCAAATCAACTATAAAAAATTTTAGTTTTGACAAGAGCGTGTTAAGTTTTTAGGCTTTGTTATTGAAGATGGTTCAATTAAACCTAATGAAGAAAAAATTGTTCTTCCGTTAAAAATTTTTCTGAACCAAAAAATATTAAACATGGGAGATTTTCATTTTTCCTTAAGGCACAGAAAATGGGAACGCATGAAGCATGTGGGCCGCTCAGCAGCATTTGATTAATTTTGTTGGCATTGAATCGGAGTAGAAATGCGCTTCCGATAAGCACGTACTAATGTAAGATAAAAGCCGATAATCGATACCGGAGACCTGGATGATTGCCATTTAAACTGCAACATTTTGCTTTTTCTTAAAATTAGTACTGAGTTAGCACCAAACAATGAAATGAATGCTAATGCATGATTCATATTATTGCTAATATTAACATTTGTTAACTGTTGCTGTTTGCAAGTTCTGTTAACTCACATGATTCACAAGAGCAATAAATCATCATGATTGTTTTGAATACTTTGTTAAAGAAAAAGAATTACTGACAAATATTTTACGAATGATTTTTATTTTTATACGAGAAAAAATAGGATTTTAACCAATATGTAGAGATATTTTTTCTTTTATTTTATTATTTATCACCCCTATCGTGAACAAAATGTGAAATTGTTGTTCCCATGAAATTTTCATTCCCCATGAAGGGAAAATTGCTATCGTGAATTTCATGGGAACATTTGTTCCCGCTATCAATTCGTACTGAATACAAATTAGAAAGAAGAAAATATAAATTGGGAAAAACATATTCCAAATTTTTTAAAGTTATACAAAATTTAGAAATGTTAATGATTGGTGCTATTGTGTTGTTGCAAGAGAAAGAGATACTACAACAGACAACAATTAATAAAATATTAACTTCAAGTTTCTTTCCCTCGAATTGGAAAGTAGCTAAAATTGTTCCGATACCCAAAGCTAGCTCCGATTATAGACCAATAGCCATTCTTCCATTTCTCTCTAAAGTGTTTGAACGTATTATGCATAACCAAATGACTTGCTTTTTGGATAACAATAATTTGCTTACAGAACGTCAATCCGGGTTCAGAAAGAACAACAGCTGCATAACAGCCTTAGTTGACGTCACAGAGGGTATTAGAGAGAAGCTTGATGATGGCAAGACTACATTTTTAATATTGTTAGACCATTCGAAAGCATTTGATACCGTGGATCATTCTTTGTTACAAGCTTAAACATTTTTTTAATTTCTCTTCGACCGCTACACGGTTATTGTCAACATACTTACGTAACAGATATCAGTATGTTGAAACTAGAACCCAGAAATCCAAACCACTGCCTGTAATCAGAGGGGTACCTCAGGGGTCCATTGTCGGACCGCTGTTGTTCTCACTGTACTCCAATGACCTCCCAGGCATTTTGACACATTGTAATGTACGCGGATGACGTGCAACTCTATACCAGTTGTGTTAATGCCTTAATCGACCAGTGTATTGTCTCCATTAATGAGGAACTAAATCGAATTTATACATGGGCAACGGCAAATGGCTTAGGAATAAATCCAGGAAAATCTAAATGCATTGTTATTCCATTCTATTTATAATAACATAATTTAATTTTAATTTGTTTTTTAATTTTTAGTTTTTGTTTTTATTGTTTTTTAATGTTTAATTTAAATTTCTTTTTAATAAAAATTTATTTATGATTATGTTCTGTATATCATCAGTTCCATACTGCAATATAAGGCTCTTAGTCTTGTGTATGGAGCAATTCAAATAAATAAATAAATAAATAAAATAAATAAAATTTTATTTCAAGAACATGACGTGCAAGACGCTTAAAAGCCCTTGAAGTTACCCTAGACACAAAAGGTCCAATCAATGGACCCAAGTGGGCTGTGGCAACACGCCTGCCTACCTAACATACCCTAGACATTGGTACTGACCCATTTCAATATAATAAATTTTTGCATCGGATAATTTAAAAAATATTTTTTTAATAAAAAATCTTTATAAATTTATAACCAATAGATAATATGTTTGTTTTGCATCTTGACGAGCATAATGTCAGTCTGCACTGCACTAACTGATGTTGAATTAAAAAAATGTGTTATTGATGTAAATATTCTAATTAAAACATATAAAAACTAGCATAATGTATGCAGTTCCCTAGCAAAATTTAAGTGAACAAATCTAAGGGAAAAGGGAAAAAATTTCGAGGGAAAAAATTAATCCCGATAAGGGGAATTTTCGTTTAAGTGAAAAATTGTTCACGTGAATTATTCACGAGCATAATGTCAGTCTGCACTGCACTAACTGATGTTGAATTAAAAAAATGTGTTATTGATGTAAATATTCTAATTAAAACATATAAAAACTGGCATAATGTATGCAGTTCCCTAGCAAAATTTAAGTGAACAAATCTAAGGGAAAAGGGAAAAAATTTCGAGTGAAAAAATATTCATGATAGGGGTGTATATGTACATAAATATTTTAAAAGAATATATGAAATGGAAGTTAAGAAAAAAAAAGTAATTTAATAGCTAAATAATATAAATAAATATATGTATATATAACACTTATATAATATATAACACTTCAAATTCTGCTGTGCTATTTTTTATTTTCTTTCAGTGGTAAAATCCATTTCTAATATTTCTTATTATTTCCAAATTGATTACGTTAAATTTTCTATAAACACTTTTAATAGTTTTTTAAGCTGGGGAAATTACTGCGTTCGATATCGATCGAAATATAAATCAGAGAATGACAATAAGTACTTATAAAGAAGATACACTTAATTATTTACTCATATTTTTAAGTATTGAGTATACTCATACTTGTAATACAGAAAATACTTACATCTACTTATTTGCTATCAAACAAGTATGAGTATACTCAATACCCATACCACACATTATTTATACCCATCGAACTTAAAAACATAAATGAAATGAAAGTATGAATACAACTAGTTGTGTTGGGTATCTGCCATACCCATACTTATAACTACATAATACTCATAAGTATGGCAAAAAACTTATAATACTCATAAAGTAGTTGAAATACTTATAAGTATGGCAAAGTAGTTAAAATACTCATAAAGTAGTTGAAATACTTATAAGTGAAATACAGGAACTATGTATATAAAAATGTGTAGAATGTTCAACATTTTAATTATAACTGGAACATTAGCAAAAGATGGGTAAAAAAGGTAGAAGAAATTAAATAGAAAATCTAAATTAGTTTTTTTTTATTAGAATGAAACGATGAAATTTAAATTAAATGTTATATATTTATTCAATTGTCAGTTAAATATTTATATATTTTCCATCATTACCATCTGCTTTTTATTTTAATTTTATTAAAAATTTTTATAATTCTCGTTAAAACAATACGTTTAAACGACATAAATTCTAAGAAATACTTAATGAATAATTAAATATTAAAACTTTCTAGAAGTATGGAAAGTACCTTTGTTGATTTGGTGTTTTTTATTTTTTATGGCACTTAAGATGTTTACAGCAAATAAAAAATTTACCATTTTTTTATTTAAAAAAAATTGCAATACTTTAAAAGCTGTAAATGAACAAATTTTGCTCATATTTTTTCTAAATATTAATGAACAGGTAGTGAGTTTTTTTCTTAGAAGTGCAAATTATATTTCCAAAATGTAGTAAATAATTGACAAATTTTTTATTACCGCGCATAGCTTTACCTGAATTTGGCATGGCGAACCAGTATAAAAAACGCAAGATAAACTAACAATCTCATATATGCATATATGCCGAGTTGCTTACTAGATCCGTGAAAATACGCTTTATAAAATAAAAAATTAAATAATAAAATTTAAAAAATAATAAAATTTAAAAAATAATATATTTTAGAACGAAACCATAAAGTAATTTTTTTAATACTTTAACCATTTAACATTCATTAAGTTATTTAAATTCACAGTAAGGAGAACAACGACGAAATTTAAAGAAAAATTAATTGTGGAGAATACCAGTTATTGAACGTAGCGCAGCATCCGAACGAGTTTTTTCCTTAGCTGGAAATATAATAACCAAAAAAGAAGCCAGCTGGAACCTACAACAATTGACAATATTATATTTTAGAATTCTTTGTAAAAAAGAAATTTTTGGTAAAATTTTTGTAATGTTACAAGACATATGCATATATGTATATACTTAGTTAGGTTTAATTCTTTGATTTCATACACACCTTTTTTATATGTTATTGTAATCATAGTTTAATTTTTTTATTCTACTGTTGTTATTAATAAAAATTATTAATGAATAAATTTAAAGCTGATTTTTTCTTGTCTTTAGTTTTAGAAAAAAAATAATATCAACTTATACATACATAATTTTTATTTTATCATTTAATGATATAAAATATATATGTACATATATGTGTATATTTCAAAGTCAACTTATGACTTGTTTACTTATTGATACAGTTTAGGGGCCAAAATTAATAGTTATTTATAAATATTTTAAGAAAATACGCATATATGAGAAATTGAGGTTTCTTGACAATAAAATTTTGTAAATATAACTTTCTTTGATACTGTTTGGAAAAAAATCAATAATATATGTATTTATTCTTCAAAAATCAAATTTATATAAGAAAAATAATTGTCAATAGCCTTATAACGCCGATTTTTCTGCATGGATTAGAGGTTTACTTAGGCACCCTGGGATATGTGATGATAAGAATAAAATTTGCATTCAATGGAGTTATTAGATAGCTATAATCGCTCAGAATATCAGCTAGTGTTTCTCCATAGGATTTTCTTTTGCCGAATTTATAAAGTTTAGAAATTTACAAGACATTTAAACTTCAAATGCCTAATTACTTAGTTTCTTTAAATTTAGTAGATTCAATAGAAATAACCAAATGTCATTATTAAGGTTGACTAAAATATTTTTGTTTGAGTATCTCGTACATACAATATTTTGCGTAACTCTTAAGTCATTTAATGTTTTTCCTGATTCTTTTGTAAGATAAAACTAAGTAAAGAGTTTTTACTTTGTAATTTTATTATATTTAATCTTTTTTGTTACCATGATTTACTTTTTCTTGATACGATGGTGAAAAATTTTCACTTTTTTAGTTGCTTAGACTCATTTGCTTTGGAATTTCTTGTGTGGTTTTATTGCTTTTTATTAGTTTATTTATTAATAATGTAAAAGTACATAAAATTGTTGTGCACAAATATAAATATAGGACAATTTATCTGTGCTTTTTTTAATTTTTAAAGATTATATTTAGGCATGTTCTTAGTTTAAAAAAAGTGCAATTAATTAAAAGAATGAATTAAAAAACGGACGCTTAGAGATTTTGACAATTCAATGGATACTTCAATCCCATGTATATTTATTAATTTAAAAAAATAACTCAAGCTAAGAAATATTTTGGCGACAAATGGATTTTCTATTAGTGATATTGCATTAAGCACCTTTGATGTAAAAGGTTACTTACGTTGTAAGTAATCAGTACTTACAAAATATTTTTGTTTATTTTGTTAATTATAACATGCACGTTCGGAACTCATATCGTCCAAAATGTAATTTAAATAGATTTTTTAAGGTCCCTTAACACTTAAATCGCACATTTAATAAGCACCGAATATTTTATAAGAATTGAAAAATAAAACAACCACATATTTTTTGACTACCGACTATACGTTTAAGTAAAGTTCGTAACATTACGCATCGCTAGTTTTAAGCGATTTGCGATTGTCGGAACATGCCTGATTATTTTTATTATATACATATATTTTATTTTTATTTAAAATTTTCTTATATTTTTTTATACTTGTAAGAAAAGAATGGTACTAGAAATTCGTGACCTATTACTCAGTAAATGTTTATTTATTATTTAAAACAAATGTAAAAGAAACTGATTTTCAAATAGATAACGTTGCAATTAACTTCTTCTTACCCAATGTATTAATTAGAATGAATTAAATATATATATATAAATAAATTTTACTCGCTTTTATATTACAAATCTGTCGTAAATAGTTTAAAGTACTTTTTTAAAATTAATATTTATAACATTAACAGTTAATATGTAATCGCCACGAAAATATCATATTAACTTAAAAAAATATATGTCTATTGAAAATAAAATTGGTTCACACCATTATAAAACAATATATGCCATATTCCTATGAAGAAATACTTATAAGTATACTTAGAGTATTTACATACTTATGCTTATTTCTACTCAATACTTATAAGTATGAGTATAGAAAATACCCAATCCAACTTATATTTATAGTTATTTGCGCTTCGTGCAATAAAGTATGAGTATGTGCCTACTCATTAGCTGTCAATACTTGTACATATTTAAGTTGAAATTGGTATGAATATGTTGTGTATGGTATGTTGTTGAAACTATAACGATACTCATTCATACATGTTTGGCCTCAAATACTTGAAGAGTACTTAAAATGATACTTTTGTCATTCTCTGATATAAATATAATTTAAATGTAAATTTTGATCGATATCGAATGCCCACTGTTTTAAAACTACGCCAATAGTATATTACTTCTGTTTTAAAGTGTCAAATAAAACTGAAATAAATATGCAAGCTGCCAATAAGAAAACTAAGTAGTGTGGTAAACACCTTTTACCTGGGAAATATGCCAAAAAATACTTAGTATTTACAATCTTTATCCTTCTAAATAATATACATATTTATATTAAACCCTTCACATTAATAATTAATTTTTTGCAAACGTTTTTTATCCAAGAATAAATCCCATTTGATCAACAAGAGGGTGTTAAGTCAAAATTTTTTAAATTTATTTTTTTTGCAAAAAATTCACTAACAATATCAGTACCTGTATACTGAGGAATTTCAACACTTTACAATAACTCTTTCTTCTCTAAAACAACATTTGAGACCATTTTCGTGATTATGTAGTGACTACATTCATATCAACAAAAAGGTATTATTTTAAGGTAATATAGAAGTTAAAATATAAATAATTCTTATATTATCATAAAAAATTATAATTTTTATTTGAGAATTTTTTCAAATTAAAAATAATCAAATTGTTTTATTTCAATTTTGTTTTATTTCGAGTTGATACTGTTTTGTTGATAAAATTTGTTTTACTTTAATATCGACAAAATTCAGAAAAATAGTAATAGTAAATTCAGAGTAATAGTAACTCCAAAAATTGTTTTTTTTTTTAATAATTGCACAGATTTAAAGGAAAAACAATGTAAATATATTTTCTAATGGATATTGCTAAGTATGCTGTATTCGGATTTTTAAATTCTCTTAAAATGTAACCACTAACAGTTTTTCACCTTTACTGAAAATTTTAACATTTTGAGTTAATACCCTCTTGTTGATCAAGTGCGATATGTATACTTTATTGATACATTAATAGGTACTTACAAGGCGGTAACTTAAGATTACCTTAAATTGTTTTTCCTTATGGAAAACATATTAATATTAAGAGCCAATGGAGAAGTTTATAAGTGAATAAAAGAATTTGTATTTAATTTAGCACAATCATCATCCATAGTCAGTTGGTTAGAACCAACACTTTTGTGTTTTTTGCTTTAGCCATTAACACTTATATTTGTCAATGTATATTTTGTTGTTTTTTTCAATTCGAAGAAGTAACTGTTTTTACTTTGTCAAAAAACTCACAGTTTATTTTTTCGTTTAATTCGTTTAAAACGAAAATGGAACACATGTATGCAAATTGGCCACTTGTGACCATTTTCAACGAATGTGGTCAATCTAGTTGATATATATATATATATATATATATAAATAAAATATTGCATGTACATGCATAAATTTTTTACATAGATGATAAAAATTATTATATTATCCTGTTCACTAATTTGTCAAGTATTAGGCATTTTACCTAACAAAATTATTATTATTTTTTTTTTTATTTTTTTCCCAACCAGGATTTTAAGCATAGATCTATAAGAAATGAAGAAATAAATGAATGAAATTTGGCTTTTTGGTTCTTTTTAATTTAAATTTTTTAATGGTTGTTTTCAGTCAGACTGGGTGCGTTTTAATAAGATGAAAAGTTGACTGTGGTTGAGCGGCCTATTGATTTTGTGCCTACTGATTATTTTAATAGATGCGCAAATCTAATTTTTGGAACGACAAACGATGCAGGGACTTCTTCTTCTGTTAGGGTAACCGACGAAGTAGTTGTTAATACTAGTAATAATTCTTTGAGATTTTCACGAAAACTAGAAAACATGACTGCAATGTCAGAAATGTCACAGGAAAATAGAAATAGTAATGATCTGCCGCACGGCCGTATGCAAAATGTGGATCAGCCTCAAAATAACGAGCCAAATGATCAGATAACTCAGCTTATGGCAATGATATTTCAGCAAAATCATATGATGACTAACTGCATAAACGAACTTAAACATGTTCGTGGAGAAGTTGCTTATCTTAGCCACCGTATGGCCGCAGTAGAGTGCTCAGCAAATGCTAGCGAAATTGGAGGGCTAGGTTTATGTTCAACTCAGGGGCAAGAAGTAGCTAACAATAAAAAACAAACGATAGAGCACTGCAACGTAGATCAGCTTCAAATAGAGTCATCCCAAACGTTGCTTAGAAATAGTCAGACAAGCGGGAGCCAAATTCGAAGTCATCATGCTAGTAATAGAAGGGAAGACATAGACACAAATTGCAATGTCGATGCGAGGGTTTCTGGCAAACAAAAGCAAGCCGAAGCTCGAAAATCAATTGATCTTGATAAGTGGCATATTAAGTTCGACGGGAGTGAACGAAAGATGACGGTAGAAAGTTTTTTATTCCGTATCGAAAAAATTCGGGAGCAACATCATGTTTCGTTTCAACAACTTTTTAGTGATTTTCGTTGTTTAGTTTCTGGGAGCGCGGCAAAATGGTATTGGCAGGTTTTGGAAGACAATGCGGAGGATGAAGCTTTCGGGTATGCCGAGATTTACAACTTAACATTTAGGTTACGCAAAAAAATACCTAAACGTGATCTAGTGCAAATCATTCGAAGCAACTTACGCAGTAATATTGCAAGCCTTATATTTTCAGCAACTATTAACACAATAGCTGATCTTAAAAGAGAGTGCAAGCGAGCTGAGGAACTCATTAAGGCATCTAGGCCGCGTCCAAGGGCAATTAACGAATTAATCAAAGAGGGTGACAATGATTTAGTTGAAATAGAAGCACTTCGTACAACTACTAAAAATGGTAATTTCAAAACTAATAGTGATAGTTCGTCTAACAGCCGTTATAAGCCTCAACTTGATTCTAAATCACATGATAACTGTAGCACAAACGTTTCTAATTTAGGTCCGCAAATATCCAACCAAATTCAACAATCTACCCCTAAAAGTTATTGTATGTCTCCATTTTATTTTAATTTATGCTATACCTGCGGCTTGCCGGCAGACTTTTACAGAAAGAATTCAGAGAGGTTTGATTCAGAACCAATCTGTAAATCAAAGTTTCATGATATGAAATGTTTCTGTTGTGGTAGAGATAATTCTCTATGTGAGTATGAACCAAACCCTTTAAAAGTGAAGCTGGCAGAGCTGTCCGGAAGCTCTTGCCTGACAGCGAAGAGCCCGGAATAAAACCTATTAAAATTTTACAGAGTATACAGGGTGAGGATAGAAGTGACACATAAGAAATTCTACCAAGAATGTCATTACAACAAAGAAAAATAGAATACGAACATGCTAAAACTAGGATTTTAGTTAGTAGAAAGCATAAGAAGATTCAGAAGCTGCGGAATAAGATCTCTAAAATTAAAAAGGCTAAAAAACGTGCCATTGAAACTGTATTAAAAACAGGTAACGATAACAGGTTCTTCGCAAAAACTTTAGTTGGAGGCAAAGAAATAACTGAATTATTAGATTCAGGTGCTGAAGCATGCTGTATAGGCAAAAATGCTTTTAAATTGTTAGAAGAATCTGGAAGTTCCATAATAAAATTGAAATGTCAGCACGTGAAAACAGCTTGTGGGGGAAAAGTACCAGTTGCAGGTATAGTAACTTTAACCGTCGTGTGGAATGGGTCCTCGAGAGATATAGAGATCTTAATAGTACCGGACCTAGAAAAAGAATTTTACTTCGGTGTTCACTTTTGGAATACCTTTCAGTTGCCAGTTGCTGGAGAAACAAGCGCATATGTATCTGAAGTATCAGAGGACAACACCGGTAAGCAACACGAACTTCCACTTAAACAGTCGAAACTGCTTGCAGAAGTTAAAGCTTTGTTTCCATCTTCTGCTGTTGTAGGGCTTGGCCGAACTGGCTTAGAGGAACATGTTATTGAAATATTAAATGAGGATATTCCAATTAAGCAAAGACATTATCCAGTGTCTCCCGTTATGCAAGAACTCCTGTATAAGGAACTCGACAGAATGTTGGATCTAGGAGTTATTGAGCCCAGCAACAGCAGCTGGAGTTCACCTGTCACTTTAGTAAGAAAGGAGGTGAAAGTAAGGTTGTGCTTAGATGCCCGCAAAGTAAATTCTCGTACAATAAAGGATGCATACCCCCTTCCTCACATTGAGTAGGTTGTAACCTACTTAATAAGTATAATCCAAGTAAAATGCAAGGAAACCAAGTATATTTCTGCAATTGATTTGAAAGATGTATTCTGGCAGATCCCACTAGAGAGGAAATCGAGGGAAAAGACGGCATTCACAGTTCCAGGGCGGCCGTTATACCATTATACAGCTATGCCGTTTGGACTGTGTAAGAATGTGTCGCTTAATGGATAAAGTTATACCAGCTGCATTACGTAACAATGTTTTCGTGTACCTTGACGACCTTCTAGTGGTTTATGCCATTTTTGAAGAACATATCGACCTCTTGACTGCAGTTGCTCAATGTTTAAGGAAGGCCGGTCTGACGACAAATCTCGAAAAAAGTAAATTTTGCAATAAAGAAGTTCAGTATTTGGGTTTTGTAGTACGTAACGGTTGCATTAGAACGGACGAATCAAAAATAGAATCAGTTCCAAAAACACCAAAACAATTTAGACGCTTTTTGGGAATGTGTGGGTGGTATCGCCGATTTATTCGTGATTATACAAGTGTAGCAGCACCACTACACGATTGCCTTACAAAAGAACGTATACGAAAATTTTGTTTATCTGAAAAGGTTCTCGATTCATTTGAAAAGTTAAAATCCAGCCTTATTTCTGCTCCTTTACTCGTCAATCAAGATTTTTCTCGAAAGTTTTTTATTCAGTGTGACGCTTCCACTCAAGGAGTTGGTGGTGTTTTGTTTTAGACGGATAGCGAAGGACATAAACACCCGATAGCTTATATGTCTGCAAAGCTCAACAAAGCTTAGAAAAACTATAGCGTGACTGAGCTAGAATGTTATGCTGCAGTCCTCAGTGTAAAAAAGTTTAGGCCCTACATTGAGGGTTTGCCGTTCACAATAATCACAGACCATTCGAGTTTAAAATGGCTCATGAGTCAAAACAAGCTTTCCGGTAGGTTGGCTAGATGGAGCTTAAAATTGCAGGGGTTTGAGTTTGATGTCCAACACCGTAAGGGGTCCCTGAATATTGTACCTGATACTCTATCACGTGCATACATGGAAGAAATCGTCAACAACAATCGCTTGCTAGATGTCGATTTAAACAGCCCATATTTTAGTTCCGACGAGTATTCAAACCTTTAGAGAGAAGGTTTCAGGAGGTTAAGTTAATATGGCTGACATGTGCGTTTCAGATAACTACATTTACAAGAGGACAACATTTGCAATTGGCGATGCATTAGAAGAAGATAAATCTTGGAAGCTTTAGGTTCCTGATGAGCTGCAGAATGTTTTAGTTAGCGCCGCTCATTTCACGCCATCATCAGGCCATGGAGGTGTCCACAAAACATTGTCGAGATTAAGGGAGCGTTATTACTGGCCTAGTATGACTGACGTTCAAAGAATTGTCAAGGCCTGTGATATTTGTCGCACCAATAAAACAACGAATGCATTTAAGCGACAATTAATGCGACAGCAGATACGAGTAGTTACAGAAAGACCCTTCCAGAGGTTATACATAGATTTTATGGGCCCCTACCCGCAATTAAAAAGTGGAAACAAGTTTATGTTTGTTGCCCTGGACCACTTTAGCAAATTTGTTTTTTTAGGACCAATGCGCGTTGCCACAGCTGTAAAGGTGACGAGTTTCCTTGAAAGCAGAATTTTTCATGTATTCATCATCGTATGAGGTTCTCCGGAAAATGGGCTTTTTAAAAGATACCGACATAGCAGTCGGGAGACAATCTGATAAGCTACAGATGATCAGAGATAAGGTATATACAAATTTGAGAAAAGCCCATGAACGCTCTACCAAGAACTACAACACGAGATCTAAAGTTGTGAAGTTTCAGAAGGGTCAACTAGTATATCGCAGAAATTTTAAACTTAGTAATAAGATGCACAAATACAATTCTAAGATTGGGCCCACAGTTTAGGTAGCTTGGATAGAAAAAAGTTACGGTGTGTTTCATGGCAAGGATATATTTGTCGTATAATTTGATTTCTAGTCTAAACGCCCGCCTAGTCTCAGGTTAACGGGGTCGAGGCCAGACTCCTAGCAAGAATACCTTTTTGAATAATTTGTGTTACTTTCTACTTGCAGTTCTTTTCGCACACGTTCCATACCTCACAGCGGTACCGACGGCTGCGAGTTTGTTGCCATTAACGTTTTCAGTCGGGTTCCGTAAAAAAAAGAAAACAAATTACTTTTTATTTCAACTCTTAGAAATTATTGTTCAGTGATTTTATTTTGACAGCAGAAAAAGGTCACGTTTTTTTTTTTTTTTTGAGATTGAAAAGTGAGGATATAGAGATTGGATTTGATAAACAAAATGATAATCCTGACCGTGTCAAAAAAAATAATACAAACCATAATAAATATTTAATAAAAAGAAACAAATAATCTATCTGTGTATAAATAAAGAAAATCAGGCCAATTATGAATATCCTCACGGAATTTCTTTCCCACGGAAAAATTTTTCTAGAGAAAAGATTCCACCAATTATGAATTCCGTGGGAATAAACTTATAAAAAGTGGCATCATCGTAATTTGAAGGGAGTTTTTTTTTGTTTATTATCATATATTTTTTGTTTTATAATTTATAACACCTACCTTTTCCCCGAATTTTTTTCACTTTCCGCAGTCAATCAAACGGGGGAAAAATTTATAATTGGAGAAAAGGGAAAAGTGAAAGAACTCGCACGGAATTTTTATTTATAATTGGGCTGTATATATATATAAAAAGAAGAATTTTTAATAATTGATATATACATGTAAAAACAAGAACAGCCTTTGTTAAAAGTTATAAAAAAGTAAAATAAACACAAAAAAGTGCATTAAAACTAAGGCTAAATTATCGTTAAACGTAAAAACCAACAACAGAAAAAGGTCAAAGCAAAAAGAAGGTTTACAATGTTTTTTCAGAGCCACCTTCATATTGAATAAAAATAAAAATATTCTTAATAAAAGAAAATTAATTTAATAAAATTTAAACAGTTTGAAAAAAAAAATGAAACTTTTTAAATAATTATGTACTATATTGTTAGCACCAGTTAAAAAAAATGTCCATGCGTATGATGAACAATTATTGTATTAGCATGTAACAAAGATTCGGCAACGCTAAAAATAATAAAAAAGCGTAAAAGTGCAGGTGACGGTGGAATCCGCAGGCTATATGGAGTTTTGTGAGCAAAATACTTGCTGAAATTAAGTGATAACTTACGAATATATTAATTCACGTAATATTAATTCTAATGATAAAGAAAAAAAAAAACAAATAAATGAAAAAAAAAAATCTGAACAACAGAAGTCTTTAAGTCAATAAAAATATAAGTACCTGAATTACATTAAAATAAGAAAGCAATAACCAAAAGCGTGCATCAGAAGGAGGATAACAATAGTAATAAGACAGCAAGTATAAATGAAAACAAATAATAATATAATATGCAATGTAATAAATTGTTAATTTAGGTATGAATATATTATAACAATTTATATAAGTAAATTTAAATAATAAAAAAAAATATATATATAAGCTTATAATTAGTGAATTCATAAGTGCATTTGATTTGTGGGTTTATTTTTATTCCTTTTATAAATATAAATAAATATGTATATATAAAAGGAAAATAAAGGAATAAAAATAAACCCACAAATCAAATGCACTTATGAATTCACTAATTATAAGCTTATGATACAAAAAAATTTGATATGATAAATATCCAGCAAAAAATTAGACATACCTTAAAAAGTACTTGCCATATAATGACTTTCTTTTGTATTGCCATATTTTGTTACTCGCTTACAAAACACATTACATTAGTTTCCAAAAAACGAAGTAGTAATGGAACTAGTTCTTTATCATCATTAAGTTGGCAATCTAGTTGGGAAGTACTTCTGCCAAAAATGCTTAATTCCACACTCGATTACCTTTTCTAAAATTTTTTGCTGGGTAATAATGTAAAATGAAATGGAATTACAATTTAAATTTTGTTTTGTAAAGAAGAGTACAAATTAGGTCAGGAATAACAAAGGTGAGAGATAGGAAAAGTATATAGAGGCAAGACAAAGTAAAAAAAAAACAAAAAAGGAAATCAAATTGGAATTAAAATTATTAGTTTAGTAAGGAATAAAAATAATAAAATAGAGAAGATAAAGTTGGTAAACTTATACGTTTTTTTTTTCTCTTATTTTGTTCACCTATATTCTTGATGTAGTTTATGCTCTTGTACTTTATTATCTCAATTTATTGTAACTCTTATATATTATAATCTTAATTAAATTGTAATAAAAAAAAACACAAACAAAAGGAATATGAATGGTTTTTTTAAATTTTTATTTTTGTTTATTGTTTTGATGTATGTTTCTGTTTTTAATTTTATACTTTTTCATCTAATTTATTATATAACGTAACCAAGATCAAAGTTTTCTCCATGTACACAAATGAAAATCAAAAAATGTGTATTTAATACATAATTTTGCACTGTATTTATGTACAAATACATAAATTTTTTTTTTTTTTCATAAAAGCGCAATGTTTCATTTTCTTATCTTTTTGATAGAAACTTAGTGATCATATTGGAGTAGTTTTTGTCGATGTAGGGTGTTGTAGATGTAGGTAGATTGCACTTGTAGAACAAAATGAATTGGAGTAGAAATGGCATATGGATACGTTAAGTTATGGGTATAGCTTAATAAAGAAAATTTTGGGCCGAAAGCAATACACAGGCTGTATATTCGCTGAGATACAGAAGGGGTGGGAGGCTCTGGCCATTCTATTACAAACTCTTGGACAGTAAAGACTAAAACGGTGAGAAAGATTTGCAGATATTATTTTTTTATGTTTTTTTTTCTTTTGACACGAGAAAATTTTATGTTAATGGTTCTATGTGTTTAACTAGTGATAAGAACTCACTCCAATACGACGAGTATCCGGATACAACCACCGTGTCAACTTTTAATCTTATCAAAACGCACCCAGTTTGACTGAAAACAACCATAACAGATGCGTTGTCTTATTTACATCGACGAAAAAACCATTATTAGTACTTTGTGCAAGGCAATACGGCTTTATTTAGAGGTGACGAGTGAAATTTGAAAAATAATAGATATATTTTCGACTGCTGTTACAGCAAGATTAGTCTTAATACAATTGAAATGGTGGAAATGGTACATTTCCATATCTGTTTTAAATACCACTGCATAAAATTGACGGCAACACTTATGTTTTTATGCTGGTAGAACGAAGTTGATATTATTTCGAAATTGCTTTCCCGATAAATTATTATTGCCATTTTATAATAGTTTAAAATAATAAAAAATTAAGAGATGAATGCTAAAAAAATTTAAAAATGCCTAATAGTCGGAATGATCTGGGTTGCTCTGTATTTGGCGAACCACTTTATTTTTAAATGCGTTAACTACTTATTGCGATATTATTCAATTCTATCTATGGTTAAAAAATGATATGCTTGAATTGAATAATGAATTCAAAAGGGATCTATTAAGTACATATGTGAAAAACATCTACTAATGTCGAAGAGATAGTAATAAGGCAACCATTTCAATAATTAATCAACAAAAAATTGTAGTAAGATTGATTTCGTATTACAATAAGTAAAAAAAAAAAATATGTAGAAATTACGCAGTGAGGACAAGAAGCAAATGTTTTTTTTACAAGGTCTCAAAAAACGTTATTTGACATAGCAACCTGCAAAGATTTACATATATTGGTTGTGTGGATAGGTTGACAACAACAGCTATTTGATGCAAAAAATTTAAAAACGAAAGTATGATTTTCAAAATAAAAGTTTGGAAGTATGATTTATTTGCGGATAAATATATAACTACAACTGCTTTTTCATCTGCGTCAGTATCGCATTGGTCAAACAGTTGTTCTTTCAGTGAGTCATCAGAATCAGAGCAAGATGATTTCTTCCTAAATAAAAGACCAAGATAATCACACCAGTAAGAACAACAGGAGGAAAATAAGCAGGTGAGAAAAAGATAAAAACCTTTGCTATGGCATGTGACAGGAGTGGAGTTTCAGACCGATTTGCAGCATTGATTGTAAATGACGAACATATTCCGCAAACTCGTAAAGCGTAAAAAATCGAAGTAAAATGCGTCGGGAAAGAAAAGCTTTTATAAATTAGACAGCAGTTTAATATAGTTTTCAGTCTTACAAATTTTTTAATTAATGACAAATATAATAATATTTTATTTTAAACAAACAAATTGCCACTCGATTGAAAAAACAATCCAACAACCCCTTTCAATTAATAACTCGTATATTATTTCGTAGTTTGACAAATATGTTGACATCTAATGATTTTATTAATAAAACTGCTAACTGGAAATCATGCTCATATGCTCTAGTTTTATGTTGCCATTTGTTATGTTTTACCTTATAAAGTGGTGTTTTATGTCTATATTATTGATTTCCAGATTATTCGCCATTAGTCTTCAAATAGTTTGACAGTATAGTCATCAATCTCTTTCAAACCTTTCATAACTCTAGATACAGTTGTTGTCAGGCTAAAAGCTATAATTTTGGCTTCTGATGAAGTTGCAACAGTTTGTTGTTTCTTGCTGCACCATGATACTGTGCAACCATACACCTGAAACATGTATCCACTAACTGATTTCCTGAAGCCAATTCTTCACTAATCTGAACGTGCGTCCTAGGTTGATGTTGTGTTGGAACACTCATCTAATAAGTTTGTTTTCTTCTGCATATGGCAACAAATTACCTTTTAAATTGTTTTTACATTCAAACGGGGTAATAGTGTAGTTAATGAGATAAATGAGGCAAATACCATGCTATAAAAATTAAACCTACGCCATTCTATGGATATATATGTTTATATCCCAGCAAAAAATTAGACATTACCTTAAAAAGTTCTTGCCATATAATGACTTACTTTTGTGGTTGCCATGTTTTGTTACTCGCTCACAAAATACATTACATTAGTTTCCAAAAAAGGAAGTAGTAATGGAACTAGTTCTTTATATAAAAAGAGACTACCGTACTAATGGTACTCATTATTTCCTACAGTAATTAATGTAATCGATTCTCAGTAGTTGATTATAAAAGTCTCATGCCTTGTTAAAATAATTAAGTTGGCAATTTAGTTGGAAAATACTTCCGCCAAAAATGCTTAATTCCACACTCGATTACCTTTTCAAAAATTTTTTGCTGGGATATAGTACCGAGTTTATAAAATACAACGCTATGAAAAGTATCATTCAATTTGGTAAAACTTTCTTTTTTTTTAATTATAGGAAATTATTTTTTTAATATTGTGTAGATTTAGCTGGCCGTTATGTTTTTAAGTATTATTATTGATGTTTTGTCTGTAAGAAAATTTTACGCGACCAAAGAAAATGCAACACTTTAAAATTCTTTATTATTTCAGTTTTTCTCATATTTAAAAAAAAATGGATTACGTAAAATAATTCTCGTTATTTTTTATTACTGCTTTTTACCTTCATGGCAAAAAATCCCGCAATGTTTAGTAGCATGCGCAAAAAATCTTCCATTCATATTGTTGAATACACAGGAGAAATGAGAAAACGCACTGCAACTGTTGTGTCTATTATGATTTAGAAATAACTGACTCTTTATTACAAAATATTTTCCTTAAGTACTAATCTTACAGCTAATCAAAAAGTATGTACATTGTTGTTGTATTAACACAAAGTAGATAAACTATTAGCTATTGTTTACTTATGATTGCTATTAACAATTAAACATTAGCCCTATTCCAATCTTTGTGCAATGGTCTTGCATCATAGCATTTGCAAAAAAGTGTAGCATACTTCTAGTTTACACCAACAAAACACACAGTAATGAGTAAAATATGCTACACATTTTGCAAATGCTACGAGTATGATGCAAGACCATTGCACAAAGATCGTGAATAGAGCTATTGATTACTTACTCACCAAGCAGACATTATATAAATAGAGTATATACCGTTCGGCTCAGTGAGTGCATGCCTCTACAAAGTAGAATTTACGTTAATCTTTATGACACTAATAAAATACACAGAACATGATAATTCTTTGAAATTAGATAAAACAAGGCTAATAAAACACAACACCAGTTATTAAAAATGCTTGACTATTTTCAATGCATATGTAGTTGCTTAAATGCTGCTGGGGAGAAAAGTGCAGCAAAACAAAAACAAAAAAAAAAAAAAAAAAAGGAAAGAAACGCATTTGCTTGAGCTGACTATGTGTTTCTTTCTGCGGTACATTAATGGTTCCATTAATTATCGCCAATAGTACAACTTTATCAAAAGAGAATGTACTTTTTAATACTGTACTCCAAAGCATAGTACTCTGTTCATCATTTCGAGATATCATATCGAAATATTGTCGAAAATCCATATAAAAGAACTACTGTGAAATAAATAAGATATAATGTTGCTGAAGTTTATTATTGTTTATTTGTGAAAAAGTCGCGAAATGTTTCTTGCAGCATATTTTTAAAACTAAAAAGTGTTTCCTGCAAAAATTTTTTCAGTTGCGAAGAACATAAGCAGCACTATTCCCGTAAAGAGTTTTTCACAACCATTTTTTCAGACCGTTTGTTTAGATTTAATTTTGTTGTGTTAGAAAAATAAAAATAAAAAATGGAACGAGTGTATATTTAAAAACAAAAAAAGAAAAAAAAAGACAAAAATAAATTTAATGACGCAGAAAAGCGTGTGCATTTTCCAGCCACACAACATATTACAACATATGTTTTTTGCTTACACCCGTAAAACAATGTCACATACTTGAAGGCAATAAAAACTGTTATTATCTTCGATAATGCATGTCGAACAGAGTAGGCTTTATTTAAAAATTTTATATCTTAATACATATTGCATACCCCCATCATGCTTTATTATGCGTAGTTGATATCTGGGCGAAAGTTTCTTGTGCGTGGCGAAGATAATTTATGCCGAATAAATAAAATTTGTTTAATCGCTCCAAAACACTAATCATCCAATCCTCTGTTGTCCATATTAAGTGATGCTTTGCAAAGTCAAGACCCTTATTAACTTTGCTTGTTAGTGACTAGCGGTGTGCACGCTAATTTGGACGTCTATTCGGTATTTTCATAATTAGTAACACCCACTGTCGTCTTTCGTTGACCAATTTTTGTTGGCCTTGCCATTTCTCGGTCTCGACGGCGTCTACTTGAGAAAATTATACTTCCAATTGATTTGTGTACACCGAACAAGACTTCAACTTCACTCATCGTCATTCCTTCGTTTGACAGTTGTTTCTTGAAAAACGAAAAAACTTTCAAAATGAAACTATTATTTTCAATAAATCATAAGCAAATTTAACTTTAACAGCATGATAATATCAGGCATGCTTCTTCCTATTAGAAGATGATGGAATACAATTTCAGAATAGGGATACACAGTTAAATTTTTAATGACTGTATATTTTAAATTTTCTAATTTCTAAATTCTTTTTATTCTTTTAGTTACGTGATGCAAGCATAATTGCTTTTACTAAATCAAATATGAGTTCACGGTTTAATTTATATACGGTAGAGGTTGGTGACACAAACTTCACCATCTTAAGTCGGTATCAAAATTTACGACCGATTGGATCTGGTGCACAAGGCATAGTTTGGTAAGTTGGTAGAGTAATCACGCATGAAATATTTAGTTTTTTATCGCTTGCCGGAAGTTTCCATTCAAGTAGGAATAAAAAAATATATATGTTTTATAAATATATAACATATATAATATGTTTTATATCTCTAACTTTTTACCTCAAAAGAACCATAATTTATCTGTGCGGAACCAATTTTGAAAGGTTAATAACCGTACAACTTAATTAATATCTGAGTTTTCTTAACCTTTTATTGAATCTATACAAATTGCAGAATGCTTTCCAAAACACAAAATTCCCAGGAATTGGTTACCAGCATATCAAAAAAAAAAAAAAAAAAAAAAAAAAACTCGGACACCTTAACTAGCATCTATTGTAAATGTTTATGTTTAATTTACTTTATTCGTGCATGATTCGTTCAAGTATAAGTATTTCATGATATTCTCATGAAATATTTATTATTTTAAACTAAACTAAAAACTGAAATGTATTACTGCGGGGAAAGCATATTCATATGGCCATTTCACTACTGCTCACATAGCTCATCATTGGATTTTACCCAAATTTTGTATAGAAAACTAGAAAGTCTTATATCAAAAGCCAAATTGATTAAATGAGAACTCCATTGTATCGATAAGACAAAAGACAACAACTTAAAAATGTTTTATACAAAAAACACAGCAAACATTTAGAAACTATTTTTATTTTTTCTTTCATTTACGAGGGCTGCTATATATATTTCTGGCCTGGCAACACTGAGTGCTGCCAAGTGCAATCTGACTTTTCCATTGGAAAGTTTGTCATTTTTAAGCATAATCGTACTCAAAACGTTTTGACGTACGACCATTATTTGTGTTGTTTACAGTGACTTGAAAAAATTAATATAGAAAAAAATGGAATTAACTCGTGAACATTTTTGTGCCATCATTTTTCACAACTTTCGACGTGGATTATCACGACAAGAGTGCATTGATGAACTTAAATCTTTATATGGCGATAAAGCACCATCCTACAGCACTGTGAAAAATTGGTATAATGAATTTAATAGTGGCCGAAGCTCGCTCAAAGACGAATTCCGTGAAGGTCGTCCAAAAACGGCTGTTGTGCCAGAGAACATTGATGCCGTGCGTGAATTCATAATGCAAGATCGACATGCGACATACCGAGAGATAGAGACATCCTTGAACATTTCTTCCACCAGCATACATTCGATACTGCATGAACACCTGACCGTAAAAAAGGTTTGTTCTCGTTGGATCCTGCACAATTTGAAAGTCGCTCAAAAAAAGGCTCGTGTCGATTGGTGCAAAGAAATGTTGCAAAAATACGATTGCGGTGCTTCGAAAGACGTTTATAAGATCGTCACAGGTGACGAATCATGGATCTATGCGTATGACCCCGAAACAAAACAACAATCGACCGTGTGGGTCTTCAAAGACGAGCAAAATCCAACGAAAGTTGTTCGTGGAAGAAGCACTTCGAAGCAAATGGTCGCCTGTTTCTTCGACAAAACTGGTCATGTGGCGACTGTTCCGCTTGAGCAACGTAGGACGGTCACTTCTGAGTGGTACACTACAATTTGTTTGCCTGAAGTCATTGGAGAAATTCGAAAAACCAACAAGAGAAAACGAATCATTGTTCACCATGACAATGCGAGCTCTCACACATCGGCTCAATCCAGAGCGTTTTTGACCGGCCAAAACGTCGAATTAATGGGTCATCCGCCGTACAGCCCTGACTTGGCACCTAATGACTTCTTCTTGTTTCTGCACATCAAGAAAAAAATGCGTGGTCAACGATTTTCGTCGCCAGAAGAAGCTGTTGAAGTGTTCAAAAACCATGTTTTAGAGATGTCTCAATCGGAGTGGAAAAAGTGCTTCGACAACTGGTTTGAGCGCATGCTCAAAAAAAACAATAAAACCATTTTTGCTCAAAAAAAAAAACAATAAAACCATTTTTGATTATAAATATTCGCATTTTCACTATTAGGGCAGAAATATGTAGAGCAGCCCTCGTATCTTCATAAGGGATCCCATTGGGAACTATTCATATGTATTTGAAAGATTCAATGAAAAAAATTAAAATAAAAAAAAAAACAATTTTTATTAATAAGCAATGTGCACATGCAAATATATCAATATGAAGATTTATTATTCGGAATCTTTTCAAATTTAATTTACTTTATTCGTGCATGATTCTCATGATATTCTCATGAAATATTTATTATTTTAAACTAAACTAAAAACTGAAATGTATTACTGCGGGGAAAGCATATCCATATGGCCATTTCACTACTGCTCACATAGCTCATCAGTGGATTTTACCCAAATTTTGTATAGAAAACTAGAAAGTCTTATATCAAAAGCCAAATTGATTAAATGAGAACTCCATTGAATCAATAAGACAAAAGACAACAACTTAAACATGTTTTATACAAAAAACACAGCAATCATTTAGAAACTATTTTTATTTTTTCTTTCATTTATCTACATAAGGGATCCCATTGGGAACCATTTCATTTTATTAATAAGCAATGTGCATATGCAAATATATCAATATGAAAATTTATTATTCGGAATCTTTTCAAATTTAATTTACTTTATTCGTGCATGATTCCTTCAAATATAAGTATTTCATGATATTTTATATGAAATACTTATATTTGAAGAAATTATGCACGAATAAAGTAAATTAAATTTGAAAAGATTCCGAATAATAAATTTTCATGTAAATGTTTATGAAAATATTCTTTTTAGAATTTTTGATCAAAATATTTTTTTTTTAAATACCAAAGCTGCCATGAATATCGAAGGTTAGTCAATTTTTTGGGAAATTTCGTCGACAACACTATACATAATAATAAAGGGACCAGTGTTCAGATATTGCAAAGCAGTGGCTAGAGAAAATATACCGTTAGTGATGTAATAAAGAAATATTGTGAACCCAAATCTCTTAAATATAAAGTGTTGTCATCAAACTGTTAGAATTATTCTATTTAACCCTTTTTAGGTAAAGTGAATATAAGGAAAACTTTAAATATTGCAAAAACCTATAAAAACACAGATTTTCTATTCTGGAGCCCAGTTTTATCTAATGATGAGAGCAGATGTCTTATATATTCCAGCCTGAAGAAAGGTTAATTAGAAACTAAAAGAAAAAATCTGCAACTAACTATTAACCATGAAGGGACCCTATTCTTGTTTAGTGTTGTACGACTGCCTTCGGACCAGGAGAACTAGTTACTATGATGAAATTTTCATCTGTGAAAATACTTAACTATTCTTTTTTAATGTAGTTATTTAAATTTAGTTTATTGTAAAATGTTGGGACACTTTTTTATTTGTTTTTTGTTGTTTTTGATTTAAATAAAATGTTAAAAAAATGTACAAAAGAATATGTATAGTATGTCAGAGTTCATTATTGATCAACTGTATGTGTTTTTTTTTTTTTTTATTAATAAACGATTAATTTATTTAGTTCTTTTATTGAAAATAATTACACACAACTTTTAGAGCTTTAATTAAATTACACAATTCATTTGAAATATTCACATTATTCTTTTTTAATTTATTCGAAATATACACTGAAAAAAAAAAAATTAATTAAAAAGTAATACAAAGTTATATAATGCAATATGAGATTATTAAACCCCGATTCACACTAAAGACGTGCACTAGTATATCCAACAGTATGGCAAAAACAGATATATCATATACATAAGAAGTAAAACAGATACAAAAGAACGAATGTGTGTAGTTGATATTGTATGCTTTCGCTTGTGCGTACTCACACTTTGGATATAAACACATACAGTTGTTTATGGTTTTGCATAGAGTAAGAAAATTATCAGTTTTTTACTCTCAAATCTGTTGTACCATGAGTATTTGGATATATCTGTTTATGAAGCAGATATTTTTGATACTTGTGTGCTGCTTATGATAGAGGCGAGAACTAGTGAGCAGTATTTTAACTTCGTAGTAATAACCCGAATTGTAATTATTAATGTTTAGCTTTAGTAATTAGTTTATATGATTTTAAATGTAGAATTAACAATATTTATAATATTAATGATAATTTTATTTTATAAAAACAAATGGAAAATTAATAAATTGTTGTCTTGTTGCGCGTTAAGTTATAAGGATAGAATTAATTCAATTAAGAAATTTTATTGTATGTTTATTTAAAAATATTAATTCCTCTTTGATAAAAACTAGTAAATAGTTAAAATTAATATATAAAAAAAGGTTTATTACATACATCTGTACAAACATATGTACATAAAAATAGAAGTTCCGAAAAATTTCAATAAAAATATTAGGGAAAATATTTACACTTCTAGAATACACCCAGTAATAATATTGTCCCTTTTATTTATGTACGTATTAAATAACGCAATTTTTATTTTCTATGCACTTAGAAGGATATTATAGTTATGTTATTTGTGCATTAAAAATTTCTAACATTTACTAAAAAAAAACCTCTTTTCTGCATTAAAGTCCTACAGCTTAAATAAATAGAGAGTAAAATTTATTCAAAATTAAAAAATTATTGAAAAGTTTTAAAGAAAAAAATAAAAGAGTAAAATGGACAAGCTCGTTGTAACTGCTTACCTTATAACAGTATGGTATATCTCTTACTAGTGTGCGTAAATAAGTGGCTGTCAACCACTAATTAGAATATATAATGAGTTGATTGGAAAATAAATTTCTTTTCTAATTTATTAAGCACTAGGTCAGTTTTATAAATAATAAAAATTTTTATTTATATTTTCAATATTTCGCCACACCTTTGGGTGGCATCATCAGGAAACAGGAAACAAAAAATTAGATTTTCTTTTTTTTAAATAACAAAATGAAAATCAAATTATTTTTTCAAACAAAAACAGGATAATCAAAAACCAAACGACAAAAAACTCAAATATTTAAAATTTACATTCTTATAAATTTAAAACTCAAAAAACATTCAACTCAAAAAATTTAAAAATTTACATTCTTATAAAAATTTAAAAAACAGAAAACATTTAAATTATTTAAAAATTTTAAAAAACTTAATTCAAATACATTAACATAAACTTTCACGATAGAAATGTTACAAGCAATCATATACTCTCAAACGTTAATTATTTTTTATGGACTAAATGTCTATAACATTGCGCAACATTATCAGTATCAGCCTTAAACTTTATTCTTTTTGTTGCTGGTATTTTAATTATTTGTAACATCTCTAACATATACCGACGCTTATAATTATTTTCTATATTTAAAACAGATGCATCTTCAAAGTTAGGATTATGATTAAATCTGGCACAATGGGAAGATCTCTTGTATTATTTGCTCTCCTAAACCTTAACTGTTTAAACAAACTATTTAACACTCTCATTGGAAAATTATTATCAATTAATATCTTTTTAACTTTATCTTTATTGCTTTTGTGAAATTCCTTATCACTTAGCTTAAGTACTTTTTCTATCAAATTTTTTCCCGTATTAATTAATAATTCTCCCGGAAGCTGTTGGCTTTTGGTACCAATCCATTTTTAGTTTATTCCCTCTCCTTATTACTAACGTATCTAAATAGGGTAATTTAAAATCATTTTCTATTTCTATTGTAAATTTTATACAACTATTGAAACTATTAAATGTTTCCAACATATTTTCAATACCAGATGCAGAAATAATACAAAACAAATCATCCACATATTTTGTCATTATTCTTGGTTTTATACTAATTTCATTAATGCACGTGTCTAATAATTTCTCTATAATAATATCTGCCACAACTGGGGAAGCTGGAGATCCCATTGGAAGTCCTTTTTGTTGCAAATATATGTTATCATTATATTGAAAGTATCTGTTATCTTCAATACAAAATTTTAAAATTCGTAAAAATAAACCTTTTTCCATTCTAGTATATTCCTGTATTACGTTCCATTTTTCTTCAATAATATTCACTGCCAAATCAACAGGTATACTTGGAAATAATGAGACTACATCAAAAGATACTAATTTTTCATCATTTAGAACATTTATGTTCCTTATCCTTTCTTTAAATTCAAACGAATTTTTAACATTATATTTTGAATTTTCTGTAATCTTTTTTAAAATCATTGTAATATATTTACATAACTCATAAGATGGAGAATTTATAAAAGAACAAATCGGTCTTAAAGGAAAATCCTCCTTGTGAATTTTAGGTAACCCATACAATCTTGGAGCCAACAGCTTGCTGAATGCACAATAAAGTAATCTGGAAGAGGTTAAGCGCCGAAAACAAATGGATTTTTATAGTATTCGATAACATGATTTTAACGGTGGATTGAGGTCAAGGAAACTGAATTTGGGTAACTTTACCAATAAAGGCAATATTAGATCTATCATTTGGTTGTAATGCAACGTACGAGAGTAAAAGCTTGACCGCATCACAAAAATTGGGTACGACATTAGATCAGCAATCCAAGCATCATCGTGGCTGCTAGATCCTGGGATCCAAATTGGTGAAGCTTTTTGATGTTACTAGTATTAATAATACTGAACAAGTAAATCATCTTAAGAACGAGGTACAGATTATAAAGGTTACCAGTATCAACTTGCGAGGGATTTATTTTGATACGGCATCGGGTCATTTATCATTAATTTTAACTAGTTTTGTTATCCTAATTATTATTATTTTAGCTATGAAAAAAATGTACAACCTGTAAAGAAATAGTCAGGGTTAATTTCTCCACTCCGGTGGCTTTGCGTAGCCGGAAGATTTGAAAGTAATTAGAAACTAAATCATAATCAAAAAATAGCTGAATAGTTTTTCATCTTGACATTTAGTGCGTGGCTGAATAATCAGTTCAGTTGAACATGCTTATATAACTTAAGCTAAGTGCTTACTTTGGTTTCCTATTATGTTATTAAACAACCCATAATTAGGGTTACGTTATTAATGTTATCGCTGATAAAGGGCATAGGAAATAGTGCCAATTTATGATAGAAAGTGAGTGCGATGTGTTAGTTTTAGGTAGCTGTTTCTTTTCGTAGCAATTATGTGTGTCTCTAAATTTTGGAATGTGCCGTACACGCCCATTATTGTGCTTAATTTAAATATTTATTTGCTTACACAAATTGGAATGTTCAAGTGTAACTATTATTTATGTATGTGTACGGCTAAAAACATACATGAAAGATAAAGAAGCTAGAGTGTACTTTATTTTAAGTACGTGTGCGAAAATTTTTTTAAGGAACTCCACTACTTACCAATGATCAAAAACAAACTGCCATTTAGGGTTTAAATTTTTAATTACAAAATTTTAATTTTAATTAAAATTGCTAAATCAAGAGGTTCGCTAGCTGATATTGTTATGGAGAAGTTACTAGACTCATGTATTGAAAAGCTTAGTATTAAACCAGTGATATTGACCAAATATGTTGATGATTTGTTTTGTATAATATCTGAAAATGCCATTGATACTTTACTTAAAACTTTTAATGAATTTCATCCTAGTATTAAGTTTACAATAGAAATAGAATGTAATTCAAAACTTCCATATTTAGATACTTTACTTATTAGGAGTGGAAATAATTTATTAATAGATTGGTATCAAAACCAACGGCTTCTGGCAGAATGATTAATTACTATTCTAATCACAGTAAAAGAATTGTAATAAATACAGCTAAAAATTTGATAGAAAGGATACTTATGATAAGTGATATTGAGTTTCATAAAAATAATAAAGAAAATATTAGAAATATATTGAATAATAATAATTTTCCAATTCATCTTACAAATAGATTTATTAGGCAATATATAAATAAGAATAATTTAAATACAGAAAATATGATTGAGCCAAAAATTTATAAGTCTTTGATTTATGTACCTGAAATATCAGAACGGTTAGAGAAACTAAATTTTTGACTGCAATAAATATAGAATGGCATACAAAACACACTATACATTAAAAAGACTATTTAGTAAAACTAAAGACAAAATACCGAATCTAGAATTAGCAAATTTAGTCTATAAATTTCCTTGTAGCGGAAATAATAACGAGATTTGTAATAACTAAAAACTAGAATTGCTGGTCATAAATCTGATCAAAGGTATAGAAATATTAATTCACAAAAAACTGCATTATCATCTCATTGTGCTAGATTAAATCACTATCCTAATTTTGAAAAAGTTTCAGTAATAAACACAGAAAACAATTATAAACGGCGTTATGTTAGAAATGTAACATATAATTTATACACTAATAGTACACAGATAATGTAGCTCAAATTTATAAACACTAGGGAAATATTGAAAAAACAAAAAATAAAAAGACCTTGTGCTTGGAAAATAAATTAAAAAATGAAAAATATTAAGAAAATAAAATATATGTACTTGATGTGCGTCTTAGTAATAAAAATAAGTTGCCAGACCCAAAATAATATTTACCAGAGTAGGTAAATACGCAGCGCAGAGCAGCTCTTTTTACGCTCTTTTGCGCACTTGTCATTGCGCATTGCTCTGCGCCAATATGTTTGCTCTGCGTCAGGAAATAGAAGCTCATTTAAAAGAGCAATGCGCTTAGCTTGTTTTTTGCATTGCTCCTTTTTTGTGCGCAGCCAATGATGCGCATGGCTCTTTTACTGTGGTACAAAACATATTTTTTAACGTCAATATTATAATGTAAAAATCAATTCAATAAATAAATTATTTGACTTATGTGTTTGGGACAGTTTAGAAAATTGTTTATCGATTTTTAAATATAGCTAATATTCAAATGAAGGTTGGAGGAGCATATATTATTTTATTTATATTATTGTCTATTTATGTATGTATATGCGTATATGTAGATATGTTTGTACGCATACATAAATGTATGTATGTGTGTATGTATACGTACGAAAGAATAATCAGGTATGTGATGAAAATCGATTTCGAAATCGAAACGATTTAAAACCAAAAATGGTTGCGATATGCTTGCTATTTTCGTTTTTTAAATACCTTCAATATAGTTTTCAATAACTCTCCATTCAATCTCTATAATTACTTTCGGGTAACTTCTTCATTATTGTTTAAAAAATATCTTAAAACGAGTCGTTTTCAGTGCTTTAAATTTGCATGTGTTATTTGTTGTTGTGGTTTTTCAAAACAGTAGATGTGCTTTGCTTTAAATTTAGATATGGGATGTTTTTTTATTACTTCTTAAATGATGGTAAAAATAAAATTTTCTTGTTAACATTAATGCAAAAAAATTCGATCGTTTCTACCTTTTCCTCACACATACATATGTATGTAAAATCAATACAAATGTTTAATATAACAGAACCGTAATATAAATAAATAAATTTTTTAAATTAAATTAAACAATTGTTTTCATTTGAATTTAATAGGTAATGAAATTTTTCTTGTTTAGTACCAATAATTTCGTGCTTTACCATTAATTAAGAAGTAATAAAACAATAACAAATGCACCAGTAAACATCCCCTACCTTTAACATAAGAAAAGCACATCTACCGTTTAACAACAAAAAATAACACAAACTGTAATGAAGATAGTAATAAAACAATAACAAATTCACTGCTAAACATCCCGTATCTAAATTTAAAAGAGTTTTTAAGGAACTCCACTACTTACCAATAATCAAAAACAAACTGCAATGGTAGACTTAAATTTTAACTAAAAAAAACCAATAATAATAACAATAAAAAATGTTATTATATTTGGTCTATCGTAACATGTACTATTTTGCCGTCCGTACACGCAATTATTTTCATTTTTCCATTTACTTTTTTTCCAACCACAAAGTTATTTTAATTTTTCAAACGAACCACTGTTACTATCAAACGTAGCACGAGCAAAAGAGCTGCTCTTTTGGCTCAATGCGCAGAGCAAATGAGCCAAAAATAAAATTGAATGAAAAGAAGGCTCTTTTTTTCTCCTCTGCTCTTTTGCCCTTAGATTAAAAAAAAGTGCGCAAAGAGCAAAAAAGCGTGCCAATCTGAACCCTGATATTTACCACAGAACTGCAAGAGTGTCTATTTTTAAAACTCTAAGTATACTCATCTTAAATGCGGTTGCGGTGTGATCGCCACCGCATTTCTTTTGTGCGAGTATTTACTATACCCATTCTATTTCAGTATTTATGAGTTTGAGTCTCTAGCATACTCAAGCAAAATGTTTGCGATGCTGGCTTTACTTTACTTCGTAAAAAAGTTTTCTCACTTTCGGCATTCGTACTCATACGAACCATTTTAACGTGTGTCGCCAATGTCTAAATTAGCTAACACACATTCTTCTTGGAAATTATGAAAGTTTATTTAATATATAACAGAAAATAAATTGAGCAGAACCCGTAAAATTCCCCATTTTTTTTTTCATTTATTAAAAACATAACAAAAGTTTTCTAATAACTTAAGACTAGTTGATTGTTTATTATATTACGGTTTTTTAGGCTTTTTTTAATTCACACGGAATAGAAATTTATAAATTAAATTTTTTAAGCAAATAGATCTTTAAAATTAATAAATAGGTATAAAAGCAATAATTGCATTTAACAAAATAAAATATGTTAACTAAAAGCTTTATTGCAATTTATTATTTATGAGGTCTAATGAGATTCAGTCAATGCAATATTACATATGCGTATATAAAACATAAAATATGTGTATGTTGTTTTCAAACAGTACGTGTAGTGTGTGACGTCTGTTTTTTCTGAACTATGCTGGATATACATCAGAAGTGTTTGAATGTCTACAGGTTAGCTGCAGAATTGATATGGTGGCGAAGACAAGAACGAACTTCCAGGATGTAATTACGTAGTAGAGTGCAAAGAGCCAAAATCTTCCAGAACAAGCTTGAGCGCGTGCTTCTTATCCATGACAAATTCACCCACTTCTGGACCACTTTAAAATTAAGGCATACATGAACTGCATCCGTAACCCGAACATTAAGCACGTAGTTCAATGGCTATTTGCAGTGGAATTGTAAAGCACTAAAGAAACAAACGAAACAAAAGTTTCCGTTTAACGAAAAAGAGCTTGCCATACTAGAGCTAGATCTTTCAAGCGAAGGACAGTAAATATTGAAATCTATGAAGCAGTATAAAAATAACAATCTTAGTTATTGTACATATATCAACGGTGGAAAATAATATTATGTCAAAGGAAGCAGGATCGTATTCAATAGTTAGGTCTAATTTGACAAAGGGCAAAGCTGGCCCATTAAACAAATTAAGTCTGCGCACTTCCACCAGGGTACTTGCTACTGGATTTGGAATTGTCGGTAATTGTCGACCATTTATTGTTGTTTATAATGCGGAACGGAATCAATTTGCATATGGGGAATCAAGCAGTGATCTAGCAAACCTTCGAAATGCCCCCTGACGTTGATTTTGACACCGCAGTAAGAATTTCCGTTGCTATAGAGTGCTAAAAATTACCTCCTGAGACAGAAACCGTAGTATATGCACGTATGGAGAAGGAAGGATTGTGAGCACAATCGGTTTCAGTTGGTAGAACCATTAACAAGTAAGATTGTAACAAACAAAACATGATAGTTTTACGTGTATCGTAGTAAATTTTATTTTTGACAGTGTTGTTAACATTATTAAACAGATCTAAATAAATTAACAGATATTCAGTAGGATTATCTTACGTGTTTCCTTTTGACAGTAAGAGAATCCAACGAGTAAGAAAAAAGTGAAAAAGATAAATGTTTTAAGCAATAACTAAATTTTGTAATTTAACTAAAATTTTTAATTTATATAAATGTATATGCATTTATTTGAAATTTATAATAAATTTATTTTTTTAGTGCTGCCTACGATACTATTACGGAAGAAAATGTTGCAATAAAGAAACTCTCTCGTCCATTCCAAAATGTTACTCACGCCAAGAGAGCTTATAGAGAATTCAAGCTCATGAAATTAGTAAATCACAAAAATGTAAGTCTTTTATATAACTAAGTACAATATTTATGTTTGTTGAGGTCTTGATAATTTTGTTTTCCATTTTATCTTGGAGGTTCTGTTATATTAACAATTAAGGGTATAGCTGCTAGCTTTTGCATTTGTTCACATTCGTTTATTATTATTTTTAAAATTTCTTTTTTCTATTTCCTGGTGCACGCCCGGTAAATGAATTTTTATAGTTTTGAAATGATGAAATGAAATTAAGACACATAATTTATTTTTTATAAAATGCGTTTGGAACGCGAACGGCATACGCCAACATAAAAATGAACTAATACATCCTTGCTAATCAGCATTTAAGTGTAATGCTAATTTTTTAGAATCATATAACTCAGAGCTCTTTTAAAATAAAAAGGAATGTTTTATATGATACAAAGGACCACCGTAATTGGGCATCTGGTGACGAAGCAATATTTATAAGCGTTTCCATCAAGCACTATTTATTGAGTTATATGTTTGCAGATTACTTTTATGCTAAAAAATCTGAATCACAATTTAATGACAGAAAATAAAAAAGGTGGAAAAAAATCTATAAACATTTACTTATGACAAATGTTCTTTAATTCAATGTTTATAGGTTTCATGTTAGTTATGTTATGCTTCTCTCGCAAAAAAACATATTCCAAAAATATGTCTTAAAATTATTTTATTATTAGTATTTCATTCATAGACAAATACGGCATTTACACTATGTAATTTTTCATGAAACTAGCATGAAATGTTTGTTTGTTTGTTTGGGAAGCAGGAGGAGTAAGCAATATGGCATTGCTTGAGTTTTGAGGGGATCTTACTGTTGCTAATGTATACTTTTAGATAATGCAAAAATAATTATTGGAAATAATTGATGTAAATACTTAGCCACCTGGCAACCCCAAAAAGTAAATATAAGAAGGCATAAAAAGATAATTGTAACAAGAGAGTTAGTCACATTTTGACGATGAACACGGTTGTTTTATTAAAAAAAAACCTTATGTTTGGTTAAAAACACTCGAAACTCTGTAATAGTTTAATAAATATCTTATAATTGCATAAAACTATTCAGCGTATCTTAATTGGCGCCCAACGTGTAATTCCAAAGACACTATATTTGTGTTAGTTAAAAAATAATAATAAAAATTATTAGTATAAAACCACGTGGAAAATTTTTTGCATAATCCATTAATAATAATATGAAGTCATAAGTTTTATGTAAAGAAAGACATGTATTCATAAAAATATTGATCAAAATATTAAAATTTTGAGAGAGAAGTTGCATACCATTTAAATCTTTGCACAAAGGAATTTATAATGAACTATAACATGTGCTAGTATGATTGGTTAAAAAATTTTTTTCAAAGAACAAGTTATGTTCTTGCTTAAATACGTTTTACAAAAATCGATGACATTCAAAGGTCATTACTGGAAAACATCTCTCCATAAGTTTTATCATCGTATTAAATTTTTTTTCACAAAACATGAACATGTTCAAAAGAGTAACATTTGCTGTTGAAAATAAGAGATAAGTAGAATTCTATTAAAAAAAACTGCAAAAAAAACAACTAAAACTAAATTTCTAAAAATCCAAAACACTAAGCATATGAACATTGAAAGAGAAATAACAGAATAAAAAACTATTTAATCTACACAAATCTGTTAATTTTTTTATGCAAATTAAAAAAGGGATAATCACATCAAAATTGGCGATAAACTGAAAAGACGATCAACTGATGATTCAAACATAAATATTCTCTTTACTCTTTTGACAAAGAGCACCGAGCAGACCTAAAACGGGATCAACATTATATTATATTATCTCTCTTAGTATTATCATTTATTCTCTTTTTAAATTCTTTGTAATTTTTTTTATATTATTATTATTATTATTCATTGCTTTATAACATAAGATAACCGGAGTGACTATAAATTTATCTTTGTCATTATAAGGCATAAAATATCTCTTTTTTTATAAATTTTTCTCTTTACCTTTTAATTTTTATTGAAATTTTGCTATTTAGAATTAATTTTTTGGTATTTTTTTCCAGTATTATTAGAAAATTAAAAGAAATTTGTTTAAACACATTTCCTAATTGAATACAATATTATTATTTAGGGCTACTTTTCAAACAATTATAAATACTTACATACCTTTTCAGCTATTATTATTGGTTTAGGGAAAATGTTGGAAAACTGAAATATAATATAATATTCCTAAAACAAAAATAAGCAACTCGCAAATACAATGAATAGGAACAACGTATAAGGTCTTGTTGGCGCAGCAGTGGATGCGTCGAAATTAGAAATTTTGGATCAAATTAAAACTCTATCAGATGCTATTAAGCAATCACAGCCAAGTCGAGTGGGACCTTAACAACCCGTTACTATTGAACCTGGTATTCGCAGCGATAAGACAAATTTAGATCTTATTAAATCTCTTCCACAGTTTTGTGAAGGCACAAGTGAGTATCCAGCTTGGAGGGAAGCTGCACGTTTTGCTATGAACTATTACTTAAGGGGTTCCGAAACATATTATGTTGCACTGGGGATTTTAAAAAACAAAATAAATGGTGAGGCAAATTCGACCTTGAGCGCATTTAATACCATATTTAATTTCGAAGCCATCATCTTACGTTTAGATCAGTCATACTCAGACAAAAGACCACTTTACTTACTGGAAAATGAATTAAGTATTTTACGACAAGGAAAGCTATCTATCACTGAATATTACGACAAGGTGAATAGACAATTAACCCTGATTATTAACAAGATTTTAATGACTAATTCAGGTAGACATGAAGTAATAGAAGCTTTATGTGATCGAGCGCGTTCGAACGCTTTGCGAGTTTTTATATCAGGCCTTCGTAAACCATTATGTGACATTTGTTTTTCGGCAAACCCACCAGATTTGCCCAGTGCTTTGGCAACAGCTCAAGAATTAGAGCAAAATCATGAAAGATACAAATTTGCTAATGCGTTTGCTAACTCTAGAAAATTTTCTCGATCACAATTGTGCAGTTTAAACAATATTCCACGTCAGCAGAAATTCTATCCTGATTTCAGTAAGCAGAAACGCATTGTTCAGGTAGACCGACCAAAAAGGCAACATTTTAGCCATAATTCGGGCCAATCTCCTGCTCAGAAATTGCAGAGAGTTAATTACGTTGAAAACTATCAATGCAATGAGAGCATTAATGAAAGTTAAGATTTCTCTTTTATCGAAACTGAGAATGATGTGGTTGATAATTTGAATTTTTTTTAGCGTAAAATCGCTCTTGCCATATATTGTGAAAAAATCAATTAATGGTCAAGAGTTAAATATTTTGGTCGATACAGGAACATCTAAGAATTATATTCAAAATTTCAATTTCTTAAAAGGAGTTAAATCGGTACAATCTCCATTTCGCATAAAATCGATAAATGGATTTACATTTATTAGACAGAAATGTTAAATTAGTCTGCTCAATCACAGGACAACATTTTTTATATTACCGTGTCTAACTTCCTTTGATGGAATAGTAGGTTACGACTTTTTGAAAGAAATTGAAGCTTTGATTGATACCAAGAATGGAGTTCTTTTTCACAAATTCGGAAAAGAAACAATTACCCATTTTTCATGTAACCAAGTTAATGCAATCGAATACGATAGTAGTAATGTTCCTTTCAATTTAAACAATAAATTTAGAACCCTTATTGAAAATAACCTAGATGTATTTGCAGATCCTGACAGATCATTGCCAGCAAACACACAAGTCGAAGCCACAATAAATTTGACGAAAGAGGAGCCCATCTATTCTCGTAGCTATCCATATCCCATTTCCGCATCCGAATTTATAAACAGAGAAATAGAAAGTCATCTCAAAGACGGAAATCTTCTTCATATAATTCGCCAATTCATGTTGTCAGTAAAAAGGGATTTGATTGTAACGGTAGACAAACTTACGAGTGGTAATTGACTTTCGTAAAATTAATGATTTCACAATTCCAGATCGGTATCCAATGCCCGAAATTACCGTAATTCTACCCAATTTAGGAAAATCACACTATTTTTACAACGCTAGATTTAAAATCAGGATTCCACCAGATCATATTAGCTGAAAAAGATAGGCACAAAACAGCTTTTAGTGTAAATAACGGTAAATATGAATTCTGCCGTCTACCGTTTGGTCTTAAAAATGGACACAGTATATTTCAACGAGCCATTGATGACATCCTCCGAGACGAAATAGGCAAAATTTGCTTTGGTTACATGGATGATGTAATTATATATTCGCAAAATCCAGAAAACCATATTCGTGATGTCGATAAAATGTGGCAAAAGTTAAAAGTCGCTGGCATGAAAATATCAACAGAAAAATCAAAGTTTTTTAAGCCTCAGGTCGAATTTCTTGGGTTTCTTATTTCGAAAAATGGAATAAAAACATCACCAGGAAAAATTTGTGACATACTAAATTTTCAAACACCTAAAACCTTAAGAGCATTGAGATCATTTATTGGGTTATCAGGGTAATACCGAAGGTGTATTAAAAATTATGCAGATATAGTTAAACCAATTACTGCGTACCTTCAGGGGGACAATGGCAATATCGGTTCAAGAGCATCAAAAAAAGTTAAAATACAATTGTCTAAGAAAGCAATCGATTCATTCGAAAAAGTCAAACGCATATTAGCTTCAGACGATATGTTTCTTCAACATCCAGACTTCGACAAGCCCTTTGAACTAACGACTGATGCTAGTTCTAACGCAATTGGAGCCGTACTTTCGCAAAGTGGCAAGCCAATTACAATGATATCGCGCACGCTTTCTTATGCGGGACAAACTTATGCCAAAAATGAGCGCGAACTGCTTTCAATCGTATGGTCGTTACAAAAATTGAGGCATTACTTGTAAGGCGCGAAAAACATTCATATTTACTGACCATCAGCCAATCACTTTTGCTACTTCAGATAAAAATCCAAACCCGAAAATTAAAAGATGCCAAGCGTTTATATCCGATTTTTCTCCAATTTTTTTTTTATAAGCCTGGAAGAGAAAATGTCGTAGCTGACGCATTGTCTCGGCAGTACATGAATAATTTTACTCACACTGATTCTGGAACAGTTCATAGCGAAATATCGTTTTCAAAAACCATAAAATCGGTAAAAGCTCCTGTGAATCAGTTTTTAAATCAACTGCTTATTTCTAAAGGTGTAGTTAACACTAAATCTACAAAAATTTTGTTTCAGAAGTTTAAGAGATACAGACTATTATCAGGAAATGCAAAATTTGTTTAGAAAATAAATATAATAGGAAACCACAGCCATTAGTTGGTGCCTCACCAGTACCAAATTTTCCCGGTGAAATACTCCATATAGACATATTTTCAACGAGCAAAGCTCATTTTCTCACTTGCTTGGACAAATTTTCTAAGTTTGGTGTAGCTATTCCAATTAGTTCCAGGGCAATAATCGACGCTCTTGCAAATTTTCAACAGCTTTAAGAACACGAGACTTTTGGTTTCTGACAACGAGAAATCTTTTCAATCAAATACAATGAAAAATTTGCTTAGAGATGTTTATGGCATAGAGCAATTTTTTGGTCCTCCACTACATAGTGAAAGTAATGGCCAAGTGGAAAGGTTTCACTCGACCTTACTTGAAATCGCAAGGTGTGTGAGAGCACAATGCAATATTAATGAAATTTCTGATTTAATACTAATAGCTACTTATAAATATAATGAACCATCCACTCTGTTACTCAGACAAAACCAATAGATATTCATCAACACTTTGAAACAGATGAACTAGAAAACATTCGTAAGAAAATTATAGCCGCACAATCAAAAATCGAGACAGAATTATAAATCGCAATGCGATGTTTCAGTGAAGGAGATGTGGTATTTGTTCGCAGAAATAAAAGGTTGGGTGACAAATTTGATAAGGTTTATTTGGAAAAGATTGTACAGAAAGATTTAGGAACGCAAGTTTTAATAGATGGTAGAAGAGTGCATAAAAATAATATAAGGTGATCTGTAACATAAAAAGTCTTAAACATTTTTATTATATTTATGTCAATGTTTAACTTCACAAATATTAGAATCAAGTTAAAATTATTTTGAAAAAATTTTTTATTATTTTGATTTATTTTAGTTTAATATATAATTTTTAACTTGTATTTTATTTTAACAAATCAATGGAAGTATTGTTAAGCTTAAATTTTCAATTAATATTGAAAACTCATATTGAAATAGTTATTATCGTAACTGGACGTTAAGATCTTGAGAAGGGGGGAAGTTACCATTGCGAAAAATATATATTTCTATAATGTAAAAATAATAATTGGAAATAATTGATGTAAATACTTAGCCACCTGGCAATCCCAAGAAGTAAATATAAGAAGGCATAAAAAGATAATTGTAATAATAGAGTTAGTCACATTTTGCCGATGAACACGGTTGTTTTATTAAAAAAACCTTGTAATAGTTTAATAATTAAAAAAAATCTGTAATAGTTTAATAAATATCATATAATTGCATAAAACTATTCAGCGTATTTTAATTTGAAGTAACTTCAATAGAAAATTTAGAAAACCTTCATATAAAAACCTACACTACATGTGCTATTAGTTGTTATAAATAAAAATATAATTAAACAAGAGATGTAGATATTTAAATGAAAAATTTTTCTTATAAAAAATGAATGACTTTTTTTTTTTTTGAAATTTTCATTAACTTTAAGTAATTTTTGTTCTCTTTTACACACCATGACTCTTTAATAGTTTTTCAGAGCATATTCGGTATTATATTTTTCTTAAACTTACATTATAATAATTAACGATGTTAAACAAGCTTGAAGAATCTGTGGATGTAGATGATTATTACCTCTAATGGTTAAGAATATTATTACCTCTAATTGTGCATAAGTTAGATGTTAGGGTTTTACGTACGAGAATTTTCATTTTGTATGAAAAAGACTATGTTTGGGATAAATTTGAAGAAATTATTTATGGTTATGAAAAGTTGGGGTTGTTTAGTTTTTACTAGTTGAAATTTGCTGTGTAGTGCTGAAGATAAAATTTTATTCAGAACTAAGTTAAATTTCTGCCATTAAAGTTATAATTAACTTTATGATTAAAGCGCTGAATCCGGTACTAAAGTTTAATGTCATAGTTTTACAAATTCGAATATAAACACTTTAACTAATTTGTGCAGTGTCATTAGTAAAAAGTGAAAGTTTTCTAGCATCTCTTCAACGAGGAGGCCAAGATTTAGGATTTTGTTGATTGGATATAACGTCTTTTTATTTTGGTTAATAAATTTCATCAAGATACAATTATATTATGGTCATATACATGTATTTGCTGAAATTTAATAGTATGGGAAAATTTTCTGTTGGATGATTGTATCTTTGAAAAATTCTTTTAGATCAATTTTTTCAACCATATGTTAACCCTTTCCAAATTGAAATTAGGTTTGGACCTGTCGAATAAGTAAAGTTAATTTCCATTTACCATTGAATTTCATGCCTTTGATTTGGATTAGCTCCAAAGTCCATTCACGTGGGAAAAATATATTTATATACGCTATAAAAAAATAAACTTCCACTTATATTTTCACAATAAACGGCTGCCAATATTAAAATGACTAGATGATCCTTTAATATCATAAAATCTCTTTCTTCTTTTTTTACTTAATAACTTTTCTTTACTGTGTAATAACTTTTAACCTCCTCCTTTTCGTTTGTCACTTTATCTGTTCGAGCGTTTTAACAAAAATGTGCTTTCATTTATTTTTAGAATATATGTATATAAGTCTTAAAAACAAGAATATTACATGAGAAATTCCGTAATTTTGGTTTGAATGTATATTTAGTTATCTTTACTCAATTACTCTGAAGAACGAATTCAGAGAGCCAGCTAAATGTTCTTCATACTTTCTTTATGCTTTCAAATAATAAAAAATTCATATGCAACCAAATAAAAACAATCTACAGACATGTATATATTTCTCACTTAATTCTCAGGTTATATAACCTACTTATTGTGTAACTGAGTTTACATCACTACCTTTAGAAATATTTCTTAGAGAAAACTGGTTGAACCACAAGCAATTTACATATCACTGGGATAGAAAAGTTGAAAAACTTTCCTGACTGATATCATCCAAATCAAATGATTAATATTTCATTAAAAAAAATATGTTTATAATTTCACCTATCAGAAATTTAGTGATTTATTCCCCACCGAAATTATCAATGTCTGAGAGTAGGTATTGTGATTTTTACAAGACATTAGGACCCCGCTTTATAGCAACTGGTGGGAAACCCTACCATTTAGTACGCAATTACTTAAAAAAAAGTTGAAAATTGTTCCTTCTTCCGTATACAGATATGGATAGTAAAAGTGCAGTTGTTGCTTTGTTGGACCTTCTTCAAAATACAGCATCAAAAATTTTTGCAAATTTAAAAAAAAAAAATTTTGATGTATGCAATAATTTCGATTTGACATTGACAAAAGAGTGTGGATGTCATGGATTATTCGGATTTTCAGCATATAAGCAAGCTTTTGAAAACGAGACTGATATTTCTACAGTTCTTATGGCATCATTAGTGCCATTAAGATTACGGTTTTATAATAAAATGTCATCAGCAAGTCAAAACATTTGGATTAATACTATACCAGGCCTAAAATTTTTATGTCGCAAATTCGTTTCGAGTACATTAAACAAATAAATCTTGTTGATAGTATAAAAAAGGAAATTTACAATATGATGTTATGATATCTGGTTAGGTGATTACTGTATCATTTGGATCGAATTTAACAATGGTAGACAAAAAAGTTGCAAGCTCCATAACCGACATAAAATCCAATTGAGATTGTAACATAGTAAAAAAAAGTTATGAACGCAACGATATTTGTCACAAAACTAATAAAGATGCACTTAATCTTGGCATATCACCTCTTCATGCATATTTTTTGCACCTCGCCTATGAGAATAAGTACCGTAGTATTAAAGGACATCAGAATATGGCAGTTAGGAATAATACTGTTTTAAAAACATAGGATTAAAGAAAAAAAAGAAAATACAAGACGAGTTTAAAAAGCATGGATTGCACATCGACAAACTGGCAATATTGCTTTTGTATATCCAGAAACTACTTCTGTAATAACTGGTATTGACAAAAACTTAGTAAGATGTTTTAAAGTCATTACAGTATTTATTTAAATTTAACTTTTTATGAAATTTCAAATTAAAAAAATTATAACCATTAGTCCAGTAAAGTTAAAGCAAAAAACTTTTTTATAAGTTATTTCTTATCGTATAAGCTTTCCAAAGCTGTTTTTAAAATGGTTCTATATTTTGAAAAAAAAAAAACTACAGGTAAAAAAAAGTATAAAAGTTACCATGCAAATTCCAAGCACGTTTTCCTTAATCTGTCTATGGAGATAACTAGAAATAAGAAAATTTTGAAATCGCTTCACTTTTGATAAAGTTATAAGTTTTGAGACATTTTCAAAATTCGAGGTTGCCAAATGCAGAGTATATCCAAGTAGCTTATGTCCTCTTCTATACATCGCAGTTTGCTTAATAAAAATCGGGTAAATAGTTTAGAAGTTCCAGACTTTTATTCAATTTTTTTGTACTTTAATTTATGCAATGTGACAAAAGCTGAAACTGAATTTATCTTCAGATCACTCACCCACTAGGGGCTATAACATCGACTAGTTGGTAAGGATGAAAGACTCTTCAATAAATAACAAAAAGAAAAAACAATAAGTAAAAAATACAAAGCCAGTAGATTTAGATCTCTTTATTGGTGATTTTTATAGAAATGTGAAACTTGTTACCAAACTTGAAACTCAAACTCACGACGCTTCAGATATGACAAAATTTATTTTCTGGATATCAAATGCATTTTAAACGCAGTTTCAAAATAGTCTAAAAGAAATAACGAAGCGGTTGAGAAAATTACTAGAATGTAGAAAATTATATCTCCGAAAAAATACATCGACGAAAATCCTCAATCGATATAGCCCTGTAAATCTCGAGTGGATGGTAGGCAAGAAATGAAACCAAAAAATTGTGTTAAACATTTAGAAATTGGTTGTACTCCAAATATATCTACTGATACGCCTACGTAAGTTCTAAAGAGGCAGTGTCGCTTGCCTTTAATCTTCAAGAAATTAAAAAAGCAATTTCGACTTCATTAGTGAGTTTTCAAAGTCTATTGAATGTAGTATATGCCCATTTCCATATTTATCAAAAATGGTCATATTTTTTTCTTAAAAATTTCGACTAAAGCCCATTTTTTGAAGATAATTTTTACAAAATTATTTCAGAATTTAAACTAATAGGGTTTCCTTAAGAACCTTTCAGACTACCTTGTGTGTAGGGTGTAGTAGATGTGCTATTCCATATTTGTCCAAAGTAGTCCTATATGTTCCCGAAAAATTATGCATTTTATTAATTGCTTTTCAGGAAATTTTTCAAATATCAATTTGCTTTAGGTATATTTTTTCGGAGTTGTGTTATAAATTAAATTATTATATTGAGTAAATGAATGAAGGAATCCATTAACACACTGACTAATAAGTGGCTAGCATTACTTTAATAACTATAAAAATGACCATGTTAAAAATTGATTTTTGTGTCTGTCGTTACACACATCAAAATTATGTTGTTTTCGGTAATGAACGGAACCTTTTTATTTTGTCACATAACAAATAATACTTAGAAACAGGCGGAAAAGAAAGCTCAGTTCGTGCTGCAAAACATCGCGTGGCATTAGAAAGTGTTCTTGGTCTCTTCTTTTTAAAAAAAGGATGAGATGTGCTATGCTTAGTTGATACTGGCTCTGACGCAGCTCTTGTAAAATAAAGTTTTTGATCACAAAATTAAATGTGCCTTTTGGTTTTTGAGCTCTCCAATTAAGCCGATTAAAGTAACTACAGTGCAAATAGAAGTCGATTATTGGTTTTACTATTGGTTATGATTTTTATTAAAAACTGCACTATGATTTCAATTAAAGGCGGTTATACCTTTGGCAGAAACAACATGGAGATCAGCTGTTTGTGCACAGTATCATCCAAGCAAAAAACAAAATTGACGCGAATTAAATTTTTATTGTCTTTGTAAGTAAAAAAAAATATTTTTTCTAACGCGTATGCTTTTTCCTTTATTATAATTTCTTAACTGAGTCTCCTTAAAAAACTAACTATCTCTATACAACAGTTGCTTATATACTAGGGTTTCTTCATAATAAGCAGCATGTAGGCACAGATTAATTTTGGAAAATTGCAAGTAATTAAGACAGTGATTCTCAACCTTTTTTTATGTTATGGCACACTTTAAACGTTTTCATAATTTGGCGGCACAAAAAGAAAATTATTTACTTGCTGCTTAAAATAGTTTGTGTTAATAAAATAACGTATAAAAATAACAGAAACAATTAAGGGATTAACTACAAGTAAAAACTTTTAATGCGAAATTTGAGCTTGGTGTTTTTTGACTATTTCATTTATATTCGGTCGTTAAGATGACAATACCACTCTTACGTCACCTTTTATGTTTTATAATCTTTCTCTTTTTTGGTTTTAATGTTGGTAAATTCTGAAAATCAGAATCCCCACAAAAACGATATGGAAAACTGTAATAATATGTTCAAAGCTTTTTGGCTATTAAGGGGTAATCGGATCTAATGTTAATCCAAAACGAATTATTTATTTTTCTAAAGGTCTTAAAATTAAATTACGATTTTTTGAAAGATACTATGTAATTTACAAAAACTATTATTGTCACAAACGTACATTAAAAATTACACCTGACACAGCACCTGCTTGAATACATCAGCTGCTATTTTACTTCTCCAATTTTACATTACAAACATCCAAGTCATTCGGTTGCAAAATAGCTTTATGCCGCCATTATTTATGTTTGTTGGCGCCAATATCCAAAATTTGGCTGCATACTTTTAAATTTCGTGGCACACAAAAGTGCCGCGGCACAGTGGGTGAGAATCACTGAACTAAGGTATTCTTTAAGACTGCATGAATTCTTTATGATCTTGATTGTTTCTTTATTATTACTTAATAATACTCGTAAGTACTTAATGTGTTTATTGATGCTTAAAGTAAGGGATGCTTATTTTCTTTATTACCCTAGACAAATATTTAAAATGTTTATTCTAGGTAAAGAGAAAATTATTTAGACAAAGAAAATATGATTTTTAAATAAAGAATTAGTTTTTGTATCGTAACGTTAACTCTCCCCTGGTTTAAATGAGAGCGTCCCGATCTATAATAACTCCTTCTACCTGTTGTCGGTATAAAATTCTAAAAGATTCCTCTGCTTGTCGGCGTCTGTACATTATTCGTATATTTTTAGTCAGATATTGACTATACCAAAGATTGCCGTGATAAACATAAATGTATAAAAACCTGATCTTATAGGGTGTTCCTCGTATTGTATGATTAGTTTTTTCAATGAGTCAATGTTATCAAATGCGTTGTTATGATTTGAGTTGAGAATTTTTTCAATTTCTAAATCTTCGGCATGTTTTTTATGTATGCTTCAATTATTTTTTTTATTAATATTTGTATACGGCTTGTTGTCTATTGTGACTTGGTCTGTGTATGTAACCAAGGTTATACCGCTGGTGGTATTGTCGACGGTATGGTTACCGTTCAATAATATAAAACCTTCTTCGATTTTCAGTAAGTCGTCATTGTACTCCCGTATGACTATACACTTTCTGTTCCTGTTGTTAAGTAATTGTAATATACATGTGTCTGTTCCATTTTTCGCTTGACATATATATTTTCCTAAGAAATTCTTGACAAGGTCTTTGTTGCATTGGGTAATTTGATCATCCGTTTGGATTTTCCCATGCTTATAGATGTGATCTTGAAAAGTTTACATTTATTATTTAAAATAGGATATTTATAGATGATAATAAATAAATCTCCTGTTCTAGCTATGTGCACGTCTGCGTACTCTATGTGTATGTTTTGGCCTAGTTTTGTTGGTATGTCGGAATCTCCTACTGGTTCTCTTGTGGGATTTGTTTCGTATTTACTATATAGACAATGTGTGCACTTTTTGTTAAATGCCTTACAGGCCAGTAGTAATTTTCTAGTATCTCCTGTGTATTATTCTTGAAGCCTCTCTGTCTCTATTATGTATTTTTTTAACTATTTCAGTGTGTTTTTCTTTTTCTTGAACGTCGATTAGTTTTCTTTGTATATATACGAAGTTTGTGGTGTTGAAAGTGTTCTTTATGGTTGAACTGAGCGCATAAATATTTTCTCTGGTAGTATGTATTGCAGTCTTTTTGTTTGGCTGTAGTACCTTTTTTAATTCTGTAATCAAATTTTGTTCGTTTGTAAAATTTATCGTGTGTCTAACTCTGTTTGAAAATATTGTATGAGTTCGTGTTTCATTTATTTTGTTTTACTTTTGATAATTTCTGTATGGTAGCTTTCGGCTGAATGAATTGTTTCAACAGATGATGTATTTATATATTGTCTATATAATTCTTCAATAATGGCCTTCCAACGTTTAAGTTTTGCGTTGGGGTTTTTTCAGATATGGCTTGAGTTAGAGATTGACGATCAGTGTAGATAGTAAGATCCGTTGTACCGTAAATATATTTTCTCAGTTTCTGGAGTGCCCGAATAATGGCTAGTTCTTTTTCATTCGTAGAATAATTCTCCTCTGTTTTGCTTAGTGTTCTACTGAGGAAGAATATGGGTTCTTTCATTTGACTGAGCACTGCTCCAATAGCTTTGTTAGAGGCGTCCGTGGTCAGCTCGAATGGTTTATCGTAATTAGGTTGAAAGATTTCAACCTGCTCTTTCACACAATGTTTTATTTGTTAAATGTCTATATAGCAGCGTCGTCTAATTCTATTTTTGTTTTTGCACTTTTATTTTTTCCTATTTTTCAGTTGTATCTTCGTAAATGTATCATGAGTGGTTTAGCTAGCGTAACCCTGCATGAATTTTCTGTAATATCCTGTCATGCCAAGGAATCCTTTTAAGTCCTTTAAAGTTTGGGGGAGGGGATATTTTTCAATTACTGCCACTTATTCTGGATTCGTGGCGATTATGTTGTGTTTAAGAATATGTCCTAAGTATTCAACTTTTGTTTGCTAGAACTTGGATTTTTCAGAGGATACCTTTACTGTTGCTTTGTGTAGTGCATTTAATATAAATTCCATATGTTTTATATGTTCTTTTGCTGATGAGAAGTAGATCAAAACGTCGTCTATATAGAGGTATGCAAATTTTCTATGTAGTCTCTGAGGATGTCATCGAAACACTTTTGGAATATGGATGGTTCATTCTTTAATCCGAATGGCATACGTATAAATTCGTATTTTCTGCCGTTTATACAGAAGGCAGTTTATTTCCCTATTTACGAAGTCATTATCTGCAATGGGATATGGGTATGGCTTCGTCCAGATGGGTTCATCCGTCTTTTTCCTTATTGTGGCTTCTATAGTCCTATATGGCATATGTTTTCCTTCATCAATTTGTCTTCTTCTTCATCTTCTCTTTATAGATGTCGTTACCGGTAGAAATCTTAATATTCATAACTTCCTTCTTTTCTCTTTCGGTGAATGTCATGTCCTTCCTATTTATTGTGGCTCCTAATATATCAATTCCCTTCCATCCTAATGTGAAATCAGAGTACCCTTTGCAGTCTATGTCTTTGCCGAGAAAACTAATTTTTTGTTTCGTATTGCCTTTTGATGTTTCATACATCGATATAACCTCCATCGGTTGTATTTTTTCAGATATATTAAATTTCAAAGATTTTCTTTCATAATTATGGGTTGCTCTAGTTTTTATCAGTACATTATATGCTTTTTTACCAACACATTGTTATGTGAGGCAACCCGTTTATTAGTTTAAATACTTAACAACTATATTATTTACAGTACCTGTTTCCACAATAGTGCTACTGTTGCCATCTTTTCTGGTGGTGATGTTGTTGTTTCTTAATTGTTTTGATTGTTGGAAGTTTCCATTTGGTCCACTTTCTCTTTTTTACGGTTGGTTATGATGGTGATTAAAGGATTTAAAACGTGTGTTACCAGAACTACTGTCCATTGGTGCCGGGTGTAGATGAGGATTGTTACACCTTGGTTGGAAAGTATTAAGGGGCTGTCTCGGCCTATATTCCGTCTGTGGTTGGTATCTTTGTTAAGAATTAGTGCTCGGTGAGCTGCCGCGGTTCCTTGTATTTTTGTTTTGACTATATGTAGAGCTTGAGTATACACTGGCCTATCATCATCCTACCTACATCTTTTCTCCATATTCTATAATTATTTAAAAACGGGCGATGATTTAAAAACGTCAATTTTTAGGTCATTTTCGTCTGTTAAATCGGGCTGTATCGAAACCCTTTGGTTTTCTGGAACGATTTCCTTGTTGGGATTGCGGGCTTGCCTTATTTGTTCCTTCAAGCTTTGTATTTAAGTTTCGTGCGCCTTTTGCATATTCTCCACTGTGGCTTGCAAGGTTGCCATTGTCTGCACTAATGTGTTCACGTCAAAATTTACTGCCATCGTGCTTCGTCTTGGTTTTAAGGATCTATTTTCGTAGTGAATATTTTGTCTTTTTGTTTGTTTCATAAAAAATTGTGTTGTCCTTTCTATGAAGGATTTACTTATCTATCCTTAGGAATTTTATACAGTCACTGTTATGACAGGCCTTTTGTCCGCTCACTGAAATAACAATATAATGTTGTTCCTAGCAAGATCGCCAATTAAATTTTTATTGTTAACAAAATTAATTTTTCCAATGCTTTTGCGTTTTTCTTTAAAATAATTTCTTAACTGAGTCTCCTTAAAAACTTACATTATCTCTAAATAACAGTTGCTGCACAAAATGAAAGTTCTATGTTCTAGTGCACACTACTTCCAAACATAGAATTTAAGTGTAAATATAAATATCAAAACAGCCTAACAAAACATGGCTCTCACTAAAACAAATTAGTTACCATCCGAAAAGATTATTTTTACAGCTTTGTTAGTGCTTTTGTTTTAGAACATCAAAACAAAAGGTGACAATGAGGTAAAGAAACGGTAAATCATAGTAGAAACATCGAGTGCACTAGAACATAAATAATGGGATTTAAGGCTGTTGAAAGAAAATACTTTTATATAAGCGATTTTTTACGCATATGCTATTTGTATAGTTACGCTATTGGAAATAGTTAAATTTTTAAATAATAGTAACTTTATAAACTTGGAATAATTAATGTGCAAAAATTACAAATTTATTTTTTATTACAGGCTGTTTATTTGTTTTTAATTATGAAAATATGAAATTTCTGATAAAAAATAAATTTTTAGTAAATATTTTTATAAAGGGATTATTAATTTTAAATCCTTACTACCAATCGCTGAAAATTTTGTATAGAACTTATAAAAAAAATATTATGTAGAACGATCGAATACATGCAAATTTGTTGTTTTTATTTTTGTTTAGTTTTATTGCTATTCGTTTTTCTAAAAACCCTGAAATGTAAAAGAAAATTTTACTATTATACGAGTATTAACATAAAAATATTAAAATTCTTTTAGAAATAATAATTTAATTAACATTTTAAATAAAACAGAAAGTATAATGGGTTTTTCTGCATTTTTGTGCGTTTTTAAATTTAAAAATTGTTGATGACACTGTAGCTAGGACGTTTTATTTAGATATAAAAATAAAGGGAAAATAATTCTAGCTTCTCTTAAGCCAAATTCTGCTGTTAAAAACTTCAAGCATGTTTTGAATGTTCTATTTCAGTTTTGATATTCTATATCATGTTTGTTCTATTTTGTTTTGTCTAGTTTTGTTTGTTTGTTCTTTAATTTTCTATTTTGGTGGCAAAGCAAAACATTTGTGTTTGAAAATTAGATTGTTCTATACACATACTACTTGAAATTTACTACTTGAAATGTGCTTATAAGACATTTTTCTCATGTTTGTGCAGCTCTTTATTACTTACTACGGTTTCTTAATGCTTAGCAGTACTAAGGTACAGATTCAATTTGGAAAATTAAAAGAAATTAGGTATTCACTAAGCCTGCATAAATACGCTTAACCTAAAGTTTTATAATCTTATTTGTTGTTTATCATTTCTTAATGATAATTACTTAATGTGTTTATTGATGCTTAAACTAAGGGATGCTTATTTTATTTATTACCCTAGACAAAGATTAAAATGTTTATTCTAGGTAAAGAGAACTTTATTTTAACAAAGAAAATATAATTATTTTAAGCAAAGAATTAGTTTTTGTATCAGTGGCGTTAACTCGCGTGCAATAAATATTTTAAAGAAATAAAGCGAATTAGTGAAGATTAAGATTTAGGAAAAAATGATTTAAAATGTCTATAGAAATGAAAATTGTTCCAGACAATTTTAAACTATTTCGACAACCACCAAGGCGTTTGCCGCCACTGCTACAAGAAGTTGTAAACCAGCAGGTTAAAGACTGAATGAAAAAATGGCAAAGTAAGACTGCTATTATCCATTTTCGGATAATCGTACTCTACTTTCGGATGTGCATCACTATGTACTTCGTATGTATATGTCAAAGTCGATCGAAAGTTGGCATTTGTACTCTTTTGATGTTGAGCTAACGGCTGAAACATAAAAAACTTAAATAAATCAAAACAACGACACCAAACGCTGAAAATGTAGTATTTGTTAAATTTATGTATATTAAAGTCTTTTTCAATAAGGAAAATGTTACGAAAAATAGTAATACGAAGCATAGGCAATTTGAAATAGTGCTCAACAAAAACAAGTGCTTGTTTTTCGATGGCTGGAATATTTGGATGCAAGTACCGTCAACAGATTTTATTATCCCTGGAATTTCAGACGTGGCATAAAAAAATTTGTTGCAGTTCGTTTTTCGTCTTCGCTCATGACAAAATGTATGTGCTTGGGACACAACACCTTCTCTATAGCATTACAAACTTCTTTAATGCAGTGTTATTGGCAGCTGTGCACTAATGCTCTCCAACACACATTGAAATGTTTCCTTGTTAAGCCGGAAGTTTCGCACAAACCTACAATTAAAAATATTTAGTTACATACAACACATGTATTTAATAAATGGTTACTTACATCACAGCGGTCAAGTGCATAAAATCTACACCATCGTATAGGATTTTACGTTCCAATCGCTCGTCTAATTTTCCATCCAAGGGGCAACCGCATCCATTTTTATAACGCACAAATATTTCTTATTTACTTTTTGTATTTTTATTTTCATATATTGCTGCCTATGTTGAATAATACATTCGATAGTAGTGCCAAATTATTTCAATTAGTGGCAGCACTTTTCGCTCGATCCGAAACTGTTACATTGTAAGAGTTAAAGTCAGGGACCGTAACAGTTACGACTTTTTTAAAAAAAAATCAAAATATAAGGAATAATAAACTTAAAAGACTTTAATTTTTTTGACTTTTATCAAAAAGTCACTTTATAATAATTATTTTTTGACTTTTAGTTTTCGGTCAGAAATAAAAGTTAAAAATTGACTTTTATTTTTTCAGTCAAAAATAAAAGTTAAAATTTGACTTAATAATTATAAGCACTATAATTTTCACCTGTCACTTAAACTTAATGATGTATAAAAATGATTAGAAGTTCATACAGTAATCGTCTTATTATTTTTTGACGATATATAAGTTGCTTTATTGCAGGTGAAAAATGGTTTAAATAATTTAAAAGTGATATTAGCTTTTCTCTTAATTGGGGAAAAAACAGAACTTAAAAAAGAGTATAATTCAGATGACTTTTTTATTATACATAAAAAAATATGATTCAAATAAAGTTTTTTTTATTTGTTTTGGTTGCGTGAACATCATTATTTATGATTGTTACTTCTTTGTTTGAATTAATTTATAAAGCACTAATTTACATAATACTTTACATTATGCGAGATTTGTTTTTTAAATTGATTCTGCTTATTCTCAGTTTTTATAAAATTTGTAACGTTACAGCACGTTTTAACCGTTTATAAAAAAGATTTCAATATGTAGGTTAAACTTTAATTTTTTATCAATAATAAGTCCTAAATATTTAATTTTATTTACTTTTTCTATCACTTTGTTGTTTATTTGAAAAATTTCGTTACTATTTGTATTAATTTCTAATATTTTCGTTTTATTTTCGTTAAATTGAAGCTGATTCATATTCAACCACTTGTTAGCATTATCCACATCCTGAGTAAGATTGTTGAATTGATGCGCCTTCCATAAATACAATCAACTGCATATAAAATTATTTTGCTTTTGCCCAGTATTTCCGTTAAATCATAAATATATAATATGAATAGCAACGCTCCCAGAATTGATCCTAGTGGTACACCATATTCATTTATAATTAAATTAGATTGTACGTTGTTTACTTTTGTTATATGCTTCTTTCCTGGTAAGTATGATTAAAACCATTTTAACTCCATATCCCCAACGCCGTACTTATATTGTTTCCATAAAAGAACATGCCTGTCAATGATTTCAAACGTTCTTTTGAAATCTATAAAAATTCCAACAATTTTATTATTTTTTTTAACTTTTTTCTATCTACTAATTACGTAGTTTACTACAGACTCACATGAAAATTTATTTCTAAATATAAATTTTAGATTCATATATATATATATATATATATATATAATAAAAATATAAATTTTAGATTCATATATATCTCTAATTGTTCTTTAACCACCTTCTCGAAAAATTTTTCGCATGTCATTAACGTATTAATGGGACGGAATTTTCACATCTTTTTTGTTACCTTTTCAATTGGGGTTATCATTGCAATCTTCTAGTTTGTTGGGGTTATCATTGAAATCTTTATGTCTGTTGCCAAAGATTTGTTTATTTTATCCAGCATTACTTTTCCCACTATATTCCAGCTAATAATTATTATTTTACTATTTATTCTATCAAAGTCAGGCTTATTTAATAATATTTTACAGATTATTTTAAATTTATCTGATGTTAAATGATGAAATTTAAATCGTGAATTTATGACAGGTACATTGGTGGCATATTGCACATTACCTATCACAGATCTAATTAATTCTAAGCTGTTCAAACAATATTTCCTTTTTTTATTTGTCTTATTAGATAGTTAAACCAATTGCACTTAAAACTTTCAATAATATCTTCTTTTTCGTTAACTTTAGCACTGCACCTTTCAAGTATTCCTCGATGGGATTTACATTATAGTTTAGATGATTATATTTGCTAATTCCTTGTGTATTCTTCTACTATTTGGTTAAGATCATTATCATCTAAAATTCACTTAATTATATTCTTATAAAAACTTTCCCTGCATCAATTTATGTTAAATCACCCGCCATTATAATATCACAGTTTGTTTCATTTGTTTTTTCTATTATATTTGGAAATACTTCTAAAAATTCAAATTCTGCACTGCTTGGGGACCTGCAAACAACAATTAAAATAAATTTGTTTTTATTTTGTACCATTAATGCTGTAATCCAAATTTTTTACTTAATAATTTTTTCAGCGATTTTTCTTACATTCTATTTCTTTTTGAAATAAAGTATTATTCCACCTGTCCTAGACGAGTTCGATAAAGATATGCATTGATTGTAATCTCTTATCTGTGCTTCTGCTTCGTCTACATCTTCAGTTCAGTTTGTATAAGTATTTCTATTTGATTAAAGGCTTAATGCCTTGTACGAGGGCAGCTATATATATTTCTGGCCTGGCAACACTGAGTGCTGCCAAGTCCAATCTGACATTTCCATTGGAAAGTTTGTCATTTTTAAGCATAATCGCACTCAAAACGTTTTGACGTACGACCATTATTTGTGTTGTTTACAGTGACTTGAAAAAATTAATATAGAAAAAAATGGAATTAACTAGTGAACATTTTCGTGCCATCATTTTTCACAACTTTCGACGTGGATTATCACGACAAGAGTGCATTGATGAACTTAAATGTTTGTATGGCGATGAAGCACCATCCTATAGTACTGTGAAAAATTGGTATAATGAATTTAATCGTGGCCGAAGCTCGCTCAAAGACAAATTCCGTGAAGGTCGTCCAAAAACGGCTGTTGTGCCAGAGAACATTGATGCCGTGCGTGAATTCATAATGCAAGATCGACATTTCTGTTAAATGAATCCCGCTTTACTGCGTTTCACTCATATATAGGTCGTATATTTCATAAAAATAGATTATTTATCATGCAGACTTTCACGGTTAAATGCACAAACTGAATTTAATATTGTCAACATTGTAAATTGTTTCTTTAAAAATTCCACACATTAAAATGAATAAACTAACCAAAAAAAAACGTCAAAATGAAAATAAGTCATCAAGTGTGGCAAGCCTGTTTTATTTGTTTACAATCATTTACATACACAGTTTTCATCACAATGTCTACAAAGAAAGTGCAGCTAACGTTGAAACAAAAACTTCAGATTTGCGCAGAAATTAAAGAAATTTCTAAAGACGAACTATGCAAAAAAAAAAAAAAAAAAAAAATACGGCTGTTCGCGATCAACTGTAAACTGAATTATTCAAAATGTAAAGGTATTGTTGGAAAAGTGTAAAACAAGTAACGTGCGCTCCAAAAGGGATCGCAAAAGCAATTACCCCGAAATAGAACAGGCAGTTTTTCTTTGGTTTAACCAAATGCGGCAGTCCGGTGCAATTGTTTCAGGTACCATGGTTATGGAAAAGGTAAATCAGTTCGCAGTTCAAATGAACCAAATTTTTATCGCAAATACAGGCTGGCTATGGCGTTGGCAGAAACGTAATGGCATTACTTTAAAAAAAATACATGGAGAAGGCTCCTCTGCCGATGATGTGGGAGCCAGTGCATCTCAAGAGCTGCTTCCAAATATTTTAAAAAATTACGAGCCGGAGAATGTGTTTAATGCTGACGAGTGTGGTTTGCTGTTTAAAGCTTTGCCAACTTCAACTCGTACCAGTAAGAGGCAGCAAATTAAGGGATTTAAAAGCTCTAAGGAAAGAATAATACTTAAATTTATCTGCAATGCAACCGGTGAATACAAAAATGTGTTTGTAATAGGGAAACCAAAAAATCCTCGATGCTTTAAGAATAAAACACTGCCACTCAAATATTTTTCACAACCGAAGGCCTGGATGACACAAGAAATATGGGGGAAAATCCTTTTTTCGTTTAATGAAGAAATGGCTCGTAAGAATCGCAAAGTAATCTTGTTTATTGACAATGCTGCTCCCCACAAGCAGACTGATTTATCTGATGTTCGAGTGGAATACTTGCCTCCTAACACAACACCGATAACACAGCCTCTTGACCAAGGAATAATTAGATCATTTAAAGCATATTATCGTCAAAATATAGTTCGGCGGCAATTGGCTGCAGTCGAAGGTGGTAACTCTATTGATGATTTTAAAAAAAGTATCACTATTTTGACAGCTTTGCATTTAATAAAGCGTGCTTGGTGGCTGGTAAAACCAAGTTGCATTCAAAACTGTTTCAGAAAAGTAAGACATTGCGACACTGCCATTGACTTTTTTTATTGCAGATTTTATTTTTAGTGCAAGTTTAATAACGGTTCTGGCAATCCAAGCGAACCACAAGAGGAATTAATTGAAATAGTTGAAGCATCAGTTAGTTAGTTAGTTAGGAGTGGCAGCCTCTCGCGACGAAGCTCACTTGAGCACAATCGAATGGCCCGTTGTGATACCACAAGGAAAGCGGCGCGACTCCCCTTACCCAGCCGAGAACCATGAGGATTCACGGATGAACTTCGCTATGTCCCCTATAGAGTGAGATGATAGCTCCGTAAGAGTTCCAAAGAAAGGAGAGCCCAGAATTCTTAGTCTTCTTCGAGCCAGGGATGGGCAGTGGCACAGGAGGTGCAGTACGATCTCTTCCTCTTCCTTCGAGCCACAGCTGCGACAGAAATCATTGAAGGGCAGACCGAGTCTTTCAGCATGCCTGCCGATGAGACAGTGTCCAGTAAGTACCGAGACCGTGATGCTTATGGATTTTCTGTCCAGTCTGAGCAGCTGCCTGGTCCGCTTGAGGTTCAGTGTAGTCCACAGTTGTCTAGAGACATAACAGGAACTTTCCTCTACCCATAATTTGCGAGCCAAATTGAGGTAGTGGTTCTTTATGGCCATTTTTACCGTTGCCAGAGGAATTCCAACATCTGGTAGCAAGGAGACGTTAGGAAGCAATGTGCCTTGTTTAGCAAGATCATCGGCCTCACAGTTACCCTGGATATCCCTGTGACCAGGGACCCAGATAAGGTCAATCTGTGATCGCTCCGATAGAGTGTTAAGTAATGAGCGACAACGCAGAACTAGCTTAGATGTACTGTATGCACCAGCAAGCGCCCTGATTGCCGCCTGACTGTCCGAAAATATCCGAATAGCAAAGCCAAAATATCGTCCCTAAGCGCTATTTCGGAAGTTTTCAGAATGGCCATTACCTCGGCTTGAAAGACGCTGCAGTAGTCAGGAAGTCTGAGGGAGAGTCTTAGTCCAAGGCTATTGGAGAAGATTCCGCAACCGACTCTGTCGTCAAGTTTCGAGCCATCGGTGTAGATGTCAACAGTACCACTCACAACCACTTCGTTACGGACGAAGAGATGTAATCCACCATAGATGGCAGTGGTACATCCAAATCGATAATCCTAGAGTGCCCTGTATCTAGCCTAGGCCAGCGTGAGAGGGCATCAAGTCTGGCTGCACAGCATTTAGCCTGTTGCAATACCAGGATTTTGGTGGGTAACCAGTGGAGAAGAGCATACAGAGCCTTTGTCGAAGTAGTTCGGAGAGCCCCAGTAATCAAAATGGCAGCTCTTCTCCTGACTTTATCAAGAGGCTTTTGGTTGATCGTTTTTTCGAGTGCGGGCCACCAAAAAACAGCACCATAGAGAATATTTGGCTCTATAACTGCCTTGTAGAGCCAGGAGATGATCCGAGGCTGAAGGCCCCATCTTGGTCCTAGAGCTCTCTGGCAGAGATAGAGCGCGCAGGTCGACTTCCGAGCTCTTTCGGCAATGTTTGCCTTCCATTGAAGTTTGGAGTCAAGTATCACTCCAAGGTATTTCACACTTTTACTTACACTTAGCACAGTACCGTTCAGCCTAGGTGCAGTAAAAATCGGGATCTTGTATCTCCGTGTGAAGAGCATAACCTCCGTTTTGCCGGGGTTAACATCAAGACCAAACTCACAGCACCATTGAGACAGAACATTGAGCGAATAGTTCACCCGTTCTGAAAGTGTTGTCAAGTATTTTCCAGAGACTGCGACGGCAATGTCATCAGCATAAGCTATCACCCTATTACCCGTTTGGTCTAGTCGCCGTAGCAGAGTGTTGACTGCCAGATTCCAGACGAGGGGAGACAAAACACCACCTTGTGGAGTGCCTCTTTTCACTACTCTTACAACGTGATCATTTCCCAAGGTGGACGTGATGATACGTGTCCTCAGTAGTTGCGCAATGAATCCCACCAGATTTGCATCAAGATCGAGATCCAAGAGGGCCCTTATAACGGCATTGGGGCAGACGTTATTGAAAGCTCCTTCTATGTCAAGAAACACTGCAAGCGTAAATTCCTTATTTGAAAGGGACTTTTCAACATCGGATATTAACACGTGCAACGCTGTTTTCACAGATTTCCCTTTCGTATAGGCGTGCTGCGAGCTAGAAATAAGCGCGGGATTTATGGAGTTCCTGATCTGAAGATCAAGAATCCTTTCCAGCGTTTTAAGTAAAAAGGATGACAGGCTTATGGGCCTAAAGTCTTTCGGCTTGATATGAGATGTCTTTCCCGCTTTAGGGATGAAAACAACTCGGGCTACACGCCAACCTATCGGCATGTAAGTATTTTCCAGGCAAGCATTGTAGATACGCAATAGCCATGGTTTTATGAGGTCCATGCCATGTTGCAAGTCCGCTGGAATGATATTGTCAATTCCAGGAGACTTAAAGGCATCAAACGACATGATGGCCCACTCTATGTGGGCATTGGTCACCCGGAAAGTGGGGGGACAAACCGACGCGGAATACCCAGTCCCCATCGTTTCGTCAAACCCTTCACTACCAGGGAAGTGAGTACTGAGCAGCGTCTCCAAGGTATCGATTACAGAGTCCGTCCATTGACCGTCCGACTTCTGAATACTCTCAATAATTCTCGGAGACGTGCTAAGAATCCTACGTAGCCTGCTGGTTTCGGACGAGCTTTCTATGTTGCCACAGAAAGTTTTCCACGAGGCTCTTTTGGATCTACGTATGGCATACTTAAACTCCCTTTGTTTATCCTTATAGGGCAGCCAGTTTCCACCATTTTTGGCTCTATTAAAGAGTTTTCTACAGTCCCTACGTAGCTCTGCAATCTCCGTATTCCACCAAGGGGGTTTCGGTTTACCCATTGGCTTCGGTGGATTGCAGGCCGCTTTCGCTGCAGAGCATAATTGCAAGGTCAAGAATTCAACCGCCCGATCAATATCGCAGTGGTCACTAATCTCGAAGGGAGCAGCCCTTAGGCCAAGCTTTAAAATGGACCGAAATTTATTCCAGTCCGTTTGTTTCCTATTTATGTAGGAGCGGGACGCTCCGGAATCTACTGATTCCAGATATAAGTTATATGATAAATACCTATGGTCAGAAAAGGAGCACTCTTGAGAGACGCTCCAATTTCTGACAATGTCAGACCAGCCACCACCTGTCAGGGTAAGATCGAGAACCTCCCTTCTACTCGAGGTGATGAAGGTAGGCTCGCTTCCCCTATTGATAATACTTAAGTCATAAGATAATATAAAATCAAAGAGAGACTCACCCCGTTCATTGACATCCGTGCTGCCCCACATATGGTGATGAGCGTTAGCATCGGCTCCAATGACGACCGGCATTTGGCGGTCGGTAGCCTCTGCAACCAGAAGCCTTAGCAGGTCATGTGGTGGTGAATCCCCATGATCATGGGCCATATAACTGGAGACTACCCAGACAACCTTCGAGCCCGTCTCCACTGCTATGGCAACGCTGTCTCTGTCACTAAATCTGCGAAGAAAGAAAGCGTTAATATTATACTTAACCATAATACAGGCCCTGGGTTTACCTTGACCCGTTACGTAGACAGTTTTGTAGCCGTCCATAGATAGTCCAGAAACCCGATCATTGATGACCCATGGTTCCTGGACCAGAACAATATCCTCTCCTTTCTGTGACAGGCGGCGGAGTAGGGCCGCAGAAGCAGCGATGGAATGATGAAGGTTAATTTGCACAACCCTCATCATCATTATTTTTGGCCGTAAGGGTAGCGTCGGAATCGCCCTCGCTAGACAGGAGTGATTCCTCGCTTTCTACCAAATATTCGGATCCGAGCCTCATTTGCCGGAAAAAGTCACCGGCAAACTCGGATGAAGAGATGACACTAGAAGTGATGACACTATCTGAACCGCACATGGAGGCCGAAGCCGTTTGTGTAGGTTCAGTTTGTCCTGCGGCAACCTCTGGTACCAGAGGTTCCATGGGAGGTTTAGAATTTTCCCCTGTATTGTCACGCTTATAGATCCTGAGAGAGATCGAGCCGAAACCGTAGTTGATCGCGTTAAGTGGGCCTTTGGCTCGCTTACTTTAGCGAGCTTCCAGTCGGCCGTAGGCAGCTCGTTGTTGCTGAGTTTAATCAGCTCCAGAATTTCATCCGGAGTAGAGGGATCTGCCGGGATTCGGGGAAGGATCTTGGCCGGTTCGGAATCTGGTCTTTGGGTACAGCTGAGAGCTTAGCACCCGACCAGATTTCACCTAGGCTGTCAATTGCCTGCTTGTACAGATCCGCTGAGCGTTGATCAGCACAAGCGATCAATTTAACATGCCCCTGATACCAGCCCGCATCACGTCATGAAGGCGAAGGGCCAGGATTGGCTGAAATTATGTCCTTATAGACATTGCGAAGAGCCGCTTGGACTGACCTCCAGTTATCTGGAGATATAGTCCCGTCACTTTTACCAGTGTCTATTATAGCCAAAACGAGGCTGTCCCTAACGATCTTGCTAAGGGGACGTGAGGACGTCGGTTTCGACGTTGAGGTCTTTGGCCGTTTAGGCAACTGAGGGACTGTCGTGGCGGCTTCCTCAGCCGACCTTTGTCGTTTCTGAGGAGCCAAGTCAGATGAAGGGCGAGACTCCAAGCTCTGTTTGGCCCATTTAAGTTTTGTCTGGTCCCTTTCAGACAAGGTGTTCGGATCATGCCCACCGAGCTTTTGCAGGATTCGATAGGCAGATCTTCTGGTCCTATACGCCCGCGTCGACGCGTTGTTGAAGCATCAGAGATTTATGAATCTTCACAAGAATATGAACATTTTTTAACTTTTGATGATGATTTACCCTGCTTTGGCCAGCTAACCGATGAAGAAATAATTGCGGATATTAATCATGACGAAGTGCTTTTATCTAGTGATGAAGAGGAAGCTGATGATCCTACAGAAGATTACTCTGTACTGGATGTTTTAAAGTCGGTTAATGTTCTTCGTAAAACTTTTATGCTAGATAATAAATTTATGCACGAATTAGATGAAATGGAAGAATACTTTATGAAAAAAAAACTGGAAACTTCATGCAGACAAAAATATGTGAATTTAAAAAAAAAAATTTAGATTAAATAAAAAAGCCTTGCTTTTCTTGCAAAATGTATGTATGTACGTTTCTTTGATGTACAATAAACTTAAATCTGTTGTCTTAAATTCCAATTTATGAAATTGTTTTTTAGTTTTTAAGATGTTTTGATTGAATTGTTATGTTTTACTTTTAAATAATTTTATTTTTTGTTTTAATGAATTGAATAAAAAATTCGGAACACGATGATCTTTAATACTTAAAAATGTCTTCGCTTTTTTTTTGTAAGTATGAAAAGGGATAAAATTTGGTTTTGAAGCTTGCACTTCAGAGAGAATTATGTTAAATGCGTTGGAAATGCAAATAACCATGATTCTTTCAAATGCGCCGGTAACGCATTTAACCGTGTTTTTTTAAAAGCGTTTATCGATTAAAAGAGTTGGTTCTTAGACATTTTTACAAACGCATTTATCCGTGATTTACTGCATATATAAATTACTACAACTGTCGTACATTCCTTTGATTCATGGTTTTCGTGACATTTATAGCGCACTTATTCTACTGATTTTTGATTATGTCCGTTGCATTTAAAACATTGTATAATATCGGTTCCTATAAAAACTCAGCATTTTTCCCAACCGATATTAACCTTCTGAGAATTAATTACATTAATATATGATTCTTTATCCATTTTTATTATTGCATTGTATATTAAATGGCCATTTATTTTATAATCAAATTTTTTTATTAATTCCAGTTTACTTTCGACGAGTATATCACAATTTCATTATTCGTTAATGTACCTGACATACCAGTTAATTTTTATTTTCATTTCACTTTGGTTACGAACCTTAATTTAATATACACAGTCTTGCAAATGTTTACATACCCCTGCTATATTTACATTTTGTACATGATTATTAGAGAAAAAAAGCTTCATAGAGTTTTTTTACTTAGTATTGGGCTTAATTGGAGAAATAAAATAAAAAAACATTTTATTTTTATATATACAAATTTTTGCTTAACGTTAGTTTACAAAAGCTTCCATACGGTCATTAAATATACTTAAAAAACAGGTAATTAGTATCTTGTATGGCCCCCTTTAGCTTTTATCACAGAGGATAGGCCAGATGGCATGGGCGTAATTTTACACCATTCTTCCATCAATGCTTCATTGCTGATGTTGATGTGAAATGACGATTTCTTAGACCTCGTTTTAAAATGTCCCATAAATGGTCAATTACAATCTTGGACGTATCCTTAGGATCGTTATCCTTAAGAAATATGGCACTTTCTTCTAGCATTTCAACGCTAGGAAGTTAGCTGTCTTTTTAAAATATCTATGTACATACCTTATCCATAATGTCATACACCCCCAGACCATGACTGATCCTCCTCCATTTTTCACTGTGGGATTAACATTTTTCGGCAACAATGCCCATCTTCAAAAACTTCTGGGCGTATTCCAATCGTTTTTGAATGTTCATAGATCTAAGTAGTGGATTTTTTCTCGCAACTCTGCTATTGTACCCATTTCTCTTGATACTTCTACGAACTGTCTGGTAAGAAACACTAATTCCCAGATATGCCTTTAGTTTTCGATTTAATTCGACTGCACTTTTTATTGGGTTTTCTTGGATAGAACGAATAATTGCCCGTTCTGTTCGTTTGTCAAGGATGCGAGGGCGGCCAGAACGTGGTTTACTCTCGTAATTTCCATTTTCCTTAAAATTTGTAATCACTGTTGTTTCTTTAAATTTAATAAATATCCAATTTCACTGAGAGATTTGCCATAATTTTTTAATTTGACTATATTTTTTCGTATCGGCTCTGAAATTTCTTTGCCTTTTCCCATTTTATTTCACTACTAGGACTACTGAAATATTATACATATGCCACTATATCTACTAATAGTTAAGAGCAAAACATCAAGACATTTGTAACGGTATTTATAACGGTACATTGTTTTTGTACAGGGTATGTAAGCTTTTGCAACTTGAAGTAAATACAAATAATATAGATTTTATTCTTAGTTATTTATAAAAACAACAAAATTATTCTTATATATAAAATTAAAGAAAAAAAAATAAAAGTTAGTTCATATTTTTCTTATGAAATCAGAAATTTGTCGTCAGTAATTAAACTTGTAAAAATGTAAGACTGTGTAAATCACTCATTTCATTCTGTAATGCTTTTTTAATATTTTTCTCTCTTTATTATTTTCACTTTGAATTACAACTACTGATTGTTATACGTTAAAAATTTTAAAGTTCTATGAATTAACATTTTTATTCAAATTTTCCTTAGTCATTAGAGCGTTTTGTTTTCCTTTTGGTTTAAAAATTATCGGGTGTTTTTTATTTTCATCTGGCATCACAATTTTTTTAATGCGTCTGAATATGTTAACCTTTTCACATTTGCTTCTGTTATTTTTTTTTTTATTTCTTCACACATTTTTATTCTTTTTTTCAGTTGTGCTGGAAATTTTTTGATTTTTCTTTTGCTGATCATTAATTTTTCATAATTGTTTTTGTATTTATTTCAGAATATTTCTGTGCTTAATCTAATTTCTTTATTCTGTAATCATACCATTTTTTAATTGCTTCAAAAAGCCTTTTAATTTCGTTTTCGTTGCTTTAAATTCATCCTTGTATTCAGCTAAATTTTACTGTTCTTTTTTACACTATCTTGAACTAATCCTAGCGCCAACTCGTACGTTATATATGTAGATATATACTGAAGGCAATCTTCACATAAAAATATTTACCAGCTTCCTATATTCTTCGAGAGTACTGATGAAGACCTGAGCATTTTTTTGAGCAGTGGTACATTTTTTTACATACTCCTTCAAGCATTAAACCACTTTCACCGTTTATTGTTGTTTTACAGTGATGGCACTCGGCTATAGCTGTCTTTTATACAAATTTCACAAATTTTCAATACTTCTATTAAAATTACTTTAAATAACCAACAATCCTTTACATTCTTCCTCGGTTTATAATAGTCAAACCGATTAACTATTTTATTTAAATATTTTTAGATCTTTGTTTAATTTGCTTATTAACTTTGCAATGTTGCTGCAATAAAAATTGTACAATGTAAAAGCAAATACGATTTTAAAGATTTTTTAAAATGCATAATATTTGAAATTGTAAGAACACCATCTTATAAAATAGAATGGAAATTTTTAAAAATCGGTGGCTAAATCATTGCAAAATATTCCTGAATTAAAAAAAAAATACTTTTTAGAGTTTCTTCTAGATGATGTTTGTAGCAAATCTTAGTTTAACATTTATTACAATATATTTTACTGACCTCGCTGCATGTTTTGGCACAATGTAATTTTTTGTTAAATTGAAGCTCTTTACAGAAAAACAAGAAAAATTATGTTTAAAAACTTAGAAGAAAGGACAATAATAAATTTTTAACTAATATCCGAGTTTTATTATCAAGTTTGAACATCATTAGTTATTTCATTAGACATACATATGTACATTTACATAATTTTTAAGTTATTTTTAATTTAGTAAATGGATTTATGGTGAATGATGATGTGTTATCTTTTAATATAGAAACCATATCTAATAAATAAACTAATATTAGTGTTACACTTAATAGTTGAAAAATTTTTAAATATAATTTTCAATAAAATTTTTCAGACTAATTCTTTCTCTCCTTGTCTCTTGTGTGCATAAGTCTTTTGTTGTATTTGTTGAGTGAGCGGGTCTCCATCGAGGTTATACTCATTATCATCTCAAACAGTTATAGTTACTTAGTTATATAGAAGTATAATTCTGAAAGCTAGTAATCAATCAACCTGTAATCGTATCGTTTTTTCTATAGCAATGTTATGTAAGACAGCTAAATTGAGAACTTCAACGTTTAAAAAAGTAACAGTTATTCCATCTAGCAAACATTGGAATCGCTGTTTCCACACACCAAAACAACGCTCAACAGGATTTCTTGTTGGTATATAAGTAATGTAAAGTAACAGTTATTCCATCTAGCAAACATTGGAATCGCTGCTTCCACACACCATAACAATGCTCAACAGGATTTCTTGTTGGTATATGAGTAATGTTGTATTTCTTCTTTGTCACAAAGCAGGCGGCCTCTAAATTCGCCAAATTCCTCCTTTAATTTAGATTCGTTAAATATATGGCAGTCGTGGGTACTGCCCTTCCCGCTTGTCACTATATCCTTCACCCGGGGGCACCAAGAGTCTGTGCTGATGTAACCACGGTGCAGACGATGGTCCTCGGGGGTATAGGGGGATCTAGTCCCCCGGTGTGTAGGCCCTGAATCTGAGGTCGCTTCGGGGTACACGTGGTGGCTGTTGGCTGGAGGGTCGTTATCTGCGGGTCAGGCGTGGAATAGACCGAGTGTGCTGTTGCATTTTCAACAGACGGGGTTGGATAGTCTCCAACCCTCAAGCAAGGGGAAGTTCATTGTCCTGCAAGCTATGTTCTTGAAATTGCAACTCTGTTGGCTACGTCCGATGGAGGGCGCTAGTCGACGCTTTGTATTTCACTCAGTGGTAAGACCACCGTCAGGTTAGGCCATCATGGCAAGTACTGACGCAAATCTTGATCACATATGCCACTATATCCAATATTTTAAGTTGCGCATCAAAAACCACTTGTAACAATATTAAGTAGCATTTGAAAAATGAAAGTAAAAACTTGTTATTACTTGGATATTAAGGGAATAAAAGTCTTTTCTATTTATATAGTAATGCGCCCGCCAGTTTTTTTAATTTTTATGCGGACTCTGTTGCTCCAATAATTCTAGGAGAGTTTTTAATTTCTTTTAACTGCTTGGCAGTTTTGACCTATTCTCCAACAGGCGTTGGCATTTTATTATATTTTTTGCTATGCTTATCTATGGCTCGAGCAACTTTTGAACAAATCCTGCACACTATCATTTGTGTCTAAGCATGAAGGTTTCCAGCAATATCCTAAAACTAAAAGTATGAATTAGTGTACTTTTTACCTTTTATATTGTAGAACACATAACTTACTTTTCTTTCACGCAACAACCTGCAGTTGTGGCGAGATTCCGCATCCTTTACGGTTTAAGGAAGTATATGTTTTTATCAAATTAACAATTTTCTTTACCGTTTGTTTACTAAATCGGTATTTCTGTTTTAATTTACTGTCTGGAATGGCAGAAAGGTCGCTCCTATTTTTGTAAATTTTTTGTTGGTGGTAGCTTGAAATTTGGGTTATAGTTTCTATTAAAAAGCTAATTACCAAGTCTTTTGATATTATAATTTAATTAAAAATCACATATTTATACTCTTTTGTTAAATAACTTTTTATATGACTAAAATAACAAAATAGCAATTTTAAAATATGTAGCTTTAAACTAGGGTCGAACCAATTTTAAATTTTATAGATTTAAAAAAGGTTTACAAATGGGGTTTTAGGTTAGGTTTAGGTTAGGTTATTTAGTTATGAATACAGTTTTATCAAATTTTGCTTAAAAAATTTGTTAACAGTGTTTAAAAATTCTATGAATACGGCTGATAAAATTTACAATTCAGTTGTTTACTAATAAAGATAAAATTTAAAAAAACAATTCATTGAAAACAAAAGCAACATTAAATTAAATAGATACAAAAAATTAAAAAATAGAGTTTTGCTGTAATTGCGCTGGTTGCTGTTTTAATTATTCTTTTTGTTGTTGCAAATGCTTAGTGTTCATTTCACCCTAGTTAAGCTTTGCTTTGTGGATTTGCTAATATTAGTTATCTTGTTAGTTATTTTTTATTGTTGGTTATAATTTGTCATTGTGCCTATTTGCTTTCGTGATCGTCTTTATTTTTTCTTCCTTAAACCGGTGAAGAAGCATGAACTTAAAAACGTTCGGAAGTTTCATACATTTTAAAAATTAAGAAGGAGAACAACCCTTACAATTAGCCGGGCAGTAATACTAGAAGTTCTCACATCAGCGGCTCTATCTTTATAATCCTTAACAGAGTAAACCTTGTCTAATCTCCAGCAATCCGGAGGTAAATCGTCCCGGAGGACTACAACCAAATCGCCAACTATTAGGTCCTTATTAGGAAACTTCCACTTTGTGAGTTTATGAAATTCCTTTAAATTTTCCTCTTTCCACCATAAGGCAAATTGGTGGTAAAGAATTTTAAGCTTCCGCCATCGATTAGTCAGGCTTATAGATAATTCCTAAAAGTCTGGTTTGCCACGACCTAGTAGTGGGATTTATATGATTCTTCAAACTCTTTACCCTACCCTGCCTTTCCACAGATCACACATATAAGGTGTGCTGGCGGGAGTAGAATAACACTGCAATGGCTTTTATTGATTCGGGCCAGAACTTTACATTCTAATTCTTGCAAAAACTATCTTCGATTAGTATTGAGGAATATGCACCACGAACGAAAGTTGCGGCATTATTAGAGTGAATACACCAATGCGCTGGAAGACGAGATATAAGGCGAGTAAGTGCAACCAGAAATGCTTCTAAGCTCAACCTCTTTTACTGTAAGATTTGATATAAAATGATCCTGCAAAGCCGAGGCCAGTATGCTCAAAGGGCTTAAAAGTAGATGTACTTTTCGGTGATAAGCAGCCGTACGATGAATGACGCATTCCTTGAATTTGATCACAGTCATACGAAATAAATTTCGGAATTTAGGGGCCCAAAATTATATTCCTACGAGGCGTATTAATAACACTTTTGCGCCATGTAGCGAGTATGTGTAGGCTGAGTTCAGGTAAAATCGAGTAAAACGTGCAAAATAGAGTAGTATTTGTAATGTACGATTTCATATAATTCATGTCTTGTGGGACCACTAGACAATAATCGCTACAAACTTACATAACTTGTATTATCAACATTCATTGCCTTTTCAATATGGTAACCCTGCCTGGAAGATCGGAATGTTCTGCTCTAACATAACGTTTTTTTATGCAATATTTTATAACGGGATCATCATACGATACATAAAGAATTTGCGAGTATAAAAAGGAAGAAACGTGAATTGAAAGAGGTGACTTGTTGAAATATTTCTGGTGGAGAACAGTACTTAAACTTGACCGGAGAAAACAAACTGAAAAAAACTAAAGAAAACTTAAAAGAAATTGACTACATATATTTCAAATAATTAAAAAAAAACTGAAGAAAAGTTCTGTACGGACAGAACAGAAGAATAATTAGTTTGAACAAACTTAAAAGAAAATAAGTTACCGATTTTTAAAAATAACTAATAAAAAAAAACAATTTTAAAGGGGAGGATCGAAATACCCATAAGAAGTGCAAAACAGTGGTGTTGTGATTGGTGTTAAGATCCATCCATGGGATAAAATCCAAAGAAAAGTAACACTTGCCATCCGGGGTTAACGAATTCGTCCCACGTAAAGTGTCTAAGACCGGTGGTGTGATTGTAAAAAGACACGCACAATCAAGATAACCTCTACCTCTACATATTGTTGTGTGTAGGCCTGTAACTTATAGGCATAACAAGTTCCATCGTCTATTTACAACAGAGTGCCAAAAGGCTAAAAATACACAAAAATCCCCAACTGGGACTTACAATAAAAACGTGGTCCAATTGTATTGTCCTCTAGGGAAGAATGAAGTGCTGCAGGCCTTAGGGTTCATCTTATTAGATTAAGTTTTGTAATTTAATTGGTATTTGTGTATATTGTATAGTGTCATTCAGTTGAACCAAGGGGATTAAAGTTAAAAGAAAACCATATATAAATGCAGCAGACTACGATCTGCCGAGATCCGGAGGCCTTCGCGACTATCGAACCGGGAATAGTGGTGAGTCTTTGCTATAACATTATTATTCTAGTGGTTCAATTGTATTCCTAAAGTTTTTTTATAACTGTATACATATATATATATATATATATATATATATATATATATATATATATATATATATATATATATATATATATATATATATATATATATATAATTTTAATATATATATAATTTTTTTTTTTAATCTTATAACATTTTTTTCCGAGCATTGGTTAAGTGTTAAGCATTTGGTAGTATTTCACGGATCCTTACATTAAATTAGTGCAATCATTTCGATCAATCCGAAAGGCGGCTATTTCGAGTAGATCTACATATGTCATTTGTGACATTTCATTTGAATGTGGTAATTTTGGAGCATTTTTGTAATGCGTTGCGAAGTCAATATCGTGATTTTAAGTCCACTTTAAACATCAGAGAAGAAATTCGAAATAGAAAGCAGAAACCAGGCGAGACTTTTGACGTTTTCTTTGACGCCCTTTCCTCCATCATAGACCGGTTGCCTTGTCCTATACCCGAAAGGGAGCTCATAGAAATATTAATACGAAACTTAAGACCGGAAATTCGTCAAGAAATATTATACATACCTGTTCAGTCAATACCGCATTTAAGAAGACTAGTGCAAATGCGGGAGACTTTCCTAAATGAAGAGCAGGTAAGGAAAACGTTAGCATACCAAACTATCCCACATCAAGACGGCAGGTATCGGAATTGGAAGCTGAGGAGCCAGAAGAGTTTGTAAGCTCCCAAAGTCATGATAACTATGCCATGGAAGTTAAAGAGAAACTGAATTGTTGTTGGAATTGTGGTGAAGCCGAGCACTACTGGTACGATTGCTTACAAGAGCGCAAAATCTTTTGTTACGGTTGCGGAGCAAGAGAAACGTATAAGCCACAATGTCCAAAGTGCTCTGTTAAGAAAATAACCTTTTCAAAAAACTACCCAACAAATGCAAAAAACTCAATGTTGAGCAGGAAACAGCCAACACCAATGAAGCCCTGATTGAACGAAAACCACCTGATTTGTCCGAAAATGAAAACCCCAATACAACTAAAATTCTACAGAAAACATCTGATGCTAATATTGCGCCCCATCTTGAAGTGCATGATGCGTCCAAAATAATTTTTCCTATGTTGCCATACATGTGCGATGGCAAAACTACGTTGCTAAAAAAACCAAATTTTTAATACAGATAGTATATCATTCGTTACTTATTCTTAACCCTAACGCTCCACCCATCGACTCCGTCTCTTTTACAAACTACGTCGGCGGTGTAGAAAGTTGTTAGTATCTGCTATCATCGCCAACCGCGGCATAATCGTTTTTATGCCAAGGTATCGTTTTTACATTTTTCTGAATATGGTCTCCTGGACATAGGAGCTAACATTTCTTGCATTGGATCGGAATTAGCTCAAACTAACTTTTTGAAATTTTCCAATTTTTTCAAATGTCGCTCGCAGGTCAAGACAGCTGACGGTCGTTCTCAAAGAGTTATAGGCTGGTTGTCCGTTGAGATCCAATTTAGGGAACACAACCGTTTATTAAATCTGTTTATTATTCCGTCAATTACACAGCGCCTTATTCTCGGCATCAACTTTTGGAATGCTTTTAATTTAATACCAAATATAGTCGAATCTGCAGACATTGTAGTCAAAACGAAATTGTCTGTGTTAAATTCTACGACTGCTATCAAACAAGCTTCCGAAATCAATGTTACGGAAAATAACGATTCCGATACCCCTGAATGTGCACTAACGCCTGGTCAACGACACCAATTAAATGCCATCATCGAACTCTTTCCCAATTTTAAACAGCAAGGTTTAGGCAGAACCAGCCTGATTAAACATCATATTGATGTAGGGGATGTTAAGCCGATAAAACGGCGGTTTTACCCTGTTTCGCCCGCCATTGAGAAGTTAATGTTTGCTGAGGTAGATCGGAAGCTGACCCTGGGTGTTATTGAGCCTTCGCAATCGTCATGGAGCTCCCCAATGCGTCTCGTACTTACGCCTAATAAAGTTCGCCTCTGCTTAGATGCAAGGAAACTTAATTCAGTCAACAGGAAGGATGCGTATCCGCTACCATCGATTGAGGGTATATTTTCCAGACTGCCGAATTACAATTTCATCACCAAATTGGATTTAAAAGACGCCTACTGGTAAATTGGCTTGGATGATTCCGCTAAACAATTGACTGCGTTTACTATCCGAGGACGTCCCCTTTACCAATTTACAGTAATGCCATTTGGGCTCTGCAATGCCCCTTCCACCATGTGTCGCCTGATCGATGAAGTCATTCCACCAGATTTATGCAACTCTGTATTTGGATATCTTGATGACTTAATAATCGTATCGGAAAATTTTTCTACACATTTGGCCGTACTAGTTCGGGTCGCCGCAGTTTTCTAGAAGGCATATCTTACATTAAACATATCGAAAAGTCGATTTTGCTTTACACGAGTTCCATATTTGGGTTACATTGTTGGTAATGGTGGGATATCTGCGAATCCTTAAAAGGTTAGTGCAATAGTGAATTGGCCCGTACCGAAGACAGTACGCCAGGTGCGTGGTTTCCTCGGGATCGCAGGGTGGTATAGGAGGTTCGTTGAAAATTTTTGTACTGTTGTATTCCCAATAACGGAGGTCATTTGTAAAAAGAAAAAATTTGCTTGGATACCGGAGGCTAACGTCGCATTTGAGAAAATTAAGGAACTTTTAACAACAACCCCTGTTCTTGCCAATCCGGACTTTACAAAAAAAATTGTCTTCACTGCGACGCCAGTGATTATGGTATAGGAGCCGTTCTAGTGTAACTGGATGACGATGGGAACAAAAGACCAATCGCATTTATGAGCAAAAGTCAAATAGTGCTCAACGGAACTAAGTGTAACGGAGAGAGAGTGCTTGGCCGCAGTAGAAGCAATACATCGTTTTCGCTGTTATCTGGAGCTACAGGAATTCGAGGTCATAACAGACCACTCGAGTCTGGTTTGGCTTATGCGCCAACCCGATGGGTTTTCAAACTACAAGCGTTCAAATTCACAGTTAGCCACCGAAAAGGAAAAGAAAACGTAGTTCCCGACGCCTTGCCTCGTTGTTTTAATGCAGAAGTTGCAGGATTGATGGGAACCGCACCAGAAATAGACCTGAACTCGGAAAATTTTTTCGATGAAGATTATGAAACTTTAAAATCAAAAATTACTACCGAACCGAGTAAGTACCCTGATATTAAAATATCAGAAATATTAGAAACGCGTATGAGGTCGGCAGAAAACAATACAACCTTCGTTCCCGCACAGTTAACTTTCGCATAGGTCAGGAAGTTTATAGGAGAAGCTTTGCCCAAAGTAACGCAGAGAAAGGTTTTAACGCAAAATTATCGCCCATGTTTGTGAAATGTCGAGTAAGGGAAAAATTGGGATCGCATTATTACTTACTGGAGGATCTACAGGGCCGAAGTGTCGGCGCCTATCATTCAAGGGACATACGTCCGTAAATCGTACTTTCTCAATCCAATAATGTAATGTAATCATAATTATTGTCTAGTTTTGTAATGTGCGATTTCATATAATTCATGTCTTGTGGGACCACTAGACAATAATCGCTACAAACTTACATAACTTGTTTTAGCAACATTCATTCCCTTTTCAATATGGAAGATCGGAATGTTCTGCTCTAACATAATGTTTTTTTATGCAATATTTTATAACGGGATCATCATACGATACATAAAGAAATTGCGAGTATAAAAAGGAAGAAACGGGAATTGAAAGAGGTGACTTGTTGAAAAATTTGTGGTGGAGAACAGTACATAAACTTGACCGGAGAAAACAAACGGAAAAAAACTAAAGAAAACTTAAAAAAATTTACTACATATATTTCAAATAATTAAAAAACAAAACTGAAGAAAAGTTTTGTACGGACAGAACAGAAGAACAATTAGTTTGAACAAACTTAAAAGAAAATGAGTTACCGATTTTTAAAAATAAGTAATAAAAAAAAAAAACAATTTTAAAGGGGAGGATCGAAATACCCACAAGAAGTGCAAAACAGTGGTGTTGTGATTGGTGTTAAGATCTATCCGTGGGATAAAACCCAAAGAAAAGTAACACTTGCCATCCGGGGTTAACGAATTCGTCCCACGTAAAGTGCCTAAGACCGGTGGTGTGATTGTAAAAAGACTAGCGTTCTTCAATGGGTGCGCATGTCTGATGAAATTTTTCAGACATGCTCATCAGATTCTGGGAATTTAAAAAATGAATTTTTGTTGACATATGAACGCCTGGTTTTTCAAAAGCTCTAAGCATGGTGCCTACGTATATTCGAGCAGTAGGAGAACGATTTTTGCCTAAGACATTGTATATCACTTCCTTAATGCTTTTCCACGCATCAAGCACAATTGGTGAAAGCGTTTCGTCGAAGTAAGCGTTTAGCATTAGCTTTCTTATATCTGGACCAACAAAAACACCTGTTGGTATGAAACCAATTTTAAGACTTTTAACAATAACAACGACTTGAAGAACATATACATACCTTCTTTAACCTTTGCTTCACTTAATTTTTGAAACATTATTTTCAGAAAATTAAATGCTGATCCATTTATATCCAGAGATTTAACAAAGTTTTTTTACCATACCAAGTTTGATGTGCAATGGGGGTAAGAGAATTTTTTCAGTTGGTACCAATGTTTGACGTACAATATTCTGCTCTCCTAATGTTCCCTCAGCTCTCAGCTTCCATTGTTTTTTGGAATATTGGTCACCCTTCCATCTTCTATCCCAAGTGCATAAAAAGCATCCGTACTTAACGTATCCAGCCTGCATACCTGAAAGGAAACTAGCGACTTTTAAGTCACAGTAGATCCGCCACTTATGGCCTTCATATTTTACGGAGTCCAGTATTAGTTTTATAGAATCATAGCTTTCTTTAATGTTCATTCCGTAGGCAATTGGAATTGGATTTTTGGTATTATTGTAATACAGAAGTACAGCTTTTAGACTCTTCTTAGATGAATCAATTAATATACGCCAGTCCTCGTGGTTATACTCAAAATTCATTGCATTCATTACTCCTTTAATATCGTTGCAATAAGCAAACTTGTTATCATCGTTTACTGAAAAGAATGACAGAAAGCTGTCTTGATGCTTACGAAAGCTGGTTACATTGACACCAGGTTCAAGTAGATGAAGACCTTTTAAGTCTGCAGCTAAAATTTCTGATTTGTTTTTAGACAGATTCAGTCTCCGAGCCAATGCATTTAAATGCTCTTGAGACATTAATATTGGTCTTGGGATAACTTCAATTCCTGTGTAATCACTATCTGCGCAATAAAAGGTTCCTGTTTCAGCGATGGTTCCATCAACATAATGACTAGGACTTCGAAGTTGTAGCACAGGTACTCGAAGTTCGTCAGAATGCGGAATTGGCAGCATGGCTGATGGTACAGTTTTGTATACAAAACTCTTTCGCCTATATCTATTCAACTTTAATATGGAAATATTTTGGCAAACGTAGCACGTAGCGTCATTATGTTTACCTGGATCTAACCACCGCATAGGAATACCAATCTGCATTGAATTTCGTTGACCTTCAGCGAGAGTTCAAAAATAAAACTATAGTTTTAGAACAAAAAAAAAAAAAAAAAATAATTACCTTGGGACCACAAAATTAAGCCATTATAACAAATGCGACAGCAATGCTTCGGCGTCCACAGTTCATCCCGAAAAACTTCTAGCTCAAAATAACTTTTATAGACGCCTTCAACTTTATTATTGAAAAACGTAACTTTATATTCCGGTATAGTATGTTTACCGCAGATATAGCAAAACAAATCTACTTTTTCAAACAATTAGACATTTTTGCCACAACAAATCTTACACGTAAACTAAGTTTCTTTCTTAATTAATTTAATATTACTATGAGATGGTCAATCTTTTGAAACTTGAATGCAACTGCTGTTAACAAAATTACTTGCATAAGAAAAACACAGAAAAGGACTCAATTTGCGTAGAAGAGGAGTTTTTAACTAAAACATTTTAATTTTTAGTGTTAACTACCTAGTTCTATTTATAATATGGAAAACTTCGATATTTATTATTCCAGTAACTCATACATACATAAGTATTACTTAACCTTTTTTAACATTCCCAAATGCAATTTTAACAGATTCTTTACAACCGAAATTATTACCCTTTTCACATCACATTTGAAAACATTTTCAGTTTCAACTGAAATTATTTACCTATTGCAATACCACTGATAAATATTCTAGTACCTAGTTTTATTTAGGGACATTCCCAAATTTGTGGAATTTTAAAAGCCAGAATTACTAATTACATTATTCTGTACATCCAAATTGACCTGATATATCATAGAATTTAATTGCTTTTTCAAATTTGTTATTCTAAATGAAACATTTTTCTTTTAATGTTTAATTGAAATTTTTTTTTATATTTACCTGTTTTTTTTTTGGTCTATGGACACTCTCGAATTGGTTTTTTCTAAAACAGATTTTTTAAAACCACAATTATTATCCCTTTTCACACGTAATAACATCTGGTTAATAAAAGGGCAGTAAGTAATAACAATTTTCGTAAGATAAAGGTAAAAGCATTCATTCGCTTATCGCTGAAATATGCTGGACATTGTATGATAATGAAGTGGAATTGCCTACAGCTAAAAAAAATTTAATTAATGCTATCTAAATTTGCTTTAAAACAAAATTCTTAATACATGCGAAATTAACCCTAAGCTCTCTTTTGTTGCGTCTTATTTCTGACTTTATGGTTGAATTTTCCTTTTTGGTGTATTCAGGGACTTATAGTAAAATTTAACGGGTAACATTTTTGTGGAACATTTTAACCCTCTAAAACCCTGTTTTAATGGTGTTTTTTGCTCTTTTTTAAAATAAGGACAAAAAAGACCCATATCTTGAGGAGTTAGAGCGTTAAAATTTCTACAAAAATATTCTCCGTAACATTTTACATAATTTTGCTGAACACATTTTATACCTAAAATGTAAGGGTCACATGGTTTCTTATGCCGTTTAACAATAAGAATGTGCCAGAGCTGGGAAATTTTAATCCCCTCTCAAATGAAATTCAGATGTAAACTTTCAAAACGCCGATACACGTATCTCTTTGTCTCCTCTATCAGAATTTATAGCCCGGACCTTGTAATTTTTGAAAAAATTTGATTTTGTTGTACAGTGTTATTATTAATTATAATGTTTCATAATATATTTTGGGAAACCGTTCATCATATGTGAGATCTACGGATTAGACAAGATATCCGTTCTCTTTCATGAGTTCACGTGAATCGAGGAAAAGATTTTAAGAAATAAATCTGCTGCTTCGCTATATCTTTCCGCCCTTTAGGAGGTGTGAGTATTTGGTTAAATAATGCTGCTGAGATAAAAGGGTTAAACAAGTTTTCACAAATACTATCTTCCACCTGGCAATAACTTACATAGCTTGGGATAGAATTTAAAACTGTTTAAGTAGTCTTATCAGAGTGGGTTTATTAAGTGAATATATTTTTCGCTTCGAGATTTGTGTTAAAGCAATTTCTGTTCGGAACGAGCAATACCATCATAAAGAGTGGTTAATAAATCACGGCTTACTTTGAAGTCAATACGACAAGAAGATAAGCTTAAATTAATCCACAATAAAGCAACACAGCTGCATCTCCAATGGAAGTAGATAGTTTTCGCTCCATTTCAGTGAAAATTTGTGATATATTTTACAAATTTTTAGCAGATGCGAGATGATCTGTAAACTCACCTATAGCTAGAGCTTATCATAAAGACAGCACAAGAAAATATTGAACTACGAATTGAAGGAAGTTTCATTTTTTATATAAGAGTGTTGAAAGAATTTGTAGAATATCAGATTAACCAAATTTATCGTATCTAATGTAAGAAAAAAAATTTTTTCAGCTAGAAATAAAAAATACAATCAAAAGAAGAAGAATTAAAATAATTTATTTGATTAAATTAAAACTAAGGTTACGAATAAGAATCCAGAGTTTAGAATAAATCATTTAAATGTTACGGACCGGTTGGTCTGGTGAGGTTTCCGATTAGCTCGATTTTTTTCCTCTCAGGTGGTTCTAACCCTTCTCACCAGCCGCGTATCCGAACACATAAAAATAGAATAAAAAACACAAAACTAACAGAACTGCACACAGTATACCACACACAGAATTCTGAGACAGATGGTCGTCTCATTTGCCCTCCCAACCATGTCGTAGATGCTATCCAAAAGAATTTTTTTCTACGACCCACTTAGCACTGGATCACTTCTTCACTTACCACTCCATCATTTTATTAAAAAACAAAACTATTCCAAATTTATCTCAAATACACAATCTAATACATATTTTATTGAACATAAAAAAATAAATGAATTAATTAAGCTTAAAAACTTATAGTAAATAAACATGTGTGTGAAGATAAATACGTCAAGTTAAATACGTTTTTTAAAAAATGTAGCACGCGATAATTTTTTTCTCCCATACATACAGTACAATTTGTATAGTAAATTCCGGACTTTTTTAACGAATACGCTTACAGCTCCAAAACCCTACGATCTCGGAGAATCAAACCTATTGCGAAATCAAGAGCACATATAGAGCTATTAATCTGTAAACACAGTTTAGTCAAATTGAATTTGAGAAATTTTTTATAAGACGCGGAAAATTGACTTAGTGCAGTTTAGTCAAATTGAATTTGAGAAATTTTTTATAAGACGCGGAAAATTGACTTAGTGCAATTTTCTCATATACGCTGAGTTCTGTGAGGGATTTTGTCAATGTGGCCAAACCCTTCGATCTCGCGGAATTACACCTATTGGGAAATCAAAAGCACATATAGAGCTATTAATCTATAAACACAGTTTATTCAAATTGAATTTGAGAAATTTTTTATAAGACGCGGAAAATTGACTTAGTGCAATTTTCTCATATACGCTGAGTTCTGTGAGGGATTTTGTCAATGTGGCCAAACCCTTCGATCTCGCGGAATTGCACCTATTGGGAAATCAAAAGCACCTATAGAGCTATAAATCTGTAAACACAGTTTATTCAAATTGAATTTTTAGAAATTTTTTATAAGACGCGGAAAATTGACTTAGTGCAATTTTCTCATATACGCTGAGTTCTGTGAGGGATTTTGTCAATGTGGCCAAACCCTTCGATCTCGCGGAATTACACCTATTGGGAAATCAAAAGCACATATAGAGCTATTAATCTATAAAGACAGTTTATTCAAATTGAATTTGAGAAATTTTTTATAAGACGCGGAAAATTGACTTAGTGCAATTTTCTCATATACGCTGAGTTCTGTGAGGGATTTTGTCAATGTGGCCAAACCCTTCGATCTCGCGGAATTACACCTATTGGGAAATCAAAAGCACCTATAGAGCTATAAATCTGTAAAAAAGTCCGGAATTTACTATACAAATTGTACTGTATGTATGGGAGAAAAAAATTATCGCATGCTACATTTTTTAAAAAACGTATTTAACTTGACGTATTTATCTTCACACACATATATAACATTGAAAATGTTAAAAAAGTGAAGGTTACAAATGAAAATCAATTTGAAAAATTTATGGAAGAATTGCAGAAGAATCTATCTTTTGCACTGGGTTTTCGCAGAGGCACTGCTCCATGCAATTTTAAAGAAAAATGGGAACAAAAATTGAAAAATATACTAAATTCTTGTGGTCCGCCCAGAAGATTAGCAGAATCAAACTGATTTACTGCAGAAGCACAGCCAGAAACAGGCAAAAGATATGTAAATACTTGCGATCCGGCAAATTAAAAATTCTGGAATTCAGCCGAAGAAGTTATCGTTCCACCACAATGTTTGGTTTTTTCGAGCTTTCATCATCAATTCAATCAAAATTTTCTTCACTTATAGAACACATTCTTCCATAAAAGTATCAAACACAAATAAAATTTAAAAAAAACTAAGGGATGTGCATTTTCATTTCATAAAAATCAATAAACCGTCGGCGTTGTCACAGGAATGTTATGGAATGGACACTGATACGAAGTGATATTGATATTACATTGACGACGCCGACAACTAGAAGAAGGGTGATTAAGTATTTCTCTAATTTATACACTGCATTTATATTTAAACATATCTATCCATTATTTTGTTGGAATTGCTTATAGCGTTATGTATTACTATATCAATTGCTTCATAATCCAAAATTTTGTTTTAATATTTTTGTTCTGATTATTTGTTATTATATACTTAGTCTATTGTTGTTTTTGAGTTTTTTTTACTCTCGTGTATTCAGAATTAATTTGCTTAAGACCATTATCATTAAATAAACAACCTGACTTAATTTTTTATAAAAACTATCTTTGTACCTGTCAAATAAAAATCGCCATCTATGATTATGTCACAGTTGTGTTCATTTAATTCCTCTAATATTTCTTCAAATGCTTCGATAGACCCCTTCTCAGCACTACTCGGTGATCTATATACAGCTGTTATTAATAACTGTTAAGACATGTAAGCTGATATCCAATATTTCGAATCTTTATTATTTTCTGCGATTTTTTTACATGCCAGCTATTTTTAAAATAGTTAATAAATCCTCCTGTTCTCGTTGAATTTGATAATGTTGAGTATTGCTTTTTTTGGTAGTATTAGTAGTAGTGTGTTTCGGAGACAACAAAAAACTTAGTTCCCGTTCCTTCGCTTATTATTAACACTTGGTTGTAGTTATTTAAAAGCCCTTGTATGTTCGTGCAAATTCCTCTTATGTGCGGTGATTGCTATTCTATTAGACCAATTCTTTTTTTGGCGTTTAGTTTATTCTGAAATACCGGACATTCCCCCTGCTCTTAGTGACATGATTATAATTTAAACCAACGTTAAGCTTCTTGTTCATATTTACGCAGTTTATGCACTTATTCATTGCTTCTTTATTAGACTCCTTCGGTTTATGGCTTCCGTGGCATTTGTAGCATATCTCCTGGTTTTTGCACTCTGCAGCTTTCTGGTCACAGTACCATCGAAGACCAGACATATCTCCCACCCAATATTAACTTTTTTTGCATTCATATTCTATTTTAACCTTAGCGTTACTGTATGTCTATTTCTATTATATTCGAATAACTTCACTACTTCAAGTTTACTATTACTAAGCATGTTATTCTGTTTTTTCAACTTTTCAACTATTTTACTTTCCTTTAACAAGAAAATTTATTATTGAGAATCTTATTTTTTATAATAATTTATTTTAATTGAGCTTGATTCCGTCAAAACTAAATATTTCATGATATTCTCATGAAATATTTATTATTTTAAACAAAAAATGAAATGTATTACTGCGGGAAAAGCAAATCTATATGGCCATAAATGAGAACTTCATTTAATCAATAAGGCAAAAACGGATATGAAAAACTCAAACAATTTTAATTCAAAAACACAGTAACCATTGAGTAACTATTTTTATTTTTCTTTCATTTTTGTGCATTAAAAAATTAAAGAAAAAATAAAAATAGTTACTCAATGGTTACTGTGTTTTTGTATTAAATTTTTCTCATTTTCATTAAATCATAAGGCAAAAAGGCCATAAAAAACTCAAACAATTTTAATTTAAAAACACAGTAACCATTGAGTAACTATTTTTATTTTTATTTCATTTTTGCACATAAAAAAATTAAAGAAAAAATAAAATGTTTTATGGCCTTCTTGCCTTATTGATTCTCTCGTTGAAAGAAAAAATAAAAATAGTTACTCAATGGTTACTGTGTTTTTTATTAAACTTTTTTGAGGTTTTTATAGCCTTTTCGCTGTATTAATTTAATGGAGTTCTTATATAAACAATTTGGCTTTTGGCATAACACTTTAAGGTTTTCTTTACAACCTTTGGGTAGAATCCACTGATGAGCTATATATGATTTTTTAGTTTAAACAAATATTTCATGAGAATATCATGAAATACTTATATTTGAAGGAATCAAGCACAATTAGTAAATTATTATAAAAAAGATTCCAAGTAATAAATTTTCTTGTTAAAGTATTTGTGTTTGATGTTGCTTATTTGTAAAAATTGTTTACAATATTTATTTTTGCATTAAATCATTCAAATACATTTGAATGGTTTCCGATGGCAAATAACAATAGTTACTCAATGGTTACTGTGTTTTTGTATTAAATTTTTTTGAGCTTTTTATGGCCTTTTTTGCCTTATTAATTCAATGGAGTTCTCATTTAATCAATTTGGCTTTTGGCATAAGACTTTGAGGTTTTCTTTACAAAATTGGGGTAGAATCCACTGATGAAGGAATCAAGCACAATTAAAGTAAATTATTATTTCACCTTCCGTTAATTTAAATGACATTCGTATTATTTTAATTTTCATTTCTATTTCACTTTTGGCACTTTTATTTCATACGTTTCACTCATATTGTTTTAAATTGCCTCTTTAATATTTTCTCTCACTTCATTGCTTTCACTGTGTGGGTAATAATTGATCCATTTCTGTTCGAATTCAACTATTTTAAAATTCTTCTTATTCACATCTTCTTTATTTTTTAAATATTTTGCTTTTCTTTAGGCTTAACAATCCTCGGGTTTTGTTTATTTACATCTGGCATTACTGTATTATTTCTTAAGGCATCTGAATATGATACTCTATTTTTGAAACATTTGCTTTTTCAATTGTTCTTTTTATATCTTCACACATATGTTTGTTTTTATCACCAAAGGTGGAAAATATTGCTTTTGTTTTATTTTCATTATCGTTTATGGTACCATATATTTTCTTAATTTCTTTTACGTTTAAATCACATATTTTTTGAGCCCCGTGCATTTTTGTAATCTTTTATAATATCGATTTTCAATTGCTTCAAGCATTTGTTTAATTTTCCTTTCATTTTCTTTCAGCGCGGCTTTGAATTCGCCTTAATACTCAATAAGGTTTTCCTTGTTTTTTATATTTTCTTGCACATCACTGAGTACTAAATCAATGTTATGAATATATTGCAGGCAGTCGTCATACAAAAACCTAATGAAACTACCAGAATCCAATATTCCGCGACAGTATTGGTCAATTTCCGAGCATTTCATAGCACAATAAAAAACTGTTTTACATACTCATTTATACATTAGTCATGTTTCACCACGAATATCAGTTTTGCAATGATGGCATTCTGCCATATTTTATAACAAAATTTAATTTTTCACTTTATTTGACAAATCAATTAAAATATAATTTTAAGTAAATTTCTATTTCTCACTTTGCAAAAGTGTTCTGTAGTTGCTCTTATAATAGACCTGTCTTTTTTAATAACCAATTAATATTTTCATTTATTTATTCAGAGCTTTTATTGACGCGTTGCACAGTTGCGCCCGTAGAGCAAACGAGGTTGCAAAAACTAAAATTTTTATGAGCGCCCACGAAGTTTTGAATAAGCCCATGTTATAGGAAACTTTTCAACGATTTCAAATATGCCACTCTTAATAATATCACATTTTTAGTTTAGAAGATATAACCGTTCAAAGGTGAACGACTTTCGTTTTTCAAAAAAACACACAATTTTTAGTCAATTGGTTGCGATTTCAGGTATAATATCACGAAATTTAGGTAACGAATCGACATATTTTTTGTTTGTATAGATTGATGTATTTATTAAATGTATAATGATAAAAAAAATTACCTGTTTGCTTTGTGTTTCTCCTGGTAAATCACTATTTAAAAACTATCGCTTTTTTCACTACTTTTTAACTTTGACGGAAAATAAAAAAATCTATATTTTTCTATATTTGCCATATTTGCAAAACCTGTTCTTTGATTATTTCTTTACCTAATTCAAAAAGTTTTATCTGCCCGTACGTGCCCGTTTGGCTTCTAGAGGTAAAAAAGGTTAAAAAGACATGGTTGCAGAAATTGTATGGCGTCCTAATTCAAAAAGTTTTATCTGCCCGTACGTGCCCGTTTGGCTTCTAGAGGTAAAAAAGGTTAAAAAGACATGGTTGCAGAAATTGTATGGCGTCCAGTATTTTTTTTTTAGTAGTAAATTTTTGTTAAAATTTTTTTTTGTAGTAGTAAATTTTTAGGCATGGTAGCATAAGCCTATATATTGCAAAATAAGCACAATGCCTGGATTAGTCTACGACTGAAAGTTGGCGCAACAATTACTGAAACCATTAAAGAATTTAAGTACTGAAAACATGGCGTTGAACAATTTAAAATTATTTGAACTGTTTAGAAAGTCAACCACACCAAAGTTTTTCACGGAAGCTGCTTTAGAAGAACTAGATAGCTTATACGGAAATATTGAGAGAAGCGAAATTATAAAAAATAATTTTTATCTGATATATGCAAAGATTAAGGCAAAATGGGTGAAATCTAATCGAACCATTCAGAACTTCAACTCCAAATACGAGGACTGGCTTAATGAAGACACCATCCTGGCTAAATTGGCAGTAGATAAACCCACCACATCAACCAGAGGAGCAAAAGGAAGGCCAAAAAAAAAGTATTGAGGAGTGTTAAATTTTCACAAGAAAGAGGAAACTTGCCGATGCCACCAATGACTTGACCAGGAAGCATTTATCGGACGCGCTAGCTATTAAATATACGAAGGATAGTGAAAGAGTTAGGTCTAAGATAACCAAATCTGTTGCTGATGCAAGCCCACTGCGCCTAAAAAGGATTAAGGAAAGCATTCCCACGCTCACAAACGCACACATTAAAAAGTATGGTTCCGAAGAAGCCTTGGCCTTGTTTATGGACTTAGAACTTTCCAAAGAGAAATATGAGAAACTACGGGCATCTTTAACGCGACACGGCGCTGACGTTTTACCCGGATACAAGCATATTACGCAAGCCAAAATAAATTCTCGACCACTGCATACGGAGTTTACGGAGGTCTCTGCGAAAGCCAATCTGCAGGATCTCATGGGCCATACAGTAAAACGGTTGTTGGAGACTCTTCCTGAAAATGAGGTGAAAATTCTTCCTGACAAGTTGACATTGATCAGCAAATGGGGCTGCGATGGATCATCCGGACAAAGCGTTTATAAGCAAAGGATATCTTCAGATGACGCTACAATATCGGACGGAAATATGTTTATGGCATCTGTTGTTCCTTTGCGGCTAAAATCTGATGTTTCCCTACACTGGAGAAATCCACGTCCATCATCAGTGCATTATTGCCGACCAATAATGTTTCAGTTTGCAAGGGAATCGGCAGAACCTACGGTGAAGGACATTGAAGAACAAATAAGCAAGATTAAGCCTACAAAGCTGCAAATTGGAGAAGGAAAATATATTGAATGCAATTACGAGTTCCACCTGACCATGGTTGACGGAAAAGTCGTAAACGAACTGACAGGAACAAAATCAACAATGCCATGCCCGATTTGCAAAAAGAGTCAGAAGAACTTTGGTAATTTAAACGATTCTACAAATGAAGAGAATTACGAATATGGAATATCACCATTGCACGCAAGGATTAGGTGTATGGAGTTCTTGCTAAAACTGGCGTATACCTTACCACAAGAGGAGGAAAACTTCGATGAAAATATATCAATAAAGGATAAGGAAAAGATCAGAAAGAAGAAAATACAGGATGCTTTTTTTAAACAAGTTGGACTAAAAGTAGACTGTCCCAAGCACGGATATGGTAACTCAAACGATGGAAACACTGCTAGGAGATTTTTTGAAAATGATGAGGCAGTAACTAAAACCACTGGAATTGACAATCAAATCGTGAAAAGATTGGGAACGATCTTGGATGTTTTAAACTGCAAAGAAAATGTCAATTCTACAAAATATGGAGAATATGCGTCGAAAACTGCATCTCTTTTAGCAGAAATGTATCCACAGAAGAAGTTGACCCCGACCGTCCATAAAATATTGGCGCATGGCAAAGATATAATTGAGTTCCAGTCTTTGCCAATTGGAGAGCTTTCTGAAGAAGCACAGGAGTCTCTTTACAAATTTTATAAAAAATATAGATTACAGAACACACTCAAAACATCAAGGGTAAAGCAAAATGAGGACCTCTTCAACATGTTGGCAGCATCTTCCGATCCACTTATTTCTTCCCTGCGGCACGAAAAGAGTTAGAAAAAACTCAAACGGCGCCACTGTGCGTTATTTTCTTTTCGCGTCAAAAAAGGCAAACTTGCATTCATTAGGTTAGTGGCAATAACTTTTTTAATTTGAAATTTTATAAAAAGTTAAAAAAAAGGTGAAATTTCTGTCAAAAAATACTTTCAGTTTTTTAAGTAGATTTTTAAATTTTTTTAAAGTAAATTTATAAAAACTTTAACTCTTTCTTCAAGACAAAACTTTGGGTTATCTATATGATATGTTTTTATGGAATTCTTATAGTCAGCATTGTTCGAATGTGGCCAATTTTTTAACAAAAATCTAAACGTTTGAGACTGTAAAAAAATTGCACGCGGGCTTTCATTCTTAACCAACTATTTTAAAACGATTGGTTTTCAGTCAAATTTTGTAGACGTCCTACCTCATTTATGCGCAGGATGTCTGGAAACGCGATTGAAGAAAAATTACAAGTTTTGGGAAAAACATTTTTTATCTACGCGAAAAATAATATTGAAATTTATTGTTTGCCAAAAATTTTACTGATTTTAGTAACGTACATATTGGTCTTTAACGCGATGAAAACGTTTTTTATTATCTTTGTAAGTTCGAATATATTTAATGTGAAACTTTAATCGCAAAATTATACTTTTGATCTTTTTTGGTATTTTTTGCAGCTCTTTTTAATTTGAAAAGCTTATGCAAAAAATTAAACACTGCTAAATAGAAGAGGTAATTACCTATCCATTAATATACAATTTATACATATTTTTATTAAAACAGCTGTAAATGATACACACAATAATGGTACCTCGTGCAAAAAATCTCTTGTTTTATTGTTTTCTTCTAATAAGTGAGTATACTTTTTATAGCTTTCTAAACCAAGTAAGTTTTTAAAAGAATATTCAAATAACCCAAGTGTGCGGATGTACCTATTCCTGGCGGTTTCTTTATTAATGATGCCTTACTTATCCTAAACTTTATTAAAATTTAATTTTTATTTTAATAATAATGCAATGTTAAACCAATTTTGGGTATAGCAGTTTGATTTTTTATTTTTGTGTTTATTGATAAACATCTTTTCTTCTTTTATTTATTTTCCTTGAGATAATTTGAAATATCAGATTGTGAATTTCCATTGCTTCTTGGTCATCCTTCTCTACTTCCATACTCATTTTAGGTAACCACTTCATGTGAATAGCATTTGATAATGGATCGGAAGACAAAGTCGGAATGTTATAGAGCATTTGCGTGTGTTATACATCAGATATTGCTTGACATCCCTATTTCTAGCTTCCTGTGCTATTTCCATTGATTATCTTAAGGAAAGAACAATTTCTTTGGTATGCGCACTTTGTGGTCAGTAGGTGTTATTGGTCTCCAGGGATACAATTTATTAACTAACTTTAGGGTCTCGCTAACATATTTTTCGAATTTCGGTATTTATTATTTTTAAACCGCATTACTTGTCAATACTAGATATTACAGAAGTAGTTTCTGGATCTTCAAAAACAAGTCTAGCAGTATTGCCACCATTAGAGCTTGCGTAACCACATAGGGGTTATTCTATATGCAATCCATGCTTTTTAAACTCATCTTGTCTTTTTTTCTTCTAATCTATTGTTTTTTAAAACAATATTATTTCTAACTGAATACTACGGTATGTAAAAAATGTGAAAAATACATTCCATGAATCTATTTCGGGCATGAAGAGGTGATATGTCAAGATTAAGTGCATTTTTAATACCGGTAGTTTTGTGACAAATATCGTTGAGTTCATATCTTTTTTTTACCACATATGTAACAATCCCAACTGGATTTTGTGTCGATTATTGCATTGCAACTTTTCCGTCTACCGCTGTCAAATTCTTTAACTGACTTTTGATTTGTTGATGGCATTTTATTATATAATCGAAATCTTGATAGCACTAACTAGAGAAATCAGTCTCTTTTCAGAAGCTTGCTTCTATTCTGAAAATCTGGATCCCCACTTGTACGCTAGGCTGCATAAATCTGCATACAAGCTATTTTTTATATTTTAACAAGGATATTGGTAGTGGTAAGAAACACCCGTATATGCATTTAAAATTAATCTATATTAACAGATAAACATTTGTTAATTATATTAAACAACGGAAAGATTTTTTGGAAAATTTGTTAATTATGTTAGATATTTTATTTTTGTTTAGTTTTAACTGGCAATTAAAAAACAATAATGCAGCAACGTTTCGCGTATGCAAAAGTCTGCGTACACCAGAAAAAAACTATATTTTTAACAGTTATTTGTTATTTTATGATACTACAAAATTGCAGTTTTTGTTTCATAAGCGTTAATAAAGTTATTTTGAAAATTGTCCGTTTTGGAGTTTTAGCCTCAAAGCGTCTTTCCGGTCCTCTACTAAAGTTAACTGAACACAAAACAAGATCTATAGTGCAGTCACTGAAGGAAAACCCCGGATTACCAGCGACAAAAATTGCTGAAAATATTAACTTACAATTTAATAAACTGGTATCCAACGACACTGTGCGCAAAATTTAAAAAAGGCCAACTACAAAGGCAATGTAGCACTGAAAAACCGCTAGTGTCGTTAGTCAATAGACAAAAACGAATTGCTTTTGCTAAATAACATACAAATAAGCCTCTAGAGTTCTGGAAGAAAGTTCTGTTCACGCATGAAAGCAAGTACAATATCTGTGGCAGAAAAGGCCGCCAACTTGTTTGGAGGAAGCCTTATACAGCACTTAGTCCCAAAAATTTAAAAACCAACAGTTGAACGTGGGGGTGGGAGCGTAATGGTGTGGGAGTGCAAGGCAAGTAACGGCGTGGGAAATTTACAATTTACTTAATCGATAAAGAATCATAAGGTATATTTAAACATTCTAAAGAAAAATCGTACCGAAAGTGTTACAAAGTTAGGCCCACAATACAAGGCTTTTATTGTTGTATAATGTAAAAAAACAATTGAAACTCCTCCGCAGTCACCAGACCTAAATCCTATTAAACACTTATGGGATTTGCTGGAAAGGAAAATACGAAGCCATGTAGTAACATCAAAACAAATGCTCCAAACAGTTTTAATGGAGGATGGAGCAATATTAGCTCCGAATACATCGAAAAACTGGTTTCATCAACGTCAAAACATCTGCATATGTACTTACTCGTCAGGGTTCTCCACCTGCGTACTAAAATACAGTTTGGTAAATAAAAACGCGTTAGATTTTATATTTTTAACTCTATGTACGCAGACTTTTGCCTAGTTATAAAATTAATTTTTTTTTATAAATTGAAGTTTTTTAAGTTTTGTTAATTGTGGAATATGCATTTTAGAATGAAATTGTGTTCTTAAATATATGTATAAGAGTTTTTTTTTATGGCAAATCTTAGCATTTTTTTTTTAATTTTCTTTCTTGCATGCAGACTTATGAAGCCTACTGTATATCAATTATTGCATATATCTAAATCCTGTAAAAATTTGCAATAATTCTTGATGCTGTACTTTAAAGAAGGTCCGTCAAAGCGTGAAATGTGTATCCGATTTAGGTATTGGATGCTTTCAACTCTTTGTTTCGTTGCTCTTAATTTCTTTAAAACCGATTTTAATGAATCCTCTTTTTGGCCGAATAAGTATTAAGCATATCTTCTTGTTTATTTTTTGTAATGAATGTCGTCATAATTTTTCCTTGGGAGCCCATACTTCTTTGATTGGATTTCCATAGATACTATATTTTACCATATTTAAACAATCTTAATTTTTATTTTGAAATTTACATTTTTTTCATATGTTTTAAAACAAGAAGAGTGCTATATTCGGCTATGCCAAATGTTATGTTCCCTTCACCATCTATGTAAATCTTGTGTAGTGAAGTAACTCCAATCAAAAAAGCCTATATTGGGGTTTCATATATATATGTTATTTTACATAAAAATGCCATCGGTTCTTGATTTTTAAAAAAATTTAGTATTTCCTTAAAGATCTCTTCAAAAGCTTTAAAGTGATACTCATATTGATATTTAAAAAAATTTGGAAATTTCGAAGCCCCTTATCTTGGAAAATATGACTGACCGAAAATATTTTTCATTAATTGTTTTTTTTTTTTTAATTGTTAAATTCTCTATCGCCCCACATATTTATTTTTTTGGTTGCAGTTACTTTACTGTTCCAAATGACATGAAAAAATTAGAGGTTACAGGTTGTTTCGCCTGCTATCTCGAAGGACATGGACTGATCATGCTGATTTCCAATAGCACTTCTTGCTACACTATACCTGATCTATTGACATTATTATTTTTTTTTGTAATCAAGTTTGCCGAGATTTCAACACTAACACGGACGGAAAGACGGACATCGCTCAATGACTTCGCTATGCATATGAATATATATACTTTATGGGTTCAGAAATGGATATTGTAGAAATTAAACACGGAATGACAAACTTATTTATACCCTTTTTCTACTGTTTGTGGTGAAGGGTATAAAAATCGGCCTTTACGAATAAACCATAGTATAAGTTAACAACCCATAATTTCAGTGACTTTTAGCAATCGACGATTAACATCACCAAGATTTCTCCACATTAGCTTGCAAAGTGTGTTGTATTTAATTGTAATCTCCATAGCAGCTTATATTCAAGTAATGATAGAAATTTCTTCGTGATCTTTATACAACTTATTAATAAATACAGGTAACACATTCATTAACTCTTTGATGCGCGGCTTTCATTATAATGTACGTCGATTTTATCAACCCGTCACTGGTTAAATTTGAGCACATGTACATGCAAATAATTTGCATTTACAGGTTCTTTATGATCTTGTTTTTTAAATTCTAGAGAGTGTAATATTGTTTTTTATCAAATAGCCCTATATCTTAATATTACTAATTCTATCTTTTTTTTCTCAATGATAAAGAATGTTTTATTTTATTTATTTTTTTTCGTAGTTTTGTTTATTTAATAAAGAAAACAAAATTTTGCCTTAATGTTTTTAATGAATTTTTAAATTTTGCCCTTATAAATCTTCCCTAACAAAAATAAGATCACTTTATCCATCCCTGATAATATACTGGTTTTACCATTTTGTATACATATTCGTTCTTTACTTTTGCATATTTATCTCACCCTTTGCCGTAGGCAAACAATTTTTTTCATGATTGTAATGCTGCAAAAGTAAGACGTATATATATACCTTTTTAGCTCTTAAAGCTTATTAAACTAAGGTTTGATGACAGACAACGTGTTTAAGAAAAATCTTTTCGTTCTTGGCTGTGTAACTAGAAAGATCTCAAAAGAAACAAAAGTGGTGAAAAATAAGAAGTATTAACAAAATTAGTACATGTGATTAAGGTTACACAAGTTACGCATTTTATATAAATTTTTTTTTTACTTAAAATTGATTAAATTTATTAAGTATTTTTACTTAATCTAAAGTTTGTTCACGTAACCTTCGATTAATTCTCAAGAGGTAACTTTTAATTTTTTTTTTATCATCAATAGGTAATATATTTAAAGCTATTTGAACTTCTCTAAATAGGAAAAACGCCATTTTAGCAACTTTACGTCTCTCGAGTATTTTACGGATTCGAAGTCCAATTGTCGCTATATACGTGGCTAAACCCCAGAGACCATTAAATTTGGAGGATTATAGTAAAACTTGTTAATAATTTGCGCAAAAGGCCACAGCCACGTTTGTCACAATATCCCGCCTCACAATATCCGGCCCTATAGTCAAATCATGAAAAGTGCCGCAGCAGTAAGGTTTATGGCTAAAAATAATCTAGCTTCAGCAATCTTCAGAATTGTCATTACTGACTTAGCAAAAAGGAAAACGAGAACCTTTTAATTAGACCATTAAAAAAAAAAAAAAATAAAAAATAGGTCACCACCCAGCACATGTATAACATTAGAGATTTCTAGTTTTAACATCGAAGTCATTTCGTTTGGAACTATAATGACTACTATGAATTGATTTAGTTTTTAGTTGAACATACCACTAATAATTTAGTTGAAATATAAAAATAAGCATTACCATTCTAACCCCTTGTAAGAATAATTATTCTTTTACTAAAACCAAAAGGAAAACAAAACTATATATAAGAAAAAAAAAACGAGTATTCTATCGAGAACATTACGGATCGAGCATTTATCGAAAACCCTACAAAACCAATATGCTTGCAGAAGGCCTTTAGCAGCGTTGGACGTCGATCAAGTTCGTAAGTTTACTTTATTTTTGTTTTAATTATTCATTGATATTATTACTGAACAGAGATTTTATTGATTTGCATTAAAATTATGTCTCTCTCTCTGGAGTTGTAGAGCGCTTGTGTTATAGGCAGAATATTTCTGGTATCAAAAGGAAAAAAAAAACTCTTATGTCTACTACTTAACTGACATGGACATTGACAAATATGTCATACGGCGATCTTCAGATAAGGCAGGTTGTAGAGTTGTAAAATTGAGGCAAATGAAAGAGATTGAAAGGGAATAGTAGATTAAAATATTGCCCTGGTGTGAGTTTTTCGTCAAATGCTGAATTAGCGTATTTTTTCCCATAAACTAGGGGTATAAAAGGGAAAATGTTCAAGAATATTCTTTTATTGGCCTTTGGATATACTTGAGCACGGTTTAAAAAAAAAGTCTTTATCTTGTTAATTTTTGTTAAAATCCAAAAGGATTTTTTATTATTAATTTATATAAAAATAGTGTCTGTTTTTGGTGAAAAACAAAAAGCAAAGAATTAAGCTCTATAGGAAATAAGGTTTACTTTCCTAAACGGAACAAAATCTTGGAAAGCAGAAGATATTTTGGAAAAGTGGAAAATTATTTTATTCCCTCTACTTGAGTATTGTAAGGTAAATAGATGCATCGACAACTAACACAAAATACATCCAAATATCTAAAGTTATAAAAAAAACCCACTAATTGTTTATGTGTATTAGGTTTTACATTGCAAGGTTGCAAGGAATTTCTTCCTGGAATTGTTTTTCGTTGTAAAGGGCTACGGGAAACTATCAGAAACTCGGAAACCCCAGCAAAAATCTCATCTGACACACCATCCACACTCAACACATTTTCTAATTCGGCACACCTCCCACATTATTAAAAACACAAGTCAAGTGCAGTGAACAAAATACAGATTTAATTGTTAAATTAAGTTCATAATTTATTTTTAAAACGATGCTTAATTTATCCGAAAAGAGACCTAGTGTCCATTAATTTTATCTGAAAAGAAAACAATTTGGTTAAAAGATGCAATAATTAATATACAAGTTCACTTACCTCTATTTGTTAAATAATGCACAAAATTTAGAATTGTTCATTCTGTTTGTGTTTGCAATATTTTTTGCAGGCAAGTGCAAATAAAAAACTTATGTAAAATAATTTGCTTCCAATGTTGAAGCTCTTTATTTGAATGTTTGAAGTCGAATGACTAAAATAAATATTACAAAATATAAAACAACCACCAAAAGCAAGAATTTGCTACATACAAGCAAACACACATACAATGCTAGGCACAAGAATAAATTCTTTAAGAGAGATGTTAAATTAAATAATATGTATGCACATACATGCATACATATATTTTAAGTCATAAATCTCTTTGCTAGAACTACTTGTAGCAAAGAGAAACGATTGCGTAGACTAACTGTGTATGTTTACATGCAAATAATTATGTATGTGCGCATGCTTGTTTGTTTTACAGTTTAACTATTTTAAAAAGAAAGAAATGTAAAGAATTTCAAGGTTAACAAAATTCAAGTTCAAGGCTAAGCAAATTTAATATAAAAAATACTTAATGCAGAATCCAGGGACGAATCTGCGGTTAACACATTCCTTAATTTTTAATAGATTTTGTTTTCAAAGAGTTATGCAATATTGATTTACACATTTTAATTGCCAGTGCAGAATAAAACAATAATGAAAAGAGACAGTGAAAATAAATATCACAACACAAAATAGAAAAATAAAAAAAAACTTATTAAAAAAAAAACAATTACATCAGCATTTCCACAGAAACTACCTGGAACCGAGAAAGATCTTTCCCCGGACTCCATTTACCAAGTAAGTTAACTATTATATTAAATGTAAATGCTTTTTGTTAATTAATTAATTTAAAAAAACACTAAATTTTATCTATATATTAACTAAAAACTTTTTGTGTTGACCTGTTAATAACAAGGTTAACCGCACTGTTAATAACAGATATTGTTAACAGCAAGAGTAAATTGTAACAAAGGGATGTTTCATCTCTACATTAAGTTTGAACTCAACTTTAACTTTCGGTATGTTAATCATAAAATTTCCAATACAATGATATGAAAGTTAAGATAATTAATTTTTTTTGTATTTTGCATAACAATATAATTAACTAATGCAATCGGTTTGGATGTAAAACAATAAAAGAAAATAAACAAAAACATTATAACAGAAAATCATTTAAGAAGTTAAAGTTGAGTTAAGCTTAGATTAGTAGAGAAAACACTTTAATAATCCCAATTTTTAAGCTGGCGTTGTGGCTTAGGTAGATCCGTGTTGGTTTAAGAATAAATCGACGTGGGTTCGAAGCCTACTTAACTAAAAATATTTCTTTTATTTTTTTTATATTTATTTTCATTTCTTTCTTTCTTTGTTTTGCTGGCAATTCAAAAATGAAAAATTTGCTTAAGGATTGCAATACATTTTTTTTGTAAAGTCGATGTCTGCAATTTTTTTTTATATTTTTTTTGAATTTGGTTTTTCCATTGTTTTTTTTTTCCTTAAGTAGTATTAATGTTTGAAATAAGCTATTTTTATATTCAATTTACCTTTACGTTTATAACTAAGGTTAAATTCCGCTTTAATTAATATAATTTTTGAATAAATTGTAAACGACAATGGAAGTTTAAACTTATTTTTTTTTTTTTTGATTTCTGGTCTTTCTGGTAGAATAGGTGAAAGTTTTTAGGGATCATGTGTACCACATTTAATATTTTTTACCTGCAGAAACCCACATGATCATGGTAGGGAGGGGAACTCGCGTGATAAGACCTGCTTACGCTATAGTCACCAACGACTTATATTGTACATCTTTCGTTTCTTTTTCTTCCATATTTTTCTCTTTTGAAGCATGCAAATTTAAAATAACAACATCTGTAGTATACTTTTTTTAGTTTAGTAAAAAAAAACCCACACCAATTGCCGACGAGATAGAGGCCGGAAACTTTTAGCATGCTAACTAAACTACGGAACATCCTTGTCCATAGACAGTTGTTCGCTACAGAAATAATTATTTTTGGCGCCCAACGTGGGGCCCACACTATTATAAGAGACCTTTTGAATTTATTCAAGTTATGTGTGGCTCCCAAATATATTTCAACTTAAATTTTTTTACACTGTTCTATTTCATTTAAATTTCTGTAACAATGTTTACTGGCATTTTAATTCTTTGTTTCCTGTTATACAATTTTATCGTTAATTTTTGTTAGTTCTCCGGAAGTGCCACACTTTGGGAATTTATTACTAAATTTGGACCGTTAACTTAATTTTAATTATTGGTAAACCCTTTATTTCTTTATGATATTACATATTTGGAAAATTTTCAGATGCGTAGGAGGTAATGAAAATGTTCCATCTGGCATGGAAAATATGAATTCTAATTATGGTGAGGCTGCACAGTTCGGTTCTTCGTTAAGAACGGATAAAGTAGGTCACATTATCCACAATTGGAAAATAAACTTTTCAGGAGATCATAAGGGAATGTCGGTCGATAGTTTTATTTATCGGGTTGAAGCTCTAACTACACAAACGTTGAATGGTAATTTTGAACTTCTTTGTAAGCACATTTCAACTTTATTTGAATCAAAGGCCACAGATTGGTTTTGGAGGTACCACCAATCGGTTAATGAAATACGATGGCCTGATCTTTGTATTGCCTTGCGTCACCAATATAAGGACTTCCACGAAATGATTCGCGATCGGAAACAAAAGCCTAATAAAAATTTTGGCCCCTTTTATGAAGCAGTAATAGACATTGCTGACCGTCTTTCAACACCTCTTGCGGAAAATGTTTTAGTGGAGATCCTGCGCAGAAACCTATTATCCGAAATTCAGCACGAAATTCTAAATCTTCCTATATATTCAGTATATTTGCCGTAGGAGAGTTTTTCATGCATGATGTAGGAAAACGTCAGATGCTAAATAAACCGATAAGTTCTCGTCGACAAGTACACGAATTAGCAGAAGATGAAGCAGCTTTAGTAGTGGACGAGGATGAAATAGCCGCTATATCTTTAATATGTTGGAACTGCCAAAAGGTTGGACATCGATACCAAGACTGTCTTGAAGATAGGAAGGTATTTTGTTATGGTTGTGGAATACCAAATATTTACAAGCCAAATTGTACAAAATGCAATAGCTCAAAAAACTTGCGATCGAGTGCACAGAAAAGTGCACACAAACCGACAAATGCATCCCCCGAATAAATTTCCAAACCGAACTTAAAAGCAATACCACCATACTAAACCAAGAAAGTTTTCCTCAGCAAGATCCCTACCAGAATAAATTTATGGAACAGAATATTTCTTCAAATCATAATTTAAATAAAGAAGATAATAAGCTCCCTGATTTAAAATCAGTAGGTAATTATCCAAACCCAGATTCGTCTGAAAATCCTATTTTTACTACTAAGAAACCGCCATGTCTCAAGCGGCATTCAGAAAATTTTTCACAAAACCACAAACCAACCGACGTTAAATCTTTTCATGTTCGTCTTGCCGAGTATAAGGCAAAAAGAGCGGAAATATTTAGCGAGCCTGTTTCTAGCGTCAAACGTAGACGGTCTGCTGAATGGATGAAGAACTTTTGGGTTACTGTAAATCGCACACGAAAAAGTTTACTAAGTACAATCTTTGATGACCCAAATGATTTTAGACCATATGCTAATGTCGAAATTTTTGGTAAACGATATGTAGGACTGTTGAATACTGGTGCGTCCATAAGTTGCTTAGGATCGAAGGCTGCTACCGACATACAAGATTCCGAAAATGGTATTAAAAGATTTGTTCTTTTGTCAGGACAGCCGATGGAAAATCACAGAAAGTTTGTGGATACTTAGAAACTAATATTATGTTTCGTGGTATGACCAAACCAATTAGATTATACATAGTTCCAAATCTCTCACAGGATTTGTATTTGGGAATAGATTTTTGGCATGCGTTTGATTTGCTTACTAGTGGGTTATTATCTGAACTAGATTCTAGTTTTAAACAATTAAATATTTCGACAATTACAGACCAACGCCCATTATCGGAGATGCAAAAATTAAAACTTCAGGAAGTCATAAATACTTTTCCATCATTTTCTAAACAAGGTTTAGGACGAACTTCAGTTATATCGCACGTAATAGATGTGGGTAATGCAACTCCAATAAAACAGAGGCATTTTCCTGTCTCTCCAGCAATAGAAAAACTTATTTATGCCGAACTAGATCGGATGCTAGAAAATGACGTCATTGAGGAGTCTGACAGCGCTTGGTCTTCTCCCATTGTTCTTGTCCGTAAACCTGGTAAGGTACGTCTCTGTTTGGACAGCAGGAAAGTAAACGCTGTGACCGTAAAAGATGCATATCCTTTGCCCAACATAGACGGAATTCTGAGTAGACTTCCTAAGACAGAGTATATTACAAGCCTGGACTTAAAGGACGCGTTCTGGCAAATACCACTAGATAAATCGTCGAAGGATAAGACAGCATTTACCGTCCCTGGCCGTCCCTTGTACCATTACAAGGTGATGCCTTTCGGCCTCTGCAATGCGCCGCAGACAATGTCAAGGCTTATGGATAAGGTGATCCCGGCGAACTTGAGGACGGAAGTGTTTGTCTATCTGGACGATCTTCTAGTGGTGTCAGATACGTTTGAGCGACATCTTGAAGTATTGCGAAATACTTCTTATCAGCAATTCTTGCATTTCCGGCACCAAGGTCCGTCCCTCAACTCAGACGATTTTTAGGTATGTGTGGCTGGTACAGGAAGTTTATTAGGAACTACGCTTCTGTAACTGCACCCTTAACAGATCTGTTGAAAAATAAAAGGAAATACAATTGGAATAGTGCAGCGCAAAATGCGTTTGACGAGTTGAAGCAGATCTTGACTACAGCACCAGTGTTGCATAGTCCTGATTTTTCACAGTCGTTTTATATTCACTGTGACGCTAGTCACACTGGGATAGGAAGCGTACTGGTACAGAAGAACGCGGAAGGTGAAGAGTTTCCAGTTGCATTTATGTCAAAGAAACTCAACCAAGCCCAACGCAATTATTCTGTTACCGAACAAGAGTGTTTAGCAGCAATGTTAAGCATAAAAAAGTTTAGGGCATATGTTGAAGGACATGAGTTCACCGTGATCACTGATCACGCATCGCTTAAGTGGCTCATGTCGCAAACAGACCTTAACTCTCGCTTAGCAAGATGGGCTTTAAAACTTCAAGGCTTCGACTTTAAGATCGAACATAGGAAAGGTAGCAGAAACGTAGTTCCAGATGCACTTTCGCGTACAAACACAGATGACTTGTCTAGTATGATAGGTTTAAATTTGTCGGAAATAGATGATTCTGGTCTATTTGTGGATTTAGAGTCCAAACATTTTAGAGGGGAGGAATACAGCACCTGGTAGATCACGTTAGTAAAAATATAAATAAAACACCTGACCTCAAAGTTATAGACGGGTTTCTGTATAGGCGAACCGAACACTGTACAGGAGAACAGTTACAAGACGATCTCGCTTGGAAGATTTGGATACCTAAACATATGATTCCCGAACTACTGAAACGTGCTCAAAAACTTTGGAACGCATACGAAGATTTTATTATTGCCCCAATTTAGTTAATGATGTAAAGAATTATATAAATGCATGCGATGTATGTAAGGGTACTAAACATCCAAATTTTATAACAAGACCTCCAATGGGTAAAAGCTCACAAACTTTTCGATTTTTCCAAAAGCTGTTTGTCGATTTTTTGGGTCCATATCCCCGGTCCAAGTGTGGAAATATAGGAATTTTTATAGTACTAGACCACTTTTCTAAGTTTTGTTTTTTAAAGGGCGTTAAAAAGTTTACTACCGATGTAGTCACTAAATATCTGGAGGAATTATTTCATACTTTTGGTACTCCTGAATCCATTGTTTCAGACAACGGTGCTCAATTTAAATCTACTAACTTCAACAAACTCTTGCAGGATTATGGCATTAACCATACTTATACCGCTGTTTACTCGCCCCAAGCCAATGCATCTGAACGCGTTAATCGTTCAGTTCTTTCAGCAGTCAGGGCATATATAAAAACGGATCAGGGTAATTGGGATGAATACCTAAGCAGCATTAGCGGTGCATTACGTTCAGCAGTGCATGCATCAGTAGGAACAAGCCCTTATTACTTTGGACAGCATATGATTACCAATGGTAAATCATATTCCCTGTTACGTAAGCTAGAATTGCTCGAGGATAGAACAGTAAGATTTAACCGTGAGGACTCGTTTTCTATTATGCTCGAACGAGCTAAGAAGAATATGGGGCGACAGCAGGCAAGAATGGAAAAATCATACAATTTACGCTCTAGAAAGGTAGAATACAAAATCGGTCAAGAAGTCTTTCGACGCAATTTCAAGCAAAGCGACTTAGGAAAAGGTTACAACGCAAAACTAGCACCTACATTTCTAAAGGCTAGAATACGCAAGAAAACAGGTTATTGTTACTACCAGCTAGAGGATTTGAATGGAAAGTTAATTGGAGTTTACCATGCCAAAGACTTAAGACCCTAAATTTCTCTCAACATTATTTGAAATACAAGCGGTATCAGCTTTTGGGTTTTTGCATCACCCAAACCTGATTTTAGCGGGGGGAAAATGTAGAGCGCTTGTGGTATAGGCAGAATATTTCTGGTATCAAAAGGAAAAAAAAACTCTTATGTCTACTACTTAACTGACATGGACATTGACAAATATGTCATACGGCGATCTTCAGATAAGGCAGGTTGTAGAGTTGTAAAATTGAGGCAAATGAAAGAGATTGAAAGGGAATAGTAAATTAAAATATTGCCCTGGTGTGTGTTTTTCATCAAATGCTGAATTAGCGTATTTTTTCCCATAAACTAGGGGTATACAAGGGAAAATGTTCAAGAATATTCTTTTATTGGCCTTTGGATATACTTGAGCACGGTTAAAAAAAAAAAGTCTTTATCTTGTTAATTTTTGTTAAAATCCAAAAGGATTTTTTATTATTAATTTATATAAAGAGTGTCTGTTTTTGGTGAAAAACAAAAAGCAAAGAATTAAACTCTATAGGAAATAAGGTTTTACTTTCCTAAACGGAACAAAATCTTGGAAAGCAGAAGATATTTTGGAAAAGTGGAAAATTATTTTATTCCCTCTACTTGAGTATTGTAAGGTAAATAGATGCATCGACAACTAACACAAAATACATCCAAATATCTAAAGTTATAAAAAAAACCCACTAATTGTTTATGTGTATTAGGTTTTACATTGCAAGGTTGCAAGGAATTTCTTCCTGGAATTGTTTTTCGTTGTTAAGGGCTACGGGAAACAATCAGAAACTCGGAAACCCCAGCAAAAATCTCATCTGACACACCATCCACACTCAACACATTTTCTAATTCGGCACACCTCCCACATTATTAAAAACACAAGTCAAGTGCAGTGAACAAAATACAGATTTAATTGTTAAATTAAGTGCATAATTTATTTTTAAAACGATGCTTAATTTATCCGAAAAGAGCCCTAGTGTCCATTAATTTTATCTGAAAAGAAAAGAAAACAATTTGGTTAAAAGATGCAATAATTAATATACAAGTTCACTTACCTCTATTTGTTAAATAATGCACAAAATTTAGAATTGTTCATTCCTTAATTTTTAATAGATTTTGTTTTCAAAGAGTTATGCAATATTGATTTACACATTTTAATTGCCAGTGCAGAATAAAACATTAATGAAAAGAGACAGTGAAAATAAATATCACAACACAAAATAGAAAAATAAAAAAAAAACTTATTAAAAAAAAAACAATTACATCAGCATTTCCACAGAAACTACCTGGAACCGAGAAAGATCTTTCCCCGGATTCTATTTACCAAGTAAGTTAACTATTATATTAAATGTAAATGCTTTTTTTTAATTAATTAATTTAAAAAAAACACTAAATTTTATCTATATATTAACCAAAAACTTTTTGTGTTGATCTGTTAATAACAAGGTTAACCGCACTGTTAATAACAGATATTGTTAACAGCAAGAGTAAATTGTAACAAAGGGATGTTACATCTCTACATTAAGTTTGAACTCAACTTTAACTTTCGGTATGTTAATCATAAAATTTCCAATACAATGATATGAAAGTTAAGATAATTAATTTTTTTTTTTTGTATTTTGCATAACAATATAATTAACTAATGCAATCGGTTTGGATGTAAAACAATAAAAGAAAATAAACAAAAACATTATTACAGAAAATTATTTAAGAAGTTAAAGTTGAGTTAAGCTTAGATTAGTAGAGAAAACACTTTAATAATCCCAATTTTTAAGCTGGCGTTGTGGCTTAGGTAGATCCGTGTTGGTTTAAGAATAAATCGACGTGGGTTCGAAGCCTACTTAACTAAAAATATTTCTTTTATTTTTTTTTTATATTTATTTTCATTTCTTTCTTTCTTTGTTTTGCTGGCAATACAAAAATGAAAAATTTGCTTAAGGATTGCAATAAATTTTTTTTTGTAAAGTCGATGTCTGCGATTTTTTTATATTTTTTTTTTAATTTGGTTTTTCCATTGTTTTTTTTTTCCTTAAGTAGTATTAATGTTTGAAATAAGCTATTATTAAATTAAATTTACCTTTACGTTTATAACTAAGGTTAAATTCCGAATAAATTGTAAACAACAATGGAAGTTTAAACTTATTTTTTTTGATTTCTGGTCTTTCTGGTAGAATAGGTGAAAGTTTTTAGGGATCATGTGTACCACATTTAATGGTTTTCCTGCAGAAACCCACATGATCATGGTAGGGAGGGGAACTCGCGTGATAAGACCTGCTTACGCTATAGTCACCAACGACTTATATTGTACATCTTTCGTTTCTTTTTCTTCCATATTTTTCTCTTTTAAAGCATGCAAATTTAAAATAACAACATCTGTAGTATAATTTTTTTAGTTTAGTAAAAAACAACCCACACCAATTGCCGACGAGATAGAGGCCGGAAACTTTTAGCATGCTAACTAAACTACGGAACATCCTTGTCCATAGACAGTTGTTCGCTACAGAGTTTTGGGGAATGAAACACTCCTTAATAAAACCTGTGGTCATTGTATTAAAACTTACATACATATATACCCACATATTTTTTTTATTATTATTAATTCTTAGAATTCTTGCGTAGTTTTTTTTACATTTTGGGTTGTTTTCTTTTTTTTTTTTATTATTTTTAACCAATTGTAGGCGATAAGGTATAATAAAAATAATTATGTACGTATATATTTAAAAATAAGAATAATCATTAGAATGGCTTAAAAACGAGTATTGTACTTTGTTATATAAACGGTGAATTTCCTTTTCTTATTATCTGAAATCTTATATCAAATCAAATAAAAAAAAATATTATGTGGAAGTGAATTCAATTGAATATGTAAAGTTTCTATAGTGTAAGATATGGTGTAAAGTAACTGGGGTTTTTTTTCAAGAAACCAATTTTAGCCATTAGAAAAACCAAAGGATGGGTGGGTTTAGAGGCAAGATAGGCGATAACATCATAGCTTTTCTTTATTCATAGAGACTATTGTAATTAAATTGGTAAGATTTCTTTGCATTTATTTAAAGGGCAGAATAAACCGCACGTGATTTTTTTTAATTGTTGGAACAGAAGGTACTTCTAGAAACAAGATCCCCGCCCACACATACCGAACTAGCTGGCCTTGCCACCACGTGCGTACCTTTCCAGAAGGACCATTAACTTAATATAAAGTTTGGGTTTCGTTGTAGATAGTTATCCATACTCGTTAAATTTTTTTCGAGTACATGACTTGAAAACAAAACTGTCAAAAACTTTTCTTTTCGCGCGAACAGACACATAACAATTAAATGGCGCCCAACGTGGGGCCCCAAAATAGATTGATTTTTTTTTCTTCTCGTATCCAAATATCAAAAGATCAGATATATATTAGTTTTGGGGTACCTCAGTATACCATAATAGTGATGTGGATGCAAAGAATCTATAAGGTATTTTGTGAGATATTAATTATATTTTTTTTGTTTTTGTCTTTACTTTGGTTATTTTAATCAGAATGTAATATCTTTTGGACTTATAGGGTATTATTGTATTAAGAATTAATAATTTTCTGTTACACTCCAGTATTTTCTTTGAGATTATTCATTCCTTCTTGTTTAATGATATACATAATATATTACATATATCTGAGAGTATTATTCACTGTATTGAAAAGATTTTTTTTTTTGTCATTAGATAAATAGCTTAGGAGTTACGGTTTAGTGTTAGAGTTAATCTAGCCTTTCTGGCCACTATTTATTTAGTCGCTTTGAATGTCAATTCAATATATGGAGTAAATCCTAAAATACCAGGTGATTGCTATAGTTTTTAAATTAAGTCATTAAGTAAGTAAGTTTTTTTTACAACCATATCAACCCAGCAGAAGTTTTACAATTTGCAAGATTAATAATATTTAATAATGTCATTCCATAGTAATGACAATATTGCCACTCAAATTGAGAATCATAATTTACTGCAGTGTAGCATTTGTAACAAAGATTACGAATTAGATGATGTATTCGTCTCAACTCCATGTGATCATGTTTTTCACAAGGCGTGTATTATTATTATTTTAAAAGAAACAATAGGTTGTCCAATTTGCGGAAAAGCTTGTAGACAAAATAAGTTAAAATCACATAATATATTAGCAGATCGAGATAATGCAACAGCCGTAACTCCAAAACAGAACATAACAGCAGAAAGTAAAGGAGCAATCCCCAAGGTGCCAAAATCGAATAAAAGACCACCGAACAGGAATTTGTGTGGCCTATGTCCCAATCCTCTAGGTGTAATACCATAAATAATGATGATGCTCGATCATTAGATAACGCATTAAATATTTCAGCAAATAGTTTAAATATTCGCAACTCGCAACAAAAATTAAATGTCCCTAACGTAGGCGACAATACTCTTCACAATTTGATAAACGAGGCAGTAAGAAATCAATTGGCAGCAATTCATTTGAATCGCAATTCAAATCCTAGAAATAGTATTGGAAATCGTAATGTATATTCCAATAGGTATATCCAAAATAGAAATATACAAAATTTTAATCAAAATAGTATTAATCAGCCCTTGAGCTTATCAACAGAAAAAAATTCAAGTATAATAGCTAGCTGGCATTTAAAGTTTAGCGGACAAGAGAAAGATGGTTTATCAGTAGACAATTTTATCTACCGGGTTCACGCTCTTACTTTTCAAAGCTTAAGCGTAGATTTTGAAATATTGTGTCGTCATATACACATTTTATTTACAGATAAAGCAATTGATTGGTTTTGGCGTTTACGCTAGCCAGTATGGAGTAGGGGCTGTGTTAGTACAACGAAATGATAATAGAGACGAAGCTCCTGTAGCCTATATGAGCCATAAATTAACGTCAGCACAAAGAAACTACACCGTTTCAGAACAAGAGTGCCTTGCAGCAATTATGACTATAAAGAAATTCCGTGCTTACGTAGATGGACACGAATTTGAAGTAATTACGGATCATGCATTACTCAAGTGGCTTATGAGTCAAACGGATCTGCACGGGAGGTTGGCCAGATGGGCATTGAAACTACAAGGCTTCAACTTTACTATTAAACATAGAAAAGGTAGCCAAAATATTGTACCAGACGCTTTATCACGTGTTTTCTCTGAAAATAATCAAGAAATTAATAATAATATTAGTGATTTATGGGTTACTGAATTAGAAAATTCCACTGAAATTGATTTAAACTCAGATGAGTTTAGATCTCCTGAATATCTTTCCTTAAAGGAAAAACTACAGGCCAAACAAAAATATTTACCGGACATAAAAATTGTAGATGGTTTTATTTATAAACGAGTAGAACATGCTACAGGTGATGAAGTTCAGGAGCAGTTATCTTGGAAAGTATGGGTTCCCACTTCCTTAACTAATGACTTAATTAAGAGAGCTCATGACCACCCCCTGTGTGCCCATGGAGGAATTGGAAAAACCTTACGTAGATTAAAAACCTTTTTTTTTGGCCTAAAATGTCGAAACAGGTTTCTGATTATGTTCTTTCATGTGAAGTGTGTAAACAAACTAAGGCTTCAAACCATATATTACGCCCACCTATGGGTCAACCAGTTATGCCAGCACGAGTTTTTCAAAAATTGTATTTAGATTTTCTCGGTCCGTATCCTCGGTCTATGTCTGGAAATACAGGTATTTTAATAGTATTAGATCATTTATCTAAATTTCATTTTTAGAACCAATTAAAAAGTTTACTGTTAATATTATTGTACAGTTTCTTGAAAAACGCATTTTTCATATTTTTGGAGTCCCTGAGTCCATTACAACGGACAATGGAGTTGAATTTCGATCAAATCTGTTTAAAGACTTTTTAGATTCATATGGTATTTTTCATAATTTAACAGCACCTTACTCACCTCAGGCGAATGCAAGCGAGCGCGTAAATCGATCAGTTTTAGCTGCAATAAGAGCTTATGTAAAGCCTTCTCAACGTGATTGGGATGAAAAACTTTCTACCATTAGTTGTGCCTTGAGAAGCGCTTTGCACGTTAGTACTGGTTATTCGCCCTACTACTTACTGTTTGGTCAGAATATGTTATTGAGCGGAAAATCGTATGCATTGCTGCGTAACATAAATTTATTGGAAGACCCAAATACTAATCTAAAGAGAGATGAGAAACTGGAAATAATAAGGCAAAGAGCTCAAGAAAACATTAGAAAATCTTATGAAAGAAGTGCTAAAACCTACAATCTAAGGTCTCGCCCTGTAAATTTGGAAATTGGACAGATTGTATACCGAAGAAACTTTGCGCAGTCAAAGGCTATTGATCACTACAACATCAAACTTGCTAATAAATTTGACAAAGCCAAAGTTGTTGCAAAAATTGGAACATGTTATTACGACCTTCAGGATATGTCAGGGAAGATTATAGGTAGATTCCATGCAAAGGATATAAGAACTTGATTTCAGCTTTTGTCTCATAGCGTTATACTATTCTACACAACCTGTTTTGTAATATTGTTTTTTTATCAAATAGCCCTATATCTTAATATTACTAATTCTATCTTTTTTTTCTCAATGATAAAGAATGTTTTATTTTATTTATTTTTTTTCGTAGTTTTGTTTATTTAATAAAGAAAACAAAATTTTGCCTTAATGTTTTTAATGAATTTTTAAATTTTGCCCTTATAAATCTTCCCTAACAAAAATAAGATCACTTTATCCATCCCTGATAATATACTGGTTTTACCATTTTGTATACATATTCGTTCTTTACTTTTGCATATTTATCTCACCCTTTGCCGTAGGCAAACAATTTTTTTCATGATTGTAATGCTGCAAAAGTAAGACGTATATATATATACCTTTTTAGCTCTTAAAGCTTATTAAACTAAGGTTTGATGACAGACAACGTGTTTAAGAAAAATCTTTTCGTTCTTGGCTGTGTAACTAGAAAGATCTCAAAAGAAACAAAAGTGGTGAAGAATAAGAAGTATTAACAAAATTAGTACATGTGATTAAGGTTACACAAGTTACACATTTTATATAAGTTTTTTTTTACTTAAAATTGATTAAATTTATTAAGTATTTTTACTTAATCTAAAGTTTGTTCACGTAACCTTCGATTAATTCTCAAGAGGTAACTTTTAATTTTTTTTATCATCAATAGGTAATATATTTAAAGCTATTTGAACTTCTCTAAATAGGAAAAACGCCATTTTAGCAACTTTACGTCTCTCGGGTATTTTACGGATTCGAAGTCCAATTGTCGCTATATACGTGGCTAAACCCGAGAGACCATTAAATTTGGAGGATTGTAGTAAAACTTGTTAATAATTTGCGCAAAAGCGCACAGCCACGTTTGTCACAATATCCCGCCTCACAATATCCGGCCCTATAGTCAAATCATGAAAAGTGTCGCAGCAGTAAGGTTTATGGCAAAAACAATCTAGCTTCAGCAATCTTCAGAATTGTCATTACTGACTTATCAAAAAGGAAAACGGGAACCTTTTAATTAGACCATTATATTAAAAAAAAAATTAAAAATAAAAAATAAAAAAATAGGTCACCACCCACCACATGTATAACATTAGAGATTTCTAGTTTTAACATCGAAGTCATTTCGTTTGGAACTATAATGACTACTATGAATTGATTTAGTTTTTAGTTGAACATACCACTAATAATTTAGTTGAAATATAAAAATAAGCATTACCATTCTAACCCCTTCTAAGAATAATTATTCTTTTACTAAAACCAAAAGGAAAACAAAACTATATATGAGAAAAAAACGAGTATTCTATCGTGTACATTACGGACCGAGCATTTATCGAAAACCCTACAAAACCAATATGCTTGCAGAAGGCATTCAGCAGCGTTGGACGTCGATCAAGTTCGTAAGTTTACTTTATTTTTGTTTTAATTATTCATTGATATTATTACTGAACAGAAATTTTTATGATTTGCATTAAAATTATGTCTCTCTCTCTCTCTCTCTCTCTGGAGTTTTGGCGAATGAAACACTCATTAATAAAATCTCTGGTCATTGTATTAAAACTTATATACATATATACCCACATATTTTTTTTATTACTATTAATTCTTACAATTCTTGCGTAGTTTTTTTTTACATTTTGGGTTGTTTTCTTTTTTTTTTTATTTTTATTATTTTTAACCCATTGTAGGCGATAAGGTATAATAAAAATAACTATGTACGTATATATTTAAAAATAATAATAAATATTAGAATGGCTTAAAAACAAGTATTATACTTTGTTATATAAACGGTGAATTTCCTTTTCTTATTATCTCAAATCTTATTATATCAAATCAAAGAAAAAATAAATATTATGTGGAAGTGAATTCAATTGAATATGTACAGTTTCTATAGGGTAAGATATGGTGTAAAGTAACTGGGTTTTTTTCAAGAAACCAGTTTTAGCCATTAGAAAAACCAAAGGATGGGTGGGTTTAGAGGCAAGATAGGCGATAACATCATAGCTTTTCTTTATTCATAGAGACTATTGTAATTAAATTGGTAAGATTTCTTTGCATTTATTTAAAGGGCAGAATAAACCGCACGTGATTTTTTTTATTGTTGGAACAGAAGGTACTTCTAGAAACAAGATCCCCGCCCACACATACCGAACTAGCTGGCCTTGCCACCACGTGCGTACCTTTCCAGAAGGACCATTAACTTAATATAAAGTTTGGGTTTCGTTGTAGATAGTTATCCATACTCGTTAAATTTTTTTCGAGTACATGACTTGAAAACAAAACTGTCAAAAACTTTTCTTTTCACGCGAACAGACACATAAGAGGCTGTAAAATTTCAAGACAACTTTAGGTCAATTTTAAATATTTTGTCTAGTCATCATCGACGCAGCCCCTTATATGTGATATTTTATTTTTAAATTAAAAAACAAAAAATGGACTCTCGCTTATTTTTTGATCAATTTTTAAATGTTTATTTTATTTGTACACATATGTATATTAAGGAATTTAAAACCAATAAAAAAATAAAATAAACTGAAAAATTTTTTAGATTGAACGCAAGTGTCGTTTCCCGGTTGAAATATTTTTATGAGGGGTTTTCAACCCCAGTTAAAACAAAATTGCTGATTAAAAAGAAACGTAGAAGCACTAAATAAAAGAACACAATAAATCAAGAGATTTTCTGTGCGACGTACCACAATTATTTACATCATTTACAGTTGTTTTAATGAAAACAATGTACAAGTTCTATATATTAGATAGGGAATAACCACTGCTATTTAGCTGTGCATAATTTTTTGCAGTAGTTTTTAAAATTAGAAAAGCTGTAAAAACTGCCGCTTAAACCAAAAAACACCAAGAGTTAAATTATACCTTGAAATTCTCCGAACACAAAAAAAAAATATTAAATCAGTTTTTCATCGTATTAAAGACCAATATGTACTTTACTAAAATCGGTAAAAATTTTGGCGAACAAAACATAAAAATGTTATTTTTTGTGTAGATAAAAAATTTTATTCTCAAAACTTGTATTTTTTCTTCAATCGCCTCCCCAGATTTACGCGCAGGATGTCTACAAAATTTGGCAAGTTACTAAATTCCAATCATTCTAGAATAGTTGGTGTTAAAAAGAATCAAAATCCGCATGCAATTTCTATTCTCAAACATTAAGATTTTGGTAAAAAAAAAGTTGTCCGTATTCGAACAATGCTGACTGTAGGGTGCCTCACAAGAATTCCATAAAAGACATCACGTGGCTTATCCAAGGCTTCATCTTAAAAAAAAAGTTAAAGTTGTAATAACTTTTCTAAAAAACGTTAAAAATGTACTTAAAAATCTGAAAGTACTCTTTCACGAAAATATTACATTTTGTTCGACTTTTTATGAAATTTTAAATTAAAACAACTATTACCAATAACCTATTAAAGTCAAAATTTATTACAAGTTATTTCTTACAGTATTAGCTATCTAATATATTTTTTAAATAGTTCTATCTTTAATTAAAAAAAACTAAGAAATGCCAAGGTAAAACTTTTGTATTTTGGACCTAAAATTCGAATTTCTCTAAAAGTATAAAACATATCATGCAAATTCTAAGCACGTGTTTCCTTTAAATATCTTTGTAATCGGTTCACTTTTGATAAAGTAAATAACTTTGAAACATTTTAAAAATTTGAGGTTGCTTACTTTGCCGCATTGTGGTACTACCCTGTACTGAAACAGGGTATATCTAAATGCAGTAAGCGAAAAGCTTGTGTCCTCCTCTATAATTCGCAGTTTGTTGCATGAAAATCAGGCAAACAGTTAAGAAGTTTCAGACTTCGATTCAATTTTTTTTTTTTATTTAACGCCCCTTTCTTCAAATAATATTTAGGTGGGTGAAAGCAAATTGTCTGAATTGCTAAATGGTTTATAATAAGATCATGTTGGTATGCGGATATGCAGCATAAAATTTCTTTAAAAATGAGTGTAAATGAAATAACCGAGCAATACAAATACCAAGGCGTAAATCTTTTGATGAAAAAAAAAAAAAAAATCGTGATTCGAATTTTGTATTTGCGTACCTTTGGTTACAAAATTGATAGTTTCGATCATGTATCTCCAAAATTACTGAAAGGCAATTTTAATATTTAGTTTAGTTTAAATATTGCCCGAAAAACATACCGCTGATAACGTCAGATTATGTTGATCTTCCTTTGTTTTGTACGTAACCAAAACACGACGTTGTATCAAGTAACTGAAAGAAAAACAAGTCGATTAGTACACAGAACAGCTTAGACAAAAGTTGCGTCGATTCGAGGTGTTCCACAGGAGACACTCCTGGGACCTTTACTGTTTTCGCTAAACATTAATGATCTGCCAAGCAAACTTGAATATTGCAAAGTTAGAATGTACACTGACGATGTGTAGCTTTAGCAAAGATCAGTCGACCAATGTGGTGAGAATTTTAAATGGAGAATTGCATCGTATCTTTGAATGGGTTACCGGTAATGCAGAATATAGGTAAATGAACAAAAATGCACAGATGGAACGTTCAGTTTGGTAGAAAATCAAGCATGAATAAATAAGTAGAGTATTACGGCAGAATATAAATAGTACGCATAATCATGATCTAGTAACAATATCTGATTGGTTCCGGACGAATAGCGTCGACTTTAATGCACTATGTTGTATGCTTACTCACATACGTTCGATAGAAAATGTTGCTTCATATAGGTGGTGTAAGTATTAAAGAGTCAGAAGCTCTTGATGTTCTTGACATGAAAGTGCTGTTCAATGAACTAAAAACTTTTTCAAGGATTTCATGTGCCTCGGCTTTTTAACGGTGTAAAAGATATTTCACTCCATATGATCTCCTTATTAGTTATACCAACTAGATTCGCCCAACAATGGAATACAACTATAATATATGGGACGATGCTTCAAAGTCTGTTTTGGAGATACTCGACCGCTCGTCGCGTAGCCAACTCTATTGACTCTCTTGAAAATCGACGCAATGTGGGTGGGATAGTACAATGGAATGTGCTTTAATGAGATTATAAAACTCGTTCCCGAGATCACGTTTTGCGTACAACACTTTTGATTAAGAACTCATTCATTTGTGTTTAATTGGCAAGTGATTCGCACTATGCATTACAGTGAGAATTCGAACAGTTCCTTTGCGGAATCATCTGCATACAAACGTCTTTCCTGTCATTTTCAATGTAGGAAAATTCACAAACATTACTCCTCTATCTCTTTTCCAAAACCTAATTTCCTAGTTCTGGCACAAAGCATTTCTTAAGTATGCTGAGTGCTAAAAAATGTTACTTAACTCGGTATTTATCTTTTACGCAATATACGGCACTCTGCAAAATTATTTGCACAACGGCATTTTTTATGAACTTCACAAAAGTTACTCTTAGTAACTAACTCGCAACATACTAAATGGTTATGGGTACATTGACAAAAAAGGAGTAACATTGTTTTCCTCAGCCACTATGACTTAGTTTTCTTGTGGTTGTAAGGTATCTTAAACAGCAGCCATCAACATCGAGTAAGCTTTAAATTAACTGAAATATGCTGTGACTTTAGGAATTTTATATTTTTTTTATTAATTTTAATTTCCCCACATTTAATTGTGTTGCAATAAAGGTTAGATTGCTAATTTTAATTTATGTTTTTATTTTTAGATCATCGGATTACTTAATGCATTTACACCTCAACGTAATTTAGATGATTTTCAAGATGTCTACCTGGTTATGGAACTAATGGACGCTAATTTATGCCAAGTCATTCAAATGGATCTCGATCATGACAGAATGTCTTACTTACTTTACCAGATGCTTTGTGGTATAAAGCATTTACATTCTGCTGGTATAATTCACAGGGTAAGCGGTGGTTTAAAGTAGAGATTGTTTAATTACTATGAAATTGTAGTTTGCAATATACATACTTGTTTATTTTAATACTTTGTTTTCATTCAGAATAATTTTTCTTTACAATTGGTCAAATCAAAAAAAAAAGCTATTATTGGAAATAATATTTTTTAAAAAGGCCATTATGTATGTATATTTTATTAATATGGATTCATTAAAAATTTTTATACGTATATTTAAAATATTTTGGAGTTTTAAACAAACATTTAAATAACAGGTTCTAAGCCCAGAGCTCCGAGAAAATAACAAACTTGTGTTTGCCACATAAGTTGTCGTTAGTTGAAAATATTTCTTAAGAAAAAAATTTAATTATTTTTACCAAATAGACAAACTTGATGGAGAAAACTATTGTTCTTTGGTGTGTTCAGTTGCAGTATGTTCTCAATGAAAAAGAAATTATGCCCAACAGATGCCATTAAATGGTAGCAACTTGACGAAAAGACTTTTACAACTATTATGCTCCTAGTTAAACCATCTCAAGTAATTTTAAAATTGTCAAACAGCTATCGATGCATGGATTAAATTAGTTGGTGAGAATTATCAAAATTGTCCAATAAGAAAATCAAGTATCTATGAGATATTGTTAACACTTCGTGTCCCAGAGGATGTTACGATGATGCAGTTTGCAAAGTTATTTATCCAAATGCTGATTAACTTAATGAATTTAGAATATTATTGGGTGATAAGATAATAGTTATAATTATTCTGTCCAGTCTCCGTAAAGAGAAAATCAATAATAATAGAAAGAGATTTTGCCACGATAATTAACAGAAGAATTAGAATTACGAATTACTTAAAACATTTATGAGCTTAACTTAGTTTATATTTTCCGAGCAAATATTGTTTAATTATTGCCTAAATACCAGAGTTCAGAAAATGCACACATCATGCGCTGTTCGAAAGCAACAATCACATATTTTTTATGAGCGGTTTTTGCGCTTCTATTTCGTATGTTGCTTAACACAGTGTAATGTCTATTTTAAATGGGATTATAAGTTAATGTACATATAGTACATACCAGAGATCGGTTTCGGTTGCGTAATTTTCGAGTCTACTTAAACAAGCACTTAGTTTTTTATGAGTCGAACCGTTTTTGTTCAAAAGCAAAAAACACTTGTTGAATAAACCGTTCGTTTAAAACATTCATTTTATGTACTCGCCATTTTGTGCGAACGTGAATGTTCTGATAGTGTTGTTTAAGGTTTGAATCTATTTTTGCATCAAAGCCAACTTGTTGTTAGCGAAACAAGTGTTTTATTCAGTTGTAAATTAATTTTCTATTCGATGTTTTCTTCTCTTGTTGTTATTACGTTTTTTTACATTTTTATATTCTTTTTCAATAAATTTTTGTGCTTAATATCCAAACGTTTATTGAATACACGTTGAATTTGTTCATTTTTTTTACCATGAATTGCTACTTATTTTGTTTCTTTTTTTGTATTAATTTTTGTAAATATTTTTTAATTAAGATTTTGTTATGTCCCTTTTATTGTTTTATAAATATATTTTTCATGAAAATGTTACTTTTTTTAGTTATTATATATTTTCAAAAGTAATTTTTTAGAAAATAAAGTCTGAAAATTAAAAAAAAAAAAAAACAAATTATATACTTTGCATTTCATTATTTATATTTGGAGCAAAAATTATAAAAATACATATTTTAACATTTATTTGCATAGTACATGTGTAAATATGATATTAACAAAAATTTTGTTTGCTTGTAAAATATTTTATTTGTATAAAATTTTGTTTTCACCTTTAAAGTGTTTCTATACCCTACGAATAAATTTTTTCACTGTCAGCTAGAAATAAGAAAATGCTCATATGTTAAATAGATAGAAAATGCACATCTGTAGGTTTTTCTTATTGTTTTTATATTTTTCTGCATAGCGGTTTTTTACTTTCAAGTGGCTCGATTGTTTTGGGTAAAACTCCAATCAGATCATGTACAATAAATACGTTGTGCAAAAAAATAACTTCTTGTTAACGAGACTTTTTTGTTTCAATACAAATCTGTTCGAGTCTAATGTTGAAAATGATTTACACTTGTTGTCGCATTTTGTGTTTGCGTATAAAAAGCAACAAGTATTAAATTGATGTAATAATTGTTCTATTGTTCTTAAAATTTAACTACTGTGAACAAGACGGCTCGATCATACAAGTTGCAGGTCTCTGGTACATACGTATTTATGTACAAATATACATACATATATAATAAGTATAAAAGTTAATATAAGAAAATATGAATAACCCTAATGACGTTTTTAACAACATATTACATACTTACTTTTGTTACTATGCAAATTACACCAATCATGCAGAAGCTGAACGCGAGAAAGCGATTTTGATTCTGCATTCCCAATCTTGATTTATAAAAGCTTGTTGCTAAGCGTAAAAACACATCATGATCGGGCAAGCATAGTCATGTATGTATACTTTACACAAGTATAGGTAAGATAAGTAGAAAAAGGCTGCGTATGCATTGGTATGAAAGCTTTCTGTTTTAGTAAACGTATCATCTTTCTGCATGCCCAATTTTAAAGTAATATTTGGTTACTAGACATGGACAATTACGATCAGTTACATACATATACTATATATTAATTGTTCTATTGATTCTTTTTTGAATATAAGCCAGCGTGTCATTGATAAAAGACGTCAGTTTTATTTTAAAATTAGAAGCGTATTATTAAAACTAAAAGAAGTGTAAATTTAAATGATTAAAAACAAAAGGATATTATATCCCTCTTAATTTTGTATGTTATAAAATGTGCTTCAGTTTCATATTTTTTCTTTACATAGAAGCGGTTAAAAAAGGCTACACGCATACCTAACACGTGTGAATCCATAAAGACTTGACTTGATTCACAAGATACACAAAAGAAAATATGACGAAAATAAGAAAAAAAGAAATGCAAAGGCCAGTGAAACCACCTAATTTGTTTATTAGTTAATTTTTTATTAATGTTATTGAAATATACATGTTGTTATAATAAAATTAAAAAACAATAAAACAAAATAAAATTTTTTCTTAATTTTTGCTAGGGTGTGTACTTTATATGAACAAGTATGCTTTATTTTAAATTTGTCAAACGCATATATTTTTGTTCTGTCATTAAATGTGTACTTTTTCGTCACCAAAAAGTTTTTACATAGGTATTTGTATTGTTCGCTTCTTTCATTTTAAATCATTTTTAAAGGCATTTTATTGTAACTCCGCATACCAGCATGACCGTTAATTTATTAAACGAAGATAATCAAGTCTTCAAGTACTCAATGTTTTATTACTTCTTCCTTCTAGAGGCATCACAGTTCAGCGTTTTTGAGGCTAAATTCTAATTTTACAACATAGTTTAGATAGACAAATTTTGAATAATCTTTATTCACAAATGTGTCATAAAACGTTTATATACAATATTAATTATGATTTCGATATTATAATTTTAAACAAGTAATTATACCAGAGTTCGGAAAAGTACACTCAATGTACAAAATTCTCGTACGTAAATTAAAAACAAACAACTAAAACCAACTCGAACATTTTTTTCTTCATAACAATTATGTGTGTTACTAAATTTTGAAATTTTCCGCACACAACCACGAATGTGTTCTATTAAATTATTTTTTTGCGTACGCGTACGTGGAAGTTCCACAAAAGCTATTGTTTGCGTACGCGTACCTCTACTTTTAGTACGCGTTCCGAAAAAAAGTACATTGAAAAATTTAAATAACCTCGTGGTTGAAAAAAAGAGTACATTGAAAAATAAAAATAACTTCGTAGTTGAAAAAATAAAAATAACCTCGTGGTTGAAAAAAGAGTACATTGAAAAATAAAAATATCTTCGTGGTTAAAAAAAAAGAGCACGCAAAAATTAAAATAACTTCGTGGTTGGAAAAAAAAGCACATGGAAAAATAAAAATAACTGCGTGGCAAAATAGTACATGTTACGATAGACCAAATGTAATAACATTTTTTATTGAACGTATTTTTTTTTTGTTAAAATTTAAGTATACCATTGCATATTGCTTTTGATTATTGGTAAGTATTGGAGTTCCTTACAAATTCAAGCGAGGGTCATAGGAATGGCTCATTAATAAAAATGTGGTGTTATAAAAAGTAAGGATTAAGGGTAATAATTTACTTATCTTTAACATTATTGCAATTATACCTAAGGAAGGAATTTTTCGTAAAATAAAGGAATGGTATCATAAAATAATTATTTTCATTTGGGTTTTTTGTTTGTCCAATTGTTTGCCTGCTTTAAATTTCCATGTGTTATACGTTCTTGTGGTTTTTCAAAACAGTAGATGTGCTTTGCTTTTAATTTAGGTGTGGGATGTTTAGTAGTGCATTTGTTATTGTTTTATTACTATCTTCATTATAAGTAGTTTGCTATATTTTTTGTTGTTAAGCGGTAAATGCTTTATGCTTATGTTTTAGGTATGGGATGCTTACTTGTGAATTTGTTATTGTTATCTTCATTACAGTTTGTGTTGTTTTTGTTGTTAAACGATAGATGTGCTTTGATTATGTTTTAGGTAGGGGGATGTTTAGTTCTGAATTTGTTATTGTTTTATTACTTCTTAATTGATGGTAAAACACCAAATTATTCGTACTAAGAACAAAACATTAGAATTGTTTTAATTAGTTTAAAAAATTTATTTATACCTATTTATTTTTTTTATAAACAAAATATGTACATATAGTAATTTCTCTATTTCGGACAAAATTATACTCTGTTTACTCATTGTTTTCTATTTTAAGGTTTGAGCAGTCGACCAAGTTATAGTTTAATTTTGTTATTAATATATTTGAAATACGATGGCTGCTCTATATATTTCTGGCCTAATAGTGAAAATGCGCATATTTATAATCAAAAATGGTTTTATTGTTTTTCAAAGTATTCTCCAGCATGATTTATACACTTTTGCATGCGCTCAAACCAGTTGTCGAAGCACTTTTTCCACTCCGATTGAGACACCTTTAAAACATGGTTTTTGAACACTTCAACAGCTTCTTCTGGCGACGAAAATCGTTGACCACGCATTTTTTTCTTGATGTGCGGAAACAAGAAGAAGTCATTAGATGCCAAGTCAGGGCTGTACGGCGGATGACCCATTAATTCGACGTTTTGGCCGGTCAAAAACGCTCTGGTTTGAGCCGATGTGTGAGAGCTCGCATTGTCATGGTGAACAATGATTCGTCTTCTCTTGTTGGATTTTTAAATTTCTCCGATGACTTCAGGCAAAGAAATTGTAGTGTACCACTCAGAAGTGACCGTCCTACGTTGCTCAAGCGGAACAGTCCAGTTTTGCCGAAGAAACAGGCGACCATTTGCTTCGAAGTGCTTCTTCCACGAACAACTTTCGTTGGATTTTGCTCGTCTTTGAAGACCCACACGGTCGATTGTTGTTTCGTTTCGGGCTCATACGCATAGATCCATGATTCGTCACCTGTGACGATCTTATAAACGTCTTTTGAAGCACCGCAATCGTATTTTTGCAACATTTCTTTGCACCAATCGACACGAGCCTTTTTTTGACCGACTTTCAAATTGTGCGGGATCCAACGAGAACAAACCTTTTTTACGGCCATGTTCATGCAGTATCGAATGTATGCTGGTGGAAGAAATGTCCAAGGATGTCTCTATCTCTCGGTATGTCGCATGTCGATCTTGCATTATGAGTTCACGCACGGCATCAATGTTCTTTGGCACAACAGCCGTTTTTGGGCGACCTTCACGGAATTCGTCTTTAAGCGAGCTTCGGCCACGATTAAATTCATTATACAAATTTTTCACAGTGCTATAGGATGGTGCTTCATCGCCATACAAAGATTTAAGTTCATCAGTGCACTCTTGTCGTGATAATCCACGCCGAAAGTTGTGAAAAATGATGGCACGAAAATGTTCACGAGTTAATTCCATTTTTTTCTATATTAATTTTTTCAAGTCACTGTAAACAACACAAATAATGGTCGTACGTCAAAACGTTTTGAGTACGATTATGCTTAAAAATGACAAACTTTCCAATGGAAATGTCAGATTGCACTTGGCAGCACTTAGTGTTGCCAGGCCAGAAATATATATAGCAGCCCTCGTAGACTTCTTAGAAAGCTTAGATCTTAACTTGGACAAGACTGTAGCAAGTGTACTAAATGAACGTTCTACAGATACTTGTGTGCAGGTACATCAAGTACCACTTCGGCTAGCTGGCTTAATTTTGAATTGTGTTGAAAATTTTGTTTCCAATACGTTAAAATCAAAGGGTTGCATTTGTTTTTCACATAAAGCAAGTAGTTCTGTTTTTATGTGATAGTTTTAATTTTGTGTTGTTAAATGCGATGTATTTAGTTTGAAGTGTGCAGCAGTTGACGTAGTTAGAATATTATCTAACGAACTAGAATATTCGAAAAATTAAATGTCATTTTCGTCTTGAGAAGATGTCGAATGCGAAATTTATTAATAATTTCAAAAGTCTGTATTAACTGATCCTGAAAATATAATAACATTTTTTATTGTTATTATTATTGTTTTTTTTTTAGTTAAAATTTAAGCCTATAATTGCAGTTTGTTTTTGATCATTGGTAAGTAGTAGCGTTCCTTGAAAATTAAAGCGAGGGTCTAAATATAATGCAGCGGCAAAGGCATTGCAAGTTACATAGCAAAATTTTCTATAAATATCCAATTGACAGATATATTTGTAGAGTCGTCAAGTTCATTAATATATTCTTTGAGACCTAATATTGAAATAATCATGTCATATGTAGAATTCCGTCTAGTCGCATTATCCAGGCATGGTAGGCTAATATTTTGATTTTCTGTTCTTAATATAATTCGGATCTTAGCAATATCTCGCACATCCTTAATTTCTGTTTCCAAAATTCTGATAACATCATATGCCGCTAACTGTATCGTGTGCGCGACACAACGAACCAATGAAAATACTGAGGAAAGTTGGTTTTCAATTGCGTCATATGTTTTTGTATTGTCTATTTCACCATCTTCCGCCGTAGTTAAATTATCGTCCTGCATTTCTTCTAGTAGCTTTGAAACCTTTACTACGTTGGCGCTATTGTCTGTAGTGTTGGAATAAATTTGCTTTATGTCGAAGTTATATTCCTCAAGACATTTCAATATTTCCTCCTTCAAATATTGAGCTGTGTGTTTTTTATTTAACTGAATCATACCTGTGGGCAAAACTTATTTATAGTAAGAACAAAAGTACAAAACGCAACTTTATTAAATGAAACTTACCTATGGTGTTTATACAAATTTTAAAATCACGTATATGTATATTGTATGTTTACTCCCAAAATATGCTTGTCTTGGCGACTGGCGACATCAATTTTTAAGCAAACCATTCTGTTTTCAACTATCTTTGCTACGAGTATAGCTCTTTTTATTTCTTGACTAGTATCACCGAGAATAATTGAAATATTTTTGGAATTTAAAGTAATTTCATATTTTTCCTCGTAAGGCTGTATAATTTTTCTTTTTAAATCTTTATCGTCAAAAATACGACGCGGTATACTTTTTTTTTTGTTTTTTTGTTTTTTGACACTAGTCCAATGCAACATTTTAGGAATTCTTCTCTGTTTAATGTTGTATGTAATTTAATTAGTGTATTTTTTTTTGCAATTTATAATGACGTTTAAGATATGCATTATTTTTTGTAAATTTTTTTGTTTCTTCATTAAAAGTTTCGAATTTTTTTAAACAAAACTTTTTTCGTTTATTGTTTTTCATTGCTTTTTACACGTCACAAAAAATAATACTTTAGCCAGGATAAATATTTTCACACTGAACATGAATGAAAATTTGCTTTATTATTTATATCCTTATATGCATTATTTGTTGTTCTGGTATATTAAACATTTATATTTATTTTACATACATATGTATGAGGAAAAGGTAGAAACAATCTAAATTTTTTGCATTAAAGTTAACAAGAAAATTTCATTTTTACCAACAATACCACGAATTCTATAGTTTTGTTTTTAGTACCAATAATTTGGTGTTTTACCATCAATTAAGAAGTAATAAAGCAATAAAAAATTCAGAACTAAAAATCCCATACCCAAAACATAAGCAAAACGCATTTACCGTTTAACAACAAAAACAACACAAGCTGTAATGAAGATAACAATAACAAATTCACAAGTAAGCATCCCATACCTAAAACATAAGCATAAAGCATTTACCGCTTAACAACAAAAAATAAAGCAAACTACTTATAATGAAGATAGTGTAGTGCATATGGTATAAACATGCATACCCAAACAAACAAACATGTGGTATAAACATGCATACCCAAAATATAAAATAAATATCAAAAGTAAATGACCGACAAAAAATGCAAAGCCAAGTGTTGAATGAAATATTGTAATTTAAGATTTTTAATAAATATATGAATAATAAGTAGGAGAAATATATAAATATATATGTAAATAATAAACATAGAAATTATTGATTATGAATAGGAGAAATGATTATTCTTTAAGAAAACTTAGAATAAGAAATAGTATATAAGCTAGGGAAAATTGTAAATAAAATCAGAAATAATTCTGACTTTAAGCAATAGAGTTGTTTTATTCCTCAACAAACTTCGGCAATTAACTTTGCCATCATATAGAGCCGCCTTCTACTCTAAGGCTCTTTAATAAAACAAGAGTACTATAGATACAACATTTTAAACAAAACATTTACAAACCTTACATGGCGATCCTGCCAGACTGAACATGCCAAACTGGACATGCCAAACTGAACACAGAAACATATACGGCATAATAGATTTTGTTTTTAAGAAAAATTGACAAACCTATACTTCACAGTCTTGGTGTCCAGATGAGCGTGGAGGAGTTAGAAGCAACCAGGTTGGAGATAGATAGTCTGTTTCAGAAGTGGGAGCGATTGTTGGAAGAAGAATACATACCCCAGCCAGTAGTGTCGAGTCCAGAGGTCCCCAAATATTGTCCGGCAAAGAAAAAGATACCCATACAAGAGTATCTCAAACGATTACAAAAAACAAAAACACAAACTCCAAAGCCCGAAAGTCCGAAGGAAGACAAAAAAAAGAAAAGAGGAGGAAAGGCAGTTAAGAGGAGAAAACTAATAGCCGAAACCTATAGACAATTTCATCTCACCGGCAACAAGGCCGAGAAATCAAGGTTGTTGAAAGAAATCAAAGAAATTAGGAACAACCAAAAATAAAATTTTTTCTTTCCAAAAATAACTAAAATTAAAAACCATAATGGGTGGATGGTTTTCAAAGGAGGATATTATCGTAAATGAAAACAACACTGGTGTAATGACGATGACTCATGACCATATACAAATAGTAATCCTAATTCTCTTAATAGCATTAGTAATAAGTAAAATTAATGAATACTATAAAAATTATATGAAGAAAAAAGCAATTAGATTTGCCAATAAGTTAGAAAATGTATAAATAAATGGATAAATTAATAAATATATATAAAAATTTAAAGAAAAGTCCAAATAGATTTTATACAAAAAGTTATGTAATAGAGACTTTAAATTTAATAGAAGAATTAAAAACTATTGCATTGAATAATGAAGGCTATCCTCTAGAAGAAGTAAGTGAAATTGAAAATAAAATTTTAAATTATTTGAAAATAAAAGAAAATAAAGAAATAGCAAATATGGCATCGTTTGGCATTCTTGACGCATCGAAAATAATACCAGAGTTCAATGGTGACCTAGGACAAATCAGTAATTTTTTAGGTATAATAGAGTTCTATTCTAGCACTCTCAAAGATGAAACAGAAGTTGCTAAATTAATAAAATTCGTTTTAGCCACTAAATTGACAGATAAGGTAAGGAACAAGTTGATTTCAGAAGAAACTCCAAATTCGCTCGAAACTTTCAAAAATACCCTTAGGAAAATATTTTCTCCCAAGAAATCACTCCCTTCAGTGCATACCGAATTAGCGAAACAGATTCAAGGGAATAGTACAGTAACCCAATTCGCTAACAGGGTTGAATCTCTTGTAGCTGCTCTCAATGAATTCCATATTTCAGAACTAGGATCCCAAAGCAGAGTAACGATTATTAAAATGAATGATCAAGTTGCTCTTAGTACCTTTAAGAATGGTTTAAATGAACCACACAGATCCACAGTTTTGGCTGCTAGACCCAAAAGTTTAAATGAAGCAATCCAAATAGCTTCAGAAGTAGTTTCACAAACGAATTCTGTAATGCATTTTAATAGGAACACAAATTTTTCTTACAACAGGAGATTTCGTAATAGGAATAATAATTCTGGTAATCATTTTAGGAATAATAATTTCCGCGGTACTAAACTACCAAGAAATAATAATAATTACAACAACCAGAGAAATAATAGTAATTACAATAATAATCAAAGAAATGGTAATAATCACAATAATAATCAAAGAAATGGTAGTAATTACAACAATAATAACAGGAGAAATGGTGATTTTAGAAATAGGAACCAAAGAAGGATATATTTTGCTCAGGAACAGGGAAACGAGATAGACCCCTGCAATCCTCAAGAGTAAATGTGACAGAAGATGTAGGGAGGTTAAAACAATTAAAAGAATATGCATTAAAAACTTACAATTCGCACACAGACGCACCTCATTTTGTAACATTTAAAACATGTGAAGGAAATTTTGTGAGATTTTTAATAGATACAGGTGCAGACATTTCTATATGTAAAGAAAATTTTATAGGAAATAACGAAATAAAAGAACACAACGCTTGCAAAATTACGGGTATTGAAAACAATGCAATTCAAACAATGGGTACTTCAATACTGAAATTAGTACTTCCAGAGGATATAGTAAACCATGAATATCAAATAGTAAGTACAGAATTTCCAATAGCAACAGATGGTATTTTAGGAAGAGATTTTTTCACTAAATATTTGGCAAAAATAGATTATGAGACATACACATTAGCTGTTATAATAAATGAAACTGAATATGTTCTACCAATGACAACAAATATCAATAAAATCACTATACCACCAAGAACTGAAATAATACAAGCAGTAAAATTATATATTGAAGATAGCGTGGTATGTGCAAAGCAAATTTGTGACAATATTTTTGTTGGTAATACAATAATCCCAAAACATGGAACAAAGCACATTAGAATTTTAAATGCTTCAGACAAAGAAGTTACAATATCTCAATTTGATTTACAAATCGAACGTTTATCAGATTATAACATTCTCTATAATAAAAAAGAAAATGCAAATAGAAAACAAAAGGACAGATGGGAAAAATTAAGAAAATTACTGAGTATAGATACAGTCGACATTAACGCAAAACAAACCATAGAGGAAATATGTAAAGAATTCCAAGATATTTTTCATTTAGAAGGAGACCATTTAACAGCAAATAATTTCTATAGACAAAGATTACAAACTGTGGACGATACCCCGGTGTACACACGAAATTACAGATTACCACAGTCACAACAGGAAGAAATTAAAACACAAGTTAATAAATTGATAGAAGAAGATTTGGTTGAACAGTCTGTTAGTCCTTATAAATCTGCTTTACTTTTGGTCCCTAAGAAAAGTGACAACAGTGAAAAGAAATGGAGATTGTCGATTATCGTCAGTTAAATAAAAAATTAGTCAATGACAAATTCCCATTACCCCAACTAGATGATGTATTAGACAAAATAGGAAGAGCAAAATATTTCTCAACGCTAGATATGACGAGCTCATTCCACCAGATAGAATTACAACAAGCATCTAGACCACTTACAGCATTTTCCACAGGCAATGGACACTATCAATTCAAAAGATTACCTTTTGGTCTCAAGATATCATCAAACAGTTTCCAAAGAATGTTGACAATAGCATTAACAGGGTTAGATTCCAATGCATTTATATACGTAGACGATATAATTGTTTTCGGATGTTCGCTACAACACCATAATGATAATTTAATAAAAGTTTTTCAAAGATTAAAAGGTCAAAACCTTAAATTAAATCCAAATAAATGTAATTTTTTGAAACCAGAAGTAGTTTATTTAGGACATCTTATTACAGATAAAGGAATAATGACAGACCCAAATAAATGTAAAGCATTTGAGATTTATCCAGTCCCAAAGAATGCAGATGATACAAGAAGATTCGTAGCTTTTTGTAATTATTATAGACGCTTTGTTAAAAATTTTGCACAGATAGCTAAACCTCTAAATGAGTTATTAAAGAAAAATCAACAATTTCATTGGTCAGAAAACTGCCAAAAATCTTTTGAAATGTTAAAATCTATAGTTTCAAATCCACCAATATTACAATACCCAGATTTTGAAAAAGAATTTATACTCACTACTGACGCATCTGATTACGCGTTAGGAGCGGTACTTTCACAAGGTGAAATAAATACCGATTTACCGATCTCATATGCAAGCCGATCTTTAAATAAACATGAAATTAACAAGCCCGTGATAGAGAAAGAACTTTAAGCTATTCATTGGGGAATAAATCACTTTCGACCATATTTATATGGAAGAAAATTCAAGGTAGTAACTGATCACAGACCTTTAGTATCATTGTTTACTCATAAGAATCCTTCATCAAGATTAACTAGAATTAGATTAGATCTCATGGATTACGATTTCGAGATTATATATAAACAAGGGAGAATTAATACTAATGCCGATGCATTATCAAGAATCAAAATAGATTCTAATGATTTGAAAGATATGATACCAAAAAGTATAAACGTAATGACAAGAAAAATGACTGAGGACTTAAGAAGAAGTAAAGAAAATACATTGATTAGAGAAGATGAAAATGATAAGGAAAGAGAAAGTGACAGAGAGACTGATCACATCTATATGTGGAACAGCATTTCGTTTTCACAAATTAAAGGATATCCAAGATTAAATTTTGTTATAGATAAAATGAATAAAAGCAAACCAAAAGTTGAAATTTTTGGGAATCACGTAACAGTATCTTGTAATGAAAATGCATACTCGAATCCAGATTCAGTTTTGCAGAAGTTAACTAAGGTTTTACGCGATAATCAAATTTTCACAATAACGTTAGCGAAAGATGATACGATTTTTACACTCATACGTGAGGAAAAATTGAGAAAAATATATAATAGCATGCAAAATAAAAATAAACATAGACAAAGACCCATAGAGGTAATATTATTTAAACAACCAGAAAGAATATTAGAAAAAGATAGACAAAAAGAGATAATAAAAGAATATCATGAAACCCCACATGGAGGTCATGCAGGAGTACGTAGAACAGTCATTAGATTAAAGCAAAAATACATTTGGAAGAATATGTATAAAATGATCAAAGATTTCATCAGTCATTGCGAATCTTGTAAAAAGAATAAAGTCATTAGGCATACCAAAGCACCACTCCAAATAACGAATACACCAACAAAACCATTTCAAGTTATACAATTAGACACAGTAGGTCCATTAAGAATATCAAATGGATATAGATACATATTAACAGCACAATGCGAACTAACAAAATATGTTGATGCATTTCCGATAGAAACTAAAGAAGCATCTGAGATAGGAAGGATATTAGTAGAAAAATTTATACTAAAATATGGATGTTTTGATACAATAAAAACGGACAGAGGAACTGAATTCGTAAATGAATTATTTAATAGGATATGTACACTTATGAAAACTAAACATGTAACTTCAACAGCATATCACCATGAAACCTTAGGTAGTATAGAAAGAAATCATAAAGTTTTAAACGAATACATGCGTTCTTTCACGGAACAATACAATTGGGATGAATGGATTCCATATTATACATTCGCGTATAATACAACACCACACTCATCCACAGGGTTTTCCCCATTTGAACTTGTATTTGGAAAATTAGCATCAATGCCAACTGAACCAATATCAAACGATAAATTTTACAATTATGAAGATTATATCACAGAATTAAAAATAAAATTAAAACATGCACATGAAATGGCAAATAAAAAACTGTTAGAAAATAAAATAAAACAAAAAAATATTAAAGATAAGAATATTAACGATATCAAATTAAGAATAGGAGGTAAAGTATTTTTAAGAAAAGAAACCGCAAAGAAAAATGAAAACCAATATACCGGTCCTTTTGAAATAATAAACACACAAGACGTAAATGTCACAATTTTAATAAATAATAAACCTATGACTATACATAAGAATAGAATAAAATTATGTTAAGTACTATCTTGTAATTTAATACAAAAAATAAATTTTTTTTCTTTCAATAAAAATTTTTTTTCTTTTAAACGGTAAGGGTGTAGTGCATATGGTATAAACATGCATACCCAAACAAACAAACATGAGGTATAAACATGCATACCCAAAATATAAAATATATATCAAAAGTAAATGACCGACAAAAAATGCAGTTAGTAGAAAATGCAAAGTCAAGTGTTGAATGAAATATTGTAATTTAAGATTTTTAATAAATATATGAACAATAAGTAGGAGAAATAGATAAATATATATGTAAATAATAAACATAGAAATTATTGATTATGAATAGGAGAAATGATTATTCTTTAAGAAAACAGAGAATAAGAAATAGTATATAAGCTAGGGAAAATTGTAAATAAAATCAGAAATAATTCTGACTTTAAGCAATAGAGTTGTTTTATTCCTCAACAAACTTCGGCAATTAACTTTGCCATCATATAGAGCCGCCTTCTACTCTAAGGCTCTTTAATAAAACAAGAGTACTATAGATACAACATTTTAAACAAAACATTTACAAACCTTACAATAGTAATAAAACAATAACAAATGCACTACTAAAATTCCCATACCTAAATTTTAAGCAAAGCACATCTACTGTTTTAAAAACCACAACAACAAATAACGCATACAAATTTAAAGCAGGAAAACAATTGGACAAACAAAAAACCCAAATGTGAATAGGAAATTTATTATTATTATTATTAGGTGGTTTAACTATATTTATATCTGGATTAGGAGCAAATTATGAATTTGATTTGAAAAAAATTATTGCAAAATAATTATTTCATGATACCATTATTTTATGAAAAATTCCTTCCTTAGGTATAATTGCAATAATGTTAAAGATAAGCAAATTATTACCCTTAATCCTTACTTTTTGTAACACCACTTATTACACGTTTTTATTAGTGAGCCATTCCTATGACCCTCGCTTGAATTTACAAGGAACTCCACTACTTACCAATAATCAAAAGCAATCGGCAATGGTATACTTAAATTTTAACAAAAAAATCCTTCAATAAAAAATATTATTACATTTGGTCTATCGTAACATGTAATATTTTGCCGTCCGTACACGCAGTTATTTTTATTTTTCCACGTGCTTTTTTTCCAACCCGAGTTATTTTAATTTTTCCGTGTTCTTTTTTTTTTCAACCAAGTTGTTTTTATTTTTCAATGTACTCTTTTTTCAACCCCGAAGTTATTTTTATTTTTTCAACCACGAAGTTATTTTTTTTTTTAATGTACACTTTTTTCAACCACGAAGTTATTTAAATTTTTCAATGTACTTTTTACCCGTACGCAAAAAAAATGTAATAGAACACATTCGTGATTATGTACGGAAAATTTAAAAATGTAGTAACACATATAATTGTTATGAAAAGAAAAATATGTACGGGTAGGTTTTGAACAGAACATTGTGTGTACGATGAGGGTACTTTCTGAACTCTGAATTATACAACAAGTTATAATTCTAACACTCCTACTCGAAATCTACTAATATAAACCCAAAAGTTTACAAAATTCCATTTGTTCCTTTTTACAAACAGGCTTGATTAAAAAATCAGCAAGCTGATCTTTTGTTGATATTCCAATAAAGGAAACTTGATTTAGTTGACGTTTTTCTCTTATTGTCGAATATCAATATGTTTGGTTCTTGTACGATAAAAATCATTCGAGGGTAATTGTATTGCACCTTGATTGTCGCAATAAATTTTAGTGGGTATCTTTTCATCAAATTCGTAATTCAACTCTTTTTCTAGCATTCGTAGCTACATAACTTCCTGAATTACCGCAGATAACGCCATATATTCGGCTTCGGTTGTAGATAACGCAATAGTTGGTTGCCGTTTACTATTCCAAGATATGGCATCGTTTTGTGACAAATTATCATAACCAGTTACGGATCTTCTTTCTTTTAAATTATTGACCCAATAAGAATCTGCGTAAGACTTTATTTTGTTATTACAATTTGCAATAAAATGTAACATATATTGAATAGTTCCTTTTAAATAACGAAAAATGAGTTTAACAGCTATCCAGTAAATTCGAGATGGAGAACTATTGAATTTACTTAAAAATATACGGCTTGCGTTATATATGGTCGTGTGCATTGTGCGGCGAACAATAAACTTCCAATAGCTTGCTGTTATGGTACAGTTTAAATGGTTTTGTCATTACATTTAGTTTTTAAAAACTTTTGGTTTATGTCCATCGGTGTAGATATGGGATTGCAATTGTCTATTTCATACCTTTTTAACATATTAAAAATATACCCTTCTTATCTTAAGTTATATAATTTTTAGTAACATTTATTTGCATTTCTAAACATCGTTTTGCTTCACCCAAAAACTTTATTTTAAAATGAATCATAAGATTTGACTTGAATAATTGATTAAAATGTTCATCATTACGAAATGAAATCATATCATCTACATAAAGTGCCATAAAAGTAATTTTATTGCCGTTAATACGATAATAAATACAAGGATTTAGTTTAGAACGTGTCATACCATATTTTCGTACGCCGTAATTTAATTTATTGTTCCAAACATGACTTGCTTGCTTTAATCCGTATAATGCCTTTTGCAGTTTGAAAACATGACCACTGGGTACTTTTATAACTGACGGAGGTTCAACATACATAAATTTTCTATCAAATCACCTTGCAGAAAGGCGGTAACTGCGCCCATTTGTTCTATATTCAAATGACATTTTGCAGCTAAAGCCATTAAGTAGCGTATAGACGTATAACGAACAACCAGGAAATATGTTTCCTCATAGTCAATTCCCTTCGATTGAGAGCCTCCTTTGACAACAAGTCTGGCCTTGGAACGAATTGAATCATCTAATTCCATCTTTTTCTTAAAAACCCATTTTGTCTTTATAACATTACAGTTATCAGGTTTGGGAACAACTACCCATGTCTTATTTTCCTCTATTGATAACAATTCTCCTTTAATAACTTCCTGCTATTCATCACTTTCATTTAATGAAGGAGATTCCTCAATACTAATGGATTCATCTTCTGAGAATTCCGCACAATAACTTAGCCAATCAACAACTTAGCCAATTCCATCTTTGATTTCCATTATTGGTTATTTTTTCACTTCTTCTAGGAACATTTATATCTAATGCACCTCAATTAGATTTTTTAATATACCTACCGCTCAATGCATAGAAAGTTGTGTTTTTTTATAATTTCTTTTTTTCATATTTGGACATTCAGCTTTAAAATGTCCTAAACCACTGCATCCATCCATCATCCGCGTTCATTCATTACCTTTTGTTTTTTTTCCTGAATTTTTTTTTTTACTTACTAAGGCATGGCTTTAACTTTAAACTCGAACATCTTAAAGAAGTTTCATTTAATTATAATCCGCTGTTATTTTTGTACTACAGCTTCCTAATGTCATTATCATTGGTCTATAAATTTCCGGCAATCCTTGCAATAATAAGCAACCCAACCATTCATCATCTACAACAAAACCAATTACTCCCAATTTTTGAGATGTAGATACAATTTGTGATACGTAATCTTCAATTGAATTACAATCTTCCAACTGAATTGAACATAGCAGATGTACTGCACGAATTGTAAAATGTTAGTGTCTAAAACCAATTCGTTTAACACATCTTACTTTTGTTCTATATATATATCAACTACTAGCAATGCCCACGAGTTCGTCAGTTTGGCATATCTAATTTTCTTGAAATTTTAATTTAGAAAAATTTATTTTCAAATATTTATTGTAGAGTTATGCGGACAGTGGTTAAAATTTTCCATTTACAAAAATAAAATGTGCTCACAACTGTTTTAGTATCATTCTACCAATAAAGTTGGGTGCTTTCTCATTTGTGTCTCAATTTTCTCTACAAAATGACATATTTTTAGGGGGAAAAAGTACTATATATTTGAACCAAGGCTCTAAGGGACCTCCTTACAAAATTTTATTAAAATTCATCCAGCAGTTTTAACGTGATGCGAACAAACGAACGTGATGCGGCCAAAATTTTACAGTTTTGTTATATGTATAGATGTTGTTATTAATGAACTGTCCGCACTCTTAATGTAAAGCAGTATTTCCTCTACATTATTAATAAATTCGTACAGCATCGGGTATTCTAAGCGAATTAAAAAGTTCCGTATGTGTGTTATTTGTCAGGCTTGGTTGTGCCATTTTTACCGTTTCGTCTTGTATTTGTGGTAGGGTTGCCAGACGGGCCTGATTTGGCCTGATTGTCAAGTTTTTTAATGCGCGTCAAGTGTCAAGTGAAAAAGTGATTTGTCAATGTTTTTTGTAAGTTAATTTTTTTTTCTCAAATTTATTCTAGCTACATATGTAATAATACTTAAAAAAGTAAGTTTATATTTCTAAAAAACACATCGAAAGAGCATATTTTTACTATCAATACAACTAAGGACTAATATGATACATATTTTTTATATACCAAAGATAGGAATAGAATGTCCTTCGATCTAATAAGAGCCGAACTATTAATAAGAATAAATTTTAATGAGCATTGCAAAAACTTTCAAAATTTTTTAACAACACCCGATGGTAGAGAATTAACTAATTCTGTATCTAAGAATACGAAATATATGTGGCAAAATAAATAGAGCCTATATTTTTTTTTCTTAAGATAGTACCTATATTTTTTTTAAATAACGCCCAAGTTTTCTCTAAAATATATAACGACTGAATTTTTATTCTTATATTGTTTTTTGTTTCTTTCACATTGTTTCTGTTATTTTTACTTTTAACGATATTTTTGTTTTTATTCTAATAATTTTTATGAAAAAAATAATAAAAAAATTAAATAAAAACCAATAGTATGAGTGTTTTTATTTGTCAAGTTTTTTTTTCAAAATCAAGTTTTTTTTTGGGCAATGTCAAGCTTTTTGGCAAATTGGATCTGGCAAGCCTAATTTGTGGTAAGGTGTTCTTCCTAAGTCTCGTTATTGGTCCTTAGTATTTTTTTGTTGGTTGCATAAGTACGTGTGTAAGTGATTTATTCTTAATCTAAATCTAAGTTAGAGAGTGAACTTGAAAGTTTTTGTGAAAGAAATATTCTTACCATATAGATAATTATATCAAAGTATATATTTTTTTTGTACTATATGAAATTTTCTAGTTTTAATAATATTTTGACTAATTCAGTATAATAGGTTAACAATATTGATGCAATATAATGATTCTACGCCTTAAAAGAAGTCTGTTAAACTCTCCCTTTTTATGTATTCGTGTTGATATTTATCTAGATCACAATCATGCCATGACCTGGTTGGTTCTAAAGATCCAATCTTTTAATTATCCGTTTTTTTAATGTATTTTTTTCAATTCCGCTATGCTCTGATTGAAATATTGGTACATAGTTAGTTATTGGAGCTATAGTCAACATGTGCCCTGATGAAAATAACTTGTTAAATTATTTTATTTATTTTTTTAATTGTTTCGAATTTTCTTAATTCTCTTTGAATGTATATTTTTTGTTATGGAAGCTATAGTCAACATATGGCCTGACGAAAATAACTTATTGTATTATTTTTCTATCCATTTATTGTTGTAATTGCTAGAATTTTCTTCATTCTCAATATATGTATAAGTATATATTCTCGTATATATTTTAATTATTTATTATTTATTTGGTTGACAGAAGAGTTATAGTCACCATATGCTTTGGCGAAGATAACTTATTTAACTATTATTTTCTTGTAATCGTAATTTACTTAAGTAACATTTCTTATAGGCGTTTACATAAAATTTTAGACAAAACTTACATTAAATTAGTATTATAAAAATATTTATCATTTTCTTGGAGTCTGTTGTCTTCTGTTGTCTTTTAATAAGATGTGCTGCGTGTTGCTGATTACTTGATGAAATGAGCTGGTTCTGTGGTAAATATATGGTGTTCTGATTCTGCCGGTTATAAGGAATCAAAAGTGTTGCCAAAACTATTGAACCAATTCCCGCTAGATATTACATTAAAAAAAACGATAGAAATAAAAAAACGCTGGCATAAACCGCTAAAAAATCTTAACAATTAAAATTTTAATACTGTTTTTTAATACTAACTGCCGTATTCATGAAATAACCTTATATTATTTTATGGCAATAATTGATCATCTTTATTTAAGATTTTGCTTATGTCTACATATTAGTTTCGTTTTGAGAACTGGAATAAATATTAGAGATTCCGATTAAGTTTAGAAATTTTTTCGGAATCTTGTAATCCGACCGAGACCATATCTAAAGCAACAAAGCAATTATCAGAAGCCAAATAAAAAAAAATTGAGGAATTGACATACTTAATAGCGAAAGGCCAATGTAAGGGACATGCGGACGCGGGCGGTAATTTCTTTTTGCTCGCTTGAAATTATTTTACATAGGCAAATTAACGCGCCTTCTTGAAGTAGAAACTTGTGTAAAATATATAAAACATTTGTAGTTTTTTGACCCAGAAATGAATAAATTTAATTGCTAAAAATTTTAAAAGAAAAAATAAATAAAATGAACATCGATTTAGTGAAAAAAAGAAACACAAAAAGAAGACCATAGATGATTTGACAAATTAAAGCGGCAAAACGAAAAGTTGAACTAAATTTAACATTGCCGAGCGCTTTTGACGGCATTGCAAAGTTAAATTAAATTCAATGTGATAAACAATTTTTAATGAGTATTTTTTATTAACAAACTAATTTTTTTCAAATAGTTAATACTGTTGCCGCGTGCCGCGTGCCGCTTGCATTGGCCTTTCACCATAACGGTTAAAATAGCATTTACAATATTGGTTTGCAATCGATTCCTAGCATGCATAATAATCGCAAGGCAAACTAAGCTAGCTCTTTGAAAATTTTGCTTCCAGCCGTACTTTGATATTCAAAAGCTTCGTACCAAAAAGATTTATCTATTAGATTATTCCATTTTATAGCACTTATATCATTAAGCTGATTTAAAATTGTTTCGATTATTTCCTGGCTAAAATCCAGTTATTCCAAATATTGACAGACATCCTCTTTTTATACCCTTCACCACAAAAAGTAGAAAAAAGAGTATAACTAAGTTTGTCCTTCCTTGTGTAATTTCTACAATATCCACTTCCGACCACATAAAATGTATATAGTCTGACTTCTTATGCATAGCGATCTCAATTGAGCCATGTCTGTCCGTGTTAATGTGGCAAACTTGATTTCACAAAAAAATAAATAGTCAATCGATCAGACATAGTGTCGAAAGAGGTGCTATAAGAAATCAGAATGATCGGTCCATGTCCTTCGAGGCAGCGTGCAAAGCACCACGGCTGCCTCAGATTTTATTGTGTCATTTGGAACAATAAAGTAACTCCAATCAAAAAAATAGGTATTTGGCGCGATAAAGAATTAAAAAAAATAAGAAAAGAACATCAAGTGAAAAAATTGGCGCACGTACATATTTTCCGAGTTACGGGGCTTTGAAATTTTCAAATTTTTTAAAATATCAATATGAGTATCTTTTTTAAGCTTTTAAGGAGATCTTAAAGGAAATACTAAAATTTTGAAAAATGTTTAACCGATTAAAAGCCGATAGCATTTTTATCGAAAATTATATATTTGCAGTACCCATTTTTTTATTTAAGTCTCGGTCAGCCCAATATTTGCTTTTTTGATTGGAGTTACTTGACTAAACTAGATCTGCATAGATGGTGAAGGGTATATAAGATTTGGCATAGCCGAATATATACGTTATTTGCTAATAACTTATCAGTTTTTTCTAAAATGTCCCGATTTTCTGGTAATCTGAAATGACAGTTTCCAATAGTAAAAAAAGTTTTAATGGCCCAATTAAAATATATTTCGTTATTTACCTTTAGATTAATTGTTTTAAGAGTTAAAAAAAACAAGGCAAAGACGGACGGATAATTACACTGTACAACAAAATCAAATTTTTTCAAAAATTACAAGGTTCGGGCTATAAATTCTGATAGAGGAGACAAAAAAAGAGATACGTGTATCGGCGTTTTGAAAGTTTACATCTGAATTTCATTTAAGAGGGGGTTAAAATTTCCCAGCTCTGGCACATTCTTATTGTTAAACGGCATAACAAACCATGTGAACCTTACATTTTAGGTATAAAATGTGTTCAGCAAATTTATGTAAAATGTTACGGAGAATATTTTTGTAGAAATGTTAACCCTCTAACTCCTCAAGATATGGGTCTTTTTTGTCCTTCTTTTAAAAAAGAGCAAAAAACTCCATCAAAACAGGGTTTTAGAGGCTTAAAATATTCCACAAAAGTGTTACCCGTTAAATTGTACTATTAGTCCCTGAATACACCAAAAAGGAAAATTCAGCCATAAAGTCAGAAATAAGACGCAACAAAAGAGATCATAGGGTTAATTTCGCATTTATTAAGAATTTTGTTTTAAAGCAAATTTGGATAGCATTAATTACATTTTTTTTAGCTCTAGGCAATTCCACTTCATTATCATACAATGTCCAGCATATTTCAGCGATAAGCGAATGAATGCTTTTACCTTTATCTTACGAAAATTGTTATTACTTACTGCCCTTTTATAAACCAGATTTTATTACGTGTGAAAAGGGATAATAAGTGTGGTTTTAAAAAATCTTTTTTAGAAAAAACCAATTCGATAAAAAATATAAAAAAAATTTCAATTGAATATTAAAAGGAAAATCTTTCATTTAGAATAACTAACTATAACTATATAAACTATAGTTTTATTTTTGAACTCTCGCTGAAGGTCAACGAAATTCAATGCAGTTTGGTATTCCTATGCGGTGGTTAGATCCAGGTGAACATAATGACGCTACGTGTGCCAAAATATTTTCGCCATTTCTGCCATTTCCGCATTCTGACGAACTCCCAGTACCTGTGCTAAAACTTCGAAGTCCTAGTCATTATGTTGATGGAACCATCGCTGAAACAGGAGATAGTGATTACACAGGAATTGATGTTATCCCAAGACCAATATTAATGTCTCAAGAGCATTTAAATGCATTGGCTCGGAGACTGAATCTGTCTAAAAACAAATCAGAAATTTTAGCTGCAGACTTAAAAGGTCTTCATCTACTGTAACCAGCTTTCGTTAGCATCAAGACAGCTTTCTGTCATTCTTTTCAGTAAATGATGATAACAAGTTTGCTTATTGCAACGATATTAAAGGAGTAATGAATGCAATGAATTTTGAGTATAACCACGAGGACTGGCGTATATTAATTGATTCATCTAAGAAGAGTCTAAAAGCTGTACTTCTGTATTACAATAATACCAAAAATCCAATTCCAATTGCCTACGGAATGAACATTAAAGAAAGCTATGATTCTATAAAACTAATACTGGACTCCGTAAAATATGAAGACCATAAGTGGCGGATCTACTGTGACTTAAAAGTCGCTAGTTTCCTTTCAGGTATGCCGCCGGATACGTTAAGTACGGATGCTTTTTATGCACTTGGGATAGCAGATGGAAGGGTGACCAATATTCCAAAAAACAATGGAAGTTGAGGGCTGAGGGAACATTAGGAGAGCACAATATCATACGTCAAGCATTGGTACCAACTGAAAAAAATCTCTTACCTCCATTGCATATCAAACTTGGTGTGGTTAAAAACTTTGTTAAATGTCTGGATATAAATGGATCAGCATTTAATTTTCTGAAAACAATGTTTCCAAAATTAAGTGAAGCAAAGATTAAAGAAGGTATGTATGTTCTTCAAGTCGTTGTTATTGTTAAAAGTCTTAAAATTGGTTTCATACCAACAGGTGTTTTTTGTTGGTTCAGATATAAGAAAGCTAATGGTAAACGCTTCCTTCGACGAAACGCTCTCACCAATTGAGCTTGATGCGTGGAAAAGCATTAAGGAAGTGATATACAATTTCTTAGGCAAAAATCATTCTCCTACCGCTCGAATATACGTAGACACCATGCTTAGAGCTTTTGAAAAACTAGGCGTTCATATGTCAACAAAAATTCATTTTTGAAATTCCCATATGGATCACTTTGAGAACCAGTTGTACACAGAATCTGATGAGCATGGTGAAAAATTTCATCAGCCATGCGCACCCATTGAAGAACGCTATAAAGGTAAAAGCATTCATTCGCTTATCGCTGAAATATGCTGGACATTGTATGATAATGAAGTGGAATTGCCTAGAGCTAAAAAAAATGTAATTAATGCTATCCAAATTTGCTTTAAAACAAAATTCTTAATAAATGCGAAATTAACCCTAAGCTCTCTTTTGTTGCGTCTTATTTCTGACTTTATGGTTGAATTTTCCTTTTTGGTGTATTCAGGGACTAATAGTAAAATTTAACGGGTAACACTTTTGTGGAACATTTTAACCCTCTAAAACCCTGTTTTAATGGAGTTTTTTGCTCTTTTTTAAAAGAAGGACAAAAAAGACCCATATCTTGAGGAGTTAGAGGGTTAACATTTCTAAAAAAATGTTCTCCGTAACATTTTACATGAATTTGCTGAACACATTTTATACCTAAAATGTAAGGTTCACATGGTTTGTTATGCCGTTTAACAATAAGAATGTGCCAGAGCTGGAAAATTTTAAGCCCCTCTTAAATGAAATTCAGATGTAAACTTTCAAAACGCCGATACACGTATCTCTTTTTTTTTGTCTCCTCTATCAGAATTTATAGCCCGGATCTTGTAATTTTTTGGTGTGTTGTACAGTGTTATATATTTATATAAAAAGTTAGAAATACATACTTGAGCTTACTATGTAACAAACAATACTTGTATTGTAGCTTATAAAAACGCCTAAAATCCGTCAACTATAACTTTTCCCTGCTGAAAAAAACACTTAGCTGGTTTTCTTCTAACTTCCCGCTTTTGATAGCGGGAAAACCACCGTTTTGGCAACACTGAGGATCAACATCCATTCGTGTCACTGTGGGATTTACACTTTATTAATTTTTTTCACTTTTAGTTTTTGTTCACTTTTATTTTGTAGGACATTCTCTTTTTTTATTATTTAGTTCTGCAGGTCTTTTTTTTTTTTTTTTGATATGGGTATTTAATTTTTATTCACTAACATGGATAACCGGCCTAACTACTGCGCCATTTAATTTTATTATTCGGATGTTTATTAAAAAAACACAGTTATGTTGTTTGGTGGTTGATTTATATCTGATTTTATTATTAATTTTAATTAAAAAGAAACTTAACTTCTACTTAATTTATTGCTTGCGACTATTTTTATAATATTTGATATATAATAATATAATAATAATAATTGATATAATAATTGATTACTTATCTATTTAATAACTAAAATATAAATTGATTAATATGCATTATTTTATATTTCAATCGTTTTGCTTATTTCGTAGAAAAGGTTAAACTTCAGTAAATTTTTAATAGGTTGAACGATCAGCGAAAATTAAATACATTAAAGTCATTTCCGTTCTAGTTTGGATTTGTTGGGTTTGGGTGCATACCTGGGTATGTAACTCGTTCGACTACTTCCTAGTTACTGCCCTACTTCAATTCCTTTACTCAGTATAAGAGTAAGAGCGAGGTGTTAGAGTTGAAACGTCAGTTTTACATATTACATATAAAAGGTTCTTTTAACATATAAGAGGTGAAACGTCACATTTTACACTCAGCCATTCTGACTATCATCTGTCCCAGATAAAATTTCACCATCGAAAACAGAAGATCTCCACCACTTCATGTTATCTGCACTTGTAAACGTATAACGTGGACTATCGCAATCAGCACGCTTCTCGACATCGTAACGATCGTTTCGCTAGACTTTGACAACTTTATATTGACCCAAGAACTCGCTTGCTAGCTTTTGACCACACACAAACTGCGTTCTTTTAATGGCAATTAAGTCGCCCAAGGAATAAACTGTTGACTGTTTACGATTTTATCAAAATTGTGTTTGTATTTTTTTTTTTTTTGTGCTTAAACAATTTGTTGCTTAACTACATCTCTTAGCTGCTGTCTTTCTTCGTTGAACTTTTCAATAAGTACTTCCTGCATATATTACTCCTCATCTCAGTGCCAAACATTACAGCAAAAGGCGTATATTTTGTGGAACTATGTTCGCAAGAATTTAATGCTTTCTAAACTTGGCCTACATACTTATACCGCTTTTTTTATCTTTAGGTAATAACTTGGCTATAATATACAAAATCGACCGGTTTACGCGTTCAATTTCCTGTTTCCACGTGGCACGCCCGTAGTTCTTAGTATATGTTCAACTTTATTCTTGACGTGACGTAAAAGTTGGACCCTTATCACTGACAATTCTAGCTGGATTTCCAAACGTTTGGGACCATACATTTTAATTTTAAATAACTTCTTCTGCACCAGTAGATTTAGTTGGAAACAACCACAGGAACTTTGAGAATCCATCAACCATTGCTAAAATATGTTTATATTGTTTACAGGTTTTATCCATTAGCCCAAGATAATCCATATGCAATACAATGAAGAAATCCTTCCCTTTTTTCCCATTTTCTTATTGCGTATAATACATTTTACATCATTTATTATCTGTAAATTTTTTTCTCTAAATGAGCAATATAATATTGCTGCTGCACATTTTGCATCGTTTTATATATTGAAAAATGCCCATTTTTGTGCGCGTTTTTTATAATTTTTGACTCTATTGCCTTCGGTACCACTAAAACATCATGCATGACTGCAAACAAGTTGTTATCGCCTTAATGCATTCATCACGTTAGACTTCTACAAAACTAAAAGGGAAGAACTAAATGCATTATGGCAAGCCTTTAAAAAACAGAAAACTCGATTAGAAGATATAATAAACTATCAGCCAGTGATCCATATATTATCAAAATAGGAGAAATGTACAAAAACCTACACGAATCCATAGGAGAAATGTTCAGTGAGACAATTGAATTTCTTACCTCTCACATAAACAAGCTCAGCGTCAAGCCATTATCAACAATCAGAGGAGGCACATTAAAACTCATGTCCCCTAACCCATCTGATCATGATGTATTATCACCTTAAGTTAAAGGACTAGGTAGAAAACTAAAAGCTCGAATGACGGCCTTAAAACGTTTATTAAAAGGGTTATCGTTGGAGGGAGATGATCATCCACCATAATTTTATCATATTAAGAGTAAAACCGTAAAAATTTGTGGAATCAAAGAAAAAGAAAAAAGAATTTCATGATGAATTGTGGCATAAAGTCGAAGAACCTGCAAGATTGGAACTTGACCAGAATGAATACCTTAATCTAGATGACTCAGTTCAACATTATTTGGTAGAATTGGCAGAACTATCAGATCAACACAAACGGCAGCATGTATATGGTGGATTACAGTTTGGAAGCAAACTAGGCGTACATTCATCGCTTTTACCACAAGTTACAATTTCTCAATTTAATGGAGATTGTTTAAAGTGGTGTCAGTTTTATGAATTGTTTACGGAAATGGTTGCTTACCTCTACCAAATGTTCAGAAACTGTGGTACCTCAAATCAAAGATCTCAGGAGAAGACGGAAAACTTATTAGTCATTTAACGCTTACCTAAGAGAACTACAAGACAGCATGAACACTTCTTCAGGAGCAGTATGATAACAAAAGAGTCATAGTAGCCACGTTACTAGACAAGATCCTTAACAAACCAACAGGAACCATGTCTTAAGCGTCAATTAAGACTCTTCATGACACTACCAAAGAATGTTTGTAGGCGTTAAATAACTTAAATGTTAACACTTCTCTAGGGATGCCATAATCATACAACTGATGATTAAAAACTAGATCGTGGTCTCTATATTAGATATATACAAATACTTACTAAACCAAGGTGTGTGCCAACAATGAAAGAATTATTCTCCTTCCTTGAGATTCAATTTCAATCAATTGAATTGGGTACATGGAGAAATTAACTGCCCATCAAAAAAAAAAAAAGATGACAAAATCATCTGTCTGCGGCATCTATGGATAATAATGATTGCAAACTGTGTATGACAGGGAATCATCCTATCTGTACTGCAAGAAATTTTGAAACATAACAGAATTAGACAGGTTGAGATGGGCACAGCAACAAAGACTCTGTGTTAACTGTCTCAGGGATGATCACGTAACAAAAGTTTGTACCTCCAGTAGGTGTAGAAAATGCAACAAGTATCATAATTCGTTATTACATTTACAAAAAGATGCACAAAAAACAGAAGATGATTGCATATGTGGAAGTGAATATGTAACCCACAAACAAAAGAGTAGATACGATTGTAGTCTCATTCACATCTATGAAGCCAATAACAGGGCATCTGAATTATGTCATGTTGGTCACCCCAAAATTAGTTATCAAGGCTACAAATGGCATCACACACGAATTTCGAGCAATGTTCCCAATAACAATTTTTGTAAATTAATTTTGTACAATAATTGTTGGGAGTAAATAATCGCGATGCCATATTTTTGTGTTTGTGAATGTATTCACAAAAAATTTCTATGGGAATATTCACGATAGCAAATCATAAAATTTGGGAGTTTTGTCTTGGGAACGTTTATTCGCGATAGGGGTGAATATTTACTTCTGATCACTTGTTCACAAGCACTACGTTGAACAGCCGAGCGCCGCCTTTTAAATCTATAACGGAGTGGCAAAAGGTAAGAGTACATACATATGTAGCGGATGTTTATTGTTGGTTTAATAACCGTGACTTAAAATTTATATGCATACATACATATTTAGGTGTGGATCGACCAAAAACGACACGTAAGAAAAAAACTCACCGAAAACAAAAAAACGCAACAAAACTGGTGGCAATCCAAATCGTGAGTATTTGTTTTCTACAATGAAGATGCAAATATTGATTTGTTGTCGTTGGATGAGAGAATTGGAGGATTGGATGGTGAGGTTTTTGGAATCCCGGTAAGCAGTGCTAAAAGAAAAAATGCTGAAATGGAAGACGATGTAGCTGCTGAACAACATGCTACCAAAAAAACATGTGGGACAAGCGAAGATCCAAGTGTTGCAAAAAGTGTAGAAAACATTACAGCTATTGAAAACCCAGCAAAAAAAGCAAAGTGAACACAAGCTCAATATTAACCGAAGAATTGGAGACGCAAAAGAAGATATGTGCAAATATTGAAGAAAGTACCAAAATGTGCAATAACTACTACAAAAAAAAAAAAAAAAAAATAGACTACCGCCTAAAAAAGATTTCCGTAAATTTTCAGGAACTGGTAGAACCCCACAAGGATTTAGTGAAAGAAGCAAAGCGGCATAACCAAAAAATTGAGAACATTCTTTCTCTAGAAATGGAGAAGAAGTTGAAGAAAATAAATTAAAGAATTTAAAAAATAAATAATTCAATGTTGTCTAAAATTTTACTGCCTGATTCATAATAAATATATATTATGAATAAGGCAGTTAGTGATTAATTTTTAAGTTAACCTAAGAAGGTGTTTTTATCCAGAGAAGACTGTTTGTATGCTTGTTTTCATGTTTATTTTCCAGAGAATACTGCTTTTGTTTTTGTTCTTTTTTCTATATAGCTTTAAGTATTTCAGACTTATGTACGTGTGTACAAACATTTATCGAAATGTCATGAATAAATGTACAAAATATGTTTTGAAATTAGTTTAAAAAAGAATAGAAATCGAAATAAGTTTGTTTTAACTTTGAAAAATGTTTTCTCTTATTCAAACAAATACGCACAGTTTATTAACTTACTGAGTTTTCAAAGTTTTTGATTTTTAATAAGAATTTTTTATTAAGAATTTAAACGTGTTTTTTTTATATACATTTTCGTTTTGAATCCAAAATATTTTATAAAGTTTTAGTTCAAGCGAAAAGGAATTACAGACATGATACTTAACAATTGTAGTTTGGCAATTGGGACAAGTAGTACACATATCAGGCTCAGTGGCTCAGTTGTGGGAGCATTATTATTATTAGATGGTGTTGCTGCTGATTGTTGACTACTGTTGTTGTTGGGGATTGTTGTGCTGTTGATGGTATTGTTACTGTTGTTGATAGTGTTGTTTTTGGATGATAGTGTTGTTGATAGTTTTGTTGTTGTTTCACTTGCGCGTAAGATATATAAATATAAAATTGTATATAAAAACATTGATCAGTTTATAAAAACGTTAAACAGAACACTATTCGTTCAAAGTGTAAAAAGGTAGCAAATGGCAAAAATAGATTTAAAATAATTTATAACAACTTTATTGTGGTAAAAGATTCAACGAAGAATGACGATTTTAGCCAAATAATTTATTGCAATAAAAAAACGACTAGTTTGTTTAATTACAAAAGTAAAAATTTTTTATGAATTAAATAAAATCAATCAAAATTCACCACACCTAAATCGTTTATAGAATTGTTTTCATTTTTCAAAGCAATCGTTTTTTATTACATACCTGATTGAAGTGAATTTGCTGTACTAGCACGAATTCGTTCCGCTTCACTCATACGTGGTCCTTGCACAACAACATCATCGTATTCTTGCTCATGACTTTCATAATGCGGTATTTCTTCAGGTGTAAAGTCACATTTGTAAAATATACACATGTTATGTAGCGCACTGGATACATTGACGATTTGAACACTTTTCTCTGCAGAGTAACGCAAGTCACGGACGCCAAGTAAACACCGCCATCTATTTTGAAGAACCCCGTTAGCTCTTTCTACAATATTGCGTGCGCTCGAATGCACTTCATTAAACCGGGCTTCAACAGATCCTTCACTTGGATTTCTGTAGGGTACCAACAACCAAGGCTCTGAGGGATAACCGGCGTCCCCTAAATTATGTAAATATATACATATATTTATTTTAAAACTTCATATTTTCATAGTAGCATATCTAATAGCCAAAATCGTCTGTGTCCTTCGAGGTAGTCTTGCTTCATGGAAGGCCGCAGTAAACTTGTAGCCCAAATTGAAGCATCATGTGTCGATCCACAATGGCTACCGTCCACGTATCGAATTCTCATATTGTTGTCAACTACCTTACATTTTTCAATGAAACATAAAAAATCGGTAAATAGTACATACATAAATTAAATTCTTTCTATCGTTACACTAAGGTTATTGAAACCTTTTCTACGAGTATTATAAAATAAATGCCGGTTTTTTTTACGAAGCGAAGATCCTAACATGTATGCCTTCTATACAGCCTACCCCCCCTGCTATTCGATATTTTGTGTTTTTACCTTTTGAAATCTCTTTATTTTAATCAAGAGATGGTCAAATTAATCCAATATCAGCAAATATCGAAACGAACAGTAACTTCTTATCTCGCAAAACTATTTGATCCCCTTGGTCTCCTAGATCCTGTGATTGTTAAAGCCAAAATATTTCTTCAATACATTTGGCATCATGAATAACATTGGGATAAACCAGTAACTAATGACCTAGGTGCATTTGGGAGCACATTTAGAAGCGATTTAAAGAATCTTAACAATTTTACGATACCACGACACATCTTCCAGGGCGAAAACCCAGTAAAAACGCAACTTCACGTATTTGCAGATGCATCTGAGAAGGCTTTTGGTGCAGTTGCATACATTCGTGCAATTTATAAGAATCGTGCGAATACTTTGTGCAAAATCAAGAGTTGCACTATTGAAACAGCAGACAATACCTCGAATAGAGTTATGTGCAGAGGTTCTAGCAGCACAGCTTGCTCAAAGACTAAAGACTGACCTGAAGTTTCAAGACCAAGGTACATTTCTATAGACTGATTCGGAAATCATACTGTAATGGATATATTCACAATCATCTTCATACAAAACCTTTGTCGGCAACAGAGTATTAACAATTCAGTCACTAAGTCTAGCGCCATGTATGATGAAAATACAACCCAGCCGATACACTATCCAGAGGATTTGGTGCAGTAAATCTACCAGCGTGTAACTTGTGGCTATATGTACCACTTTTTCCTCATGGAAAAGAGGAATCATGGCCATCGAAGGAGAATGATTGGAAACATCTGATTTATCATATGACGCAAAACATCTTATACTTCTACCCTATTACGACTCGGTTTCAAAACTTATACTGACTGTGTTATACGAAAAAAACTATCATTGTGGCACACAATCATTATTGGCCATATTCAGACAACAATATTGGATCATCAAGGGTAAATCAATGGCAAGGAATATAGTCCAAAATTGTGTGCGATGTACAAGAGCAAAACCTTAACTTTTTTCACAAATAATGGGAGATCTACCAGCAAGCAGGGTCACCCCATGAAGCCCATTTATAACATCTGGTGTTGACTACTGCGGACCGTTTTGGGTTCATTTTAAGTTAAGAGGTAATACACCGCATAAAGTTTATATAGCTGTTTTTGTCTGTTTCGCAACAAAAAGTGTACACCTGGAAGTTGTAACGGAACTGAAAAACAATGCATTCATTGGTGCCCTGAAAAGATTCTTATCACACCTAGAGCGGTGCCAGACCATATATTCTGACTATGCTACAAACTTCATAGGTACGCGGAATCAGCTAGAAGAATTAAGTCAAGCGATATTTGATAATAACTCCAAAAATATCTTACAGGCTTGCAGTAAAGAAGGCATTGAATTGAAATTTATTCCACCTTGGACTTCTCACTTTGGAGGCTTATGGGAGGCAGCAGTAAAGGCCTCTAATTAACTTTTACTACGAGGTGTTTCAACAGCGTCACTAACGCACGAAGAGCTTGAGACAGTGACCATAGAAATATATTAAATTCCCATTTGCTAAATCCGATGTCATGTAATCCAAAAGATCTAACTGCACTGACTCCCGGACACAGTCCAAGTGGATAGTAGATCAGTGCAACCAAGTATTTCTCTCACCACAAGATGGAAACTCGTCTCCCAACTAAAGCATGAGTTCTGAAAACGTTGGTGTGCTGAGTATTTACACCAACCGCATGAAAGGCAGTGGAAATCATCATCTGAAAACGTGACAGAAGGACAGATGGTTTTTATAAAAGACGACAATTTACCGGTATTGAGCTGGCCACTTGGAAGAATCCTTCAAACACACGAGGGAAATGATAGAAAGTTTCGAGTAGCAGATGTAAAAGCAACTGCAGGAATAAAAAGAAGACCTATTTACAGATTAGCTCCGCTACTTCACGAAGACGAATTACCTGCAACTGGGTTATCCAATCCTATTCGCCCACTACCTGTTGACGAAGAAGATACTCCACCCGCCAAAAAATCGAAGACTATTACTAACTCTATCGTACTCACCGTGATCGTAGCCATACTTTTTATTCCAGCTGTTATGGGCAGTCCCGTAGAAATAAAGAACTTTCATACTGATCCAGGACTGTTCTTTGAAGGTGTCGGTACCATAAAACTGGCAACAGCTGAGTGGAAACTCATGGTAAACTATGATCTAGCACCTTTTTTGTTCGAGCTAAAGATTTTGCAGTCTGGATTAGTCACGTTGCAACACTTATGTTCAACCATCACACATCGGGCAAGTAAAAGAATAATTGCTGGGGGAAAAGGAACTATTCGCCGCTAGAAGAGTTAAAAGGTGTGCTTTCAACATTGTTGGAAATGTAGCAAGATCACTTTTTGGAGTGCTGGAGTCAGACTATGCCAATGAAATGTCAGACACCAATAAAAGGTCGAAACAGACTATATTTTTAAATTACTTAAAAACCAAATATCAGTTATTCATTCCACTATTAATATAATTAAAGAAGACAAGTGAGCACACAAAAACAACTATCAGAAATTGTTGCAAGAATTAACAATGAAACAAATGTAATTGCTAAGGAATTCTCAGAAGTCAGCCAAACACAAATAATATCACTTTTTGCATTTATTATCCTCTCATCAGCTAAGGAATGAATTAACTACAATGAAGGCTTCCAATTGAAGAAGATAATTTGGTTTAACTATACAAGCTTATGAAGGCAAATGAAGCAGTGACAAAAGACAAAGGTCTCTTCGAAGAAGAAAAGAATTAGAAATTAGGTTGCCACTGATCGATCACCAATTCCTAGAACTCCTGAAGATAACTTCGGTCCCAACAATACGAAATAACTCTCTAATATCCATCAAACCAGATGTAGCTTTTTTAGCAGTAAATCCACACAGAGATGAATGTATTCCTTTTACAACAGATGATTTATCAAGCTGCACTATAGCACCAAGGGATACATATATATGCCACAATAAGCATCTTAGATTCAAAAAGAATATAAATTCCTGTGAAACGAAAATCCTCAACAGCGTTAACACAGCCACATGTAGTTTTACCCATCTGGCAGATAAAACAACATAGACGCAAATGAAAATTCCGAAAAGAATTTTTGCTACAACAACAAAAATAAAAATTTCAGCAGTTCGCGGCACTGAAACCTCCCAACAGCTAATAGGAGGCACTGAAATGATGCAAATAAAACCTAATTGCATAATTAAAACCAACTTTCTCACTCTCCGTGGCCACTTTGATGCATCAAATAGCTTGCATACTTCATATGTCCAATTCAGGCACATTGATCAAATTAGCAATTACAATAGATCAAATGAATTTTTAATAATACTAACAACCAGATTGAAACCCATTTAAATCAACTGAATAACCTGTAAAAACATTTGCAGAGTCAACTATTGTAAGATTGCCAGAGTAAATTAAGTCACAAAGCCAACATCACCATGCCGTCAGCTACACTGCACTTTTAATTTCCCTAATTATTTTAATAGCCATCAACTGAATAACCTGCAAAAACATTTGCAGAGTCAACTATTGTAAGATTGCTAGAGTAAATTAAGTCACAAAGCCAACATCACCATGCCGTCAGCTACACTGCACTTTTAATTTCCCTAATTATTTTAATAGCCATCATCATAGTCAAGCTATACTCAACTTATAAAGGAAGAAAAATTCATAAGATCGTTCAACCGACACCTCATCCAGTTCCCTTACCGCGACTTGTAACCATCGACATTGTAAACATCAACCCAAATGAACGTTTATCACCAGTGCCAGTTGGTTAAGGTGGGGGAGAATGTTGGTACTTAATCAACGTAATTTTATGTTTTTGTTTTTATGACCAATGTTAAATTTTAATTTTATTATTTTTTATTATTTTATCATTATTAAAAAATATTTCACAATTTCCATTAAATAACTTGTATTGTTTACTAAACACTTTATTTTATTATTATTTTATATTTAAATCATTAACCATTGTTGCTGACAATCAACATTGTTGTTGACTAAACATTTTTTCTTTTAAGTTTAATTACCTAAACATTTGGGATTAAGATTCATTAACCATTGTTGTTGACAAAACATAAATTAATATTTTTAACTGAAAGTTTGTAATAATAAAAAAAAAGTTTAGTAATTTTGCAAAAATGTATTCTTCTTAATAAGCAAATTGTAATTAATTTATTGTAAAACAATTTAGTATATAAGCGAAAGAAAAAATTGGGTGTAAAAATCCCAAACAAATTCCTCACAACTAATAGGGCAAAATTACTCTAATTGTGTAGTACCATTTTACTTTTTAAACAATTAAAAAAAATTACCAGAAAATCTATTTTTTCAAAATTATTTCCACATACATTTAACAAAACATTAGCAATCAAACTTTTATACAAATAATATGATATGAAAGTATTTTCTTTTCATACCTATTAAACAACAATGACAATATATTTTGCAGTTCAAATACTAATTTAATAAAAATTAAATTATAAAACCCACGGCACAGCGGTACGTACATTCATGTTTAACTCGTAACAATCAATATGATACTGAAACAGCATATATAATAATGTGAGTTAATAAGTAAGAATGACTTAAAATAAAAATTGCATTCGTGTTCAGTCGATGATTGGAAAAAAAAGCAAAAACAAATGTACAAGACGAAATACAGGAAGAACAGTGATGAAATACGTTGGTTTGTGTGTAAATTTCGTCTAACCAAATTAAATTGATATGAATATATCTCGTATTGTTATTTACAAAGTTAGTTGGTTAAATATATGATGTTTATAATTACACAGCTAAGGTACTCAGATGCGAAGAATGCTGATGAAGGAGTGACACCATTACAATCTGCTTGCTTCTAATTTTTCTTGTTTTCTTTGGAAAACGACCGCATACATTTTTAAAAATGTTTTTAGAAATTAAAATTAATTTTGATTCATTAATATTTACTTTTTGATAAAAAGTAAAAATTTTTGCGTTCAACCGACACCTCATCCAGTTCCCATACCGCGACTTGTAACCATCGACATTGTAAACATCAACCCAAATGAACGTTTATCACCAGTGCCAGTTGGTTAAGGTGGGGGAGAATGTTGGTACTTAATCAACGTAATTTTATGTTTTTGTTTTTATGACCAATGTTAAATTTTAATTTTATTATTTTTTATTATTTTATCATTATTAAAAAATATTTCACAATTTCCATTAAATAACTTGTATTGTTTACTAAACACTTTATTTTATTATTATTTTATATTTAAATCATTAACCATTGTTGCTGACAATCAACATTGTTGTTGACTAAACATTTTTTCTTTTAAGTTTAATTACCTAAACATTTGGGATTAAGATTCATTAACCATTGTTGTTGACAAAACATAAATTAATATTTTTAACTGAAAGTTTGTAATAATAAAAAAAAAAGTTTAGTAATTTTGCAAAAATGTATTCTTCTTAATAAGCAAATTGTAATTAATTTATTATAAAACAATTTAGTATATAAGCGAAAGAAAAAATTGGGTGTAAAAATCCCAAACAAATTCCTCACAACTAATAGGGCAAAATTACTCTAATTGTGTAGTACCATTTTACTTTTTAAACAATTAAAAAAAATTACCAGAAAATCTATTTTTTCAAAATTATTTCCACATACATTTAACAAAACATTAGCAATCAAACTTTTATACAAATAATATGATATGAAAGTATTTTCTTTTCATACCTATTAAACAACAATGACAATATATTTTGCAGTTCAAATACTAATTTAATAAAAATTAAATTATAAAACCCACGGCACAGCGGTACGTACATTCATGTTTAACTCGTAACAATCAATATGATACTGAAACAGCATATATAATAATGTGAGTTAATAAGTAAGAATGACTTAAAATAAAAATTGCATTCGTGTTCAATCGATGATTGGAAAAAAAAGCAAAAACAAATGTACAAGACGAAATACAGGAAGAACAGTGATGAAATACGTTGGTTTGTGTGTAAATTTCGTCTAACCAAATTAAATTGATATGAATATATCTCGTATGGTTATTTACAAAGTTAGTTGGTTAAATATATGATGTTTATAATTACACAGCTAAGGTACTCAGATGCGAAGAATGCTGATGAAGGAGTGACACCATTACAATCTGCTTGCTTCTAATTTTTCTTGTTTTCTTCGGAAAACGACCGCATACATTTTTAAAAATGTTTTTAGAAATTAAAATTAATTTTGATTCATTAATATTTACTTTTTGATAAAAAGTAAAAATTTTTGCCAGCTGGCAAAAATGCAGTTGGGTATTTCACAATTTTTTTTTTTTTTTTTAAAGAGAAGTAGCACTTCAGGCATTAATGCCTACTTAGTTTTTAACCGTGCTACATTCTTTAGGAAAGGGATAGATGAGAGAGAAGACAGGTGGTGAAAGGAGATAGATATAGCCATTTTATTAATTATTTTACTTCGCCGGCGAATATGCTATGAAGAAGTACCGACGAAGGAGACTGCATGTTTTTATGTTAATTCTGCTTATGTATTTATACCATTAAACAGAAAAAAACATTTTTATTTTTTGACTGCCGCAAGGGTTGAACCCAGGTCAGCCACATTTGTAGTCAACGTGCTTACCACCTAGACTACAGCAGGGTATTTCACAATTATTTAGTGCAGGAATATTGGAGGCCAATATTTATTCTTTAAAGGAATATATAACAATTAAGGGTTCTATATTCGGTTATGCCGAATCTTAAATATCATTCACCATCTATGCAAATCTAGTTAAGTGAAGTAACTCCAATCAAAAAAAGCAAATATTGGGGTAATAGAAATTAAAAAAAAAAAAATTCGGTACTGCGTATATATAACTTTACATAAAAATGACACCGGCTCTTAATGGGTTAAGCATTTTTAAAAAATTTAGTATATCCTTAAAGATCTCTTCTAAAGCTTTAAAAGGATACCCATACTGATCTTTTAAAAAATTCAGAGCCAAGTAACTCAGAAAATATGGGCGAGCGCTTTTTCACTTAATGATTTTTCTTATTTTTAGTTCTCTAATATATGGTGCATATTTATTTTTGATTGAAGTTACTTTATTTTTTAGAATGATATGAAAAAATTAGAGGTAGGCGTGGTGTTTTGCCATTTTGGATAGCACCTCTTTCGACACGATATCCGATCGATATAGTTTGCCAGGGCATACTTGATTCGAACACTAACACGGACGGACAGACGGACATCGCTCACTCGACTTCGCTATACATAAGAAGTCAGAATATATATACATAATGGGGTCGGAAATGGATATTGTAGAAATTACAAACTTAGTTATACCCTTTTTGCACTTTTTGTGGTCAAGGGTATAAAAATACCTCTACTACAATATCAATAGGGTGGGTGAGTGAGTTGTGAAATAAAGAAATATTATTTATTTGAAAAATTATATTAGGAATTTTCATAATAATATTTATTATATTTTGCTGATATCCCATGACATTTTCACAAAAAATGCAATTTAATTGTTGGTTAGAAAATATATATCTTAAGTATTTCGCCGGCTGTTTAAACCTGGGGACAAATTACGACATTCGATATCGATCGAAATTTGGACGCCCCATCTCAAAAGGAAAGCTTTAATCAAAATTTAGAGCAAACCAAAAACATTTCCTTTAAGTATAAAACTTGCAAAAACAACATGTGAGTTATTTTAGAAGCCAATACAAAAATGTTAAGGCTTTAACAATAATTAACAACAAACAAACCACGCTTTTATTTTTGCTGACATTCCCTTCCGCGTTAGGTTGGTTACATGCCGGCTTTTAATGCAGATGTAAGACATATTGAAAATAAAAACAACACAGTTTTTTGAAGAGAAACAAAAAAAAAAAAACAGTGATGTCAACAGTTTGCACGAGAAATTGCATATAATTATTATTTGTGAAATTATTTTGGGAATTTTTATTATATTATGCTAATATCCCATAACATTTTTAAATAAAAATGCAATTTATTTGTTGCTTGGAAAAGCAGGTATCGATATGTATTCTGCCGGTTGATTAAGCCAGCTCCTTTTAAGTGTAAAAACTTCAAAAACAACATGAGTGTTATCTTAGAAGCCAATTTCTCGAATGTAAAATCAACAGCCATCTGCAAAAATGCAGAGTGCCTTCCGTCAGGTCAAAGAGATCTCGCCTTGAAGGGAATGTGGTACAATTATCAATGAGCTCAGAAATAACGTCCGTGCTAGCAAGTCCTCATGATCTATGGTTACATGCACCTATGATATCCAGTCTTACTGCCAGTCACTTTGCCAGGTAATCAACCGCCAGCCAGTTGAGTAATGAAAATAATCCTTTATATGCGTTGCTCTAATGACTCCATTAAGGCAGTCTCAGCGCAGCACCCTCTTAGGTTTTTTATACAAAATTTTGGTAAAATCCACTGATGAGCTATATGAGCAGTAGTGAAATGACCACATATATAAACTTATATATACTTTTTCCCACAGTAATACATTTAATTTTGTGTTTTTTAGTAATAAATATTTTATGAGAATACCATGAAATATTTATATTTTAAGGAATCAAGCACGATTAAAGTAAATTATATATATATTAATGAAATATTTATTATTTACGTTATGAATTTTTGACCACTTTCTCGTAAAATGCTCCCAATTTTCTTTTACGGATTAAACGCAATCAAAAGGTAAACTTAGTGATGAAAGATTCCCTGTCATTGATGCACAGCAGCAGTAAAATTGAAAGTTATTAATAAAAATCGTTTCTTTCTGGAGAAGATTTTTTGAGAATCTTTTCTTAATATTAGAACATTTGTTGTCAATCCGCTAAAACTTACTTTGCGCAAGCAAATAACCACGGCTTACTGAAGTAGAAATTTGTTAAAAAAAATTAAAACATTTTTAGTTTTTTACGCAGAAATGTATAAATTTAATTATTAAAAATTTAAAAACGAAAAATATAGAAAATAAAATGTACAGCAATTTGGTGAGGAAAAGAAACACGAAAAAAGACTATGGTGTGACAAATTAAAGCGGCAAATAAAAAGTTTAACTATAAATTGACAACTTTAATTAAATTCAATTTGTTAAAATTTTTGTATGAAAATTTTTTTTAACAAAATAATTTTTTCGTCTAAACATTTTTATTAAAATTCTTAACTTTTTTTTTTAATTCTTCAATTTAGGAAAAACAAAAAGAAATTTAAATGTTATTTGAAAACATTATTTAACAAAGTAGTAAAAAGATTCGCTACCATTGGGCTAGATGCGGGATATTTGAAATCTTTGAAACAAATGTTTTTTGATTCATGCCTCCTAAATTCTTTATTGTAGTTTGACAGTTGTTATTTGATTTTTAACTTAATTTTTATTTTTTTCGATGCAAGGAAAGTAGCAATAAAGTCAACACAATCTGTACAAATGAGACGTAACAGGTCTTTTACATGTGTACCTTTTAATTTCAATAGCTTACAAAATTGCATAGTTCAAATTTATAAATATAGAAGTAAATTGTGAATAAAACAATAAGAACAGAGCACGAACAAATTTGTTATACATAAAAAGTTATTATAAGAATTATTACTTTCTTATAAATATAATTAAAACGAAATTAGTAACAGAAAAATTTTAGTTGTTCCTCTCATCTTGATTTTATGCAGTACAGCAAAAGGATTTCAAAACTTTTTAAAATTTTCAGGATTTAAAACCATCTAATATAGTAGTCAAAGCTGATTGCACATTAAAAATTCTGGATTTTGGACTGGCAAGGACAGCTGGCACTACATTCATGATGACACCATACGTTGTTACTCGGTACTATAGAGCTCCAGAAGTTATTTTAGGAATGGGTTATAAGGAAAACGTTGATATTTGGTCAGTCGGATGTATAATGGGTGAAATGATTCGTGGAGGTGTATTATTTCCTGGTACTGATCACATTGACCAATGGAACAAAATTATTGGTAAACACAATTTCTCTGCTTTAGTAATAAAAAAAAACAAGAATCTTTTTTCAGAACAACTTGGAACACCCTCAACTTCTTTCATGCAAAGATTACAGCCAACTGTTAGAAATTATGTTGAAAATAGACCTCGTTACTCAGGCTATGCTTTTGATCGGTTATTTCCAGATGTTTTATTTCCTAGTGACAACAATGAGCAAAGTAGAAGAAAAGCCGCTGAAGCCCGGGATTTGTTAAGCAAAATGTTAGTTATTGATCCTGAGCAACGTATATCAGTGGAACAAGCATTATTACATAGCTATATACATGTCTGGTATGACAATGAGGAAGTAAACTCTGTAAGTATTTAAACCGTGAGGTTCTTAAAAGACATAAAAACCAAGTAAGAGTGCTATATTCCGAATCATATATACCCTTCACCATCTATGTAAATCTAGTTTAGTAAAGTAACTTTAATTAAAAAAGCAAATATTGGGGTAACAGAATTAAAAAATAAGAAAAAGAAAATTAAGTACTACATACACATAATTTTTTTAAAGATCTCATCAAAAGATTTTAAATGATATTCATATTGATTTTTTTTTAATTTGAAATTCAGAGGCCCGTAACTCGGATGTTTTTTTTTTTCTTATTTATTTTTTTTAATTATGTATTTAATTTAATACAATCAACAATTGGGAGTTATTTTTAGTTTCTTTAGGTTAACCAACTGCACGTTAAGGTCTTTGTTAAGGTTCGATTTCTTAATTCAGATTGAATGTTTATGAGATACCGAATTATATTATATTCTGAAGCCCTTACGATGTTATTGCTGATTATCCTAATAAATTCAAACCAAATAATATCATTGTCAAATGCATAAAAACTTTTAAATTTTCATATATCAGACCTGATGGCGAGTTGCATTTAAAAAAACTGCTTAGCTGTACCGTTATCTGCAATTCTTAATAGTTCGTTAAAGTTATTGATATTTTCCTTAAAAATTGTTCCCTTATTTAAATCTGGTGATATATGAAATATATGCAACTACAGCGGAGTAGCCAAACTAAGTTTTACGCCAAACCTTTTTAAAAAATTAAAAAGTACGTTTTAACACACCAAGTTTTTCCAATTCTTAAACCTCTTGAATATGGATTTCGAAAAGGTCCTTCGGTGCATAATGCCAATTTCACAACTCTGATTAATAAACCTGTGATAAATGGTCAGCAAAATGGCATTATCTTTACTGTTTTATTTAATTGTTTAATAAGGTAAACATTAATTTATTACTATCAAAATTGATTCAAGACAAATTTTTGTGAGTGTTTTTGTCCTCCAGGGCAGTCAGCCTGGTCCTATACCGTTTCTTCTTTTTATTAATGAAACCCGCGAAGTCATGAAACAATGTGATATTTAAAAATATATATTTCACAGCGAACCCATCTGTTCGCTTTTTCAATAATACACGTATTATTTCACAGTTATAATTTATTCAACACCACTGCCCAAGTAAGACCAAAAAATAAAACTAAATTACAATTCTTTTATAATTTATAATTCATTAGTCAGCTTATAATTAAAAATTCCATACCCACGTTGAGCATTTATGCAGACGAAATATGATACCGTATCGAATTGATTTTGTTAACTCCTCCCTTACTAAAAATCTACGTCCCGCAGATTGCGATTTAGATTCTTCGCTGGTCAGGCTTCGTATAGGATGAAGGCGTACATAAGAGTAAAGGGCTTTCCTGCAAAAAAAATTGTGCCAACCGCTGCTACAGAGTAGCGGTATCTTGTGGCCAGATTTTCCAAGTTGTGTATGTTGTGTACGGTGATGTTATGAAGTACACCCATGTCAAGCTGCCGCTTTTCCTCTAAAATGGTTGTGACGATTTGAGGTAGGAACTGTATGGACGTCTCGTTATTTAGACGCACTGCGTAGGTTCCCGAATGGAATTTGGTAACATTACCGCTCTGTATACTCCCTTTACAATTTGTAAAAAAGACGGTATCTTCCATAACAAGCTCTATAATCTCTTCCTCACAGGATTGATAGGTGCATTTTGCTTCGCCTCCCCTTGATAAGAGTTGCGATACAGTCTTGTAGTTTTAAGTTACACACTGCAGTATTGTTAATTTGCATTCTCGGTTTGATAAGTTTCCCTTTCGTTTACCAATAATGTGTTAAATGGTGAGTCTACAACTTTTTCTTCCTTAACGGATGGTTAAGCAATAAGGTAGTTATATTTAGCTTCTCTCACCTTGGGTAGTGACAGGACATAGAGAATCATTGAACCATTTGTGTACACTTTTGGGCTGGCATACTCAATAACTTCCAATTCGTTGGAATAAGGAAGTGCTGTAATCTAGTCAATTATTCGGTGTATTTCCTCTCTGTCTAGTACATTAGAGTTTACTATGCCGCCTTTGACCATCTGGCAGGCTCTCATAACTTCATTTACTTCCTCTTTGATGACCATTATTTGGCGCAAAACTCGACCAATAAACTTTTCGGTGTCCGCCTCATTGACTTCATTGTTGAATCGTTCCACCATTGCATTAACCTTAGATATTGCTTCTTGCATAACTTTGAAAAGTCGATCGTTGATAACATACTGGTGGTTGTTGTTTTCAACAATGCTCTGTTCAGATCGCATCACCTGGTCCCAGTCAGCCGAGTCAGGGTTACCCGCTAACCATTTCCATGCTGAGCCGATCCAGTTGATGGAGCGCTTCTACTTTTTATATTTGCCCATAAGCGTATCAAGCTGTGAAGAAACTGCGTTGACATGGAAATCTATTACCATCTTTTCTTTATCGTCAACAGCACTTTTGTCTACCATTGCTAACGTCTGATCCAATAAGCGTTCGTATTCTGTCAAGTTGATGATATGAACGAGGTTGAACCTTCCATCCACCAGCCAACCTTTTCCATATTTGAACGAAACCAAAGGCGAGTGATATTCGAAAATTTGTAGACTGTTCACAACAGTGAACCACGTGAGACTGGAATGATAAATGTTTTTTTTTTTTTTCTAGTTCTACTGTTAGTATGGTTCTAATTATTACTACTATGGTATATTAGGCTTTTAGTTATATGATGTTTTATTGTTAATAAAACTCTTCTTCTACTTCTAATGCCCAGCAGAAAATTTGACATTACCTTAAAAAGTACTTGCCATATAATGACTTACTTTTGTATTGTCATATTTTGTTACTCGCTTACAAAACACATTACATTAGTTTCTAAAAAAGGAAGTAGTAATGGAACTAGTTCTTTATGCTAAAAGAGACTACCGTACTAATGGTACTTATTTTTTCCTACAATAATTAATGTAATTGATTCTCACTAATTGATTATAAAAGTCGCATGCCTTGTTAAAATCATTAAGTTGACAATCTAGTTGGGAAGTACTTCTGCCAAAAATGCTTAATTCCACACTCGATTACCTTTTCAAAAATTTTTTGCTGGGTGTTAGTATTTTTGATAACTATTACTACTATAGTAAATTCTATTTAGGTTTCTATTTGTATCATATTGTATTTTCGTAAAATTTTTATTCTATTTTTAGTCTTGGCCAAGCTTTACATTTTTCTTGTATTTTTACTCTTTTGTTAAAAGTGTTAAAAAAATAAAATTTGCATCTTTTACATCGATAAAGTTTTTATCCCTTATAGTTCAAACACCATATTTGTTAAAATCACGTCAATTTTGTAACACCCTTTAACTTTTCTACATCGTTTATCATAGCCGATTTAGTAACATACTCTGTTTAAATTTCAACTTTTTATCCTTTATAGTTCAAACGATAACACCATATCCGCTAAAATCACGTCAGTTTTTAACACCCTTTAGCTTTAACTAATTTTCTTACATTTACAAAAGAATACAAAGCTCTGACTGGCTTATTAGGTTGACTTAATGACAATTAATCTCTTCTTGTTTTATAACCTTCACCACAAAAAGTGGAAAAAGGGTATATATAAGTTTGGAATTCCGTGTGTATTTTTTACAATATCCATTTCCGACCCAATAAAGTATATATATTCTGACTTCTTATGCGTAGCGAAGACAATTGAGCTATATCTAGGCTTGCCAGATCCCAAAAGCCTGAAAACTGAAAAACATAAAATTTGCGCCTGGATTTTAGAAAAAAAAAACTGAACCTGTTTAAAATGCACTTGTTGTTCCAAAAAGTGAAATTTTATTAAAAATTTAAAAAAAAAACACGTTAACATAACAATTTATTTCAATCTTTAGTTATATGAAGTACATATTTGTATATATGTATATGTCTTTTGCCACATATATTTTGAATTTTTATTTTAATCACATTTTTGAATATCGATTGGAATATTTTTTGGCAAATTATTAAATTTCCCTCGCAGGCAACAGAAGTAAAATGGTAATAATTGGAATTAGAAAAAGATAAAATCTAAACATTTACAAATATAGTTGTAATTTCATTGTATTTAGAACGCAATTTTTCTGTAAAAAATATTAATTTCATTATAAAAGAATATAAAATATGAAAAAACTGGACTGATTGCATTTTTCCTGGAAACTGGACCAGACATAAAAAACTGGAAAATTCAGGCGAATCCAGGCCATCTGGCAAGCCTAGCTATATCCGTTCGTGTTAGTGTTGAAATCAAAAATAAATGTGCCAATCGATTAGATATAGTGTCGAAAAAGGTGCTATTGGAAATCAGCATGATCCGTCCGTGTCCGTTGAGGCAGCAGGCAAAACATCACGCCTACCTTTAATTTTTTCATGTTACTTGGAACAATAAAGTAACTCGAATAAAAATAAATAAATATATAGGGCTATAGAGAATTGAAAAATAAGAAACAAATATCGAGTAAAAAAATTAGCGCCCGCCCATGTTTTTCGAGTAACGACGCTCTGAAAAGTTCAAATTTTTTAAAATATCAATATGGGTACCGTTTTGAAGCGTTTAAAGAGATCTTTAAGGAGATACTAAAGCTTTTTAAAAATTATTACCCCTTATGAGCCGATGTCATCTTTATGTAAAATTATATATATACAGTACCAATATTTTTTAATTTTTTAGTTCCTTGCTTTTTCCTTTTTTATTGGATTTACTGCACTAAACTAGATTAACATAGATAGTAAAGGGCATATAAGATTCGGCATAGCCAAATATAGCATATTACTTGTTTTAAGTTGTACTTAAAGTTGGCTACATTTGTTTGTTTTTAGTTGGTGTTAATTGTTTTTAAATTTATATATGGAAAAATTGTTTTCACTTAAGTGGACAGATATGCTTTTCACGAAGTAATCGACTGTGCTGTCCATTTTCTAACGACGTACATATTATTAGATTCTGCATTGCAAACTTTAAGATCATTATATTTTTAAATCTCGTATTTATAAAATGATGGTGAGACTTAATTTAAGAAGCAACATTGTGGTTAAATATTAAAGGGCTGCACAAGCATAAGAAAAATGTCTTATAAGCAATCAGGTAAATTTCAAGTAGTGTGTGTATAGAACACTCTCATTTTCAAACACAAATGTTTTGCTTTGCCACCAAAATAGAGATTAAAGAACAAAAGTGTTTTAGAACAACATCGAAGTAAAACATAACAGAACTAGAACAAAAATGATATAGAATATCAAAACTGAAGTAGAACATTCAAAACATGCTTGAAGTTTTTTATAGCAGAATTAGGCTAAAGAGAAACTACAATCATTTTCGTTTTTCTCAATATGAGGTGTTGTCAGCTTTAAGATTTGAAAACGCATAAAAATGGAGAAAAAACATTATAATATCTGTTTTATTTAAAATGTTAATTGAATTACTTTTTCAAAAAAATTTAATATTTTTATATTAAAAACATAATAGTAAAATTGTCTTTTACATTTCGGGGTTTTCAGAAAAACAAATAGTAATAAAACTTAACAAAAATAAAAAAAATTGCCTGTATTCGATCGTACTAAATAATATATTTTTTTTATAAGTTCTATACAAAAAATGTTAAAAAGGGTTCAGCAATTGATAGTAAGTAATTAAAATTAATAACACGTGGTTCAGTATTTATAAAAATTAAAAATTAATTTTTTATCCGAAGTTTCATATTTTCATATTAAAAATATAACAATAAAACAGCCTGTAATAAAAAAAAATATATTTGTATGTTTGCATATCATTTCTATATTGTACAAAAGTATTTTCTTTCAACAGCCTTAAATCGCATTATTTAACAACACTACTTTATTTTCGTGAGCATGCTTTGTATATGTTCTAGTGCACTCGATGTTTCTACTATGATTTACAGTTTTTTTACTTCATTGTCGCCTTTTGTTTTGATGTTCTACTCTGTTTAAAAACACAAGCACTAACAAAGCTGTAAAGAGAAACTTTTCGAATGGTGCTTGTTTTGTTTTAGTGAGAGCCATGTTTTGTTATGTTTGTTTTGATATTTATATTTACACTGAAATTCTGTGTTTGGAAGTAGTGTACACTAGAACATAGAACTTTTAAAACATTTTGTGCAGCTCTTTATTAAATATTCAACATTATACCACAACTTAATAGGTTTTCGTACTTTGCTGACAAATAACAACACGTTTTAAGGTATTCTTTCAAAGATATAAATTTGCTGGGTAAGTCCATGCCTTTAGCCCACTCATAGTAATTATATAAGTTGGAGGCTTGTAAAAGCTAATTGTGGTGGAAAATTAGCTCTTTAAAAGTTTTATTGTTTATATAACACAACGATCTAAACAAGTATGGGGAAAATAAAATATTAAATATACTTTGCCGTTTACCCTTTTGAAAGATCTTTTTAACGCGGTTAGCAATAAAAGACTTCACCTTGTCAGATTTACTATCATGGAACCTCATTGTAGTAGGCTATCTTAAGTTTCAAGCTTTTAAGAGGTACGTTCTTGTTCTACTTATACAACCCTAGAAGGAAAAAAAATTAGAAGTGTTTATTCTGTAATATGCATCGACGAAGTGCAAACAAAAACGATTATTTTTTAATTTTTTGGTTTCCATGTAAAGTTTTACTTTGTCGATAGAATAGACACCACTATTGCTAACGGAAGCTAATGAGATGAAAATGTAAAAGTAAGGAATTTAGTATCTAGGATAGATAAAACAAGTAATACTGTTATATCCGGCTATGCCGAATCTTATATACCCTTCACCATCTAGGTAAATCTAGTTTAGTGAAGTAACTCCAATCAAAAAAAAAAAAAAAAAAATTGGAGTGACAGAGAATTAAAAAATAAGAAAAAAAATTAAGTACTACTCATACATAATTTAACATAAAAATGTCAACGGCTCCTTAAGGGTTAAGTATTTTCAAAAAATTATTAGTATTTCTTTAAAGATCTCATCAAAAGCTTTTAAATTATACCCATGTTGATATTTAAAAAATTTGAAAATTTCAGAAGCCCGTAACTCGGAAAATATGGGCGAGCGCCAATTTTTTTCACTTGATTTTATTTTCTTATTTTTTAATTCTCTATCGGCCCATATCTTTGCTTTTTCACTTCACTTTATACTTCATTGTTCAAAACAATATGGAAAAACTGGAGGTAGTCACGGAGTTTGCCAGCTGCGCTTTAGACATGGACCGATCTTGCTGATTTCCAATAGTACCTCTTTCGGAACTATCTCTGATCGATTGGCGTAATTAAATTGTTGTTAAACACTAACACGGATGGAGAGACGGACATCGCTCAATCGACTTCGCTATGCATAAGAAATCAGAATGTATACATATACTTTATAAGGTCGGAAATGGATATTGTAGATATTTTTCCACTTTTTGTGTTGAAGGGCATAAAAATTAAAATTTTCTTAGTTAATATTTAGTCTGTTCCTATGCTTTTTGGGTAAAGTTCGTGCAAATGAGAGCAAGCATTGTTTTCTCTCAAAAACAGACAAAATTCTATAAAAGTACAGGAACACAAAATCTAAAGTTTAAACACAAAATAAAAACTCCAAGTATTTTGACTGTTTTAATAAAAAAAAAATTAATTTCAGGAAATCAACAAAAAAAAAAATAATATATTATTTTATATTTTATTTGTGTTTTAAAGCAGTTGCACAAATTTAAATAACTTGCACGAAGAAAAAGTTTGGGATGTTCCGTGCAAGAAAGAAGAAGAAATCCCACGAGATCCCAAAGTAGAGTAAAGAAACAGACCTATTGTAATAATAAAATTGTAATAATAATTATAATTATTATAAGAATCGTTGAAATAGCTTTAGAGATAATTGTGCACCATTTAATCTATATAAAAAATGCGATCTTTTATTAAAAAAAAAAAAATAAGAGGATAAACAATCTATTTTATTTCTTATTTACAGCCCGCTCCAGAACCCTATGACCATAGCGTCGATGAAAGGGAGCATACAGTTGAACAGTGGAAGGAACTCATTTACGAAGAAGTCATGGATTACGAAGCACATACCAGCAAAATCAACTCAGGATCTCCGAATACGCGATAGAAAACTAACATTGGTTTAATTTTATAGCAAAACTCTTAACATACAACTTTAAATGTATATAAATTTAATTAAAATAAAGGCACATAATAAATCAGATAATAATATACAGTGTATCACTAAAGTGAGTATGCAGCGATATAAATAATTGGAATGATTAAAAAAATTGCTTAGGAATTGAAATAAAAACATTAAAATTTATTTTTACATTATTTTATATAGGAACTTAAGAAAAATAATACAAACTAAAAATATTTCTAATTCATTATTGATTAAAAACACTATTATAAACAAAATGTTTCGAATTCAGGTCACAAAAGTGAGTATGCACTTCACAAAAATCTGCACTTTGATTAAATTTCACACTTAAATTTAGTATTTTGTTGGATAGCCCTTAGACTTTTTGACTGATTTCAACCTTGATGGCATAGATGCAATAAGATTTTGGGTAACGGAAGGTGGAATTTTATTCCACTCCTCAATTAGTGCAGCTTTTAGGGTATCTTTGCTTGTAACGCTATGACTTCTAATTTTTTTCTCGAGGTAATCCCACAGATGTTCTATTGGGTTAAGGTCAGGTGACTGGGGCGGAGTTTTTAATTGTTTTGGTGTGTTATACAAAAGCCATTCTCTTACAATATGGGCTGTATGTTTAGGATCATTGTCTTGTTGGAATACAAATGATCCTGTTAGTCCCAATTTAGCTGCACTTTCATGTAAATTATTTTTTAAAATGTTTAAATAAACCATCTTATCCATTATTTCTTCGATAATAACTAGATTTCCAACACCTGATGCTGCAATACAGCCCCATACCATAACAGATCCACCACCATGTTTTACTGTGGCTGCCATGTTTTTTGGATCGAGCTCAGTGTTTACTTTTCTCCACACTTTTCGACATCCATCCGAGCCAAAAATATTATACTTACTTTCATCGGAAAAAATAACTGATTTCCAGAAATTTTCATCTTTATTTTCATACTCTCCTACGAAGTCCAACCGTTTTCTTCTATTAGTGCTGTTTACAAATGGCTTTTTGCGGATGTTACGGCCATGGTAACCAGAATTATACAGCACCCGACGAATGGTTTGCGGGTTACAAGTTTTTCCACTCTCTATTTCAATTTCTGCCATTACTTTTGGAGCGCTCATCTTGGGATTCACTTCTATTTTTCTTGTTATAAGTCGTTTCTCCCTATCCGTAAAGATGCTTGGACGGCCAGTTCGAGCCCTGTTACTAGTATTTCCCTGCTTTTTGTATTTTTCTATAATCTTCTGTATTGTAGAACTGCTCTTGTTCACAAGCTTTGCAATTTCACGTTGACTTTTCTTCTCTTTATAAAGTTTGACAATAACGTTTTTTAAATCCTGCGAAAGTTCTTTTCCAATAAAAAATCAATTTTGGTATTTAATAATAATTAAAAAAACAATTAGTCACTTTTTTCGCGATTAAAATGCGTTTAACTTAAATGAAAGTCAAAACTTTAATAAGTGCATACTTACTTTTGTGATGTGATTTTTTCTATATTTGAAGAAATCGTAACGGAATATATAACGGGACAATTTTTTTTTTATGGGTTTGTGTTTTTGTATAAGGCAATACTACATATTATTGCTAGTGTACAAAACATTATTACTTTTGTAAATTTTTTTAAGGAAAAAATTTAAATGTTTAACTATTTCTATGCTGCATACTCACTTAAGTAATATACTGTATAAAGCAATGGCTAGTAGTTGCTTTTTGATTGTCACGAAAATTTACTTGCATGCTTCTTCATATTTTTCTTTTTCATAGTTTGAAATTAAATTACACACGCTAGGTGGTGTTATGTAGCATCAGGTAAGAACTTATCTCTCCAGTCTTTTCAGGATCAGGATAATAATATCTTCATAAAAATTGTGTTCAGAGTATTTAATATTATAAGAGCGTAGTTTTGTTTACTTTTTTTGAGTTAAGTGATTCTTATACAATGTCAAGAAAGTGTATAAATGATCCTGACAAGTTTTATTATATATGTGGACACATTAATTTTAAAACTCAGCGAAGAAATTTTACACCTTTAGTAACCAAGTTATATGAACAGTATTTTGGCTTTGCTACTGGACAACAAGACAGAGCGTGAGTTCCACATATCTGTTGTGTTACATGTGTGGGTCATCCTTGCTGAATGGGCAAAACGATCTCGATCTATGCCATTTGCAATTCCGATGGTTTGGACGGAACCAACGAATCACTCGTCTAATTGTTATTTCTCTTTAACTGAAATAAAAAGTAATACAATTAAAAAAACCGACTTCAAAACAAATTTTATCTGTCTGCCTATAACGGTTCAAGAGTATGGCCACATACAGTAGATTACAATAACTATTGGGACACTCTTATAGGCCATCTCCAAACTTTATACTTGTTTAATAGTTTAGCAATATACATCAATTTAAAGCAACTATAAAGGCACCCTTTAATTCTCATATTCATATTTGTTTTACTTATAGCAATACGCAGTCATTTAAAATTTTAAAGAAGTGCCCTTTGCAGTTCATAATACATTTAACCCTAGAATATCATACTTATTTTTATGTCGAAAACATCATACTTCGTCGAATCGACTACGCTGTATTCAAAAGGATGCAAAGGATTATCTGTATATAGAAAATTTCCAATGCTTAGTTTTTTCAATAGTTTCTTATGTATTTTATTAAAGTAAAACAAATAAATGTTTTTAAATATAATTTAATCAAAAGAGAAAACATAAAAAAACACTTTGTCATTTCGACGAAGTATGATATTCTAGGGTTAAAAAACATGTATGTTGTATGGGGCATCCCTTAAATATTAAGTTTATGAACTGTTTTTAAAACTGAACCAAATGCAAAAGATTTCCAAATCAGTTCAGAAATGACTGAGTTCTGCAAGTTGAAACTTAAAAAAGCAACATTCAGTCGGTTAAAAAGTAAAATTAAATATCCTAACCTGTGATCTGCAAAAAGACCAGTCCCTCAGAGTGAGGAGCTACCCATACCAGAACCACCTAAAAGTTATGATCTATCTGCTACACCGGAAACAATCGAAAACGAAATTTTAGATCCTGACTTCCAAGAAGCTCCCTCATCGAATGAGCCACATCTACTATCTCAAGGAGAACTTAATGATTTGGTACATGATGTCTGTGGCCTAATGATCGCTTTGGATATAGAATATAAATCGGAAACATGGCGTTCATTTATAGATGGATAAAAAGAAAGTTTGATAGCTGTTCTTTTGCACATCGAAAATGAACTTCCGTCTACACCACTGGAGGGGGCCTCTAATATGAAAGAGTCTTATAAAACTATTAAATTTGTCTTCAAAAAGATTCAATATAACGAACACAACTGAAAAGTTTGTTTAAGGTAATTTTCCCCATATTAGGATACACAAAATACTGTTGTTTTATTTTCGAGTGGGACAGCAGAGACCGAAAATCATTATGTTAAGAAAGACTGGCCTAAACGGGAATCCCTTATTCCAGGATTAAAAATATATAAGATCCCCCTTTTGTGCAGCTGAATAATATATTTCTACCATCTTTACACATATAACTTGAACTCATAAAAAATTTTGTTAAAGCTATGGATAAGAATTGTGTTGATTATTTATACTTAAAAGAAAAGTTCCCTAAACTGTCTAGTTCAAGCTAGTTTATCCAGGGTTTGCTGAAAATATGCGTAAATAAAAACTAGTTAGTATTTAAAATTATTAGTTTTCACTTAAATTTTTGTAAGCATGTCATTCAGGGCCCAAATCGTCGCATTCGTGACGTATCGAATAACCGGATTGCGGCATTCGATAGCGTTCGAATCGAAATTTGTTTAAAAATGTAAAAGATTTTGAGTGTAGGTATTCGATCGACTACTCGTTATCGAATGCCATGATCTCAAATTTCGATGCAAGCTATTCGATACCGAGTACGGCGATCCCAAAATGTAAAATTTCGATCAAAGTCATTCGATCACGAATGCGACGATTTGGGCCCAGGTACTGGAAATAAATTTATTCTTGGTTTATGTGTCAAAAAGTGCATTGTCGTTTGTTATATCTTTCACCATATCATTCCGTTTGTAATTTCTAAAATATCCATTTCCGACCCCATAAAGTTTATATATTCTGAGAATGGTCCGTCAGTCCGTCTGTGTTAGTGTTGAAATCAACTTTTCCAAGGCACTAGATGAGCTAGATAAAATTTAAATACGCCAATCGATCAGACATAGGTTCGAAAATTGAAAATCAGCAAGATCGATATTCTTCGAGGCGATAGAGAATTAAAAATAAGAAAAAGCATCAAGTGAAGAAACTGGCGCTTGCCTATATTTTCCGAGTTTAATATAGTTTTAAGCTCTTGGAGCATATCAATAAAATTTGCACTATTTTCAGCACCTATCGTGATAATAAATAACCGAAACAAACTATAGTGTTACCAAAATATTTTACTACAAGTTTTGCTTAGAATTTTTAAGAAAAATGTTTTTTTTTTTTAACAGAGGCACCTCTCAAATAGTTTTTATCAGCTGCATATGTTTTAATTTTCCAGTACAAGCTACTACTTTTTAGTACTAGATACCTAGTAGTCGCAAAGATTTATTCACATTTTTTGTAGTAAAAACTAAAAAGTTTAAGCTAGTACTAGCTACTATGTAATATATACTGCCTCGTTATTCACTCTACCCAATATATTTAAAGAAAAACTAAGTGATTTGGAGATATAAGCTTGGGAATCTTTCATAAAAGTGACTCAAAATTTTCTCGGAAACTACCAATCGAATGACTATGAAAGTATTGTCGCAAAGCGTTGATCTATGTACATATAAGGCTTTAGGGTGTATTATGTCGTTGAAAATATATTTTCTACATTCACATTTAGACCATAGCTTGGGAATAATGATTAGAAATCCTAATGATTAGCAATTGGATCAGAAATTTTTATTGTGCTGAAAAATTGATTAATTATGAGTAGTTAGTCATTTTAGACGATTACTTATTGATTAGATTAGAAATAATCAAAATTCTAATCACAATTAGTGACGATTAGCATTTCTAATCAAAACTAATCCAAAAAATATTTATTATTTATTTATTAAAATTTATTACAATTTAAATTATAATAAACTAAAATTTTAAAGCACTAGCAACTATAATAACTAATAATATAACTAACTAATATAACTAAATTTTATTTGTTAGATTTAAATAATGAACAAATTTATATACATATATTATTGATATTATCTTCTGTTGGGTTAGTTAATAAGCTTACAATGTTTGATATACTACAAAACCTTATACGGATGTGGTTTAGTGGTTGGGAGTCTCTCAGAACGTGAAAAATTGTTAGTAAATCAGTATTGCAAAAGTGGCATAAAGGTTTTGCCTCATTAGACTTAAGATGCTGGTGTGTGATTTTTGTGTGTGTCGATCTAAGCCTTAAAAAACATTTATTTTGATGCCAGTTACTTGAAGAGGGTAGTTGGATTGGCACTTTGTGAGGATTAATTTCTTTATAGGGGTGAACATAGCAGTTCCATATTTGAAAAGCGGATTTGCTTAATTTGCATATTGCCGTTCTACATACATACGTTCTAGACTTGGGGATTACTTGGTACGTTGGGTATAAGTGGGTGGATTTGGCTTCTTTGTCGGCATACTCATTTCCCATTATACCTATGTGGCTTGGGACCCACATTAGCTTCACTTTCTCTTGAAGTTTTATTAACAGTTGTTGTGTACATAGTATTGTTTCGTTTTTATTTTTTATGGTTAATTACTGCATCGAAAACAGAGGGGCTATCTGAAGATATTACAATCTTGTTTGTAGATGATTTGTATAGTCTTAGGACCCCTAAAATAGCTTCAGATTCGAATACTGAGGCGTTTAGAAGTAGAATGCCGTTAAGCATCAGCGAACCCTGTTCGCTGACAGCTGCAAAACCAACATTCGTATCGCATTTTGATCCGTTTGTAAATATGAAGTTCCAGTTATTTTGTTTATATGTTGCGTAAATTTCATTAAAGTATTGCTTAAATACATCTGGTGTGGTATTGTTTTTATTGTAAAACGATAGGTTTTTAATAAATACTTCTGGATTTAATTGCCATGGTGGGTATTTTTTCTTTGGGTAAAGTTGTTATGTTAATTTTAAACTTTTGGTATATTTTGTAGATTTGGCAGAGCAGACGGGTATTTAAGCTTCGTTGCAGAGATCGGTTTCGGTTGCGTAATTTTCGAGTCTACTTAAACAAGCACTTAGTTTTTTATGACTCGAATCGTTTTTGTTCAAACGCAAAAAACGCTTGTTGAAACAACCGCTCGTTTAAAACATTCATTTTATGTACTCGTCATTTTGTGCGAACATGAATGTTCTGACAGTGTCAATTAAGGTTTGAATCTATTTCTGCATCAAAGCAAACTTGTTGTTAGCGAAACAAGTGTTTTATTCAGCTGTGAATTAATTTTCTACTCGATGTTTTCTTCTCTTGTTGTTTTTACGTTTTTTTACATTTTTAAATTATTTTTCAATAAATTTTTGTGCTTAATATCCAAACGTTTTTTGAATGCCCGTAAAATATAGTGTGAACTTGTTCTTTTTTTTACCATGAATTGCTACATAATTTTGTTTTTTCCTTTTTTATATTAATTTTTGTAAATATTTTTTAATTAAGATATTGTTATGTCCTTTTTATTGTTTTATAAATAATTTTTTTCATGAAAGTGTAATTTTTTTATAAAATGTATATATACTTTTTTTATAATAAAGCCTGAAAATGAAAAAAAAAAAACAAATTATATACTTTGGATTTCATTATTTATAGGTATTTGGAGAAAAAATTTCAAAATATATATTTTTAGATTTATGTACATAGTACATGTGTAAATATAATTTCAACAAAAATTTTGTTTGCTTGTAAAATATTTTATATGTATAAAATTTTGTTTTCACCTTTAAAGCTAGAAATAAAAAATGCTGATATGATAGAAAATGCACATCTGTAAGTTTTTCTTATTGTTTTTATATTTTTCTGCATAGCACTTTTTTACTTTCAAGTGGCTCGATTGTTTTGGGTAAAACTCCAATCAGATCATGTACAATAAAGGCGTTGTGCAAAAAAGAACTTCTTGTTAACGAGACTTTTTTGTTTTAATACAAATCTGTTCGAGTCTAATTGCATTTTGTGTTTGTGTATAAAAAGCAACAAGTATTAAATTGATGTAATACTTATTCGTGTTGTTCTTAAAATTCAACTATTGAGAAGGAGACTGCTCGATCATACTAGTTGCAGGTCTCTGCTTCGTTGTTCTTTTCCGTAGACGGGAAAGAGGACCTTTTAATAAAGGCGATGGCGCACTTAACAATTTGTAAACTAAATAATGTTTAACAGCCAGTTTTTATAAAATAAAAATGTATGTTCGTTCGTAAAAAAAACGAACAAAAGCGTATTTAATATTTAAAAATTAAAAACACGGGAATAATTAATAATATAATTTAACTTTATCGTGCTATTTTCCCGGTATTGATTATTGAAGGTGAAAGCACGTCTCGATGGCCATTTCGCTATCGCTTACTTAGCTCGTCAGGAAACTTCTCAAAATATGTCAAATGAACTAAAGATTTTTGTCCAAACTATAAAGAAAAGACAAAAATCAAAGTTAAAGCAAAAACAACAATAATCAACTTTGATTTTATAATTTTTTTATACACTGCATACGGCAGACTTTTTCTGCTCTTTTATACAGTTTAAAGATATTGAAAAATTTTTAAATATTAAAATTGCAAGTGCCTGTGCATAAAAGAAAGAATTAAATAACGTAGTGTTTTGTTGTTTTTATTTTTCAACATCTTTAAACTGTATAAAAGAGCAGAAAAAAAGTCTGCCGTATGCAGTGTATAAAGAAAAATAAAATCAAAGTTGATTATTATTGTTTTTGATTGAACTTTGATTTTTGTCTTTTCTTTATAGTTTGGACAAAAATCTTTAGTTCATTATAAATATTTGTGAGAAGTTTCCTGACGAGCTAAGTAAGCGATAGCGAAATGGCCATCGAGACGTGCTTTCACCTTCAATAATCAATACCGGGAATATAGCACGATAAATTTGAAGTTAAATTATATTATTAATTATTCCCGTGTTTTTAATTTTTAAATATTAAAATTGCAAGTGTCTGTGCATAAAAGAAAGAATTAAATAACGTAGTGTTTTATTGCTTTTATTTTTCAACATCTTTAAACTGTATAAAAAAGCAGAAAAAAAGTCTGCCGCATGCAGTGTATAAAGAAAAATAAAATCAAAGTTGATTATTGTTGTTTTTGCTTGAACTTTGATTTTTGTATTTTCTTTATAGTTTGGACAAAAATCTTTAGTTCATTTAAAATATTTGTGAGAAGTTTCCTGACGAGCTAAGTAAGCGATAGCGAAATCAATAATCCCCTCTTTAAATGCACAAAGTTCGAGGTGGATGCTACCTGGGATAAAATATCACAGAATTTGAACGCTATGGGACCTCCAGAAAGAACAGCTGTGGAGTGGAAAAAGGTACTTTATAACTTTTCTGTAATATGCAAACATGAAATCCAAAACTAATTTATTTCAGACTTGGGCTGACCTTAAAAGTAGGACTAAGCAAAATAATAATAAAGCTTCGGTGGAACGGGAGGAGGACCCAGCCGTATAAAAGCTTTAACGCCGCTTGAGTTGCAAATTGATAAGATATGCAATCTCTCATCTGCACCACAAGGACCTGTACATGCCATAAAGTCATTTGAAAAACCACACAAGACCAGAGCAGATATAACTCCACCTAGGACTAGCAGCAAAGTGGCAGTAGTAACACCAACGCATTGCAATGATAAATCGCCGGAGATTTGTTCATCTCTTCCTAAGTCCAGAAAAAGAAAGCATAGCCATCAAATTGGGGGAGATAATGAAGAGGAAGTTAAACTCTAAGAAAACAGATAGCAACTCAGGATGCGATTCTCAATCAAATTGAGAAACAAACCAAAGCACTTATAGATATTGCTGAATCAGTGAAAACTGCTGTTAAAGTAATATCCGATTTATTCAATCTCCTTAAATAATTTCATCAAAAACAATTCCAGACTTGCTGAATCCTTGAAATTAATATTTTTGGTTTTGTTTTTTTATATGTATGATTTTTACAATTACATAGTATGTATATTTTTTTCTTATGTGCATATGTTTTTTTTTTAATTTTCTTTTAAATAAAACAACAAAATTTTGTTTACGTTTTGATTTATTTATTGCAAATTAATTGCCATATTATTTCGCAAAGTATGTGCAAAAGATAATTCATTAGATTCTTCAATAAAGTTTTCAATAACGTCCTCGTTACTTGCAAACTCTGAAGAGTGTGGTGGAAGCAAGTTGCTTTTGTATTGTATGCATATATTGTGAAGAGCACAACAAGCATTCACAATTTTAGTTGTTTTTTCTGGACTGTAAAAAAGCCCTCTGGAACCAATTATACATCGGAACCTATTTTTAAGAACGCCAAAACACCGTTCAGCTATATTTCTGCTTTTGCAGTGCTTTTCATTAAATTACTTTTGCCATTGCTCAATTGGATTTCCATAAGGAGTGATTACGTATGGCAGAAGTTTATATCCAGAATCACCTGCAGTAAAAAAGAAAATGAAGTATTTTTTATATAATTAAAATGCATGTATGCAAACCTAGCAACCAAGTGTTTCTTTTTCCGCTCAGAAATTGCTCCTTAAAATAGTTGTTGGCGGAACTATGATTCCACACAAACGCATCGTGATTCGCCCCAGGATGCCTTGCGTCGACGTATGTTATCAACATCTTATCATCACATCTTTTTTTTTTGGCGTGTTTATTTGCAATCTATTTTACAAGAAATATTAAGCAAATTTTTTAAAGGTTTGCATTCACTTAGTTGCTAGGTTCCATTAAACTAAGCAGAATATACAAAAGTAAGATCAATTTACAAAATATTTTTTTTTATAGGTATATACACAAATTTCAATTTTGACTAGCTTCTAAAAGGCAAATCTAACACATGGAATCTTTTCAGTCTTCGCACTTCATCACTTTCGTCTAAAAGAGTTATAGCTAATAAATTAGGGTGATTGCTGAGTCTATTTAGCTATCTATTACTTAAATTATTGATTTCGTCTTATATTGTCACATATCTAAAAACAATAATCCAACATATGTAATTATAAAATTTTTTATTCTTGGTATTTAATATTTAACACTCACAATCATTGCATTAATGCTGTAAAAACCTTTGCGATTATAGTAAAGGTGCTTGACATCAGTTCCTGGTGATTTAATACGGACATGCGTACCGTCGATACATCCTACTACACTAGGTACACCACCAGCTACATAAAAAGCCTTCTTTGTAGCGTTTTCTGCTTCTTGAGTTTTTTCTAAAGATATCCATTTTGGACATAATTGTTGGTCAAAAATATTTAGACACTCATTTATTAGACACTTTAGAAATTGCTGACGTGACTTCGTTACCAATGGAGAATTGATAGCCGCCCGTGGCAACAAATGAAAGGAACGTGGCTGCTATAAGTAACTTTCATTTGTGGTTCCATTTCTGGCAGCAACATAAAAAACACGTCCTTACTAACACGGAAGTTGGACACAAATCTATTAACATTAATAATTCGAAAAAAAAAATACATGAATTTTTTTAAGCATTATGAATGTACTTTTGTATATTATATATCGACTTACTTTTCTTCCGGAAGTTCCAAAACATTAGTGCTATCACGCAAGTGCGGCCTAACTATAGGTTGTTGTGCAGCAAACGTTTTTCTTCTACATCTTATGTTTATCGCGATTGTCGTAAACATGTTAAATTAAATTTCTTTCTTTGTTTTTAATTTTCACCCTTTTAATATATTCTGTGTTTATATTTTACATTACATACAAACGCAGCTGACTTTTAGAGTTAACATCAAACATAAAATTTTTATATGTAAAAAGCACGGATATGTATGAAAATTAATACATTGGCAATAAGGTTGATTGACGATAAAAAAAAGCTTTATTAACGTCAAAAATGAGTAGACGAAAACTTAAACGTTTTTTAAAAACCAAATTTAAAACGTTATCGTTACAAAACGAAAACTCAAGTGAGAATACTTTTGTTTTATAAAACTGGCTGTATGTTTGTTGACGTGAATATGCAGTGGTTCCAAACCACTCTCAGCATGTAGAATTTTTATAGGGGTTGTTCGAAAAGCTCTTAAACTGGATCTGATAGCAGTATTAAGGATTTTTTTTAAAACCATTATACCAGATTTTACTCCATTGATATATATTATAAGACCGTAGTCTATTTTTGATAATATATTTGTTTTTGTAAATCTTATAAGGTTATTTGTATGCATATGACTGTTTGATGAGGAAAGGTACCTAACATTATTTAGTCTATTTATTAGATCTTTTTTTAAATAATTACAATGTATCTTAAAATTATATTTACAATCGAAATAAAGTCCAAGGATTTTACAGTGATTTACATTCATGATACTTATATTATTAAAGCTTAGGTCTATATTTGTGCAATTTTTCTTTCTACATATATGTAAATGCTTAGTTTTCTCGAAAGATAATTAGGTCCAGACGAGTAAGACCATTGGTTAATATCTGATAACGTTCTTGTAAAATCTAATTTTCTTTTATCTAATTGCTGATTTTTTGAGATAATATATAGGGCGTCTGCATATAAGCAGTGCTCAACGTTTTTATTGTTTTTGATGATTTGGCTTAAATCATCGAATGCAATGATAAAGAGAGTCACAGACAATGGGGACCCCTGTGGAATCCCGTTATGTAGTGGAAAAGTTTCTTTTCTAAAAATAATTGATTAGATTTCTTGATTAGATCAACTATTTTTAACTAATTGAGGAAAAGCCAATTGCCGTATTCACAAGATCTGCTAAGGTGTAGGTAGTATTGCATACTACCTTTTGTTTACTTCTTTGTGAACAACCATTGTATCAGTGTGCCATTGTACATTGTACTTCATACGTCAAAAAGTAAAAAAGAAGAAGAAAAGTGCTATTCATCATTTGTTATTTATAAGCCAAATGGGGGAGAAAACAGAAAAAAGTAAATTAAAAAATTTTTTGTGTCAGGATGAAATTCAAGACATTTTTAGGATGAACCTAATGTACTTGCTCTCCAGTAGCAGAATTATAATTTAGGGCTACCAAAATCATCATTATGGCATAATCGGGTTTTAAGATATTTTGATAAAAACAGATTTCTTCATATGATACGACTACGGCCAGGGGAATTTGCCTATATATTGAACCTTATAAAAAATTACGATGTTTTTCACACAATTGGCGAAAGGCTCCAACTACGCATCGACTTGCAGCTTAAAATTGTACTTTACTGCTTGGGATCTGCGGGAAATGGTGCTTGTGTTCGTAAGGTAGCATCTCTTTTTGGTATAGGTGATGGCGGTACCATACAAAATATTAGAAATCGACTCATTAAACCAATATTAAATCTTAAAGAACAGTTTTTATATTGGCAACTTTCAACTTCAACTTTCTAATAAATCAGTCAAATCAATAAATTAAATAAATAAAACTAATAAAAATATCTTTTAATTCAATTTAATTTCATATAATTCACACATGAACAAAAAAATTATAATTCATTTAAACATAAAACATTTAAACAAATACAACGTTTGAAAAACATATCAAATAAAGTACTAAGTGTTGTATCGCATGTTTGCATGAAAATTACCAACAACACAGCTAGCACTGTTGTATTTTGTTAGCACTTAGCACGTACTAGGGGGCTTGTGAATAGGGCAAATATTTATCACATTTGTTGCTATATTTACATAATGTAACAGTTTTTGAATATTGCATAAAATTGCATACGATGCACCCTGTTCCAAGGTGAAGCCAATGTGAAATATGGTTGTATTATTCCTGCGTTACTTTCTTTGAGCAACAAGCTGCTAAAATTATCCAGAAAACCCGAGGTTTTGGGAAATATTAGCTCAATAGCAGTGCAATTAGTACATCAATTGAGAGTAAGGTTTAAATTGTATTTCACACGACTATTCTCAATTGCAGGCATCAACAATAGTCCAAGAGGAAATTCATTGTCAGACTTTTCTTTTGAAAAGTTGGTATTAATGAAGTCTTATGTCAATTTTTTGTGAATTATATATAAGCAGAATCAGCATACATATATATATGTGGCAATATAAAATGCAATTTTATGAAATATTCAAAAACTGTTACATTATGTAAATATAGCTACAAATGTGATAAATAAATATTTTATTTCCACAAAAATAGTTGATCTAATCAAAAATAATCAAGAAATCTAATCAATTATTTTTTGGATTAGCTTTGATTAGAAATGCTAATCGTCACTAATTGTGATTAGATTTTTGATTATTTCTAATCTACTCAATTATTAATCTGAAATTTCAATTCTAGTGATTAGATTATTTTATTTCTATAATCGTAATGATTTTTAATTCTAATCGAAATTTCCTGAAAATCTTGGCGCAGTTAGCGATAAACACGGTGAAAGATTCCATCAAGATATTTCTACTATAGAAAAAGAATATCAAGTGGAGTCCACGTATGCTGGCGGATTACTGTTGGATATTACAACGAGACGTCCCTGAAGCAAAATATAGAAGCAAATCTTGAGGTAATCCCGATTTTATTATTGCAATATAGAGGAATAACTAAACTTTGTCGATAAATATTGAAAAAACTGTTCGTATTTGGGAAATGTTAATTTTATTTTAATATCCTTGTTCGAAACATAACTAAACAAAAGTTTTCATGTTACATACAAAAACTTTTTTTGTTGACCAGTGTTATTGAATATCTAAAAATTTTTTTTTGTTGCAATTGATCGGCACAGCTATCAGAGTTCGGTTCAATTGCTTCACCGAAATGGCGGCTGAGGTTTTTTTGAGTTTCTAACTAATCTGGTTGCAAATCGGTTGTAGTTTTTTTATTTTTCTTGCAAGGCTTTTCTATATTTGCGTTTGCTGGTGTATAATCGTCGTTCACAGCTTCACTGTAATGGCTATAAGGATTTTTTGAGTTTCTAATTCACTCTTTAGCAAACTTGTTGTTGTAATTGTTTTCTTGGAAGGCTGCTTTATATATAAGTTTGCAGATGTGTCATCGTCATATCAGATAATTTTTCAGCATTTCGTTTTGATCATGTTCTTTGCAGCCTAAACACTTGAGCTTCTTTTACGCTTTCAACACTCTTGTCTAGCGATAGCGAGCTATATATTGCCTCTTTTGTCGCAGAAAATCTGTATTCTTTGTTTGGGCCGCCACCAGTTTTTCTTCGGTTTTGCATGTTTTGAACAGCTTTCTTTTTAACATAGCGCTTCTGATCAACCCAAACCTATCAATATACAAGAACAATAATTGAATATTTTTATGAACATTTAATAATGAAAAATGCTTACTTTTTTCCACTCGGCTATTGATTTCAAAGACGCACCTTGACTGTTTGACTGGGTTTCTACATTTTTCCAGAAGTCAGCTACAGTTTCTTTCTTCTCTTTATGAAATCCTTTTGCAATGTTAGGATTTCCACACATTATTTCTACCAATGTATCCAGCTTTTGCTTGTTTGCACCACAGATATAAACAGATTCCTCAGAACTGACGTTTAAAAATTAAGTTAACATCTGTGATTAACCCCTAAATATGAAAAAGAAAATAAAAAAGTGGCATCCCCAAATACAACGCGAAAAAGCAATCAACTATACATACCATTCTTACCTCCACACACAAACAAAAAACTGATGACAGCTACAAAACAAACAAAAAAATTTGTTGGAAAATTTTATAAATGTGCAAAACTTTATTAAAAAATAAAAAATAACACATTTATAATAATAATATTTGTGATTTCATTAAAATTAATTATTTTTGGGCACATCTGTAAGTATTGGCTGCTGCCCTTTGAGGGCTCCAAGAATACTTTAAAAATAGAAGCAATTTAACTAAAATATAATATAAAAAAGAGACTACTTGAAAATGTTAGTGATTATAAATGGTTTCTTTAATTGCAGGCACTTATCAACATTTTGATAATTTTAAAGAAAATTTGTAAACTTAATACAAATTTGTTGTTGAAAAAAAATGTTTCGTTACAGGCGCTTACATATAAAACAACCCCTTTTTAGGGCTCCAAATCCCTTTAAAAAGAGATAAAGTGAAACTTTAAAAAAACCGTTCTGAGGGCTACAATATAATATAAAGAGACAAAATGAAAATGTTATTGATTTTTAAGTTTCTTTACATGCAGGCACTTACCAGCATTTTGATAATTTTGCAGAAAATTTTACAGCCACTTACCTGTACGTGGAATTTATTTTTTTGTCAGGTAAATAAGTGGCAAAACTGCGCCCAAATTGGTAAGTATTTGCTAGAAATAAAATATATAGTGTATTCTCAAAATGTTGTTCAAAACTTTATTTTTATCTCTTTTTAAAAATATTTTGAGCCCTGAAAAGGGCTTTTAAAGCTTGCTTGGCTGATGGAAAATTGGCTGTGTCGCTCCAGAATTGTAAGTGCTAACTGAAAAGAGAAAGTAAATTAGTTAAGTAAGGACTAAAGTCAGAGATCTGGCCAAATTGTCAATTAGCGCTGGAAATAAAATGTGTAATTATATCTGTTTACTTACAGGCTCTTACATATAAAAAAGCCCTTTTTAGGGCTCTGAAAATCTTAAAAAAGAGATTAAATAAAACTTTCAAAAGCCCTTCTGAGGGCAATAAAAAAATATAATAAATTATAGACTTTTCTTATTACCTCGATTCAACTCATACAGTATAGGAATGTGAATGAATGCTATTAAATTGATTGTTTTTCGACCTTATCTGGTCTAGATCCATCATGTTTTGCTACAAACAGCATCACCTCTTGTAGGATGTGGTTCTTCACCACGCATGATGGTCTTGAGTAAGGAGAAGCTAAAAAAGCATAAGCATGTATTCGCTACACTTACTCCTGGATTGTAAAAATCCATTGTTTTTATTTTTTCAATTCTCTATAACCTTGGATACCTTTTTTGTTATTGAAGCAGCTTCAATTAACTAGATTTAAACACCAAAATATATGAAAAATTCAACTTAAAACTAATTTTAATTACAAATAAACAAAACATCTTTTAAAAATCATTTTATTACAAAACGTACAGCATACAGTTATCATACCTGAAACAATAAAAAGTTGATAGCAACTTTGCACCTGACACATCACCCAAGGTTCGTTTGAGGTCATCCACAAAATCTTATAAAGGCTCCACAACACATTTTGCTTTTCATTCCACTTTAAAATCATCCTCAAATTTAAATATAGCCTCCACAGCACATTTTGTTTTTTTTAATTCCCCTTTACGTTTAAAATAGTTCACAATCTGCATTAATGAGTCCATAACACCACTTTGGTTTTTTCTTTAAACTCCACTTTCCATCTTACATCCTTCATACTTCATTAAATAGTCCACAATACATTTTTATATCACTTTTTATTCTTTTCAAAGGTTCATTTTTTTTTAAATTTCACTTCATTTCGTTCACTTTTTATTCTTTTCAAATGTACACTTTTTTTTTAAATTTCACTTCATCCACTTTTCTTGATTTGCACTCTTTCAGAGATATAATGAATATCACATATCCATATGCCAATTGGATAAAAGAATACGTGCATAGGCATTTTTATTCATAAAAGAACATTCGACATTTTGGACAAAATATCGAATGGTTATAAATTTTTACAGCACCAAAACACTTCACCGGTTTCTAATAACGAATAAAACTCCAATTGGACATAATTTATTAACCAATTGGAGAACCACACGGAATTACATTTCACAAGAAAAAGTTAAAAACTTTGGGCAAAATTGACATGTTCCCAACTGCACACATATTAAACAAATTAAAAAAAAAACTTACCTCGAAGCATCCTTCGGAAACCGGTGAATCTTTCCTACCTCAGGGCAACCCATAATGCATCTGCGACTCCTGAAAAACAAGATAAATTAATTAATAAAGCTTATTAACTTTTTTTTAGAAAGACCAAAATACTTACATTTTTTCAGCTTTGTGCTTGTGAACTTCCTTTGATTTTCTGCTTCTGCTTCTCAAACTATTATTTGTCATTTCTATGACAGCAAAATTGGCGGAAAAAAATGGAAAATTGCGCCAGAAAATGCAAATTTCCCAATTTTTTGCGCCAATTTGTGGTCACTATTGGTAAATTGTTTTAATAAAAATATAAATAAAGAAAACGTCAATTACCCCCAAAATAGAAAAGAGACAGAATCATACAAAATAAAAATTTCCTGTCCTTTAAAAACGAAGGGGTTAACGTAGTGATGCCACATATCTTTTCGTGTCTTATCTAGTCTAATCTATGGTTTGCACTATCCTAAGCAAAATGTTTGTAAAAAATACACATACTTTTTGGGGAAAAACCCATGGGAATAACAATCGGCGATGCCATATTTTTTTTCGAATATGCGAGTTTTTTCACGTGGAAATAGTTCACGATTGCAACTTTATGGAGAGGGGAAGTATTTCGAGGGAAAAAATATTCACGATAGGCGTGAATAAAAAAATTTTGAAATTCATTTATATGTTTGTACTTAAACACAGTTTAGAATTATATAAAAAAGAAAAAAAAATTGGAAGTGTGTACAGTGGCGTCATGAGTATGCTGTTTTTCAAGTCTAAAATTTTTGAAGCATACTTTTTCAACACAAAGAGCAACATCGCATTGCTAACATAACCATCTTATTCTGTTATGACATTCGCCACATCGTAACTGATTTTTTATCCTTTTCAGAAAGTGCTTCGGCGACTAGTTGCAACATACGAAGCCAGCGAGCGTTTGGAACTATTCACTTTCTGGGTATAGTTTTGCAAATAAATTCGAGCAATGTTTCGTTGAAACTCTAGTAATTCCATTTGAGATCTGTTTGCAGTTCTAAACAATTTCCATTCATTTACCGCAGTATAACTCAACATTGCGGTAAAAAGCGGCTACCAGCATTTCTTTCCCCGAACTTTATTGTAAAGTTATTGATAGCTTGATCGCGGAGGTTAATGCCACCCATCCAGCATTATATTTTGCAATCAATCTTGGTTGGCTTATACTAATTTTAGCTTTATCAGTTGGACACCATCAGTTTACCATATGCATTGGCTCAACACAATCAAAATTCGAACGCACAGTTACTGCACTATTGTCGTTCCATTTAACAAATATTATTTGATTAGTATTGTCAAATTTGCAATCAAAATATCCCATTTTTTCTTCTTAAAAAGTGCATTTGAATATAGGGGATATTTTTTTTTTTTTTGTTCTCGATTCTCGAGCAGTGCCGATAGCTCGATATCCCCTTTTTGTTAATTCCACTATAAGATCATATGACGTAAAGAAATTGTCAAAAAATACTACATGATCTGAAGGATTAGGAACGTTGTGTAAAAATTCAAGCTCGAGTCGGGATCCAAGAGGGAGTTTTGATTTTTCTTCACTTACACCTTTGGCCCCACAGTACGTTTCGAACTGGTAGAAATCTAAATGTTCGAGACTAAAAAATTGCACGCAGGTTTTCATTCTTTTTAGAACTATTCTAGAAGAAAAATTACAAGTTTTAGAAAGAAAATTTTCTATTTTAACTTTTTGTTTGCCAAAATTGTTACTGATTTTAGTTACGAACATGATGGTCTTAAATGCGATGAATACCTGATTAAATATCTTTAATATGTTCGGAGATATTCAAGGTAAAATTTTATTCGCACAATTTTTACTTTTAGTATTTTTTGGTTTTTGGCGTTATTTTTTTATAGCACATTTGATTTCAAAAACTGCTGCAAAAAGTAAATGATAGCTAAAAAGTAGAGGTAATTCGTAGACTTTTCTCGTTCAAACGGCTGTACATGATGCACACAATTATGGAACCTCGCACAAAAATTTCTCGTGTTGTGTTTTTATAGTAAGTGCTTCTCTTTCACCACAGGTATTGATTTCTACAATCACCCCTATTCTGCGTTTCGAATCGAAATTTTCTCCGTCAAGCAACTTTGGTATTCCGCGTTTCGATTCCGCTCAGTTTCTTTCGATTGTATGTATTCTGCATTACGATCGGAGCTCCGTTTTTGCAGTTGTTTTTTTTTTTTTGTTAACGGAGAGCTTGCTTTATTTGTGTTTTTAAGCTAAAAATTTAAAAAATGTAAGTAGAAAATGAGATAAAAAGTTCAGAAACGATTAAAAAAACAATTAAAATTATTTTTAATTATTTATTTAATTAAATTATTTTTTTTTTGTTTTAAATTGTTAGTTTTTGTACCCGAATCTAATGTGTTTTTTATGTATTACAGGTAAAAAACCACAACACCAGAACAATATGAAAAACTGGAAAATTTAATGGAATCTAAGGCAGATACCACCAGCGGCCAAAGGAAGAAGGAGCAGCGTTCTGGGAGAAAGTTGCAGGAATCCTCAATGCACTAGCTCCTCCAACAAAAAATGCCAGTGCATGGAGAAATTTTTATTTTGTTTTTATATATTATTTAACAATTTTTTTCATTCAACTTTTCTGCAGAATACCAATTTTCGATCGCAGCGGAACTGAATGCGGAGACTTAATCGAAACGCAGAATAGGGGTGAATATCTATTTTCAATCCCATAAAGTATATATTCTGAGTTCTTACGCATAGAACAGTCGATTGACCCATGTCCATCTGTCCATCCATGTTCGGGTTGATATCAACTTCGCTAAAGCAATAGATGAGTTAGGGAACATTTAAATACGATAATCTATCAGACCTAGTTTTGAAAATCAATAAAATTATTAAACTTATGGTTTGTTCGTAAATGCTGATAAGAGCAACAAAAAAGATTTTTTTAGAACATATGAAAAAGGTACGGCAGTGCAGTAATTCAATATCTAAATTAAAAAAAAACGGAGACAAGTTAAATATGTAACTATCTATGAAAATCCCAAAAAAAAAAATAAGTATGGGTAACCAAGTAATAATTCTTGCGAAAAAAACCGACTTCAAAACAGATTTCATTTGTCTGCCAATTTCAAAATTCAAATTATATACTTGCTGTTGTAGTAGATTTAGCAATCAGTTTCTGTGTAAATTTCAACCGTCTGTCTGTAATGGTGCAACAGTTTGCCCATATATATCAGATTGTATCAACTATTTATTTTAAAATATAACATTTTTATACTTCTTATAATACCAAATAAAGTAGTGGACATTCTGTCTAAAATTAAGGTGTTTGTATATACGGCCATATAGAACAAATTACATTAATTTTGGGAACACCCTCTAATTGCTTAATTCGCGTTATAGCGGACTTAGAAAAGCATGTCCCTTATAAATTTCAGCTGTCTGTCTACAACGGTTCAAAAGTTCGGCTACATACACCATATTATATCAACTATTGGGACACCCGTTTATTTCCAAATCCAAATTTTATACTTGTTGCATAGAAACTTAGTAATATAGGTTTTTTGTAAATTTCAATCGTCTGTCTACAACTGTTTAAAAGAATGGCCATATACCAAATTAAATGAACTATTGGCGCATCCTTTTATTTATAATTTTAAATATAATCAGCTGTTACTATAACGGCCATAGCAATCGCGTCAAATTTACAAGCGTTTGTTTTTAACGGTTCAAAAGATAGGCTCATATAAGTAAATCTTCATTAATTATGGGACACCCTTTAATTTCAAAATTCAATTTATAAACTCGTTGATATAGCGGATTTAGCAATACAGGTCCCTTTTAAGTTTCAGCGTTCTGTCTATAACGGTTCAAAAGTTTGCTCACATACTCAAAATTACATTAACTATTGGAACACCCTTTAACTTCCAAACCCAAATTTTATACTTTTTGTTATAGCGGACTTAGCAATACAGGTTCGTTGAAAATTTCAAGAGTCTGTCTACATCAAATTTCATGAACTATTGGCGCACACTTTAATGTATAATATTAATACTTGTTACTATTACGCCCATAGCATTTGACATTCTGTCCAAATAGCAGCCGTTTGTCTATAACGGTTCAAAAGGTAGACCCATATAAGTAAATTTACATCAATTATCGGGGCACCCTTTAATTTTTAGATTTATTTTTATATAACTTTTTGTTATTGGGGGCTATAGTAAAACGCAGTCATTTTAAATATACAGAATCGCCCTTTACAGTTCATAATACACGTAAATAATATGTATGTTGTATGGGGACACCCATTAATTTTTAAAACGGGACCAATCTGTAAGCATAATCTATCATATTATCAAAAATTGAATTTTACTTTATTTTCGGCTTTTTGGTTCTTTTTAATTAATTTCTAAACATTTTTAGAAAGAAAAATTATTTACAAATGTATGCGGACGTTTTCCAAAGAAAACAAGAAAAATTAGACTTTAGCATAATGAAATGCAGCATTTTCTAGACCGCCACATCCTTGATCAGCATTCTTTACATCTATCTACCTTATGTTATGTACATCGTAAACATCATCTATTTAACCAACTAATCTTTGAAGTTAATTTGGTGAGACGAAGTTCACACACAACTTAAAGCTTTTTTCTTTGTCGTTCTCCTTGTAACTCGTCTTGTACATTTACATTTGTTGTTGCTTTTTTGTGCTAGCAATTTGATAGCCAGAAATGCAACTTTTTATTTTTAAATTATTCTACTTGTTTGCTCACAACATTATAGACACTGTTTCAGCATCATATTGACTTTTATGAGTTAACTATGAATGTAAATACGCGGTGCCTAGCGTTCGTTATAATTTTTAATTTTTCCCTGACCAGGATTCGAACCATCGATTTTTATAAATTATTGAAATTTTACTTTATTTTCGGCTTTTTGGTTCTGTTTAATTAATTTCTAAACATTTTTAGAAAGAAAAATTATTTACAAATGTATGCGGACGTTTTCCAAAGAAAACAAGAAAAATTAGGCGCTAGCATAATGAAAACCAAAAAGCCGAAAATAAAGTAAAATTTCATTAATTTATAAATGAATCCTGGTCAGGAAAAAGTTAAAAAAAAAAAATTATCAAAACTTTTCAAAATCGGATCAGAAATGACTGAGTTCTGGAGGCACAAATATAAAAAAAGCAACATTCAGAGAATTGTATAACCACCTTCTTTTTTTGAAGTCGGTTAAAAATTATGACGATGTTGCTTACAAGCACAAGCAAAGGAGGCGTTGAATATTGCAGATTTAAACGAATAGTTGAAAGCATACCTACACCTAAATCGGACACACATTTTACGGGAGAAGAATCATAACATTCGTTCTGAATTTAGGTTTGCCAAAAGTTAATACGATATACTGAGAAAGACGCTTAAAGAAAAAAGTAGGGAACCCTTCCGTATCAGGGTATAATAAAAGTGCCCTTCAAAATATTGCACCAAGATATGTTGCAAAATTTGACAAGGAAGATTTAGATAAATGCAATAATTTCGAGTTGACATTGATTGAAAAGTAGGGATTTTCACAATATCGGCACGCTTCGTAAAACGAGACTGATTTCTCTGCCGCCCTTATGACATCGTTAGTGGCATTAAAATTGCGAATATATAATAAAATTCCATCGAAAAGTTAGTTAAGGACATATGGAAAAATACTACAGTAGGCTCAAAATTTTTTTATTTAATTTTTAAATATTTATTTAAATATCATAAAGCATATTTATTTAAATATCAAACTAATATATTTCAAAAGCAAAAAACTATTTTGTCATGTAAAAAATTTTTTAAAACAAATACAAAGTATATAATTATTTCTTATTCACTAACGGTCTTATTCACAAAAAATTTAAACTGCTTAATAAGAGGTTAATAAGAAAAAATCGTTAAAGTAGTATTCACAAACGCTTAATAGCACCTTTAATAAGTCGGTATTTCTGTTTTGAAAAGCATTTTCCCGTAGAATTTGTGAAAAAATGTGAAAAACTATTAATAAAAAAATACAACGAATATAAAAAATTTAATTTCTACAATAGGTAAGTTCTTAAAACATACTTATGTATATATAAATGCAAATATTTCATAAAATGGAAAATTATTGCAGATACTTTTGCCGAAATGGCCAAGGATGAGATAGAATTAGATAAAAGAGGCTGTGGAACTTCAGCCAAGTTACAGCTTTTGGTGGCTTTGCGTAGTTGGGGCCGAAGAGAGGTAAGTATGCGAGGCTAATAGCTGTAGGTACTTACGAAACACATTTTATGTTCAGTGGCAAGATGGAGAGGCAGTACATATGACTGTCGAATCTTTAATTAGTCAGTTATCAAACAAAGTTTTAAAAAATGGCGATTTAAGAGGACGCTTGTTAGGTAACTACGGGTATATTTTACAATTATATGTATTTATTTACACCATTTAAGACCACAAAATGCAAATAAAATCAAATACAATAACACTCAAATTACTTTGAGGTTTATAAGATGTACTTAGTTTATTAGATAGACTTACAATTAGTTTTTCAAATGCAAAAAATGTTGTTATCACTTCATCTGTTTTGCACAATATTCCAATTAAATAAACTGTAGTGTGACTGATCGGTCAATGTTACTATCACATAAGTACTGTAATAAACAGTCTAAATTGCCGACACACTGGCATTCACAACAATAAGCTCATGTTACTCTGTACACATGCAGTTGAGTAAACCAACAGACAAGTGGTTTGCAAAATAATGCAACGATCAGCATTTTCTCATTGCATTTGTTCTATTTAAGTAAATTTGTAAAAATAGAAATAATAAGAGTTTAATAATAAGAGTTTAATAATTTTGTAAATTACTCAAAATTCATGATTGCCTGGTATTTTACTGAAGTTAAGATATGGATAAATTAGGTTAAGTATAGAAATAAGAGGTTGAGTGTAATTTGTAAAAATACTCAACCAAATAGTATATAAGAAGAACAATTTGTTAGAATAGTTAAGAATTAAATAAACATCGCTAAGTAGCTCTAATCGCGGAGCACTAAAGCTAAAAATAAATAAACAAATTATTTAAACACTACATGGCGATCCTGCCAGTTTGGAAGTGCTCATTTTAATAAAGCACCCAACAAAAATAATTATATCGGTCCTGGCGGACAAGCCAATAGCCGCCAGAGAAGAGTCCTGCCTGGCCAAGAGGCGTAGGAAGAAAAAGGATAAGCCAATAGCCGCCAGAGAAGAGTCCTGCCTGGCCAAGAGGCGTAGGAAGAAAAAGGATAAGCCAACAGCCGCCAGAGAAGAGTCCTGCCTGGCCAAAAGGCACAGCACAGCCCAATAGCCGCCAGATGGAGAGTCCAGCCTAGCCAAAAGGCGCAACAAAAACAAAAGGATATAAAATAAAATAATTAATGTCCGTTAACCATAGAGCAATATAAAATAAGACAGCAAAAGAGGGAATCGGCTAATAAAACGGCAATCCCAAAAGTGTCAAAACCCAAACGACGAGGGGGTTACACTAATAAGTTAAAAACGGAAAAAGCGCTACTTCTGAGAGAAGTAAAATCAAACCCACCACCAAGTTGGGAACGCGCTACCAAAATTTGGGAGCGCATTAATGAAATACATGCTTGACTAAAAGCATTATTAAATAAAAAACACTAATTTTTTTAACATGCATAGATAATTTAAGAATATTAAGTTATATACATATTATGTTCCAATAAATAAAATATTTTAGTACATAAAATGGTCAAAAGCAAAAATCCAATTAATTTTAAGGAAAAAAAACTAAAAGAATCTTCATTAGAAAATAAAATTGAAATGTTAACAGAGCTATGGACGATAATTGGTATTAAAGAACCACCTACGGTGACCGACGTAATAGAAAAACCAAGAATAGAAGAAGAAATAGTTAGAATGATTAGATGGTCTGAACAATGGGAAAAGAGCAATCAAAAATAAAACACCCAAATGCCAACGTGGTCAATGAGGTGGAGGTAGTACAGGAAAAACCAAATTTACTAACTATTGAAATTTGTTTAATAATAATAACTATATTATTAGGCCTCAACTTTTCTTTGAGAATTTACGCAATACATAGTAGAAGATTGAAAAAACGATATTTGAGTAGAGCAAACGGTCTGGACAAAATCTAAAGAAAAAAAAACAGTAGTATATTACAAAAGGCAAATGGAATGGCAAGATATAATTAACAAGGCAAGGATAAAAAAAGAAAATTTTGACCGAGCGTACAAATGTCTAAACATAGATAGACCAATTAAGGAAGAAACTACAAAGACTCACTTTGAAAATTTGTGTCAATGTCTAGAAGAGATAAGAGTATTATTCAACGTACATTTTGATAAGCTCACAAAAGCTCATAAAACAGCAGCTGAATCATTTTTCCAAGACTTAACAAATAGAACACTAAAGCTAGCCACGAGAAAAGGAATAGAAATAGATTTACCAACTTCTATACATGAAGCAATAGAATACAAATTCACATTACCCAGTCAAGACGTGCAAACAAATAATATGGCACAAACAATAGTTGACTTTCTAGGCACAGCCTCAAAACTTATCTCTGATTTTGACGGGAAATCCGAAAATCTACGTTCTTTTATAGACTCGTTAACACTGGTTGACTCTATAAAGGGAACGCATGAATCGGTAGCGATATCCCTTATAAAAACTAAGCTGAAAGGGAACGCTAGAAACTTAATAGACACTGAAAACACTATTGCAGAAATTATTACTAAATTAAACAACAGTGTAAAAGGAGAATCAGTTGAAGTGCTTACGGCGAAAATAATGAATATGAAACAAAACAATAAAACTGCAAACGCCTATTGCAATGAAATAGAAAATTTAGCAAAACAACTAGAAAACGCATATATTGCGGATAAATTGCCCTTAGAAATTGCTACGAAATATTCAACTCAAATAGCAGTAAAGGCGCTTACCAAAAACTGTACCCTAGATAAGGTAAAACTTATAATGGAAGCAGGACAATTCAACAGCATGAATGAAGCTGTTAGTAAATTTGTTAATAGTTGCACTGAAGCAACTGGTCAGCAAAATGCAATACTACACTTAGGGCAAAGACCAAACTTTAGTAATTTCCATAAGAACACAAGATTTGGAAACAGAAGTAATTTCCAAAGATTTAATAGAGGCAATGCAAATAATAATAATAATAGAAAGAATCGTTACAACAATCGTAATAGACAAAGCTATTATAACCAAAGAAATAGGAACTAAGTTCACGCAACAGACACAAATGACAATGATTCGGAAAACTCGAATCCTCCCCTAAGGTCAATTCCATAGTTAACAAAATATACAATCTAAACCTTAACTTATGTTTCTTCATTAACATTCAAATCGACACCAAACACACAAGCGTAAAATTACTAATAGACACAGGAGCAGACATATCGCTTATAAAAACAAATTATGTTATTGCTAGTAATATTAACACTAATAACACAACAACACTAAGCGGAATATGACAGGGAAAAATTAAGTCAATAGGAAAAATTTTTCTCAAATTAAAATTTGAAAATTTCTGTATACCGCATAATTTTCAAGTAGTGCAAAATAACTTTCCCATACCTTGTGATGGAATCATCGGTATGGATTTTATCAAAAGGTATAACTGTGTATTAGATTTTAATAAATACTGCGATTACCTTGTCCTACGCCCTTTTAACATTCCGAAACCTATAGAAATTCCGATTACGAATACATGCAATGAAATAATATTACCAGCTAGATCAGAAGTTGTACGTCAAATTAAATTAAATTCTCCAGAAAGCGAACTTCTAATACCAAATCAAGAGCCTTCGCCAGGCATTTTTATTGCAAATACTCTGGTAAAAACAAAATACGCATTTATTCGTATCATGAATACTACTAATAATGTAATCACAATTTCACAAAACAATATCAAAACTGAAAATATCACTGATTATGAAATAATTAAAAATCAAAGAAACAAAAATAAAAATAGAAAAACAGAAGTCTTAAATATTCTGAAAAAAATTTTTCCATACCAATTTAAGGAAACGTTAATTAAACTTTGCTCGAAATACAGTGATATCTTTGGTCTACAAACAGAAACAGTTACAACTAACAATTTTTATGAACAAAAGTTAAGAGTAAAAGATAGACAACCTACTTACATTAAAAATTATCGTATTCCGCATTCACACAAAGAAGAAGTTGACAGACAGGTTAAAAAACTTATAGATGATAAAATAGTAGAACCGTCACAGTCCGAATATAATAGTCCGATTTTACTAGTCCCAAAGAAATCCATTCCGGGTTCTGCACAAAAAAGATGGAGACTAGTTATAGATTACAGACAAATAAACAAAAAACTGATAGCAGACAAATTCCCGTTACCACGGATAGATGATATTCTCGACCAATTAGGTAGAGCTAAATACTTTTCATGCTTAGACTTAATGTCAGGATTCCACCAGATTAGCTTAGAGAAAAACTCAGGACGTGTAGTCTGTCCTTTTCAACAAACAATGGATCTTTCCGATTTACTAGACTTCCTTACGGTCTAAAAATAGCACCTAATTCTTTTCAAAGAATGATGACTCTTGCATTCAGCGGTCTTAAGCCAGACCAAGCCTTCCTTTACATGGATGATTTAGTCGTTCTTGGATGTTCAGAGAAGCACATGCTTTCCAATTTAACTGATGTCTTTGAATTATGCCGAAAACATAATCTAAAATTACATCCAGAAAAATGTTCATTTTTCAGGAAAGAAGTAACTTACCTTGGTCATAAATGCTCGGACAGCGGAATTCTTCCAGACGATAGTAAATATGCGATAATCGAAAACTATCCAACTCAAAAAGATGCGGATAGCGCGAAAAGATTTGTAGCTTTCTGCAATTACTATCGCAGATTCATTAAAAACTTCTCAGAATATTCCAGACATCTGACAAAACTATCAAAGAAAGGTATATCATTCAACTGGACTAAAGAGTGCGATTATGCATATAAATATCTTAAAAAGGCATTAATGAGTCCAACACTGCTACAATATCCAGACTTCACAAAAGAATTTTGTATAACAACAGACGCAAGCAAATATGCTTGTGGAGCAGTCCTTACACAAGAATTTGAAGGCAAACATTTACCAATTTCTTACGCTTCAAAAACTTTCACTCAAGGCGAAAGCAATAAGTCAACCATCGAACAAGAGTTAACTGCCATACATCTATGGCAAACATTTCACTGTCCGTACAGACCATAGACCACTGTCATACTTGTTTTCAATGAAAAACCCAAGTTCTAAACTAACAAGAATGCGTCTACATCTTGAAGAATATGACTTTACTGTAGAATATCTTAGGGTAAAAGACAATTACGTAGCAGACGCACTGTCACGCATAACCATAAAAGATTTCAAAGACATGACAGAAAAAGCCAATTCAATTTTAAGGATCACAACATGATCCATGGCAAATAATACCTCCAATAAACCGCAGAATAATATTAGTGATAAAAATGAAAAGCCCAATATGTACGTACCTATTAAAAATTCTGACGTCAGAAAATATTATAAATTAAAGATTACGCCTACAAGAAGTTACATTAAAATAGGAAAAACTGTAATCACATATATAAATATTGATGATATATTTACTAATGGGAAAATTGACTTAGGACAATTTTTCCCTAGGCTAGAAAAAGTGGCCGGTAAAATGAAAATTATGAAATTACAAGTGGCACCTACCGAGAAAATTTTCCAATTTATCTCAATAAATAATTTTAAAGAAATGGGCAATAAAATGTTAAATAAATTAAAAATAGCGCTATTAAATGAGGTGACCCAAATAAATAACAAGAATGCCAAGGCAATTCTAGATATTATGCGGAAATATCATGATGATCCCGTAGAAGGAGGACATTGTGGAGTGTACAGAACAATAGAAAAGATAAAGAGGTATTACTATTGGAAAAATATGTCAAAAGACATAACGAAATATGTAAAATCATGTCAAAAATGTCAAACATCTAAAACTACCAAACATGTCAAGAGTCCAATGATTCTTACACCAACACCTGTACAAGCATTTGATACGGTGTTTGTAGACACAATAGGACCATTTCCACGTTCAATCCATGGAAACGAATACGCTATTACAATAATATGCGATTTAACAAAATATCTAGTAACCATACCTATACAAGACAAAAACGCCAAAACAGTTGCTAAGGCAATATTTGAAAATTTCATTCTTACCTACGGTCCAATGAAGACGTTCATATCGGACATGGGTACTGAATACAAAAATGCTATGTTGATGGAACTATGTAATCTACTTAAAATTGAAAAACTAACCTCAACAGCACATCATCACCAAACCTTAGGTACGATAGAAAGAAGTCACAGAACTTTTAACGAATACGTACGGTCTTACATATCTGTAGATAAAGCCGACTGGGATGAGTGGCTCAAATATTTTACATATTGTTTCAATACAACACCATCGACAGTACACAATTACTGTCCTTATGAATTAGTTTTTGCAAAACTACCCAATATGTTTCAACAATTCAATGAGGTAGATAGGATAAGTCCATTATACAATGTAGATAACTATGCAAAGGAGGCAAAATTTAAATTAGAAATAGCCTTTAAAAGAGCTAGAATATTATTAGATAGAAATAAGATATTACAAAAAGAAAATTATGATAAGGAAACGTCAGCATATAACTTTAAAATAGGAGATTTAGTTTTACTTAGAAATGAAGTAGGTCATAAATTGGATAATCAATATAAAGGACCATTTAAAATTAAGAGAATAGATTTAAGAGATAATGTAACCATAGTTGATAAGACAACCAATAAAGAACAAACTGTTCATAAAAATAGACTTAAGATATACCACAAAAACAATAAATAATAGTACATGTAAGAAAACTATCCGGATAGTTTAAGAAAAAATAATAATACTAATATAAGAACAGCTTTAGAAAGCCAATAAATAAAATAAAAACAAATAATTATTTTTTCATATTTTGTAAAAGAATGTCCATAAAACTACCGTAGTATGAACATTCTTATGAAAAGCGGAGGTGTAGTGTGACTGATCGGTCAATGTTACTATCACATAAGTACTGTAATAAACAGTCTAAATTGCCGACACACTGGCATTCACAACAATAAGCTCATGTTACACTGTACACATGCAGTTGAGTAAACCAACAGACAAGTGGTTTGCAAAATAATGCAACGATCAGCATTTTCTCATTGCATTTGTTCTATTTAAGTAAATTTGTAAAAATAGAAATAATAAGAATTTAATAATTTCACTCAAACCTGAATTTTGTAAATTACTCAAAATTCATGATTGCCTGGTATTTTACTGAAGTTAAGATATGGATAAATTAGGTTAAGTATAGAAATAAGAGGTTGAGTGTAATTTGTAAAAATACTCAACCAAATAGTATATAAAAAGAACAATTTGTTAGAATAGTTAAGAATTAAATAAACATCGCTAAGTAGCTCTAATCGCGGAGCACTAAAGCTAAAAATAAATAAACAAATTGTTTAAACACTACAAAACGATACGTTTCTAGGTAATAAATATCAAAATAACTATTAATATTTGGAAAAATTATGTTTAGAATAGAGAAAATATCATAATTTAATTAATTGTTCTTTCATAATTAAAGCATTGTATTTTATTGATTTGAAAAATAAAATAATAAATAAAAAATTCACAAATTTGTATCATAAATAAACAAAATAATATAGTGATGTTAAAACAGTAATGCCGAGCTCGGTATTGGATACTTTTTTGTACTCGTTCAGTGAATCATTGCATAAAAAAAGGTTTAACACCAATTTTTATGTTATTATAAATTTTTTTCTGATGTGCAACAATAAATAATAATAAAATAATGATTTAATTATTCTTTTTTAATTATATAAACATTATTCAGGTATTTGGTTCATTGTTGTTTGCATCACTAAACGTAAATTGACATATAATATGATATGATGTTGCCAACATTAAACTACAATAGTATTAAAATCGTTTAATAGTTAATTTTGCGTTATTAAACGTTTGTGAATAAAAATTCCTATTAATGCTTAATAAAACAAAAAGTGTTTAATAACTAAAGTACACATTAGGCTTACTATATGAAATTTTTGTGAATAAGACTGTAAATGTATACAAATCTGAGCTACATTATCTGTGTCTGCCTTAAAATTAATTCGCTGTGCTGTTGGTGTATTAATAATTTATAACGTCGTTTATAATTGTTTTCTATGTTTATTTCTGAAATATTTTCAAAATTGGGATAGTGATTAAATCTCGAACAATGTGTAATACAGTTTTTTGTGAATTAATATTTCTATATCTTTGCTCAGATTAACCCTTTTAGAACCATAAGCTTCTGGGGACTTTTCCTTTATCATTTTAATATGAAATAATTTAATTGGATTCTGACAAGATCCAATTAAAGCAAAACCTTTTAAGAAATAAAAAAAAAAAAATTATGTTTAATTTTGCGATAACTTATAGTTAATTATGATTTTCTGCAAAACAATTACGGTTAGTAGTAAAACATAGATGCATATTGCATTGACTACAATAGTTATTAGTGTGTTGGCTTTGAGTATAGAGTGCAAAGAAGTTGGTCTCTTGCTGACAGTGACTTTTGATGAGTGGAATATTGGAAATTCTCTCTGACGCGAAGAATAGCTAGCGATTAAATTTTTGGCCACCAATCGTCTAAACAAAAGGGAGTTAAGTTCAACAAGACTCTTTGCTTTACATTCGCAGTAAGTAACGTAGGAATTGTTTATTCCACATACTAACTGTTCGGCTAAAAAACGAATTCTCTCTGTAATTCATAGTGCGATTCACTGGCCAATCGACCACAAAGGAATGCGCTCCTGATGCAGAACGCGTTGCGCGTACGGGATAAGAGCACATCCCGTTGTGGTAACGATAAAACAGTTAAACACACCCCACATTGCGTCGATGGTCCAGTGAGTCAATAGTTCTGGATACCCTACTGTCACCGATGAGCTTATTCGCTCTCTCCTGCACGCGGTCGAGTAACTCCAAAATAGACTTTGATGCACCGGCCCACACATGTCAGTTGTATTCCATTTTCGGTCTGATAAAAGTGACATAGATAGTAAGGAGATCAGATGGAGTGAAGTATTTCTTACACCGTGTCAAAAATCCTAGGCACTTGAATGCTTCTTTTGCGACATGAAAAATATGCTGGTTCCAACGAACATCACATTGAATTTTCATGCTTGCGGTTGGGCGGTAATTTTCAGGGTTGCTAGCCTCTCCCTTTTCGGGGATTGGTGTTACATTAGCAATCTTCCAACATGATGGGAACTCGCCAACATGGTATAAAATGTTGAAAAGTTTTGCTAATGGACGCGCTAACGTCGAAGAGCACTGCTTCAACACCAGTGCTGGAATTCCATCCGGACCAGGGGACTTGTTTATGTTGAGATCCGCTAAAACCCTTTTAACTGCACGCTCACGAAAGAATAAATCTGGCATAGTTACTGATACTCTTTCCAGCGCGGGTAGTGGTTGATTGCTTTCCAGCAAGTAAGAATTACTAGCAAAGATTTCAGCCAAGAGGTTTGCTTTATCAACGTTAATTATTTGATCATTCCTTAAAAGAGGCGGAATTGAGGAACTAGCATTATCCTTCACTCTTTTATCGAATGACCAAAAGCTCTTACTACCCTGAGGAGTAGCAAGAACTTTAGCATAAAGGCGCTGCTCGTATAGCCATTTCCGGCATTTTAGTTTTGAGTTTTACACAAGTAAGTCCATGCTAAATTTTGTGACTGTTTGTATTCAATATATAACTAAGCCATAAGCATAAATCCATCGTTAATTTGTCACGCATCTGGCGGAGACTCTTTCAACTTTGACGCAACGTTGTTTATAAGAATTTTACGGGGCTATACCTTTGGTGTTGTATATCTGGGTATTGTCTAAGTAAAGGTGAGAATTTTAATCATTGACTCTGAAATTTTTAACCAGGCTAATGTAATATTTAGGACCCCTTTAACGCAATCCCAAAATCCTGTATAAAAGCCCAAGAAGGTGCCTGCTATACTAGACCTACGGCCTTGCACGTGAAAATAATTTGGTTAGGAGTGTTTCTTTTGGTTGTGTGATAAGGTCACGACATCCCTAAAATATTTCAAACGACTAAATAAGCCACCAAATCGTCAGCGTAAAAGTTAATAAGTACTTATAACTAGTTTTACTACTTCATAGCCGTGTAGTTAAACTTAATTTGCAGTAATTTTGGGTTTGTCAAATATCTGCAATATTGCACTTATAGTTTATAAAGTAAATTTATAACTTATAAAGCTTAAATTAATTTTTCTACATATGTTATCCGTCTCTGCCATATAATTAAAGTAATAGTATGTTCACACTACTAAACTTTAACGTGTTTAAGCAACCTTTAAACAGTGTTAAACAACGTAGTTCACACGATAATTATTGTGTTTTGGTTTGACATTTTGTCAAATTTTGCAACTGCTGACACGAGAATTAAAAAGTATTGTAAACAAAAAAAAAAAAAAAAATGGATAAGAAAGAAATTATAAAAATTTGCGAATATTATTTAAATGATGTTAACAATGCTATCATAAATGTTGAAAATATTTTATTTGAAGCAAAAAAAGAATATTTTAAAAAACGTGTGCTATGTTGAAAAATATAATTTGTTGGAGAAAGGAGCAATTGAAGCTTTTATTGGTAATGGCAGCGCAATCAAACAATTTCAGTTATGAAAACAGATTTTGGCAATTGGTAATAATTGTTAATACTATCTATGAAAATAGCTTACAATGTGTTTGTAAACATAATTCTATAGGAGCGTACAAAATAGTTGGGAAATGGATTGCCAGAGGCTTAGTGACCACGACTTCAAAAACAAATTTCGGATCAACCGCCAAACATTTAATTTGCTATGTAACAAACTGAGATGTTTGCAAAAAGAACAAACACATTTTCGGGAAACGATTCCGCTTGAAAAAAGGGTGGCTATTGCTTTTCATGCATTAGGATCCTCCGCAGAATACAGGAGCATTGCAAGTTTATTCGGTGTTGGAAAGTAGTTAAGGAACACTACAACCTCAAGGTTGTTAAAACAAAGATACAAACATAATTTACGCTAAAGCAAGATCAAGCATGTTAAACTAAAACAAAGATACAAAACATACTTTAAGACACAAACATTAGCTGTAATAAAACAAAGATTATTTGTAATAAAACAAAACCAAGGTTATTTGTAATAACATGCTAAATTGTAATCGAAATAAAGATACAAACACTTTAGAACAAAGACATTCATTTTAGGGAAATATCAAATGTAAACATATTCTAGAGATAAGAAAATATCAAAAACATTTTTAGTAAACACAATTTAAAAACAAACAACCCAAGAAAAGGGTATGTTAATAAAAATAAGATAAAGAATGTACATTTTCATAACTAACCCTAGTTTAAGCAAACAGGTACTAAAAGTCAACATTATATAAAGAGATTATTTTTAGACATGAGGGCAGTCTAAATTTAACACGAGTCTCAATCGAACTTCAGTATTAAACACAAGTGTAATTTAGATTCACTTTTTTAAAGGAATAAATAAAGAAAGCGCATAGCTGCTTAATAAATTAATTTTTTTAAAAATCTAAAAAGAGAAATCTTTAACTTGCGATCCTGCCAGGAGGATAATATATTTTTATCCTTCTAACGAGCGGACCAAAGCATCCTTGTCGCAGCAAGGAAGAATCCTTCATAAGAAAACGATCATTAAAAGAAAAAATATATATATAAAACTTTTCCACATAAGTAAAATTATTGCACATAGTGAAGAAAAAGTGTGGTGAAGAAATTTATGAAAAGAATTAAAAAATTTAACATCTTTGACGAACAAAGAAATCTAGTTACTGAGGAAGAAATGACACAAGCCGACCTAAGTACAATGATCCAACAAATGGCTAGTTTGCAGATCATGCTACAAAATATTCAGGCAGAGAATAGAACGCTGAAAGAAAGACTCGATCAAATACCAATCAACCCAGGGATAGCACCACCAGCAACGGCTAGATTACAACCAGTGAACGTCTCATACACCACACCCGAGGAAATTAATCTGGACGTATTCAAAGCATTGCCAGTATTCGACGGCAATATCGCAAGATACCAAATTTGGAGAGAAGACGTATCGAGGCTTATGGAAGGTATCAGAATTCACCAAAACTCAAATAGATAAGTGGAAGCCTTGTCAATAATAAAAACGAAGATACTAGGCGCAGCCGCAGACGTATTAACAAATCACAACACAATAATCAATTTCGATGCTATACGAAACAGACTAGATTATACTTATGCCGATCAGAGACCATTATATGTACTTCGGGATGAAATGAAGAAATTAACACAAGGTAGACGCAACTTATCAGAATTTTATGATGAAATTAATAAAATTATCACCTTAATCACTTCCAAAATTGCCATGTCCGGTCATTCACAAGAGGTAATAGATGTAATGACAAATGAAGCCACTCAAGAAGCTGTACGAGTCTTCAAAGAAGGAATTAGTAACTCGTACATACGTTCCACACTATATGGAAATCCAATAAAGGACTTGGAACATGCTTTTGCGGTAGCACGCACCATAGAACACGATGACGAGCATCGAAAGTTACGATTATCATACTCCAGCAATGAACAGAGGAATTATGTACAGCCAATACAAAGACCCAATAACAACCATCATCATCATTACAGACGTCCATCGTATATCCATCAACAAAGAGAAGTGCCTACCCAACATCAGTATCAACCACGTCCAGAACCAATGGACACATCATCAGGTAACACCAATCAACATCGCAGAACGAATTTTCATAATCAAGAACATCATCCTTGGAAGAGACACCGAGAACCCAGCACAGAATTTCACCAATCTAAATTTCTGAGAAGCAATAACCTTGCAGCGAAAGATGATAACCAAAGTATTATTGTAGAAACAGGTACCGTAAATAAAATAGTTACTAAGTCTTTAAACTAAAAAATGGGTTGCCCTTTATTATAATGAATGATGGAGAAAAAAATTTTGAAGTGTTAATAGATACAGGCGCAACCCACAGTTATATAAAAAAATATTTAAAGTTTAACCATTCAGAAAAAATTATGCCTTTACAAATTATAAGTATGCATGGTAAATCAATAGTCAATACCAAACAAACTATTAAATTTATGGGAAAAGACATAGATTTCTTCGAAGTAGATTCGATAGATAATTTTGACTTAATATTAGGATGGGACGGAAAAGGAAATCTAGGCGCAATAATAAACAGTAACGAAATAAGATTTGAATTGCAGGAAAGAAAGGATAATGCATACATAAATTTCACCATAGGAAGTGAAGAATATAAAAAAGAGATTGAAGAATTAATGATAGGTAATAATAAAATAGGTCCCCTACCTTTTACTACAACTATTGAGGCAAGCATTAAAACAACTACATATGACCCAATTTGGACAAAACAGTACCCGGGCAATATGAATGACGTAGAATTCGTTAATAAAGAAATAAAAAAAATACTAGAAGATGGTATTATTCAAAAAAGCTTTAGTCCTTATAATTCACCTATGTTAACAGTTCACAAAAAAGGAACTGATGAGAATGATAAACCGAAACGTAGGATGGTGATAGACTTCAGAAAACTAAACGAACATACAGTTACTGACAGATATATAATTCCAGATATAAATATAACTTTACAGAATCTAGGAAAATCTAGATACTTTACCACACTCGACTTGGAATCAGGATTCTACCAAATTAGGATAACGGAAAAGGATAGAGAGAAGACTGCTTTCTGTGTAAATGGCGGAAAATATGAGTTTTTACGTATGCCTTTCGGCTTAAAGAACGCTACTTCCATTTTTCAAAGATGTGTGGATGATATTTTACGAGAATTTATAGGAAAATTTGCTTAAGTATGCATAGACGCCGTAATTATATATTCTTCCTCGCCAGAGGAACACATACAACATATCCATACTATTTTTAATGCCCCAAATAAGGCGAACTTAAAAGTGTCCAATGAGAAATCAAAATTCTTCATGGAAGAAGTAGAATATCTCGGACATATTGTAAATATAATAAAATAACCACTAACCCGGAAAAAATTAATGCAATAGAAAATTTTCCAATACCGAAAACATTAAAAGACCTCAGAAGTTTTTTGGGACTTACTGGTTACTATAGGAGATTTGTAAAAGATTATGATCAAATTTTAAAACCCTTAACTTTGCACCTAAAAGGAGAAAATGCTCACATTGGTAAAAATAAAAGTAAAAATACAGAGGTTAAACTGGAACAATCAGCCATAGAAGCTGTAACCAAATTAAAAAATAGTCTAAAAAGCAAGTGGAATTATACCAACCCAACTTTAATAAACCATTTGAACTTACAACAGATGCTTCCAACATAGCTATTGGAGCTGTTCTAAGTCAAAATAGGAACCCAATTTATTTTTTATCTCGTAGACTGAGCACCACCGAACAAAATTATAGTACTAACGAAAAAGAATTACTGGCTATAATTTGGGCATTAAAGAAATTACGTAACTACATATACGGCATAGCTGACTTGACCACCTTTACCGACCATCAGTCATTGACATACGCAATCTCAGACAAATATCCTAACCCCAAGCTAAAACGATGGAAAGCCATCATCGAAGACTATGGTGCTAAATTACCCTATAAAGCTAGTACACAAAATGTTGTGGCGGACGCATTATCACGACAAGCTATAAATACAGCATCAGTAGTCTCGGTTCATTCAAGTGATAGCTCAAGTGAACAAATAATAAAAACTGTATCACAACCATTTAATGCGTATGGAATACAAATTGAACTCATACCAAATGAAGTATCTGATGAAATACATACACAAATAATATTTCAGAGTAAATTACGTCATATTATCAGATTTACTAACGAGAAAAATTTAATTACCGAACTAAAAAAGTGCATTTAACCCCAAAAAATCGCCGCCATATATGCTACAGCTGAAGATTTATTTAAATACGGTAGAATCATAAAGAATACATTCAATACCACCAAATTCGTACACACACTAATAAGATTAAGAGATATAACGAAAAGAGAGGAACACATTCGATTAGTACAAGAAACACACGAGAGAGCACATAGAGGCTATAAAAATAATATACACGAACTATTAGAACAATATTACTGGCCGGACATGAGAAAACACTGTAAGGCATTTAATAAGAAATGCACTGCATGTTTGTATGGTAAATACGAACGCAACCCAACAAAAGAACCATTACAACACTCGGATATTCCCGAACATCCAGGGGAATACATACATATAGACATTTATTTTAACGAGCATAAACACTATCTTGTAGGTATAGATAAATTCTCTAAATACATAGTTATCAGAGACATCGACTCAAAGGCTGATATGGACAGAAAACTAGAAGAAATTCTCATTAATAATTTTCCGAACTGCAAATGATTAATGACAGATAATGAAAAATGTTTGAATACGATCATGGTGAACCAAATGTGTATAAAACATAACATTAAAAAGATACAAACCCCAGTACACAGGTCTAAAGCAAACGGACAAGTCGAACGAGCACACAATTCAATATCGGAACTATCCCGAATTTTTAAGATACATATAGAAACATCAGCAACGGAGGAGTTATTCCTAGCGGTAAAAGAAATAAACAACTCTACACATTCAGTTACAGGATATAAACCCAAAGATATTCATTTTAATTTAATAAAATTCTCTAAGGAGGATATACAAAATAAATTAAGAAATGCTTCGCAGAAGACACTACAAAGGTGAAATCAAGGATCAAAGCATAGGACATTTCAACAAGGAGATCAAGTGTTGGTAGCTAGAACTAACATCAGAAGTAAGAGCGATAGCAGATACAAAAAACACATAGTTCAGGAAGATCGTGAGGACACTATCTTAACTCAAGGAGGGCAGATCATACATAAAAATAATATAAAAAATTATGTACTTACAAAAAATGAGGATAACATTCCTAACATCACTAATCATGGTCATCACAACCGCAACAATAATTCAAGCAGACGTTATACTACAAAATCTAACAGGAAAAAAATACGTATTGAGAAGAGGTGATGACGCATTGTTATTCGACAATTATTCTTATTTATTTCAACTTAACAAAAATATTCTCGCCGTACAGGCAAGTGCTTAGTGGTAATTACGAGCCTAATGTAGAAGAACAAATTTGGATTGAAAAAATTAAAATTCTTACAAAACAGCTAACAGAGCATAATATTCAGAGAAGAGGAATACATTTTTTAGGTTCCGCCTTGAAATTTATTACGGGTATCCCGGATCACGATGATGTTATAAAAATAGAGAAAGCCATTAACACACTAATTGAAAATAATACAAAACAAAAATTAATAAACTCTAGATTCGAAAAAATTCTTAATACAACCAATCGGAAAAATATAAAAAACCATATAATCTTAGAACAAGTGCATGACCAACTTTTATTAATAACAAGAACTATTAATGCAGCAAAAAAACAATGAATTCTTATCGGAAGCTTTGGACATGGAGGATTTGAGGGAAGTGATTACGCATGAATTAACAAGAACCCCAATAATTAACATAATGGAATACGCAGCCATACACATCGCTAGAACTTATGAACTCATAATCACCATATACAAATACCCGGTACTAACTAACCAATGTGACTATTTTAAGGTAACTCCAATTAGTTTTAGACACGGAAAAATTGTTACTGACCAGGAAATAGCAAGATGCATTTAATAACTTAGACTCATTAAAGAAATTTTATATACCTGTAGAAAATCACCCCTTTAGGTCATTTATTTACATAATAATAATTACAACTGGCTATAAAAATATCCAAATATTGTATAATATATAGACAATGCAAAGCAGACGAAAATTTTAAAGTTCTTTATAGAAATGAGCTAGTAAAGCTACAGGCTAATACAGTTTAAATCGGCACGATTTAATTTAGGAAGGGGAGAGTTAAGGAACACTACAACCTCAAGGTTGTTAAAACAAAGATACAAACATAATTTAAGACACAAACATTAGCTGTAATAAAACTAAGATTATTTGTAATAAATCAAAACTAAGGTTATTTGTAATAACATGCTAAATTGTAATCGAAATAAAAATACAAACACTTTAGGACAAAGACATTCATTTCAGGGAAATATCAAATGTAAACATATTCTAGAGATAAGAAAATATCAAACACATTTTTAGTAAACACAATTTACAAACAAACAACCCAAGAAAAGGGTATGTTAATAAAAATAAGATAAAGAATGTACATTTTCATAACTAACCCTAGTTTAAGCAAACAGGTACTAAAACTCAACATTATATAAAAAGATTATTTTTAGACATGAGGGCAGTCTAAATTTAACAAGAGTCTCAATCGAACATCAGTATTAAAAATAAGTGTAGTTTAGATTCACTTTTTTAAAGGAATAAATAAAGAAAGCGCATAGCCGCTTAATAAATTAATTTTTTTAAAAATCTAAAAAGAGAAATCTTTAACTAAGTCTACTGTTTGTGTAATTTTAATAGAATTTTGTAAGACGGCTTGAAACGTATTATGTTCAGATTACTTAAATATTTTCCATTATGTCAAGAAAAAGTAAAGGAATTAAAAAATGGATTTGAAAAATTGGGATTTCCTCAATGCTTGGGTGCAATTGGTAGGTTGAGTATACTTAATTATAGGCATACTGATCATATGCTTCATAGCTCAATAAATCAAATGTCCGAGTTAACAATACAGCAGTATTTCCGAATTTTTATTTGGTAAAACGTGTGTGGAAACTAAATGTTTTTTGAGCTACTCGTATGACGTTATTACAGGCAACTGCGTTAAACAAACACAATTTTCTTTATTAAGATGGATGTCGTGTTAAAGTTCTCCCCAACAGTGCAGATGCGGTAGATTATTTCAACTACAAAGGATGGTATTCAACAATACTTATTGCCTTGGTGGACTACAGGTTTATACATACTTATACTCATACATACATACATATGTAACTTTGTTTTAAACCATTATTGAGTGCAAAAACTATTTACAGATACCCATTTTTTTATATTAATGTTGGCAGCCCAGGGCGGTGCAACGATTCACAAATTTTCGAAAAATCATTGCTAAAAAAGCGCCTTGAAGAGTGTTCGCTGTTAACTGAAATGTCAAAAAGATTATGTGGTGTTGACGTTCCAGTAGTAGTTCTGGGTGATTCTGCCTTCCGATGGTCAAGAATGGTTGTGAAGCCATATCCGTTTAACGCCGACAATAACGCTATTAAAAAACATTATAATTATGTATTGTCAAAGTGCAGAAGGGTTGTTGAAAACGCTTTTGGCCATTTAAAAGCTCGTTTTCGGAGAATTGGGAAAGGTGTGGATAATAAAATGAAGAACGTAAATACCATTATAAATGTATGCTGTATTTTACATAACTTTGTAAACATCAATAATGATTCTTTTAATCACCAATGGCTCCTAGAAATAAAAAATATTCAGAATCTAAACAATGAAATATTTATGACTGAAGGTAGAATCTGAGAAGAAATAAGACAAGCGATCGCTTCATATTTAGGTTATTACTTTTATTTATTTGCAAACAAATACTTAGTTACTAATAACAAATCGACGTACTTACGTATGTATGTATGTGTGTATATTTTCAAAAAGATAAAATGCATGTATCATGAACATATTGCCTCAAAATAAAAGAAGTGTTTTCTAAAATGTTCTTTCATTTTAAATGAGTTCAAATTATTTTAGAAAATACTTTTTACAGTCTAATTTGTAAAGTATTGTAGTTTTAGTTATTTAGATGGTTAACAATAGCATTTTTAAATTCTTCTGAGCTTTTAACAAATCTTTCCATGAGCTCTGTTTTTTTTACTTCTAAATTGTAGTTTTTTTCATCCAATTCTTTTATTTCTGCAGTTTGTAGCTCTATTTTTTCTTCAATTTTGTCAAACCGTTTTAAAAGTTCATTTTGAAAATTCGTCTGCTTTCTTTTCTTTTCAGCAACTGGAGTTGATTGTAATGAAATGGTTGGATTCGAGGAAAGTGAATCGCTGTTATTCGAACTGAGCTGATCTTCGTATTCTTCCAACATTTCAACTTGAATTGAGTTGCATTTGTCAAAATCTAAATAAAATGCAAAAATTAATAATTTCATAGTTATTACTTATATACATACATACTTTGTTAAATATGTAAAAAAAATATGTAAAAATATATTTATTTACGTACTTTCAGTGCTTTCTTCTACTAAATTTTCAACATTGTTTATTTTGAAGCTGCCAAGAATGTTATGGACCTTGTGAAATAGGCTCCATGAAGATGGCGAGCGCTCTGATGGTTCCATTAAAGCTTTTTCTTTTCTGAAAATATACCAAACTTTATTTATGTTATACATATCATCATGCCAAAGTTTTCTTCACGTATCTCCAAATTTTTGTTTTTTGAGAAATTGAGTTTAAAGTTTCATAACTACATATGTGCATGCAATTATATTATATACAATAAAAAGATTTTTTAATATCTTAAAAATCATAAGAGATAGAGACCTGGGGATTGCACCGATCGATAGATCTTTTAAAATTTACTACAGGAAGCGGTCTTATCTACTTTTTGGGTTTTGTATACGTGAAGATAACTTTGGAACAACAATATGTGTGCTGTTTCTGTTTGTAAATAATCACCTATATCTTGTAGTCATATTATATATTTTACTCTTAATCTCCAGCACACTTGCTTCACAGCCATGCTTTTGAAGCTGGCACTTCATGTCTTCGTATACATGCCTGTTGCTATGCGCACCTCTCAGTTCACGTATGTGCTCAAACCAAACTTCCACCAGCAAATCTTCTTCTTGAGCTGTCCAAGGCTTTTTTTTAATTTTTCCAACAGATTATTCCATATTTCGTGCACAATTGTTTGGTGATTATTAATAAACAAATAAAATATTTATTTCTTTTTAAAACAAATAAATTGCTGGCACACACTTTAAAATTGTTGTTTTTTCACTAGCATTAACTTTTCATTTTTGACAAGCAGCCATTAAAAAAATATGTTCAGTGAATTACCAAAATCCAAAATTCCACTGAACGTATCTCAAGACACTACACGAACCCTGCCTTTTATGTGTTTTTGATTGAGTTTAAATCCTAAACACGTTTTTGTTGTGTTTTCAAAACGAGTCAATGTATGGAAAAACACGAAAGATTAACGTGTTTTACTGCTAAAACGCTGTTTAAACACGATAGTGTGAATTTAGTATAAGACATACATACTTCAATTGCATAAAAGCAAAAAGTATAAAGGTTAAAACAACAAAGACAAATTCATTAATAAAAATAAATACTTTTTGTTAGTTTGGCTTTTGCGTTTCATTTTTCAATTATTCTTTTCTTTTGCAGTATGTAACTCTAATACTAAAAATTTCTGTTCGTTAATAATTAGTCTTTTAAAGATCGCGGTAATGAAATAACAAAATATAAGTTGAATAAAAAAAATAAGTAAATAGTAAAATTTTGTTTTCTAAAGAGGAAATCACTACTGTAACCTTTGAAATCATAATATCTAGTCTAAATATAATTAAAAACAAAAGTTACAAGTGGATTTACAGCAAGAGAAGCAGACAATATTCAACAGGGATGAAGGCCTTCAAACCGGAGAACACAACTGCAAGAACAACAACAATTATGTAAGTTTTTACGTCTCATGTTTCAACTTTTAAAAGATTTCTATTTATCACTTGTTTTCCTTTGCACTATATAAACATATCTATTTCTTTGACCATTTTCTTAACGTTTGTTTTGATTACTTTTCTTATTTGATAAAAATTTAAAGAAATTCCAAGATCAGTTTTTTTCATTTGTTAATTTTGCTTATTTTCTCTGTTCGTCTTTTTTCTTTTGTTTTCAATTACGATTTTAATGAAATTTTTCACTTAACTATTTTATTTCTTTAAATAAGCCTAGTTTTCATCGAGTTTTTGTTAAGGTTAAATTAATATAAAGTAATTTTTTTCTTCTTATATATATATATATGTATTTATTCCTACAATAATTAGGGTGTGAAAAAAAATTAGAACCGCGAATTTAATGTACATATTTAATTAAAAGTGAACACGAATTTTTCTGATCTTCTCAATTTGTTCTCTTTTCTTTCTTCAAAATAGAATAGAAATGCTTTATATATATATATATATATATATATATATATACATATACATATATATAATAAGACTGCTTGAGCTAAATTTGAGGTTCGAAGTTATTTGAAAAACAACTTGTTTTAGATTGTTTGTTTGGGTTCCCAGTACCGTCAATGGGAACATGGCAAGGGCAGGGCACGGAGGAGGCACCAAATGAGTACTGCTAACAAACACTTCCTGAGCTTTCATGTCCGCCTCAATTTTTTTTTTGGACTAAAGTGCACGTAGTATTTTTTTGTGACTAGCCAAATGGATCGGCTAACAAGTATTGAAAATCGGACCCATGACTGACTGAAGCAGCCGGTAGACAGCCAGGTGCACAAGATTACGAGTTTGCCAAAGTAACACCCATCCTCTGCTTAAACTGGCCTAGTAACATAACAAGCACTACCAGCTATATGACGCCTGACGGTATCTGTCTCTACTGGCGAAAGAAAATTTGAGAGAAGAGTCACAACTCTGTTGTCCATCCACTTAATAAAGGATATGCCCTCAAAGCTTGATGTACAAATGTCTCCTCGCTTGGTATTCTTATCGCGAGGCACGTTTTTTTGAATTTTTTTCGGTTGCTTCTTACAGTTCCACAGGACTTTATTTGATGTTTTTTCAACTCATATTGTAACAAGGGCGAGTTGAAGAAGTTATCAATGTTGACCTCACAGCGCAAACCTGTGAGTTTTTCTGTTAACTGTAGCACGACAGATTCTCAAGTCCATATTCAATTCCATACTCTTTTCTTCCAGTGTGTAGATCAAATTCTAAAGTATATCCGGAAGCAAAGTCACATCTACACCGCATCTTATATCCCCATTTTATTGGTTTTTTCTTGATATGCTGTTTTTTAGCATTATGACATTTAAATTTGATCATGTGTTCATCGACAGCCTGTTTGTATATGTTGTTCATTGCATTTTGAAATGCTTTATTGAAATGACTTATGACAGGTCTGATCTTAAAAGCCCGATCATTCCTGTTTCCTTCTTCATCGTTATTGCTAAAGTGCAAATTTTGACGGATATCTTCAAATCTCTTTCTTGTCATTACATTACTTATGAAGGGTACACCCATATCAGTTTCTGTTGACCAATAATCACGAATGGATGCTAAAACGTGATATGTCATTACTATATTGATACCAAGAAATGCTTTCATTTCGTCAGCAGTAACATTAAAGATTCTTCCATTTTGTTCAGCATATCTACAGGATTCATGAACTATAAGTTTTATTAAAATATCAAAGTACGTAGTCAGTAAAAAGATGTGAAATGTTGAAAGCTTACAGTTGGTGTTCTCAACATCGCAGATTTGTACTTTTCCAAACTCATAGTCACTGTTAGCGAATACGTTTTCAGTGTATGAATTTCTCTATTTAAAATTTGGTTCACTTTTTCTGTCGTTTTTTTCTTCTAATTTTCGGGAATACGAGGCGCTTGTTATCTCAACCGCATTATCATCGATTTTACAATATGTAGCATCAACATCACCTTCAAGAAAAATGTGCTCTTCTTCATCCAGACACAAATCGTCTTTATCTTCGTTATTTTCCGCAGTAAGAAATTGCAATATTTCTTCATTAAGTTTAAAAAAATGTACGACTCTGGAAAGCCATTCTTCTAAAAAAATGTTATAACGTGCCCTAAAATTCCCATTCACCAAACTACCAAAATGAATCAGCAAATCAAAGAACAAAAATTTTTCTTTCAAACATCACTTTTTTTTTAGCAATTTAGAAAACACGACCAGTTTTTACAGCGAAAAGTAAGTAAATAGAAAACAAATTTTAGGAATTCAGTTCAGATTCGGATAAAGTTAACAAACTTAATGGGGAAGACCCTTTTTAGTTTTTTTAATATGTCAACTATCACCCCCCAGCACCACTATTAGCAGTAAAAGTCTTTTCACACTGCTCGATTTCAAAATAAGTTTTTCCAACGCAAACCATTTGTTGTTAGGCCATTTGGCCTAAATTTTCGTATAAAATGGTCGTCAGTGTGAAAAGACTATTATATTCAAATTCATCAAACGAAAAGTTACCATTGACGACCACAGGGAGACCCGTGTTCCTTTCCGTTTTTTTAAATAAAGCTAGTTTTTTTCTTGGAAATATCTCAAAACAGAATTTCAATTTGCAGAATATTGTTAAATTAAACAAAATGTTTTAATTTGAAAGAAAGAAAAAATTTCGTCCATAATTTAGAGCAGTTTAAATATCCCGTTTACGGTATGTGCAAAACTTGCTTTTTAGCTATTAAAACCATTTAATTTTTTTTTCACACAAATTTTTTTTAAAATTTAAAAACCCGCCATTTAACTTTGCATTAAGCTAAAAATATCAATACGTTTACTATTATTTTATTTTTAACGCATATTTTTCTTTTTGGTACACAAATGTCCCCTGGTCGTCAAAGGGTTAATGACCAGCAATTCTCAATAATCAATATCGGTAATTAACTAAATCGGGATAATATAAAAATAGTATGACGTTTTTTATAAAAATTAAATAATTAAAAAATATTCCCGTGTCTTTAAGCAAATAATTTGCAAAGTGCATAGAAATAAATTATCGTAGTATTTTTTGATATTTTCTTTTTCATCCTCTTTCAATTGTACAAAAGAGCTGAAAAAGTAGTGGAAAAAATAGAATTACTGAAAAAAAATTACTTTAGAAAAATAGAATTACTGTTGGTCATTGTTGTTTTTGCTCAAACTTTGATTTTTATCTATACTTTATTGTTTGGACAAAAAGCTATAGTTTATTTAAAATGTTTGTCAGAAGTTTCCTGAAGAGTTAAGTAAGCGATTACGAATTGGACATCGAAACGTGCTTTGACCCTCAATAATCAATATCGGTAATTAATTAAATCGGGATAATTTAAAAGTAGCACGAAGTTTTTTAAAAAAATTAAATAAATTCTAGTTTTTACTTTATTTTTCCTTATTTTTATATATACTTTATTACAAATCTCATTATCGTTTCTGCTACATGAAATTTTATAGACTAAATTTGATAATTCTTGATTTGGTATTTTTTTCTAGTTTTACTAAATAATCCTTTTAATGTCTAGTATTTTGTATGACATTTTATGTTTATTAGAATCAAACATTATTGATTCACTAACCGTTATGATATTCCTGGTACATAAATTAAAGACTTTGTAATATTTCACTGGCGCGCATGCGTACAGCACTATGGCAACACAAGCGCAGTGTTGTAACGTAGTGGCATAAAATACAGCACTGTCAAGCAAAGTTGGTTGCAGTACAGGTCTTTTCTGTTTGGACCGTGAGCGAAGTGGAGGCAAAATTTTAGAAAGCTGGGAAAATCATCGGCATCCTGTAAAAAGAGGTAAATAAAAACATATAAAATAGAAAGTGAGAGTTACGATACCAATCCAAGTGATATTTTTATAAAGTTTGTGTGAAAATAACAGGCTGGCGCTTGCCTGCGTCAGCTTCCTAAAAATACCTATAAAACCGGATTGAAACAACCAAATCCATTGTGGTAGCATATTTTGGAACCATTTGGCAAATACGCAGTGCAATTTTATTCCACAACTTACACTAAAATGTTGTTAAATTAACATAATAAAATATATATGTTCAAATAAACTGTTTTATTAAAATATATTCGAATCCCTATAATCTGAAATCATCAAGAAGTTGAAGGAATAGATAGAGACAACATCTAATGAAATTTAAAAAGGATACGCCCAAAATTTCGCCACATAACCGCAAGTAAAGATACGTCAACATCGGCGTTATCGGATTGGAGAAAAACCCGCTCACGCCAACGATAGTAGGTTTAAATCCAGCCCAGGATAAGAAGGGGTAGGCCAACATTACCCCCCCCACTAGGGATGTCCGTCTATAATAGCCCCGAATACAACCCTTAGTCCACCGTAATCACCACAATAGCCCAGAATTAAGCGTCCAGTCAACCGTCATCAAAACCATAGTCTAGATTCCAACCACCAGTCAACCACCACCGCAAAAGCTCAACTTCAATAGGTCTAGTTGGCAACACCGCACTATCCGAGCGAGCCCGGACAGCATCCAGCAACCCTCACATCAGCAAACGCAACCCATCCGTGTCGTAAGTCCTTCATCACACCAGGACGAAATTCAAGATTAATTCAGCCACCACCTCATCCATAATCTACATCAGCCAGAACCAACACCATCTGGAGCCAGCAACAGTCAGCAAAATCATCTACAGCTGTCACAACAACACCACCTCAAGACTACAGATAAGTATATAATAGTGTAGTGTAGATCTGTATTGTTCGGTAGTTTAGGCATAGAGCATAAGACTCGGTTCGCGTAAGTCTCTTTTCGAGCGTTTTTAATTTTTTTTGGCGTTTTTCTTTGCCTTGCTAAAAAGAAAACCGACCATTTCATTTGTTTTATTTGCGATCGTTGCGGCGGTCGCGCCGTTGATGAAACTAGTGAGAGGCCGGAGATTTTGAGCTTGGGACCAACCAAAACCCCAAGTTCTTAATCACCCAGTAGTACCACTAGGCAAACCAACGGCACCCACTCTGTGTCTTTTAAGGCACGCTCGATTTGGAGCACACAATAGCCCGGTTAATAGTTAGTTCAATAGACCAAAACATTTTTTGTTTAAAACCTAAATAACGTAAAGTAAATAAAAATTTAATAATAAAAATTCAATTCGATGAAAATAAAGAAAAAAGCTACATAATTTTCTTTTTGATTTTAAATTTGAATAAAATTTATGTAAATAAAAGTTAAAAAACTACATAATTATAGATCCTAAATTTAATCTAAATTTAATGCAATAAAAACTAAAAAAGAAACACAAGTTTTGGATACTAAACCTAATCAAAATTTAATTCAATAAAAATTATCAATATTAATTCAATAAAAACGTTAAAGCAATAAAAAAAATAAGAATATTTCTAGATTCGAAAGTTAATCAAAATTAATTGAACCCTAATAAAAGTCAGATCACCGGGTGTTCAGTGTAAAACAATCTCCTTGAATTACAAAAAAATATAGTTTTCGGATTTAAGTTGAAAATTAATTAAATATATGTAAATATTCGAAATTCGAACTTAAAGAATTAAATACCATAACACAATCACTTGTTCAGGTTTTAATTATAAGTTTGATAAAATTTCCTTACTCTAAGTACCTACGTAAACGTAAAAATCCTTTCTGTAAATATGTAAAAGATTATAAATATAAAAGAATATGGATATGATAAGCAAATTTGTGAAATATAATTTTATAGAAATTGTAAACTCCGTTCGAACGAAGTGGCATTAACTTAATATTACCTCATAACTTAAAAATCATATTTTTGTAAAATTCCTTTTGTAATATATCTATATTGAATATAAATTGAAATTTTAAAATCATGGCTATTTAAGAGTGAATAACACGGGATCCAGGTAAGGTATCGAGTGAAGTTGTCATTAGGGGTAGCTTAAATTCTTGGTCGGCTACCACGGTCATGGGGAGGGTACCGCAACGACCCATAACATCAGGGTCGGATTAATCGCAAGTAGAGTGGCTTCTAAGGCACTGGTACAATTTTTGTCACACCGTTGTCCTGCCATAGCCCGCAACGAACCACCACCCAAGCCCGCGAGCTTAGTCGTGCACATATCAAAGTTGCCAGTGTGCCGGGCGATTGGAAGGGACAGCCAATAGAAGCTGGTTATGAACCCGTGGGTAACATGGAGGTGAATAAGAGAAATTTTACAGCACTTGGCATCTCGTTTGGTAATTTTAAATTTTAAGCAAAAATTTCAACAGGGGTTTTTATTGGAGAAACGTGACAGTTATAATTATGGCGCCCAACGTGGGGCACGACTCTAGTTTTTCACTGGACCACTACTAGAGGTTTAAAGCTTTTAAGGAATTTAAAGGTTAATATTCAAGCGGAGAGCTTGCATAGTATGTCTGTCCGGAATGATGAGTCACGGTCATGGAGATTTCCGAAGTCCGTCCGCCATTTTCTTAGGATAGGAAACTGACTAGTCCAAAAGAAGTTGTAAGTCTTGTAGAATTAGCGAATTAATTTGCAATTGCGACGATTTTTGGCGACAGTTTAAAGGTAAATAGATATGGTATGTCCGATTCTGAAAAGGATAAGATTTAAGAATTGTTGCGACCTATCTATTACAAAGCATTAATTTAACCCAGAATTCCAGCAAAGTTTTACACCCTAGATAGGGCACACATTACTTGTGATTTTTTTTTTGTTCACTCACTCAATATCTTACCAGATCATGTGATTCAAACGCTTATATATATATTTACAGATATTTCATTTAACTATTAACTATAATAGTAATCCAGAACAAACAAACAAAAAAGAATTTTTTTGTTATTTCTTTTAAAATTCTTTAAACAAAATTTTCAGCTATATCAAAACAAAAACTCAACTATATTTTGCTGTTCATTTTTAAATATTGTTTTACTGTTTTATTCTTTTGATAATTATATTAAAGAAGAGTGTTTTGGTAAGAACACAATATAATAAATTTACATACGCATCTATATTTTGGTAAACTTCTAGGCGATTATTATTTTTGGATTTTCTATTAGGTTATCATGGGTTTAGCTGTCTTAGCTTTCGCTAGGGTTTTTAGGTAATTTCGGCGGCACTAAATCTTTCGATCATCGCGATAGTTTTAGGTTTTGCGAATAGTTTTATAGAGTGAGAATGGTTGGAACACGGGCAGGAAGCAAAGTGGATTTGCCTGCGGCTACAGCCACCACAACAACAACTTCAGCTACGACTACGTCAGCAGTCAACACAGGAGCTATACCTCAGCAACAACAACAACTACAACTTCGACCACATCATCAGTCAGTACAGGAACTAGTCAGAGAGAATTTAATACGGCCACAGCAGTAATTCACATGGAGGCGGAAGAGTTCGAGGCTAGCGGTAGCAGTATGTCAGCAAACAGCACAATCGTAACACCACCGTTCAGCAGCATTAGTGCACAAGGCATAAGAGAGGCATTCCATCAAGCCAACGTACCCTTAAGGCCAGCGCGCGAGCGTCCTGAACGCGAAGACCACACAGATTCGACAGGAGAAAGAAGAGCTGTAACACTTTCGGATTTAAGGAATTTGGAGGAGCGTCTTCTGAACTTGGTACCCCGGATGGTTCACCAGACTATGGCCGAGCAGTCACATTAGCGAGGACCTCAGAGTTCACAACTGCGGAGCAGCGGTTCCATTCCAGACTTGTCGCAACCACACCAAACGTTAGAGATAACTATCGTCAGCTACAAGTTAGACCATTTTACCCAGCTAATACAAATTTTAACCCAGCCAATACCAATTTCAACCCTATTAATACAAATTTTAACCCGGCTCAAACAAATTTCAATCCAGCGAACACGCATTTTCAAGAAGCAAATACAAATTTCGATCCCGCTTATGTTCAGTCTAATTCCGAAGGCCCTCGACGTACCGAGTTAGCGTTTAGACCAGAAATTCCATATCGTTCACCAGGTAGTCGCAGCCAAGGACCGGCGAACACTGGTTTACGGATAGACAAATGGGGTATTAACTTTGACGGCACAAGCAAAACAATCAGCATAGAAGAATTCGTATTTCGCGTAGAGACCTTGCAGGCAGACTATGGATGTGAATGGAGGGAAGTCGTTAAGTCTTTTCATCATTTATTAAGTGGACCAACCCAAGAATGGTTTTGGGATCACAGACGATTCAATAACGTCACAAGATGGTTGGATCTGCAGGCCGTGACGTTATCACAGTTTCATAGGATTGAAAGCGACTTCGATATACAACGCCGAATATTAGACCGACGCCAGCAAGCTCAAGAATCGTTTGAAGATTTCTATAACGCCGTAATCAAATTAAGGAATTGTCGTGTGCACCCAGTGGAAGGGATAAGGCAGGATTACATGATAAGGCCGTTAAAGGAACAGAGCTATCAATGAGGAATGAATAATGCTGAAAAGAAGAGGAAGATGGGAAAAGGGCAGAAAGAAAATACAGGAAAATTAGGCTTTCAATAGCTGAAAAACCAAAAAAAATTTGAAAAACGGGGCTTAGACGACATATTGTGGCGTCTAGGAGGTTACTTCGGTGGAACTCACCAATAATTTGGTCTTTTTTGAAATACGGAGATCGAAGCGACAAGGTGTGCCGAAAAAAAAACAAAATTTGAATAAACTTACCCTTAAAACCTAATTCCAATTAGAAAAAAAAAATCAAGAGTGACAATAGTTTTGGGAAAGATTTATTTTGGCTGAAAAGTGAAATGTTTGATTATAAATTGATATTAGTGGTTTATAAAACAACATAAGCTATAAAATTTTTATAATAGTTCAAAACAAAACTAATAAATAAATTAAAGTTTTACAAACGCAAAGAAAAAGAAACAAGTTGTATTTTACACAAGCGGAAACAGTAAATAAAAAAAAACAAATTTGAAATACTTAGAACTAAAAGCCATAAAAAAAACATTAACACTATTGTTCCAAAAAAAATTTTAAACAATCGTGACCAAATTATATTTTAAACCTGCAAGGTACCACCTTCATCGCTGTCGCTTCCACCGAGGGATTTGTCCACCGCAGAGGAAGACACCACCAATCCTGGGGTGCCAGGTAACAGCCATTTGACCACCAGACTGTACCACGTACGACCTACGGACTATAAAATAATTATATATTTAGCTTCGCCATATTTTGATTATTTAGGGAAAATACTTACGAATATTGTTATCATTCCTCTTGATAGGTTTTTTTTTTTCAAGAGTGCGCGGTTAGGGTTGAGCTCAAACCTATAGTTCGTCTCGCGTCCACGGAATATTACCTGTAGTGTTTTCCTTAACCTAGAAAAGAAAAACAAAGTAAAGGCAAGGAAAAATATATAAGATTTTTAATTGAATACGTACGTACCCAAACGTAGGACGTTGGACGCGTCACGCACTGACGGCAGTGCCTGCACCAGGTTGTGAGCATTTCATCAGCTTAGAAGTCGGAGAGAGAAGAACCTTGAAAACAATAGAAAATCTGTTCAAATGATTAAATAAATTATTTTTTTAATATGTTAATTTCATTTTTTATAAAAAAAAAAGATCTGATATGTTTCATTAAATTAATTTTTTTTAAAGTTTGAAATTAATTCTTTCGAATAATTAACTAATTGCTTTGGTATTAACCTTTTTCGTTTTTGTTATTTTTATTCAAAGTTTTCGCATTTCTTTTTTGGTGTAAATCGAATGTATAATTTTTGAATTAGAAAAACTCTTTTAGTTTTTTTATTATTTAATAAACAAAATGTTTGTATTTTTATATTTTAAATAAAATGCTTAAACTTTTATTAATTATGACGGTTTAAATGTATTAAAAGTGGTAAGTAGGGGAAAAGTAAAGTAAGAAAATAAGGTAAAGTGTGTGTTTGGGGCATCCAAAAACTATATTAAATACGATGCCATGGTCAGGTTTTACAGCCTCAAGTGGGAGGGCTTAGGTTTCCTGGCAGAACATCAGCCAGAGGAGTTTTGTGTGTGTGCATGAAGGGAACTGGCTAGACTTGCTTCGGGCTCCAAAATTTTTAAATAATTACCAACCTTTAAATTTTTCTTAAACCACAGCTGGTATGATTATTTGTAGCTGCTGAAATGACCGGATGTGTTGGCAAGAACCACCCCAAGACGGCGAGCCCTAGTCGGTGCTTAACGCCAGCATACCAGCGCGGCCAGCAGTCTGGTAACACACCAAAAATGTTTACATTTTTGTTTTTTATACAGCAGCCGCTACAAGAATGGCGCCCGTTTTTCCAGAATACATTGTTTTTTTTATCAAAATCGTTTGAGCAGATTTTATTGATCTTTTTCATTTTTTTTTTATTTTTCCTTTGTTGTAGGAGAAAATTTCTGTTTAGTTGAAGATTTTGAGAAATCTCGATTTTTTTTATAATTACCTTTTTTTATTTAAACAAAATTTAAACAAACAATTAGTATATTCATTATATTAATATATTATTAAATTTTAACGCCAAAATTATTTGGTTTTATATCGTTTTTTTTTCATTATTTAATTTATTTTTTTTGTTATATATATATACGTTTTTTTATTAATGCCTTTAACGCGTCGTGCCAGCAAATTGTTAGACACAAATAATATGCCTACGTCTACAGCAGGTGCGACTTGTAGCACGAATACAGCTACCACTACAACAGTTTCATCGCTAATAAATCCAGCGTCCACTACCACCAGCGTTACAACGTTTTCTACGGTAAATAACCCGATTTTGTCAACCTCAGTTTCGCATGATTGTTCCATCAGCTCCGAAAGTGCTGACCAGACGGTAATTTCGCCAACATTCAACAGCATCACTGCTCAAAATATTAGGCGGGAATTACGTGAAGGTGCTAATAGTCCAGCCACCGAGATGCCAGTAAATACTGATAATATTCAGCATATTGTAGAGGCGTCAGTCGGTCTTTGTCAGGTGAAATTGATGCAGGAGGTCGACAATAAAATTGAAAGAGCCCTGAGGGAAATAAAACAGGTTTTGTTGTCGCAGGCAGCTCACCATCAGGCTCCAGTAGCAGCTCCAAACGTAGAGAGTGTACCACCTAGACCTACTCAGGCACAATCAACGTTTTCCCAGCCACCAGTTGGTTTCCGGCCTTCTGTTGTGACTGGGTACAATCAACAACAAAATGCCCGAGGGCAAGTACAATATGTTTTGGCCCAACCGCCACCGTTAATTCCAGCTCCACAATACGTCGAAGCTGGTCAGCAGTCGCAAAGTCCTACGTCAGGGATAGCTGCGATGCAGGTACCTTTGCAGCAACCACAGGCTGCATATCAGCAGCAGTATGTGCTACAGCAGCAGAATTTATTGCCGCAGCAGAATGTATTGCAGCAGCAGAATCCGTCGCCACATCATGAGCAGCAAAGTCTGCCGCAACAAAATAATTTGCCGTTGCCGCATAATTACCAAACGTCAACTAATTCTCAGCCAAGGTATCCACAGGATGCTTGGTCTGCACCAACTTTTTATCAGCCACCACCTCAGCAGCAAAATTATCATCTGGCTATGTCAGAGCCAAGCCAGCATGAGGCCCTAGACATATTTAAGCTGGCCAAATGGGGTGTTAAGTTTGATGGTACCAGCAAGACTATGAATGTCCAAGAATTTATTTTTAGAGTAGGAACCCTCAGGAGAAATTACAACTGTTCCGATAGTGAGATTTTGCACTCATTTCATCTTCTGTTGGATGGTCCTGCACTCGACTGGTACTGGGATTATAGAAAAATTGTACCCATCAGCACTTGGGCAGACTTAGAAAAAGCGCTTTTGGCCCAGTACAAGCGTTTTGCTAAAGAATATCAGGTTCAGATGCAGATTTTAAATCGCAGGCAGCTGCCTCAGGAATCTTTTGACGATTTCTACAACGCTGTGATTAAGCTGCGAAATCAGCAAGATAGCCCATACGAGGAGGAGCAGCTAGTGGAAATTATGAGGGGTAATCTGAAACCTTCATTAGCACAAATGATGTTTTCATTAAACTTGCGAACATTGTCTGAGTTTTGTCGTGAGGTAAGGCGAGCAGAAAATTTGTTAGCCAGTCAGCGCCAGCTTTATCAGCAGCACACAAATTTCACACAGCGGGTAAATGAGATTTTGTATGACGACGAGGATTTATTGCCGGTCAACCTGGAAGTGGAAGCGTTACGTTCTACAAGTCATTACACCTGCTGGAACTGCAAGGTTGTTGGTCACAGCTTTGTGGACTGTCCTGAGCCCTTAACTAGGCAGTTTTGTTTTAGCTGTGGTAGGGAAAATGTAGTGACCCCTAAATGTCCCAAATGTCAGGGAAACCGATCCTGAAACCCGTCTCGAGCTGGGGAGGCGCGGTCGACAGATGTTTAAGCCCAGTTTTGAATCAACAAATTGAATCGGAATATGGTAAGATTAGAATTTTAGCAAATAAGGAAAGGATAGCGACTACTGAAAATTTTGAGCTTCGATTAAGAGAGTTAAAACCTCTTCATCTCAGGGTTAAGGAATATAATGAGGCCAAGTTTCGAATTTTCGGAAAAGTTACAAATAAAATTAAAAAGGCGCGCGAGCGGTACAAAATTCGAAAAAAATTACGGCACGAGATTTCGGCGGCTTCACTATATGAGGGTATAGACTCGCGTCTGTACACTCAAATTAATTTAGGGGGCCACGAAATTGAAGGTCTGTTAGACAGCGGTGCTACAGTAACGTGCTTAGGCCGTAACTGTCTTGAGTTTGTAGAAAAGGCGGGGCTTAAAATCCACAATTTTTCTACCATTATCAAGACAGCTGATGGTACCGCGCACAACATTGTCGGTCGCGTACGTGCGGAGGTGACGTTTGGCCAAATAACGCAGGTCATAACGTTCTACTTAGTGCCTACTCTGAGTCGTGAGCTATTTTTGGGTATCGACTTTATGAAGGTTTTCAAACTTTTTGCCAATATTGAGAGTCTTACGACCAATGGTGTTAGTCTCTGCGTAGAGACAGATAATACCCCAGATGTCGTGACTCATGTTTTGACAGCTAAACAGCGCCAGGAATTAGATTCTGTCATGTTGATGTTCCCCTGCTATACAAAGAAGGGTTTAGGAAAAACGCATTTAGAAACACATTCGATAGATACTCGTGACGCAACTCCAGTGAAAGATCGTCACTATCCTGTCTCTCCGGCGGTGCAAAAAGTGATGTATGCAGAGCTTGATAGGATGCTTGGTCTTGGCGTCATTGAAGTTAGCGAAAGTCCCTGGTTACTTTGGTCCGTAAGGGCGAAAAGAATCGGCTGTGTCTGGACGCTCGAAAACTCAATGCGCTGACGGTTAAGGATGCCTATCCTCTGCCACACATCGAGGGTTTGCTTAGTCGCTTGGGAGACACAATATTTATTTCAAGTGTCGATCTTAAAGATGCATTCTGGCAGATTCCACTAGATCCTTCCAGTAGGGAGAAAACTGCTTTTACGGTACCAGGGCGGCCACTTTACCATTTTACTGTCATGCCTTTTGGGCTGTGTAATGCGGCCCAAAGGTTATGTCGGTTAATGGATTAGGTGATCCCCGCGGCGCTACGTGAGAGAGTTTTCGTCTACTTGGATGACCTATTGATAGTTTCTTCAGATTTTGCTACTCACTTGCAGTTGTTGGCACGAGTAGCTAAGTGTCTATCAGAAGCAGGACTGACCATCAATGTGGCAAAATCTAAATTCTGTTTCAAAGAGTTAAGATATCTGGGTTATATAGTAGGAGGTGGTAAAATTAAACCTGATCCGGCCAAGGTGGAAACAATTACTCGTTTTGCTTATTCTAAGACAGCAAGACAGGTGCGGAGCTTCATGGGGGCAACAGGCTGGTATAGAAAATTTATACCAGACTATGCCACCATTGCGGCTCCAATCTTTGAAACACTGAAAAAGGGTAAGCAATTCAAGTTTTCTGACGAAGCTAAGGTCGCGTTTAAACGGCTCAAAAATGCTGACTTCGAGCCCACTACTTAGTCACCCTGACTTCTCTAGGCATTTCTACGTTCAGTGTGACGCATCAGATATAGGTGTTGGGGCTGTGCTCTTTCAGAAGGACGATTCTGACGAAGAGCATCCAATAGCCTATTTTTCGCACAAATTAACACCAGCGTAGAAGAATTACTCTGTCACTGAACGTGAGTGTCTAGCAGTGGTTTTGGCGATTAAAAAGTTTAGGCCCTATATAGAACTTATGCCTTTTTCGGTAATTACAGATCACAGCAGCCTTAAGTGGCTTATGTCTCACAAAGACTTAAGCGGCCGCCTAGCCAGGTGGAGTCTGCATCTCCAGTCATACGATTTTACGGTAGAGCATAGACAGGGGAAGCAGAATGTAGTACCCGATACCTTATCGCGCTACGAGATGGATGAAATCGCTGCAGACGTAGAGGGGCTGATTGATCTGTATTCTGATGCGTTTAAGGCCGGTGATTACTTAGAACTTGTTTCTACGGTAGAGGCAAATTCTGAGAAATTACCTGATTTGAAGGTAGTCGACGGCTTCGTATATAAGAGAGTTAGGCCATATGATGGAGTGGAATTATCTGAGGACTTCGCCTGGAAGGTCTGGGTTCCGTTAGAATTGACCGAGTCCATTATAGATAAATCCCATAACTCGACGCAAGCTTCCCACGGGGGCATAGGAAAAACTCTGCGAAGAATTAGGGAGTATTTTTATTGGCCAAATCAGAGCACGCAAGTGCGAAATTTTGTGGCCAAATGTCAAATATGCAAGGAATCAAAGCCTGCAAATGTAACTCTGAGACCACCTATGGGCGCAGAATCGCTAAGCGAACGTCCGTTCCAACGAATTTTTGTTGACTTTTTAGGTCCATATCCGCGCTCTAAAAACGGAAATTGTTTTATTTTTATCGTTTTAGACCATTTGATTGACGAAATTCGTTTTGCATAAAGCTTTGACCAAAGCAAGTACTAAAAACATCATAAAATTTTTAATAATGGAAGTTTTCCAAAGGTTCGGAACGCCAGAAACGATTGTGTCGGACAATGGTAAACAGTTTGTGAGCAAAGAATTTGCCGATTTAGTAAATAGCCTTGGCGTTAAACACGTACGGACAGCTATTCATTCACCGCAGGCAAACGCGTCAGAACGCGTGAATCAATCGATTTTGGCGGCAGTGCGCTCCTATATGCAAGATGACCATTCAGAATGGGACAAACATTTATCTGAAATAGAATTTTCTTTAAGGTCGTCGGTGCAAACTTCCATTGGAGTCACTCCATATTTCGCTCTATTCGGAATGAATATGATTGGCCACGGTAGTATGTATAGTTTAGCAAGGAAGCTAAAAAGCTTAGAAGATCCCGAATTCAGTGCCTGCGAAAAGTCTACTAAAATGTCCCTAATACGTGAGAAAATACGCGACAGCCTACATAGAGCACACCTACGTAATGAAAAAACCTACAACACGCGGTGTCGTATTATAAAATTTGTCCCGGGACAAGAAGTTTATCGCAGAAACTTCCAACAAAGCGATTTTAAGAGTGGCTTTAATGCAAAACTTGCACGGAAATTCGTAAAGTGTCGCATCGTTAAGCCCGTCGGTAATAGCCTATACGAGGTTGAAGACTTGAAAGGGAGGTCCTTAAGTGTCTTTCATGGAAAGGACCTAAAGCAATAATAACGCGAAAGACAACTTAGAATTAAATAAGAAAAGGTCTTGATAATTACCCGAATTGCCAATTTATAAGTAAATCGATTGTATAATTAATTTGTTAGTTTTATTAGGCTAATAAAAGTTAGGTCTGCTTATCTAAAGTTTAATATTATTACCACAGTCAAAACCGGTTTCTTTTTCACAAGTTATGATTTTGAAATATAGTCCAGGGGAATCTAATGCCTATCACAGTATGTACTTTCTATTTTGCCGACTCAAGCAGGTGTTCACAATCTAATTACATTTGTAACTAGTCGCTACTCCAATAGTGCAACCAAATGATCACTCTGCGGAACTGTGCCATTATGAGCTATTGGTTATTAGACACCTAGAGTAGCAACCGGCAAACTAAAGTGAATCAAGGCAGAACTGAAATAACTGCGATACCCGTAGAAGCTAGATTCCGCCTGGCAAGTGAAACTAAAAATTCGTTTACCTGCTTAAATTAACCGGTTGGCTGTGGTACCCAGTTTAGTTTTATGCAGAGCAATAAATATCTACTGTATGTCTATAATATCTTAGAATCTAAGACTTACCAGAAGAATTAGATTTGTTGATGATGTTGTTTTCTACTGGATGATGCTGGTGGTGTCATGTTGATTAATTTGCTGATAGTTGAAATCTGTAAAAAAAATTAATATGACTTTAGTATATAGGAATAATTGTATTTAATTATTAAAAGAATTTATTTTTTTATCTTTGTGGTCTACTCATGGAGTTAGATCATGGGCCTATGGGCACTTGTAGGTTAGTCTCCTTATCAGGTTTCCAGTGAAATCCTATAGCCTGTGGGGGATGATGGGGAGAATAGTTATTAGATTAAATAAATAAAGTAAAGCATCTAAAAGAAATGAATGCGTAAGCGGTTTATTTTGAATTCTTCCTTTTAGTTGGTTTACTGCGGATTGTAAAATTTGTTAATAAAATAAGAATATATGGAATGTGAAAGTATATATATATATAAGGAAAAGAAAAAAAAACAAAAAAACAATGAAAAAAAATACAGAAAAAAATAAAAAATGAAATATATAGGAAAAAAATACACAGAAATTTGAAAAAGAAAATATACAAAAATTAGGATTTTTTCTTTTTAAATAAAAATAAGGAAATATGAAATATTTTTCTTTACTGAGTTTACTGCCGTCGATTTTTTTTCATTTATTTGGTTCGCGTGGCAGAAGTTGCAGGGGGTCCGTACCGCCAAGGAACAAAGTACTTGGTGGTCTTAGTCCTTGTAATTTCTGCCTAGGAAGACCGTAAAAATCAAAATATTCTATGGCCACTTACCTGGTTTTATTTAGGTCCCAGTGTTGGTGTCTTCCCATATGTCGTCTTTGTCCCGCATCGCTGTAAATAATTAAAATAATATTTCTTCACTTTTCTTTTATTTCATCTTTTTACTTTACCTAGAAACGCCTGGCATTATTCATTCCAACCTGAAAAAAAAGTTTTATTCACATCTATTAATTTAAATGATTTATTTTTACACTTACCTTTTTTTTTTTCCACGGCTCGTGTCCACCTTCGTATAGTACTCTTTATTTTCGTCTGAAAATAGTAAGAGATAAATTTAATTAATATAAAGTAAAAAAAAAATCATTAGCGTAAAATAATCAATTTTTGACCCTAAGGCCGCCACAAAAAAAATTTTTTTTGCCGCCGTAAAATCGGCGTGGAAGTCTTTCACTTGTTTTTATTAATGAATGAATTTTACTATGCATGTACTTACCTTAATCCTTTCGATTTATCATCCAATTACTATTCCCTAAAAGAAATAAAATTAATTATTTAAATAAATATAAATTTGTTAAGCTAAAAGGCAATTATTTGTTAAACTTTAATAAATTTTACTTGCCATTAATTATACCCAAGCGTACCTTGCTGCTGTTCTCTTTAATGTGTTATACAGTTGTATTTAGTGCTTCCAAGTCTTAATGTGATAGAAAGCTTTAATATAGGGTGGCCAGACGGCGTTTTTTTTTGTAGTGTTTTTTTTTTTGGCGTTTTATTTTCCCTCCCATCCTGGATCCACTGATGGACTCCAGGAATGGTTGGGTTTGTCGTGTGCACCCAGTGGAAGGGATAAGGCAGGGTTACATGATAAGGCCGTTAAAGGAACAGCGCTATCAATGAGGAATGAATAATGCTGAAAAGAAGAGGAAGATGGGAAAAGGGCAGAAAGAAAATACAGGAAAATTAGGCTTTCAATAGCTGAAAAACCAAAAAAAATTTGAAAAACGGGGCTAAGACGACATATTGTGGCGTCTAGGAGGTTACTTCGGTGGAACTCACCAATAATTTGGCTTTTTTGAAATACGGAGATCGAAGCGACAAGGTGTGCCGAAAAAAAAACAAAATTTGAATAAACTTACCCTTAAAACCTAATTCCAATTAGAAAAAAAAAAAATCAAGAGTGACAATAGTTTTGGGAAAGATTTATTTTGGCTGAAAAGTGAAATGTTTGATTATAAATTGATATTAGTGGTTTATAAAACAACATAAGCTATAAAATTTTTATAATAGTTCAAAACAAAACTAATAAATAAATTAAAGTTTTACAAACGCAAAGAAAAAGAAACAAGTTGTATTTTACACAAGCGGAAACAATAAATAAAAAAAAAAAACAAATTTGAAATACTTAGAACTAAAAGCCATAAAAAAAACATTAAAACTATTGTTCCAAAAAAAATTTTAAACAATCGTGACCAAATTATATTTTAAACCTGCAAGGTACTACCTTCATCGCTGTCGCTTCCACCGAGGGTTTGTCCACCGCAGAGGAAGACACCACCAATCCTGGGGTGCCAGGTAACAGCCATTTGACCACCAGACTGTACCACGTACGACCTACGGACTATAAAATAATTATATATTTAGCTTCGCCATATTTTGATTATTTAGGGAAAATACTTACGAATATTGTTATCATTCCTCTTGATAGGTTTTTTTTTTTCAAGAGTGCGCGGTTAGGGTTGAGCTCAAACCTATAGTTCGTCTCGCGTCCACGGAATATTACCTGTAGTGTTTTCCTTAACCTAGAAAAGAAAAACACAGTAAAGGCAAGGAAAAATATATAAGATTTTTAATTGAATACGTACGTACCAAAACGTAGGACGTAGGACACGTTACGTACTGACGGCAGTGCCTGCACCAGGTTGTGAGCATTTCATCAGCTTAGAAGTCGGAGAGAGAAGAACCTTGAAAACAATAGAAAATCTGTTCAAATGATTAAATAAATTATTTTTTTAATATGTTTATTTAATTTTTTATAACAAAAAAGATCTGATATGTTTCATTAAATTAATTTTTTTTAAAGTTTGAAATTAATTCTTTCGAATAATTAACTAATTGCTTTGGTGTTAACCTTTTTCGTTTTTGTTATTTTTATTCAAAGTTATCGCATTTTTTTTTGTTGTAAATCGAATGTATAATTTTTGAATTAGAAAAACTCTTTTAGTTTTTTTATTATTTAATAAACAAAATGTTTGTATTTTTATATTTTAAATGAAATGCTTAAATTTTTATTAATTATGACGGTTTAAATTTATTAAAAGCGGTAAGTAGGGGAAAAGTAAAGTAAGAAAATAAGGTAAAGTGTGTGTTTGGGGCATCCAAAAACTAAATTAAATACGATGCCATGGTGAGGTTTTACAGCCTCAAGTGGGAGGGCTTAGGTTTCCTGGCAGAACATCAGCCAGAGGAGTTTTGTGTGTGTGCATGAAGGGAACTGGCTAGACTTGCTTCGGGCTCCAAAATTTTTAAATAATTACCAACCTTTAAATTTTTCTTAAACCACAGCTGGTATGATTATTTGTAGCTGCTGAAATGACCGGATGTGTTGGCAAGAACCACCCCAAGACGGCGAGCCCTAGCCGGTGCTTAACGCCAGCATACCAGCGCGGCCAGCAGTCTGGTAACACACCAAAAATGTTTACATTTTTGTTTTTTATACAGCAGCCGCTACAGAATCAACTAAGATGTCCCATTGTGGAAAGCGACCTAGTCAGCATAATGAGAGGAAATCTGAAAGCACCAATGGCACAGCTACTGTTCTCTGTAAAGGTGACAGGCCTGGCGCATTTTGCCAAAGAATGCCGAAGAGCGGAAAACTTATTGAATAATCAGCGTCAGTATAGCGTCCGAATACCCGGGAGGAATATTCATGAATTGGAATATGAGGTAGAGGAGTCAGAGAGATTGCCAGATGTGGAAGCGCTAGCAGTAGGGAAAAAGATCATCTGCTGGAATTGTAAAGCTAAAGGCCACATTTTTATAGATTGCCCAGAAGAGAAACGAAAGCTATTTTGCTATAAATGCGGACTGGAAAACACGGTCACTCCTAGATGTACAGTCTGTCAGGGAAACAGACGGTTTGGGATGGAGACACGTTCCGCGAGTCAATATCCCAAAATCCAGCATTAAATGAAACTACAGGCCAAAACCATAACACCATCAGTGAGACAAGCCAACACCAGTCTACAAAGCCATATGATGTGCGAGAACGGGAGTATGCAGAAGCACGTGAAAGAATTTGTGGCCCAACCAACAAAATCATTAAGACTCGGGAAAGATATTAAAAGCGAAGGGAAAAGAGATTCGAGATCCTGGCGGCCAGCGTTTATGAAGGCGATGATTTCAGAGTATACACAACTATAGAAGTTAACGGAGTTCGACTACAAGGTTTACTAGATAGTGGGGCAATAGTAACTTGCTTAGGGCAAGGCTGCTTCGACTTCGTAGAAGAGGCTAAACTCACCATTTACTCTTTCATCTCGCAGATTCGTACGGCAGATGGACGTCTCAACGACATCGTAGGAAGTGTTCGAGCCAACATTACATTTAATAACAAAACTAAGCCGATTGACTTTTATTTAGTACCCACCCTCAAGCAGAAGTTATTTTTGGGAGTAGACTTCATGAAAAAATTCAACCTTATTAGATTCGAAAGTAATGGATTAAGTACTTAAGGCGTAGCAGTTGAAGAAGAGCCGGAAGATTCTTTTCCACGTTTTCATAATTTGACTAGCATACAGCAACAGCGCTTAGAGGAAGTAATTAGCAAGTTCCCATGCTGCACTCGAAAAGGGTTAGGGAAGACATCCTTGGAGCTTCATTATATTGATACCGGTAACGCAGTACCGATTAAAGAAAAACATTATCCTTTATCCCCCGCGGTTCAGAAGCTGATGTATGGGGAACTGGAAAGGATGTTGTCTTTGGGAGTCATTCAGCCGAGTGAAAGTGCCTGGATTAATAGAGTGACCTTTGTACAAAAGGGTGAAAAAGTAAGGATTTGTCTGGATGCGCGTAGGCTGAATGAACTTACCGTTAAAGATGCCTATCCGCTTCTTAATATTGAAGGTCTTCTGAGTCGTTTGGGAGATACCCATTTTATATCGAGCGTGGACCTTAAGGATGCTTTTTGGCAGATACCATTGGAAGTGACGTGCCGAGAGAAGACAGCCTTTACTGTGCCTGGGAGACCATTGTACCATTTTACGGTCATGCCTTTTGGGCTGTGTAACGCCGCTCAAAGGTTATGCCGTCTAATGGACAAGGTGATTCCAGCACGCCCCAGGGAAAGGGTGTTTGTCTATTTGGACGACCTTTTGGTGGTATCGCCAAACTTTGAAGAGCACCTTGAAATTTTGTCAGAGGTTGCGAGTTATTTGGAAAAAGCAGGACTAACGATCAATGTAAGTAAGTCGAAATTCTGTTGCCGGGAGGTGAAGTACTTGGGGTACATTGTAGGTGGAGGAAGATTAAAACCGGATCCCGAGAAAGTAAGAGCCATTCTGGAGTTCAAATATCCTACATCAGCAAAACAAGTTAGGAGTTTCATGGGGACCACTGGATGGTACCGCCGTTTCATCCCGGATTACGCCACTATAACTGCCGCAATTTGCGATACCCTAAAATATGGGAAAAAGTTCGAGTTTACGGAAGAAGTCAAGATAACATTTAATACGCTTAAAGAACGATTGACGGTGAGCCCGGTACTAACACACCCAAACTTTAATAAACCATTCTTTATACAATGTGATGCGTCAAATGTCGGGATGGGAGCTGTATTGTTTCAAGAGGACGAATAAGGTGGAGAACACCCAATTGCTTATTTTTCAAAGAAACTGACAGCTGCCCAAAAGAACTATTCCGTAACTGAAAAAGAGTGCTTGGTAGTAGTAGCGGCTGTAAAACGATTCAGGCCATATGTGGAACTAATGAAGTTTGTGGTGATCACCGACCACGCAAGTTTAAAGTGGGAATTAAGTGGTCGACTGGCAAGATGGAGTTTACAACTTCAGGCTTATTCTTTCGAGATCAAACATCGGAAAGGAGCACAGAATGTGGTACCGGACACCTTATCACGATATGCGATAGACTCGATGGAAGAAGGAAACCAACTAGTGGATTTAGAATCGCCAGAATTTCATGCTGAAGAGTATAAAGATCTAAGGGAGACAGTGATGACCAACAAAGATAGTCTACCCGACACCAAAGTGTTTGATAACTTGGTTTACAAGAGGACGCAGTACAGCGACAATAATATAACGCAGGGTCACGAATGGAAACTTTGGATTCCGGCAAATTTGACAACAGGAATTATTAGCCGAGCACATGTACCACCGACAGCGGCACACGGAGGGATTGGAAAGACGATACGTCGTATCCGTGAATGGTATTACTGGCCGCATATGAATGCACAGATTAGGGAGTTCATAAACAAATGTGATGTTTGCAAAGAAACTAAACCAGCCAATATGATTCTAAGACCACCAATGGGAAGAGAACCAGATGCTTGTAGGCCTTTTCAGAGGATCTACATGGAATTTTTGGGTCCATATACAAGATCAAAAAAAAAAGGAAATAGTTACATATTTATTGTGCTGGATTATTTTTCTAAGTATGTCTTATTAAAAGCGATGGCAAAAGCGAATGCCCGAAATACAGTTGATTTTCTAATACGGAAGGTTTTTTATAAGTTCGGATGCCCGGAAGTGATAGTGTCAGACAATGGTAAACAATTTGTTGGCAAGGAATTTTCAGATTTAGTGAAAGCTTTTGGGATAGACCATGTTCGGACCGCTAGTTATGCACCGCAAGCCAACGCTTCCGAACGAGTAAATCAGTCTATACTGGCAGCGATAAGGGCTTACTTAGATGAGAACCATGTTGATTGGGACGTGCATCTTTGTGAAATTGAGTGTTCTCTGCGGTCGGTAGTTCATTCGGCGATAGGCACCACACCGTACTTTGTGTTGTTCGGAACGAACATGGTGACGCACGCATCAGCGTACAAACTATTAAGACAGCTTGACCTGGTAGAGGATGCTGAAAACAGAATTGCAAATCGTCATGAATTTTTAGATCTGGTGCGAGAGAACGTCAAAGTTGGCAACACCGCACTATCAAGATTAATTCAGCCACCACCTCATCCATAATCTACATCAGCCAGAACCAACACCATCTGGAGCCACAAACAGTCAGCAAAATCATCTACGGCGGTCACAACAACACCACCTCAAGACTACAGATAATATATAATAGTTTTGTGTAGTGTAGATCTGTATTGTTCGGTAGTTTAGGCATAGAGCATAAGACTCGGTTCGCGTAAGTCTCTTTTCGAGCGTTTTCATTTGTTTTATTTGCGATCGTTGCGGCGGTCGCGCCGTTGAGGAAACAAGTGAGAGGCCGGAGATTTTGAGATTGGGCCCAACCAAAACCCCAAGTTCTTAATCACCCAGTAGTACCACTAGGCAAACCAACTGCACCCACTCTGTGTCTTTTAAGGCACGCTCGATTTGGAGCACACAATAGCCCGGTTAATAGTTAGTTCAATAGACCAAAACATTTTTTGTTTAAAACCTAAATAACGTAAAGTAAATAAAAATTTAATAATAAAAATTCAATTCGTTGAAAATAAAGAAAAAGCTACATAATTTTCTTTTTTGATTTTAAATTTAAATAAAATTTATGTAAATAAAAGTTAAAAAACTACATAATTATGGATCCTAAATTTAATCTAAATTTAATGCAATAAAAACTAAAAAAGAAACACAAGTTTTGGATACTAAACCTAATCAAAATTTAATTCAATAAAAATTATCAATATTAATTCAATAAAAACGTTAAAGCAATAAAAAAAAAATAAAAATATTTCTAGACTCGAAAGTTAATCAAAATTAATTGAACCCTAATAAAAGTCAGATCACCGGGTGTTCAGTGTAAAACAATCTCCTTGAATTACAAAAAAATATAGTTTTCGGATTTAAGTTGAATATTAATTAAATATATGTAAATATTCGAAATTCGAACTTAAAGAATTAAATACCATAACACAATCACTTGTTCAGGTTTTAATTATAAGTTTGATAAAATTTCCTTACCCTAAGTACCTACGTAAACGTAAAAATCCTTTCTGTAAATATGTAAAAGATTATAAATATAAAAGAATATGGATATGATAAGCAAATTTGTGAAATATAATTTTATAGAAATTGTAAACTCCGTTCGAACGAAGTGGCATTAACTTAATATTACCTCATAACTTAAAAATCATATTTTTGTAAAATTCCTTTTGTAATATATCTATATTGAATATAAATTGAAATTTTAAAATCATGGCTATTTAAGAGTGAATAACACGGGATCCAGGTAAGGTATCGAGTGAAGTTGTCATTAGGGGTAGCTTAAATTCTTGGTCGGCTACCACAGTCATGGGGAGGGTACCGCAACGACCCATAACATCAGGGTCGGATTAATTGCAAGTAGAGTGTCTTCTAGGGCACTGGTACAATTTTTGTCACACCGTTGTCCTGCCATAGCCCGCAACGAACCACCACCCAAGCCCGCGAGCTTAGTCGTGCACATAAGTTGCCAGTGTGCCGGGCGATGGGAAGGGACAGCCAATAGAAGCTGGTTATGAACCCGTGGGTAACATGGAGGTGAATAAGAGAAATTTTACAGCACTTGGCATCTCGTTTGTTAATTTTAAATTTTAAGCAAAAATTTCAACAGGGGTTTTTATTGGAGAAACGTGACAGTTATAATTATGGCGCCCAACGTGGGGCACGACTCTAGTTTTTCACTGGACCACTACTAGAGGTTTAAAGCTTTTAAGGAATTTAAAGGTTAATATTCAAGCGGAGAGCTTGCAAAGTATGTCTGTCCGGAATGATGAGTCATGGTCATGGAGATTTCCGAAGTCCGTCCGCCATTTTCTCAGGATAGGAAACTGACTAGTCCAAAAGAAGTTGTAAGTCTTGTAGAATTAGCGAATTAATTTTCAATCGCGACGATTTTCGGCGACAGTTTAAAGGTAAATAGATATGGTATGTCCGATTCTGAAAAGGATAAGATTTAAGAATTGTTGCGACCTATCTATTACAAAGCATTAATTTAACCCAGAATTCCAGCAAAGTTTTACACCCTAGATAGGGCACACATTACTTGTGATTTTTTTTTTGTTCACTCACTCAATATCTTACCAGATCATGTGATTGAAACGCTTATATATATATTTACAGATATTTCATTTAACTATTAACTATAATAGTAATCCAGAACAAACAAACAAAAAAGAATTTTTTTGTTATTTCTTTTAAAAATCTTTAAACAAAATTTTCAGCTATATCAAAACAAAAACTCAACTATATTTTGCTGTTCATTTTTAAATATTGTTTTACTTTTTTATTCTTTTGATAATTATATTAAAGAAAAGTGTTTTGATAAGAACAAAATATAATAAATTTACATACGCATCTATATTTTGGTAAACTTCTAGGCGATTATTATTTTTGGATTTTCTATTAGGTTATCGTGGGTTTAGCTGTCTTAGCTTTCGCTAGGGTTTTTAGGTAATTTCGGCGGCACTAAATCTTTCGATCATCGCGATAGTTTTAGGTTTTGCGAATAGTTTTATAGAGTCAGAATGGTTGGAACACGGGCAGGAAGCAAAGTGGATTTGCCTGCGGCTACAGCCACCACAACAACAACTTCAGCTACGACTACGTCAGCAGTCAACACAGGAGCTATACCTCAGCAACAACAACAACTACAACTTCGACCACATCATCAGTCAGTACAGGAACTAGTCAGAGAGAATTTAATACGGCCACAGCAGTAATTCACATGGAGGCGGAAGAGTTCGAGGCTATCGGTAGCAGTATGTCTGCAAACAGCACAATCGTAACACCACCGTTCAGCAGCATTAGTGCACAAGGCATAAGAGAGGCATTCCATCAAGCCAACGTACCCTTAAGGCCAGCGCGCGAGCGTCCTGAACGCGAAGACCACACAGATTCGACAGGAGAAAGAAGAGCTGTAACACTTTCGGATTTAAGGAATTTTGAGGAGCGTCTTCTGAACTTGGTACCCCGTATGGTTCACCAAACTATGGCCGAGCAGTCACATCAGCGAGGACCTCAGAGTTCACAACTGCGGAGCAGCGGTTCCATTCCAGACTTGTCGCAACCACCACCAAACGTTAGAGATAACTATCGTCAGCTACAAGTTAGACCATTTTACCCAGCTAATACAAATTTTAACCCAGCCAATACCAATTTCAACCCTATTAATACAAATTTTAACCCGGCTCAAACAAATTTCAATCCAGCGAACACGCATTTTCAAGAAGCAAATACAAATTTCGATCCTGCTTATGTTCAGTCTAATTCCGAAGGCCCTCGACGTACCGAGTTAGCGTTTAGACCAGAAATTCCATATCGTTCACCAGGTAGTCGCAGCCAAGGACCGGCGAACACAGGTTTACGGATAGACAAATGGGGTATTAACTTTGACGGCACAAGCAAAACAATCAGCATAGAAGACTTCGTATTTCGCGTAGAGACCTTGCAGGCAGACTATGGATGTGAATGGGGGGAAGTCGTTAAGTCTTTTCATCATTTATTAAGTGGACCAACCCAAGAATGGTTTTGGGATCACAGACGATTCAATAACGTCACAAGATGGTTGGATCTGCAGGCCGCTACGTTATCACAGTTTCATAGGTTTGAAAGCGACTTCGATATACAACGCTGAATATTAGACCGACGCCAGCAAGCTCAAGAATCGTTTGAAGTTTCTATAACGCCGTAATCAAATTAAGGAATCAACTAAGATGTCCCATTGTGGAAAGCGACCTAGTCAGCATAATGAGAGGAAGTCTGAAAGCACCATTGGCACAGCTACTGTTCTCTGTAAAGGTGACAGGCCTGTCGCATTTTGTCAAAGAATGCCGAAGAGCGGAAAACTTATTGAATAATCAGCGTCAGTATTGCGTCCGAATACCCAGGAGGAATATTCATGAATTGGAATATGAGGTAGAGGAGTCAGAGAGATTGCCTGATGTGGAAGCGCTAGCAGTAGGGAAAAAGATCATCTGCTGGAATTGTAAAGCTGAAGGCCACATTTTTATAGATTGCCCAGAAGAGAAACGAAAGCTATTTTGCTATAAATGCGGACTGGAAAACACGGTCACTCTTAGATGTACAGTCTGTCAGGGAAACAGGAGTGGGAGCGCGTCGCGGTTTGGGATGGAGACACGTTCCGCGAATCAATATCCCAAAATCCAGCATTAAATAAAACTACAGGCCAAAACCATAACACCATCAGTGAGACAAGCCAACACCAGTCTAAAAGCCATATGATGTGCGAGAACGGGACTATGCAGAAGCACGTGAAAGAATTTTCGGCCCAACCAACAAAATCATTAAGACTCGGGAAAGATATTAAAAGCGAAGGGAAAAGAGATTCGAGATCCTGGCGGCCAGCATTTATGAAGGCGATGATTCCAGAGTATACACAACTATAAAAGTTAACGGAGTTCGACTACAAGGTTTACTAGATAGTGGGGCAATAGTAACTTGTTTAGGGCAAGGCTGCTTCGACTTCGTAGAAGAGGCTAAACTCACCATTTAGTCTTTCATCTCGCAGATTCGTACGGCAGATGGACGTCTCAACGACATCGTAGGAAGTTTTCGAGCCAACATTACATTTAATAACAAAACTAAGCCGATTGTCTTTTATTTAGTACCCACCCTCAAGCAGAAGTTATTTTTGGGAGTAGACTTCATGAAAAAATTCAACCTTATTAGATTCGAAAGTAATGGATTAAGTACTCAAGGCGTAGCAGTTGAAGAAGAGCCGGAAGATTCTTTTCCACGTTTTCATAATTTGACTAGCATACAGCAACAACGCTTAGAGGAAGTAATTAGCAAGTTCCCATGCTGCACTCGAAAAGGGTTAGGGAAGACATCCTTGGAGCTTCATTATATTGATACCGGTAACGCAGTACCGATTAAAGAAAAACATTATCCTTTATCCTCCGCGGTTCAGAAGCTGATGTATGGGGAACTGGATAGGATGTTGTCTTTGGGAGTCATTCAGCCGAGTGAAAGTCCCTGGAGTGACCTTTGTACAAAAGGGTGAAAAAGTAAGGATTTGTCTGGATGCGCGTAGGCTGAATGAACTTACCGTTAAAGATGCCTATCCGCTTCCTAATATTGAAGGTCTTCTGAGTCGTTTGGGAGATACCCATCCTTAAGGATGCTTTTTGGCAGATACCATTGGAAGTGACGTGCCGAGAGAAGACAGCCTTTACTGTGCCTGGGAGACCATTGTACCATTTTACGGTCATGCCTTTTGGGCTGTGTAACGCCGCTCAAAGGTTATGCCGTCTAATGGACAAGGTGATTCCAGCACGCCCCAGGGAAAGGCTGTTTGTCTATTTGGACGACCTTTTGGTGGTATCGCCAAACTTTGAAGAGCACCTTGAAATTTTGTCAGAGGTTGCGAGTTATTTGGAAAAAGCAGGACTAACGATCAATGTAAGTAAGTCGAAATTCTGTTGCCGGGAGGTGAAGTACTTGGGGTACATTGTAGGTGGAGGAAGATTAAAACCGGATCCCGAGAAAGTAAGAGCCATTCTGGAGTTCAAATATCCTACATCAGCAAAACAAGTTAGGAGTTTCATGGGGACCACTGGATGGTACCTTCGTTTCATCCCGGATTACGCCACTATAACTGCCGTAATTTGCGATACCTTAAAATATGGGAAAAAGCTCGAGTTTACGGAAGAAGTCAAGATAACATTTAATACGCTTAAAGAACGATTGACGGTGAGCCCGGTACTAACACACCCAAACTTTAATAAACCATTCTTTATACAATGTCATGCGTCAAATGTCGGGATGGGAGCTGTATTGTTTCAAGAGGACGAATAAGGTGGAGAACACCCAATTGCTTATTTTTCAAAGAAACTGACAGCTGCCCAAAAGAACTATTCCGTAACTGAAAAAGGGTGCTTGGTAGTAGTAGCGGCTGTAAAACGATTCAGGCCATATGTGGAACTAATGAAGTTTGTGGTGATCACCGACCACGCAAGTTTAAAGTGGGAATTAAGTGGTCGACTGGTAAGATGGAGTTTACAACTTCAGGCTTATTCTTTCAAGATCAAACATCGGAAAGGAGCACAGAATGTGGTACCGGACACCTTATCACGGTATGCGATAGACTCGATGGAAGAAGGAAACCAACTAGTGGATTTAGCGTCGCCAGAATTTCATGCTGAAGAGTATAAGGATCTAAGGGAGACAGTGATGACCAACAAAGATAGTCTACCCGACATCAAAGTGTTTGATAACTTGGTTTACAAGAGGACGCAGTACAGCGACAATAATATAACGCAGGGTCACGAATGGAAACTTTGGATTCCGGCAAATTTGACAACAGGAATTATTAGCCGAGCACATGTACCACCGACAGCGGCACACGGAGGGATTGGAAAGACGATACGTCGTATCCGTGAATGGTATTACTGGCCGCATATGAATGCACAGATAAGGGAGTTCATAAACAAATGTGATGTTTGCAAAGAAACTAAACCAGCCAATATGATTCTAAGACCACCAATGGGAAGAGAACCAGATGCTTGTAGGCCTTTTCAGAGGATCTACATGGACTTTTTGGGTCCATATACAAGATCAAAAAAAAGGAAATAGTTACATATTTATTGTCCTGGATTATTTTTCTAAGTATGTCTTATTAAAAGCGATGGCAAAAGCGAATGCCCGAAATACAGTTGATTTTCTAATACGGGGGGTTTTTTATAAGTTCGGATGCCCGGAAGTGATAGTGTCAGACAATGGTAAACAATTTGTTGGCAAGGAATTTTCAGATTTAGTGAAAGCTTTTGGGAAAAACCATGTTCGGACCGCTAGTTATGCACCGCAAGCCAACGCTTCCGAACGAGTAAATCAGTCTATACTGGCAGCGATAAGGGCTTACTTAGATGAGAACCATGTTGATTGGGACGTGCATCTTTGTGAAATTGAGTGTTCTCTGCGGTCGGCAGTTCATTCGGCGATAGGCACCACACCGTACTTTGTGTTGTTCGGAACGAACATGGTGACGCACGCATCAGCGTACAAACTATTAAGACAGCTCGACCTGGTAGAGGATGCTGAAAACAGAATTGCAAATCGTCATGAATTTTTAGATCTGGTGCGAGAGAACGTCAAAGTTGGCAACACCGCACTATCGGAGCGAGCCCGGACAGCATCCAGCAACCCTCACATCAACAAACGCAACCCATCCGTGTCGTATGTCCTTCATCACACCAGGACGAAATTCAAGATTAATTCAGCCACCACCTCATCCATAATCTACATCAGCCAGAACCAACACCATCTGGAGCCAGCAACAGTCAGCAAAATCATCTACAGCGGTCACAACAACACCACCTCAAGACTACAGATAAGTATATAATAGTTTTGTGTAGTGTAGATCTGTATTGTTCGGTAGTTTAGGCATAGAGCATAAGACTCGGTTCGCGTAAGTCTCTTTTCGAGCATTTTCATTTGTTTTATTTGCGATCGTTGCGGCGGTCGCGCCGTTGAGGAAACTAGTGAGAGGCCGGAGATTTTGAGCTTGGGCCCAACCAAAACCCCAAGTTCTTAATCACCCAGTAGCACCACTAGACAAACCAACGGCACCCACTCTGTGTCTTTTAAGGCACGCTCGATTTGGAGCACACAATAGCCCGGTTAATAGTTAGTTCAATAGACCAAAACGTTTTTTGTTTAAAACCTAAATAACGTAAAGTAAATAAAAATTTAATAATAAAAATTCAATTCGATGAAAATAAAGAAAAAGCTACATAATTTTCTTTTTGATTTTAAATTTAAATAAAATTTATGTAAATAAAAGTTAAAAAACTACATAATTATAGATCCTAAATTTAATCTAAATTTAATGCAATAAAAACTAAAAAAGAAACACAAGTTTTGGATACTAAACCTAATCAAAATTTAATTCAATAAAAATTATCAATATTAATTCAATAAAAACGTTAAAGCAATAAAAAAAATAAGAATTTTTCTAGATTCGAAAGTTAATCAAAATTAATTGAACCCTAATAAAAGTCAGATCACCGGGTGTTCAGTGTAAAACAATCTCCTTGAATTACAAAAAAATATAGTTTTCGGATTTAAGTTGAAAATTAATTAAATATATGTAAATATTCGAAATTCGAACTTAAAGAATTAAATACCATAACACAATCACTTGTTCAGGTTTTAATTATAAGTTTGATAAAATTTCCTTACTCTAAGTACCTACGTAAACGTAAAAATCCTTTCTGTAAATATGTAAAAGATTATAAATATAAAAGAATATGGATATGATAAGCAAATTTGTGAAATATAATTTTATAGAAATTGTAAACTCCGTTCGAACGAAGTGGCATTAACTTAATATTACCTCATAACTTAAAAATCATATTTTTGTAAAATTCCTTTTGTAATATATCTATATTGAATATAAATTGAAATTTTAAAATCATGGCTATTTAAGAGTGAATAACACGGGATCCAGGTAAGGTATCGAGTGAAGTTGTCATTAGGGGTAGCTTAAATTCTTGGTCGGCTACCACGGTCATGGGGAGGGTACCGCAACGACCCATAACATCAGGGTCGGATTAATCGCAAGTAGAGTGGCTTCTAAGGCACTGGTACAATTTTTGTCACACCGTTGTCCTGCCATAGCCCGCAACGAACCACCACCCAAGCCCGCGAGCTTAGTCGTGCACATATCAAAGTTGCCAGTGTGCCGGGCGATTGGAAGGGACAGCCAATAGAAGCTGGTTATGAACCCGTGGGTAACATGGAGGTGAATAAGAGAAATTTTACAGCACTTGGCATCTCGTTTGGTAATTTTAAATTTTAAGCAAAAATTTCAACAGGGGTTTTTATTGGAGAAACGTGACAGTTATAATTATGGCGCCCAACGTGGGGCACGACTCTAGTTTTTCACTGGACCACTACTAGAGGTTTAAAGCTTTTAAGGAATTTAAAGGTTAATATTCAAGCGGAGAGCTTGCATAGTATGTCTGTCCGGAATGATGAGTCACGGTCATGGAGATTTCCGAAGTCCGTCCGCCATTTTCTTAGGATAGGAAACTGACTAGTCCAAAAGAAGTTGTAAGTCTTGTAGAATTAGCGAATTAATTTGCAATTGCGACGATTTTTGGCGACAGTTTAAAGGTAAATAGATATGGTATGTCCGATTCTGAAAAGGATAAGATTTAAGAATTGTTGCGACCTATCTATTACAAAGCATTAATTTAACCCAGAATTCCAGCAAAGTTTTACACCCTAGATAGGGCACACATTACTTGTGATTTTTTTTTTTGTTCACTCACTCAATATCTTACCAGATCATGTGATTCAAACGCTTATATATATTTACAGATATTTCATTTAACTATTAACTATAATAGTAATCCAGAACAAACAAACAAAAAAGAATTTTTTTGTTATTTCTTTTAAAATTCTTTAAACAAAATTTTCAGCTATATCAAAACAAAAACTCAACTATATTTTGCTGTTCATTTTTAAATATTGTTTTACTTTTTTATTCTTTTGATAATTATATTAAAGAAAAGTGTTTTGGTAAGAACACAATATAATAAATTTACATACGCATCTATATTTTGGTAAACTTCTAGGCGATTATTATTTTTGGATTTTCTATTAGGTTATCGTGGGTTTAGCTGTCGTAGCTTTCGCTAGGGTTTTTAGGTAATTTCGGCGGCACTAAATCTTTCGATCATTGCGATAGTTTTAAAACAACAACAACTTCAGCTACGACTACGTCAGGAGTCAACACAGGAGCTATACCTCAGCAAAAACAACAACTACAACTTCGACCACATCATCAGTCAGTACAGGAACTAGGCAGAGAGAATTTAATACGGCACAGCAGTAATTCACATGTAGGCGGAATAGTTCGAGGCTAGCGGTAGCAGTATGTCTGCAAACAGCACAATCGTAACACCACCGTTGAGCAGCATTAGTGCACAAGGCATAAGAGAGGCATTCCATCAAGCCAACGTACCCTTAAGGCTAGCGCGCGAGCGTCCTGAACGCGAAGACCACACAGATTCGACAGGAGAAAGAAGAGCTGTAACACTTTCGGATTTAAGGAATTTTGAGGAGCGTCTTCTGAACTTGGTACCCCGTATGGTTCACCAAACTATGGCCGAGCAGTCACATCAGCGAGGACCTCAGAGTTCACAACTGCGGAGCAGCGGTTCCATTCCAGACTTGTCGCAACCACCACCAAACGTTAGAGATAACTATCGTCAGCTACAAGTTAGACCATTTTACCCAGCTAATACAAATTTTAACCCAGCCAATACCAATTTCAACCCTATTAATACAAATTTTAACCCGGCTCAAATTTCGATCCCGCTTATGTTCAGTCTAATTCAGAAGGCCCTCGACGTACCGAGTTAGCGTTTAGACCAGAAATTCCATATCGTTCACCAGGTAGTCGCAGCCAAGGACCGGCGAACACAGGTTTACGGATAGACAAATGGGGTATTAACTTTGACGGCACAAGCAAAACAATCAGCATAGAAGACATCGTATTTCGCGTAGAGACCTTGCAGGCAGATTATGGATGTGAATGGAGGGAAGTCGTTAAGTCTTTTCATCATTTATTAAGTGGACCAACCCAAGAATGGTTTTGGGATCACAGACGATTCAATAACGTCACAAGATGGTTGGATCTGCAGGCCGCGACGTTATCACAGTTTCATAGGTTTGAAAGCGACTTCGATATACAACGCCGAATATTAGACCGACGCCAGCAAGCTCAAGAATCGTTTGAAGATTTCTATAACGCCGTAATCAAATGATTGTGGAAAGCGACCTAGTCAGTAGAATGAGAGGAAATCTGAAAGCACCAATGGCACAGCTACTGTTCTCTGTAAAGGTGACAGGCCTGGCGTATTTTGCCAAAGAATGCCGAAGAGCGGAAAACTTATTGAATAATCAGCGTCAGTATAGCGTCCGAATACCCGGGAGGAATATTCATGAATTGGAATATGAGGTAGAGGAGTCAGAGAGATTGCCAGATGTGGAAGCGCTAGCAGTAGTGAAAAAGATCATCTGCTGGAATTGTAAAGCTGAAGGCCTCATTTTTATAGATTGCCCAGAAGAGAAACGAAAGCTATTTTGCTATAAATGCGGACTGGAAAACACGGTCACTCCTAGATGTACAGTCTGTCAGGGAAACAGGAGCGGGGGCGCGTCGCGGTTTGGGAAATTCAAGATTAATTCAGCCACCACCTCATCCATAATCTACATCAGCCAGAACCAACACCATCTGGAGCCAGCAACAGTCAACAAAATCATCTACAGCGGTCACAACAACACCACCTCAAGACTACAGATTATGTATGACATTTTATGTTTATTAGAATCAAACATTATTGATTTACTAACCGTTATGATATTCCCGGTACATAAATTAAAGACTTATCAATCATTGGCTTAATTATATTTCTTGTATTTATATTATTCCTTTTTTATACTGTCATATTAATCTATTAGTAAGATAAATAGGAAAATCATTATTATTTCATACATTTCTAATTTTGCTCCTTAATCTTTTTATGAAACTCAATGTCACTGATCGTAAGTATCCATTCTATAAAATTTTTATCTGCATTTCTAATAATTCGTTTACTGTGTTTACAATAAAAGTTATGCTATAAAATAATCATGTCCACCGACCATCGAGTACAAGATGTCACAAATAGAATACATGCGTGCTTATAAGAATAATTCTTTTAGCCGCTACATGACTACCGACTACACGGCTACTTTTGTAGCCCGTAGCCAACTTAGGCTAATTTCTATTTTTCTTGGCTACAAAAAACAGATTAGTCCTGCCAATACAATAACTGCATGAAATCGTGGTTTTAAAAACGCAATACATTAGATATCGCTATTAAAAGCGCGAAAAACTTTTATAGTGGAACCATTGAAAAATAATAATCACCTGTTCATTTGTTTACATTTTTCATTTACTATTTATTTGGCGCATTTTTCGTTTACTTTTTGTTTGTGAAATTTTCCAATTACATCTTTTTTCATCAATTTCTAATTTGTTTCATTCATATTTATTTTTTGGGTTTTTTATTGAAATTGGTAAGTATATAATAGTCATTTTTACTGTTTACATGTATTTATTATATTGTTTAATGTAAATGTTTAGTTCAATTTACATGCAAATATGGACGTGGACACTTCATACACTGAAATCTTTGTTTGCACTATTTTAGCAATAGTACTTATAACGTTAATTAAATATTCTTGAGACATTTAAAATTTTTTTACACAAATTCACTTAAAAAAATCATGTTTGTTTTCTTTTGGTTAACTTTAATACATATGTCAAAACTGATGTTTATTTTTTGTAGTTAGTTGTCGATAGTCGTTAAAAGAATTAAGTAGCTGGCGACTTGGCTATTTTTATAGCCAGCTACTTTTGTAGTCGGTAGTCGATGGTCGGTAGCTTTTGATTGTGTTTATAGCATTATTGATTCTTCCAGAATCTGGTTTTTGGTACTAATCTCTTAATAAATTATTTCCACTCCTAATGAGTGGAGTCACATTCTATTTGTGTTGTAAACCGAATACAAGGATTAAATTCATTAAAAGTTTTAGGTAAATTATTAATGCCGTTTTCTGATATTATACAAAATAAATCATCAACATATTTACTCAATATTATTGGTTTAATACTAAGCTTTCCAATACATTTGTCCAGTAGTTTCTCCATAACAATATCAGCCACAATTGGAGAGGCAGGAGATCCCAGCGGCAGACCTTTCTGTTGTTTATAAAATTTACTATTATATTGGAAATATCTATTTTTTTCAATAAAAATTTAACAATTCGTAGAACCAGACACTTTTCTATATTAGGATGTCCTTCAACAATATTCCATTTTTCTTCAAATGTGCTTATTGCTAGATCAACAGGTATGCTTGGAAATAATGACCCTACATCTAATAAAATTAACTTTTCTTCATTTTCCATTTTCAGGTTAGTGACTTACTTCTAAAAGGTATATTTGCTTTGTTTCCACCGAAACTATTAAAACTAAGTTGTTTATATAATTCTTCAGGCTGACAAGCAGTTACTATTTATGTAAATTTACATCACAGTTTCCGAAAAGCTCGCTACCATATGTTAGAACTAAAATCAGATGTTTTTGCAAGAAGATGTCTGATTTTTAAGGGCGTGCACTACTGTGTAGGCCATAATGGAGATGTGATCCGATCAGGTTAATATAGTGTTAAATATAACTCATAAATTCTAAGCTTTATTCACTATTTCAATTTTTTCACAGTCTACAATAACATTTGGTTTTATAGTTATTTGTTGGGATCTATTATGGATAAGAATACATTTTGATTTTTTTGGGTTAAGACTCAAACCATTAACAGCAGCCTATGACGAAATTCTGTTTAAATCATCGTTAAGTTTATTTACGAAATTTTTGCTTTTTTCACTAATAAATATTTGGACGTCGTGCGCATACATTCTAATATAACGATGTCATACAAAGCCAAAATATATTTATTCAAAAACCCTAACTACTCGTCCAACGCTAAAAAAATATAATTCGATTAGCTCTTTTGAAGTTACGAAAAATATAGAAATATTAATTCATAAAAATTGTATTATCGTCTCCTTGTGCCAGATTGAATCACTATCTCAATTTTGAAAATGTTTCAGTAATAAACATAGAAAATAATTATATTTTAGAGATGTTAAAAGTTATTAATATAACAGCACAGAGAATTAATTTTAAGGCAGACACAGATAATGTAGCTCAGATTTGTAGACATTTAGTAAATAAGAAATAATTTTTGTTTTTTATGTTAGTTTGAATAAATTTTTATTATATTTTTGTTGTTTTATGTTATTTAAATAAATATTTGTTTTCCTAATAATGCTATACAATGGAGCGAAATATTGAAAATTTATATAGAAAATAACAAAACTAATTGCTTAAAAATTAAATAAAATATTGTGAAGACTGTATCCCGGAATATTTTTGGTCAGATTTGTTTTCAATGCGAATTAAAAACTTATTCCATTTTTTCCCTACGTTTCGTCGGTTTTTTTCCGACTTCTTCAGGGGAGTATTTTTATTATTTATTATTCTAGTGACAAATTACAAGATAAGAGTTGATATTTTAATTATGATTTTAACCCTTATGATTCTACTAACAACTTGTTTTAGTTCACATTATTGAATACATTGGTGAAACATAATTTGAAAAATTAATGTGTAATAATAATAATAAATTATGGACAGCACGACACATTAAAAAAAACAAAAAAAAAAAAAACATTTATTCCTTAACAATATTACAAGATGAGACAACTTTTTCAGCACATTAAATACAAATACAACATAGAAACCACACAATTGTTAAAAAAATACTGCAGAGAAATAGAAAAATTAGCCAAATTAGTAGAACGATCAAATTTTTTACAACAATGCAGAAAATTAGGAGTAATACCAAAACACATAAAGTATTCGACACAAAAACTAAAACAATTATTTAAGACCGACACAGCACAGACTAAAATTGAAAAAGCAGAAAAAAACTTTCATTATAAAACGCTCAACATTGAGATTTCAGACACACATACAAAGATAATGTTAATAAAAAAAGAGATAAGAAGAAAAGAAACACAGCTCTTAACTACACTGAACAAAACAGAATTTATAAATTTTAAAAAAGGACAATGGATTAAATATGAAAACATAAAATTGAAAACAAGACAGGTACATTCATCTAAAATAAGGAAACTGAGAGCTGAAAAGTTTAAAGAATTTAAATTTGCATTTAACGAGGAGAGGTTCGTTAATTACACTAACGTAAATTTTGACATCGAGAGTAAATGGTTTTTATCACTAGGACGCAAGTTTGCTCTCCCGATAAGCAATAAAAACTTTTCAACGATACCATTAATAGCAGATATTGAGCAATGGGTACAAAAAATCAATGATGACACAGAAAAAGATATAATAAGATCAAAAATAGCTAATAGAGTAATTAATTTCAAGCGTAGCTCAAAAAATAATGAAAAAGAAAAATTTATACTAGCTATTTACGAAAAAACAGTACAAATAATTAAAGACAATAAAAACACAAAAATGATTACAAAAGCCGATAAAGGTAATAAGACTATAGTTTTATACAAAAATGATTACATAAATAAAATGAATCAACTACTAGACGACAAATCAACATACAAAATTATTAGAGAGAATCCAATAATAAAACTTTAAAAAACAAATAATATTATTACAAAACTTTCAAAAGGTAAACATATAACAAAATTTGAAAAAATAAATATGACTTCACATGCAGCCGCTGCTCCAGAACTTTACGGCTGACCAAAAATTCATAAGGAAAATATCCCACTCAGGCTGATTTCGGCATCAACTGAAGTACCCTGCTATTATTTGTCCAAATACATAGGAATAATATTAAAGAATATTATATCTCCAATATACAATGTTAAAAATTCCATACAATTAAAGGAAAAACTCTGTGACATTATTTTAAATGAAAATGACATTATTGTCTCCTTTGACGTGGTATCATTGTTCACCAATATACTTACACATTTAGCTATTAAAAACATATTGGACACATGGATAACCCTTAAAGAACACACGACAATTAGTAAAAAGCTATTCCTTAAGATGCTTCAATTCTGTCTAACAGACAACAATTATTTTACTTTCAACGGAAAGTATTATAGACAAATATATGGTATGACAATGGGTAATCCCTTATCCCCGATAATGGCAGATTTGTCTTAGACACATTGTTAGACGATATTACAAATGAGTTGAAAGCAAAGAATGTGAATAAAAAATTTGAATCTAAATATGTGAATGATTTATTTGCGGTTGTAAAGAGAGATGATTTAGATTTACAGTGGAAGTAGAGAAAAATAAAGAGATGCCATACCTAGACATGATAATCATTAAGAACAATAATAAATTGATAACAAATTGGTACGCTAAGAAAACCGCATCTGGAAGATTAATAAATTATCATTCAACCCAACCAAAACATATTAAAATAAATACATCTATAAATTTAATAAATAAAATTCTTAATATTAGCGACATAAGATTTAAAAACGACAACATCACCAAAATAAAGAATATGTTGACAAAGAATAGCTACCCAATACATGTGACAAATAACTTGATAAATAAGTGCTTAAAAAAAGAAAAAAATAATAATACTGGAAATAATCAAACGATGGAAAAAATTTACATATAGATCAAACAAAACACTGAGACACTTTTTTACGCAAAAAACATCTAAAGTAGACAAGAATAGATAAAATAATGTCGTTTATGAAATAACCTGCCAAGGAAATGAAAGGGAAAGGTGTAATAAAGTATACTTTGGAACAACAAAAATAATGCTTGGAACAAGAATTTTAGAGCATCCAGCAGACATTAAAAAAAGAAAGGAGACAACAGCATTAGCACAACATGCAAAAGAAACTGGACATATTATAGATTTTGACGATTTAAAGATACTTGACAGAGAGAGAAAAGAAAACAAAAGATATACTCTCGAGAGCTTGAGAATACAACAACGTATAAAGAAATCAATAAACACTAAAGAAGACAAAGACAACACCAAATTTCAATATTGCCTAGCAATAATTTAAAACTAAAGTTTATTTTCTGTGATACTATTATTTTTTCGTTGACTAATTTATATACATATTTTAATGTGTCGTGCTGTCCATAATTTATTATTATTATTACACATTAATTTTTCAAATTATGTTTCATCACCTATTCATATATTCAATAACGGAAACTAAAACAAGTTGTAAGTAAAATCATAAGGGTTAAAATCATGATTAAAATTAAAATATAATAAATAATAAAAATACTCCCCTGAAGAAGTCGGAAAAAACCGACGAAACGTTGGGAAAAAAAATGGAATAAGTGTTTTATTCGCATTGAAAACAAATCTGACCAAAAATAGCCCGGGATACAGTCTTCACAATAACAAACGTAATACACAATAAAATAATAATAAATAAAATATAATTAATTAAAAAGGTCAAATAAAAACTCTATTATTATTTAAAGCAACTAAAAAAGATTCTCTCTTTTTATATACGAGGGCTGCTCTATATATTTCTGGCCTAATAGTGAAAATGCGAATATTTATAATCAAAAATGGTTTTATTGTTTTTCAAAGTATTCTCCAGCATGATTTATACACTTTAGCATGCGCTCAAACCAGTTGTCGAAGCACTTTTTCCACTCCAATTGAGACACCTCTAAAACATGGTTTTTGAACACTTCAACAGCTTCTTCTGGCGACGAAAATCGTTGACCACGCATTTTTTTCTTGATGTGCGGAAACAAGAAGAAGTCATTAGGTGCCAAGTCAGGGCTGTACGGCGGATGACCGATTAATTCGACGTTTTAGCCGGTCAAAAACGCTCTGGTTTGAGCCGATTGTTGAGAGCTCGCATTGTCATGGTGAACAATGATTCGTCTTCTCTTGGTGGTTTTTCGAATTTCTCCGATGACTTCAGGCAAACAAAATGTAGTGTACCACTCAGAAGTGACCGTCCTACGTTGCTCAAGTGGAACAGTCGCCACATGACCAGTTTTGCCGAAAAAACAGGCGACCATTTGCTTCGAAGTGCTTCTTCTACGAACAACTTTCGTTGGATTTTGCTTGTCTTTGAAGACCCACACGGTCGATTGTTGTTTCGTTTCGGACTCATACGCATAGGTCCATGATTCGGCACCTGTGAAGATCTTATAAACGTCTTTTGAAGCACCGCAATTGTATTTTTGTAACATTTCTTTACACCAATTGACACGATCCTTTTTTTGAGCGACTTTCAAATTGTGCGGGATCCAACGAGAACAAACCTTTTTTACGGCCAGGTGTTCATGCAGTATCGAATGTATTCTGGTGGAAGAAATGTCCAAGGATGTCTCTATCTCTCGGTATGTCGCATATCGATCTTGCATTATGAGTTCATGCACGGCATCAATGTTCTCTGGCACAACAGCCGTTTTTGGACGACCTTCACGGAATTCGTCTTTGAGCGAGCTTCGGCCACGATTAAATTCATTATGCCAATTTTTCACAGTGCTATAGGATGGTGCTTCATCGCCATACAAAGATTTACGTTCATCAATGCACTCTTGTCGTGATAATCCACGTCGAAAGTTGTGAAAAATGATGGCACAAAAATGTTCACGAGTAAATTCCATTTTCTTTATATATTAATTTTTGCAAGTCACTGTAAACAACACAAATAATGGTCGTACGTCAAAACGTTTTGAGTACGATTATGCTTAAAAATGACTAACTTTCCAATGGAAATGTCAGATTGCACTTGGCTGCACTCAGTGTTGCCAGGTCAGAAATATATAGCAGCCCTCGTATTAAAAAAAATTTTTTGTATGATGAAAAAATAAGCTGTATGGTTAAGCTGCCCATACACGATTGTTTTTATAATTCTTAAAAGTATTGCTTAAAACATATGCCGTATGAAAACAATTAACGGCAGTTGTACTTTGGCAGTAGCATTAGCCGGCTGATGGTAATATTTTATATGACCAAAATCTGAGATTGCTTTTAACTATTTGATACCAGTTATGTAAGTTCTGTATCATTATTCAATGCAACCTGATCTTGTTCATATTTAGAGTAAAAAGTAAATAATTAAAATTGACAATTCTTCAGTAATTCCGTAACGCACGCAAAAATATTTTAAAACGACTACAATCCATTTGGCTTGGATACTCTGTAACACGATACGAAAATGTACGTATTCGTATAAATTGTACTATGTAGTACCAAAGTACGGAAAATTTTCGAAAGTGTGACCAAATTTTTGTTCTCTTTTCGTAGGCACAAAAAAATCCCTTTCGTATAGTCAACTCTGTATTACGAAAATGAGTGTAATATACGTTGTAAACATTCAAAAATTATTCGACAGCAATTGTGTTGGTGACAATTAAAAAGAAATTTAAAATGTAAGTAATTGAATAGAAATATATTGCAAAAATAAAAAAATAACATTTTCATACCGTTTTAAAGGACTGATTCAAAAAGAATCTTATATACCAACCAAAAACAATATGAAACTATTGTAAACTTTATGGTGAAGAATCCGGATTTGGCTAAGGGACACCTGAAAGTGCCGGATGCAAGAAACAAATCTAATAATCTGTAGCAAAAATTAAGAACCGATTTGGATTATCTCGGTCCACCACAACGAGATGTTAAAGGTTGGAAAAAAAGTATGTTCCATTAAATTTTAATGTTTGTGTGTGGCTTACTTATATACCGTTTACTTATTAGCCATTTAAATTTTCATTAGGTTTGGTCAGACTATAAAAATCATGTTAAGAGCAAATGTAGTAGAAATAAAATTAGCATCTCTGGTACAGGTGGAGAGCCAAGCAACTATTGCTCACTAACACCTCTAGAAAGACAAACGGCTGATTTACTGACAATGGACGAGGCCGTTAATGGTAGCCAAAATAACCATTTTGGTTCAAACCCTCAATCAAGTTCATTGATAACACTTGAAAAAGACTTTCAATATTTAGTAAGGGAAAATGAAGAGAGGATAGAGTCTGATTCGTCTTCCCCAGAGCTTATTAATGAAGAACCGATATTACCAAAAGCACGTCAAGGTTAAAAAAGAAAGGTTGATGAAAGAGAAGCTCTTTTGCAAAAACAACTGGAAAATCAAGCAACATATCAGAACGACATCAAAATACTTTCTGAAATAAATGAAAATCTAACTGGCATCCATAAATATTTAAGAAGTTACTATGTTCAAGAACAAAGACTAAAACTTGAACAGGAGAAATTAAATATAAAGAAGCAAAAACTTGAGCAAATCAGAAAAAGTAACACGGAAAATACAAAACTTTAATTAGATCAGTTAAAGCTTAATTAATTTCATAGAAACTATATATGTATTTTATTTAAATAAATTTGTTTTTTAATATGTTTTATTGAATTTTTTATTTTGTGAATAAATTGATATGTATTTAATAAAATTAATTAAAGTCTCATTGCATATTATTTTTGATCTGATCTCTCATGTTTTTTGCGACGCTCTTGTAATTCTCATTACTATTTTCAACTATGTTTGAGAAACTAATACTCGATGTTTTCGGTCGTATATTTTCTATAGGAAAATCTTGGATCTTAAATTCTAAACAAATGTTGTGCAGTGCACAACAAGTATTTAAAATTTGAACGGCTTTCTCGGGAGCGTAATGAAGTTCTCTAGCAGCCAAGAGACATCGACATCTGGCTTTTAAAAGCCCAAATGTTCTTTCTACTATTGATCTTCCTTTGGAATGATTTTCACTAAAATACGCTTCTGCCGAGTTTTCGGGGGCATTCCTATAAGGCACTATTATCCACGGCTCTAGAGGGTATCCAGAATTGCCTTAAAATTTTGAAATTTGTTAATTTTGCAATTTACTTCTAAACTAAAACAAATATGTATTACCAAGTAACCTTGTAGACTTACCTCCATTAAGAAATCGGGTTTTTAAAACTTGCCTATCATTGGATAAATACCAGACATGAGAATCATGACTAGAACCACCCAATCGACCATCTATAGCCTTTATATACATTTCATGATCACATATCTAAAAAAACACAAGTTAAAACTTTTATAACTACAATTGTTTCATTCTTAATTTACGGCCATTGCGTTTATACTATGCTTCAGCTTCCAGTTAAAATATAAATGCTCGTTTTTTATTGGCCTCATTATTTGTATGTCGGTGCCATCAACAGCTCAAATGATTCCGGGGATTCCACATTTGCTATAAAAATATTTTCTAGCTTCTCGTTGATTTTCATCAGAAGATTCAAAAGTAATGTGCTTAGGACATAAAATCCTTTCGATGACTTCACACACTTCTGTGAAACATCTAGAGAATGACTGCTAAGAGAGGCCTAGGTAACGGTCTTGGCCAATCTGGTGCTGATATCTTCCTTGCTCTAAGAATTTTAAGGCGACGGCTAACTTTAAGAATGGAGATATAGCAGTAGATCTTTTGGTGGGCTTAAGATCATCTTTAATACTTTCTAATACATATATAAAAGCTTCTTTGCTCAGACGAAAATTTTTTATGAAACTAAAAATAAAAATTATTTGTGAGTTTTGTACATCAAAATTTCTTTCTTGCCTTTTGTTAATATTCATAAAATCAGACGTATCTCTTATTTTTTTTTTAACCCTCTCTTCTATGGTCTGATCAGATTCCTCAAACCACAGTGCCACACAATCCATAATAAAAAATTTATTTTTGCTTTTATTTATTTGGTAATTTTAGTTCTTAAAATTTGAAGTTAATAACTTGGCAGAACTAGTACTCACCAAGTGCTGCCAAATTTATTTATGGTTTTTCCCTTTATACTTTTATTACAATCATGAACATTTTGGAACGATTTACAGAGTACGGAGTAACCCCCCTGTAAATTTGCGAGCATATCAGCTGTTGTAAACAAATAATAATTATGTCAGACGTGATTATACATGTACGTTTGTGACCAAATATTAAAAGTCTTTTGAAAAATACTAATTTTGACATACATTCAGAATTACATATGACTCACACAGTTAAAAAGTCAGATGTAAGAAACATGTCGTGTATAGGTAGCTTTAAATAAATTTTTTCTATGGGCAGAAAATTTTGTATAACTACTGTGTGTAGTGATATAAAATTCGGACTTTTAAAAAGGAATTTATTAAAAAAATATTTTCTTTTGCTTATTTCAATTCTTTTGGAAATGTCATCGTTGCAACTTTTGTTATTATAATTATGCGAATATAGCACTCTTACTTGTATACATACAATGTTTCTTCATTAATCTTCAAAAGTTAAAAATTTATTTTTAAGAAAATTAATTAAAATTAATTAATCAAAAATGTCATGCTTTTATAAAAAGGCATTGCTAGTGATATTTTATTCACCTCAGAACTGTCAAAATTTTACTTATAAGAGAACTTTGCTACCGTTTCACACATGCCTAAAGAGAAAAATTTGAATTGTGAAAAAATATAAATATTTTTATCTGTTTTGAGTGAAAGAATATTTTAAATAAAGAGAAACAATTTTCGGCTTTGAATTTTCTAAAACGAAAATAAAAAAGTGTTCCCCATTTAACTTTCCGCATACTAACAATGCGTTAAATTTTGTAAAATACTTACGTACATATATAAAAAACAATTATAAATTTCAAAATGTAGCTTGTTTTTAACAATTCTCAGTGTAGCAAAAAAATCTTTCCTTCTTTGTTGAAAGATACCAAGCTACTGAATGTACACCTACGTTAGTGATGCGCAACCCATACCACCAGTGTGCCCAGATCCCAAAAATTTTTGAAGCTAAGTTGGCACCAAAAAAGTGCTAAAAAAAGTTTAAGTGCTAAAACATAATGCTAAAATTTAAATGGCTTAGTTTTAAACAAATACTTCCTTAGAGAGTTGATAGTTTTATCATTTATGCTTATGTTGCCTTAGAAATAGTTACTTCCATTGAAAAAAACCGAAATTCTTAAAAAACTAAATCATTTATTAAAGACAAAAAGACTTAAAAACACTGTAAAAATAATAATACAGTCTTATTCACAAAAATTTTAAACTGCTTAATAATTCACAAATACTTAAGAGCACTATTACGCTGTTATTAATCATTAATAAATTTCAAACATTTACTGCCTGGCCCACGATATCGACTGCTATCGTTCGCATGGATTTTCAACGACAAACAGCTGATTTGCGCCCCACTTAAAGTTTTCAACACGACAAGTCGATCGACAACAAATGCGTACAAAAACGTAATCATTTTCATACAATTTTGCGCCCCAATATGAAATGTCATGCGATTATGTCAAAATCAGTCACTTGTGTTGTGGTTGTCGACAGACACAAAAGGAAAAAAATTTAACAAAAGAAACCAAAAAATAGTTTATTGCTTATGTTAAAAATTTTATAATGGATAATAGATGGTAAATATAAAATTAGTAATAATATTATACAATTTGAACTAACAAAAATTATTTGTTTAGCATAAAAAAATCAAGTTTGAAGCAGCTGCAGGTTCTTGTAGAATATATGGAAGCAAATCCAGAGTTCGCAAGAGGATCTGCTGTTTATAGAAGCAACAAACTCTCAATGGAAGAGCAGTGGGTAAAGCTCACTAAGAAACTGAATACGCATTGGCCACCAATGCGTAGCGTTGTTGAGTGGAAAAAGGTGTAAATTAGCTGCGCCGAATTGTTCGTAGAACACAGCCAAAAATGTCTACAACAATTTTTAAAAAAATGAATATTTCCATTTTTTATAAAATAAAATTTTACTGGTGCTAAAATTTTGCATTTCTATTGCCTAATTTACTTGTTTTACCGATTTTTATTTTCCAACAAGCGTTTAACGTCTGAAATAGTTATTGTGGCAATATCATCAACTGACAATAAGTAAATTGATTACGTTAAAAACGTAATTCCTGGCGACCGACAAGTCGAAAGATAGTGGGACCCGTATTAAAACGATAACGAGTGACTTGTTGTCGCTCGCTTTAGTTATCAATCGACATCGTGGGCCAGGCAGTTAATGTAGCAGTTACCCTTCTTTAAACCTTTAATAAGACGGTATTTCTGTTTTAAAAAGCATTTTACCCGTAGAATTTGTGAAAAAGTGTGAAAAACTATTAATAAAAAAATACAACGAATATAAAAAATTTAATTTCTACAATAAGTAAGTTCTTAAAACATGCTTTAATATTTTTTTTCTCTTAGTTTTTATTTACAATCTATTTTACAATATTTAGTAAATTTGATCAGTTAAAGGAAAACATTACATGTGTTATTAAACTTCAATTAGCTTAATATACTATTTACATACATATTATTTTAAAATAATAATTTTTTTTTTAAATAATACATTTTATATACAAAATTTTTTATTTTCTATATTGGAGATCTAATACGTGTAACCTATTCAATCTTCTGACTTCATCTGTTTCATCTAATAAGGAAATTGCTAATATGTTACAATGATTACTAAATCGATTAATGTACCGAGTGCTAAATTTATTTATTTCATTCAAAACAAAAGGTATCTGAAGATCTCTATGAATTTGTTTGTTGGTCATAAACAATGGAGCATCTGCTATTCGCCTCAAAGTTTTTGATTGATATCTTTGCAATATCTCCACGTTTGAGTGGCTCGCCGTTCCCCACAACTCAATACCATAGGTCCACACCGGTTTCAGAATAGCTTTGTATAAATTGACTTTGTTTTCAAGGCTAAGTTGAGACTTTGGTCCTAGTAACCAATACATTTTTTTGGTCTTGATATTTAGATGTTCCTTTTTAGCTTTAATATGATCTTTCCATGTAAGTCGTTTATCAAGATACATTCCTAGATATTTGACACAATTTTTGTTGGGTACTTGTAAGCCATTTAAATACAATGGAGGACACACATCTCTTCGCAAAGTAAAAGTGACATGGTTTGACTTTTCTGTGTTGGTTTCAATTTTCCATTTTTGGAACCATTGTTGTAAAACATTTAATTCCCGTTGAACTACAGATGACGCTACAACTGGTGATTTGTTTGTTCATATTATAGCAGTATCATCTGCGTACGTTGCTAGAGTAATATTATCAGTTGTTGGCATATCTGAAGTATAAACAGTATATAATATGGGTCCTAAAACACTGCCCTGTGGTACGCCTGAGTGAATTTGATGTCTGCTTGACTTTTCATCGTCAACCTTTACATAAAACGTTCGCTCACTTAAATAGGATTTTAATATGGAATAAAATGGAGCTGGTAAAATATGTTTAAGTTTATATAACAGGCCTTCGTGCCATACTCTATCAAATGCTTGTTTTATATCTAAAAATACCGCTGAACAATACATTTTTCTTTCCAATGAATCCGTTATAATTTTGATAATTCGATGACATTGCTCCGGTGTTCCATGGTTTTGGCGAAAGCCAAATTGATGATCAGGTATAATTTTTTTTGTTTCTAAAATCGGTAGTAATCTAGATGCAAACAATTTTTCAAATATCTTTGAGAAAGTTGTTAGCAAACTTATAGGTCTATATGAGGCAATTGAATTTTCAGCTTTATTAAGTTTCTTTATCATTATTATTTCCGCACATTTCCATTTAGATGGAAAGTACGATAACCTTAAAATGGAGTTATATAAGATTGAAAGAAATAAAATGCTCTTCTTGGATAAAAATTTAGCCACTGATGAATCTATTTTATCATGTCCTGGGGATTTTTTGTTATTAAGCTTAGAAATTACACTCCATACTTCTCTCGGGGAAAACGTTTTTATTGGTAGATCCATTTGGTATGGTGATTCTAAAAAATTAAGTATTTTACATTCATCGACTGTATTAGATATCGGAAAAGGTTGAAAAGTATGCTTTAAATGTTGGGAGAATGCATCAGCTTTACTTTTGTTGTTTCTGCACCATCTGTCATCATTTGTCAGAATCGGTACTTTTCTTTTAACTGGCCGTTTTAAGTACTTAGTGGCTTTCCATAAACTGTAATCCGAATCTTTCGAAGTATTTAGATTTTTTAATATAAATGCAAAAATATCATAAAATGAAAAATTATTGCAGATACTCTTGCCCAAAATGTCAAAACGTCCTAAAACTTAATAGGAGAAGTGATCCGTTTCAATTACCTGAACATCTATTTAATTCAAGATATAGGTTAAGTAAGGAAACGGCTCAAAAATTATAAACATAGCTAATGATCAGATAGAATAAGATAAAAGAGGCTGTAGAACTTCAGCCAAGTTACAGGTTTTGGTGGCTTTGCGTTGTTGGGGCCGAAGAGAGGTAAGTATGCGAGGCGAATAGTTGTAGGTACTTACGAAACACATTTTATGTTCAGTGGCAAGATGGAGAGGCAGTACATATGATTGCCGAATCTTTAATAAGTCAGTTATCAAGTAAAGTTTTAAAAATGGCGATTTAAGAGGACGCTTGTTTGGTAACTCCGGGTATATATTACAACTATATGCATGTATTTATTTACACCATTTAAGACCACAAAATGCAAATAAAATCAAATACAACGCCCAAATTATTTTGGGGTTTATTAGATGGACTTAGTTTATCAGATGGACTTACAATTAGTTTTTCAAATGCAAAAAATTTAAATATCACTTTATCTGTCGTGCACAATATTGCAATTAAATAAACGATACGTTTCCAGGTAATTAATATCAAATTAACTATTAATATTTGGAAAAAATATCTTTTGAATAGAGAAAATATCATAATTTAATTAACTGTTCTTTAATAATTAAAGCATTGTATTTAATTGATTTGAAAAATAAAATAATAAATAAAAAATTCACAAATTTGTATCATAAATAAATAAAATAATATAGTGATGTAAAACAGTAATGCCGAGCTCGGTATTTGGATATTTTTTTGTATTCGTTCAGTGAATCATTGCATAAAAAAAGGTTTAACACCATTTTTTATATTATTTTAAAATTATTTCTGATGTGCAACAATAAATAATAATAAAATAATGATAATTTAAGTTATGTCAAATATTATTATTGCTGATTTAATTATTCTTTTTTTAATTATTAAAACATTATTGAGGTATTTGGTTCATTGTTTTATGCATCACTAAACGTAAATTGACATATAATATGACATGATGTTGCCAACATAAAACTACATTAAACGTTTGTGAATAAAAATTCTTTTTAATGGTTAATAAAACAAAAAGTGTTTGATAACTTAAGTACACATTAGGCTTACTATAAGAAATTTTTTGTGAATAAGACTGTTAGTCTTTAAATTAAATATTACATACAGCAGTTTGTAAACATGGTTATCGTTCGACATAATGAAAACAAGGCACATGGATTTTTTTTCTTAAGATTTGTAGTGTTGTTAATTTATTTAAAATAAAATTGGACTCTTATTATACATGCGATAATTTTAATAACTAATCATCGAATTCAGTACGATATTTAGTTAAAAGATAATGTAAGAAAGATTATAGGTACTGTTGCTTTTGCACAATTAAAAGAATAATTGTGGTAGTAGAGTTTTCTACTTTGGATAATCCTGGGTTTAGAATTCACGAAGAGAATAAATAAATACGAACAAGTTCGTTAGCTCAGTAAAACTCATGAATCAAGGAAACAAGATTGCGCAGTTCCGTTAGTTTGTTGCATAGCGTTCTGTCTTTTGTGTGGCGTAGATACAGAATATTTGTATGGAAAGTGTAACAGAATTAAAGTAAGAGAGCCAAAAATCTTTTTTATTTTTACAAAACGCACTCGTTATAGTTCTATTGTGACGTAGGTGCGCAGTAGAAAATTTTTTTGAACGCCCTAATGCGCAATCTTGTTTTCTTGATTCATGAGTAATACTAGTGATGAACGTTGCATGAAATAGATCGTAACTTTTATAAAGATATTTTGAATAAAAAGTCCGCCCAAAGTTACACTACGATTTACATCAAACATGTTCTTTTCTCGGATAATATCAATAAAATTCTTTAAATAGAAATGTACAAATAATATTTTACTTTTGTAGTGGAAAAATTGGTTGTTGTTTGTTAATAACAACATTGGGCTAAAAAGGTACAGAAAATAAATAAAACCTTGATTTTAGTTTAATGAAAATATTTTGTATTTATTTTAATGGATGAACATTTTCCTCATCATGCTTAAATTTTTTCTTAGTCAACTTTCTTTATTATGGCTATAAATACCAAAAACTAATAACGGTTCGCTGATTTCAGTAAACTAAGCCAAGCGTGATTCCTGAAATTATTTACAATATATCGGGGAACTACTTGCGGCAAACGTTTTGAGTTGGTAAAAGTTTGACGAAAAATATATATTATGTGTAATCTGTTCAAATGAAGGTTTTCCATTACCCTTATCAAGAAGCTGTCGGCGAATATCAAAGCAAAGGATTTGTTGTTGATGCATAATTGAAAATATTACCATAGAAATGGATTTCTACATTCGGATTCTTTATGCTTTTCCCCAAAGATTTTTTATTGGAAGGCACGTAGTTCGTTAAAAAAATATCAAAGAACAGTTTATCAATGCTGATCGTAGCGTTTGTCATAATTAAATGCCGTCAACTGAAAATCGATCCAGTATTGCAGTTGATCATTCGGCTCCTTTTTGTTAGAAATCTGCTGTATTTCTTGAAATTTTAGCTCTTTTCGGTGACGTTTTTGATAGCTTAGATTTTGTTTTATTTAATTGTCCAATACAATTTTTACTTCGTTTTACATTAGTAATTAATTTTTAATCGAGTATTTATCGTGCTGTACTTGTTTTAAAAAAATTAATTTCTTAGCTCGTATGAACTGCGAACGGTTTCCAAAAGGCGGAAATTACCGCCTACCCCCTTATGTCTTACGTGCCAATCTAAATAGGGGTCTACGTTGTATATTTCATTAAAATCTTATTCATTTATGATAACAATAGTTAATTATATTTAATAACATTTCTAAAACGTGTTTATTTAAGTTTTCTATTACAAATATTGACCAAAACAATTTTTAGTTTAGTATAAGATATTAAGATCTTTTGTAGGGTATTAACACCTATCGTTAACTTATATAAGAAAACAAATTCATTTGTAGTTATAACATACTTTGCATAACAGCAGTTTACATTTAAAAATAGTTTTTAACCCTTAACGGTCCAAAAGAATTTCACGTTCACTTCTCACCAGGTCCAGCTATTTTTCAGACGAAGAGAAGCTTTAAAACATTTATAAAGCAAGTATAGAAAAATAATTAATTTTATTTCAGTAATATATGTAGTGGATAGTATTAACAAAAATTTTATTTAAATCTTATATTTCTTTAGAGTATGGTACTTTTCGAAGCACTCTCTAATATGAATTCCTGGTTTGTCGGTGTGAGTATCGCAATAAAATATAGTTTCTCGTCTACCCCCCTAACCAGTCGATTCGAGCATACTATGCAGTCTCTTTCAGTTCTTTTGCGAATGATGTGGCGCTTACCATCTAATCGCTGCAACAGTAATTGTAATAAAATTAATAAAATAGTTTTTGGTGCCATTGGACCTAGTAAGTAAAAGTATAATGTCGCCTATACGGCGCTCATGGTAGTTAAGGGGTAAATATTATACCATTAAGTTGTATTGTAAAAAATAAACATATGTGTTAAAACTTTCGAAACAGTAAACAGACAAAACGCGTATATGTAAATTCAATATTAATTCATTAAGTACATTTCAATTTAAAAGTTAGGTTAAAAATACAAAGTGGTTTCTAAAGGGAAAAAAGAAGAATGAAAAATGTGGTTTTATAAAATAAGTATGTATACTAGGCAAAAGTAAGTAAAACGACATTTCAAACATATGGTAAAAACTTTTCATAAAGTAATGTGATTAATAAACACTGTTATGTTAAAAACGCAAGTTTTAACAAGATGCACATATATTCCTATGAAAACTTGTTTTTTGAAAAATGTGAAACAATAAACAGATATTGATTTTTTTTATTTATTTTCCCTGTTTCAATTGGTGAACCCGACGTAATATAATTTCAAGGCTAAAAACATGCCTGCTATGCGTTCTACAACCGAACAAAGTTCAGGTTCTGCAGGTGTGAATAATCCCGCCGCTTCTTATGCAAACAATCATAATTTAAGTTTTGCTTTTAAGATACCTCGTTTCTGGAATGAAAATCGAATCCTTTAGTTTGCGCAAGTTGAAGCACAATTTTCTTTGCACCGTGTCACAAATGACTGATTTAAATGCAGACATATTTAGCCGAGTGATATTGTTACGAATCCTCCCAATGACGTCTGTAAACACATTAAACAATGTATAATTGATAATTTCTCTGTTTCCCAGAAAAATCGCATTAAAACACAGCTAACAAACATGGAAAATGAAAAACCTAACAAGTGTTGCCCTCTTTGCTCTTTTAATACCAGGAGGCTTATTCTGAATTGCGATGCGAAAGTCAATGCGATGCGAAAATACATAAATGCGAACAATTGCTATTCTGTATTGCGATATTCGCAAAGTTCTATTTTAATCGCATTTCAAATGCGAAAAGGTGGTAAATCGGTATTCTAAATTGCGAAATTTATTCGACAACAAAGTAGCATTCGCAAAGTACAAACATGTAAGTAAAAAACAATATTTTATTTATGTATTCATCATATATTTATTATTTAATTCAGGGAAGTAAGCAATAATACCAACAAACCGCGTCAACTTTAAATAAAAATTGAATTTATGAATAAGCACAGCCATTTGGAAAGAGGCCATTTAAAAACACCAAATGCACGTTAGTCTGCAAATACTTTGTGGCAAACGTTAACTGAAGAACTAAATATTAATGGACCTCCTAGTAGAGAAGTTCAAAAATATTTGACTTAAATTTTAATAGGTTTGGACCTATTAAATAAATTTTAGAAACAATTTTCACAGCGAAGCACAAAAAATTTATTTATTTTTAATTTGACGTTTGTTGATACTGATGTTTATTTGAGCAGCGTTGCCAACGATTTGAAATAAATTGCGAATGCAATTGCGAAAGTCTAACAGAATACCAATTTTCTTTCGCATCGCATTTCATTTGCGCATCGCATTGGTTTTCGCATCGCAATTCAGAGCAAGCCCCCAGTAGTCAATCGGAAAACGCAACCAATCGTGTTTTTATGTATGATAGATCAGTCGGTAAATTGTTCATCGTGGACAAAAGTGCGGATATATCTGTTATCCCAGTGCATGAAAAATGTCAAAAATATAAACTTTTTGCTTCTAATTATACTTCTATTAATACATAGGGTAAAGAAATCCTATAGCCATTCTTTGGTCTTTGACGAAATTTTCAATGGAAATTTGTGGTTGCTGACGTTTCTCATCTTATAATTGGCATTATTGTTGACATAAAAAACTTTCGAATTATCGTTCGATAATCGTTCAAAGAAAAAATTGGTTTGTAATGAAGATTAAATATATTTAAACTACTGTAAACAATCTGAAATTATTATAATTCAGAATATTGATCGTTAAAGTACTGTATGCTAACTTACATAAGCATAAACAAATGTTTTAAAAAACCAGTAGTGTAAGATAACTGTATTAAAATTCTTTGGAAATCTAACTAGCAATTGTAATAAGCAACCTTTTTAATATTTACTTTTAATAAAGTACTGCAAGAAGACACAATATATTTTGGCGACGAGTAGTGTCGAACACAACGTAAATTAATTTTGGGTACCAGCATGTCCCTTATAGGATCTAAAAACAATTTGCATTTGGAGAAGATTTTGGCGAATATTTGGAACGTATCGAGCAGTTATTCATAATTAACAATGTGGACGAAAAAATAAAGTTGCTTTATTTTTAACATTAGTCGGGCCAGAACTTATAAAAGAATAAAGTCTACTGTCTATTATTTCTCTGGCAGAAACTAACAAGCAAAGTCTTTAAAGAATTGGTTAAGATAATTTTAATCCATTTTAGTCCAGAGAAGAATATTATTGCTAAACGTTTCAAATTTTACAATTGCGCCCAAGGACTCGAGGAACCAGTCGGAGAGTACATAATAAGTTAAAAGTTGTTGTCAGCGTAATGCGAGTTTGGGAGCTTTTTAAAGGAGGCTTTACGTGATTGATTGGTTTGCGGAGTGAAAAGCAAACAATCGCAAACGAGGTTGTTATCAACAGCATCGCGGACGTGGAAAGAAGCTTGTAAATTATTCCATTCGAATTGGTGGATAAGAAAAGTATGCACCCGTCATCGTCGTATGATTTGAATAAAATAATTCGTCACCCTCAAAAATATAGAAATTTCGAAAATTGTAAAAATACTTCTCAAAACATGCTAAAGGCTGCTGATTGGATTTGTTTTTTTTTTTTTTGGCAAACGGGGGCATTCAGCTAGAGTGTGTTTCTCCACAACAGGACAGCAATCTACTCTTCAGCACTCAGCAAGAAGTTATAGTGTAAATGATTTACAGTTCAAATTAAAATCGCTCAACTGGGTAAATGAAGAGGGAGCACTCAACATTGTACACATAGTGTAGAGGTAAATAAAAAGCAGTTGCAGTCGATACCGGAGGCGTCGTTTTCATTATTTTAAAGGTAGATGATGATTTATACTTTAGTTAAGTTAAACGTAAGTAGTTATCCTCCCTTACAAGTTTGAACAGGTAAAAATATTAATGTTTTAGGGGATATTACTTAACGGTGTATGGTAGAAAAAAATTGGATAGACATTATGTTTCCTGGCTGGCGCAGTTATTTTATCAAATCATTTGGGGAGGCGAATGTTAGTTACCTTATATAAATAGTTTACCTCTGAAAAACGTTTGTCAGATAAATATAGGCGACGATTTAAAGAAAAGTTATCCGTCATTGTTTTGCAAAATGTGCGGTTCCAATAAACATTTTTTCTGCAATTATCTTCGCCAACCAGACGCACAGCCAAAGCTTTTTAAGGCATTTACGGTGCCTTTTAGTATAAAAAAATTGGTGGAAACGGAACTGAAACGTATGTGCGCGGAAGGCATTATACAGCTAGTCCGTAGAAGTGACTGGGCGGCTCAAATTGCGTGTGTAATAAAAAAAAGATTTAAGTATAAGAATCTGTGGAAATTTTGAAATAACCATCAATCATATTCTGGAAAAGGATGCATATGCCCGTTAATTGACGATATGCCACAAGTTTGAGAGGTAAGACGCCTTTTTGTATTCTAGGCCTGAGTTATTATGTTTAAGGAGAACTTAATAAAGGTAATAATATCTATTTAACCCAAAGAAGGGAAAATATCTGTGTTATCACTTAAGGTTTGTGGATCCGTAAGTAGAATCCTGGACACGACTGAGTCACCTCAGCCGACGACAAAACCACGTTACAATGAATCTCGAAATAGAACTGGTAACAGTGATGAAGAGAAATTGTTTGGCGCAAAAATTATTCGACAGTGGATAATGCAAACGAAATACCTTTAAAAGAACGATTAAGGAAATAGGTTAATATTATATACAATAAGAAATCATTTTTTTCTATAACTATGTATTACATATACAATTAATATGCAATGTGAATATAATGTATTCCAGATTTTTGAACAATCTGAAATCAGAATAATGATCATTAAAAAAGTTTAGGCTTACTTACTTAATGTTTTAACAAATTCTTTGTACATCTTACTAGCAATTGTAATAAGCAACCTTTATAATATATTTGAGTTTTAATAAAGTACTGCAAGAAGACACAACAGGGTTAAATACCGAATAATTACAGTTCTAAATTCGACACCATATCATTGTTTACTCTTAGAATATCCTGAAATAACAAATCCTTCAACTGGTGTTGGTAAAAGACCTTACAATATACAACCCGTTATAGAAACAAAAGACCGTACAGTTACAGAAAACCCTCGACGTCTTTCTTCAGATAAGCTTGAAATAACTAAGTTCGAATTCTTTGTTATGATAGATCAGGGAATATGCAAACCATCAAGCAGTTGCTTGTCAAGTCCATTATATTGTTGCGACTAACCCTCGTAGATTATATATTTTAGTTAAATTAAAATAGACTACTTAAAAAATTTATAACTTGCTAAAAGCATTAATGCTGACGAGTGAAGAAATTGTCACATTTGGGTCAGCATAAATGCTTTTAGTCAAACTAAATAGGTCATAAGTTTATTGTACTTAACAATGTCACACATTTAAGTCAAGATCTTATTTATTAATATTATTATTTTGGTGCAGCAGTTTTTCGATTTTTTTTAAATACTTTCCGAATGTGGAAGAAGAAAGTGGAAACGAAAAGCTAAGAAACCACTGAATATACAAACGAAGTTTTGAAGGTCTAAAGCAGCCACACTCCGGTAAGCCTTTAGTGTCTTTGTCGAAATATAAGGTGGTAGAGTTACGATTCGACCGCATAAGTATTAATAATATTAATAATATAAATTCGGTCACGAATCTAGCTCAGGCGTGAGTCTCCATCTGATCTACATGAGTCGAAGTAGTGTCGTTTCCCTCTAAACCGTCTAAACACCATCATTAACACCATCCGTAGCAGAAAAATGGTAAGTATCAATAACTTTTTAATGGACAATACGCAGAAAAGGACAGAACTAATAGACGAAGTAAGGTACTATAATTATACACACAGAAAAAAGATTGGTTAAAATTCGTTTGATATGTTCAAAATTTTATTATTAATATAATCATTTGATTTTTAATATAAATAAATTATAGTTTTAACTTATTTTTAATATTAAAAGCTAACATATGATATTACCGTCCAAATGTTAGTTGTAACACCTCCTAAAAAAGTTATCCTGATCGATTTGTGTTTTTACTAAAATCTATTCTATTAAATGGAAGATACAACTTAACTTATTCAGCACATTACTACTGAAAACCAAAGTTTGGTAGTTAGAATCATCAAAATCGATTGGGTCTTCTAAAATCGAAGAATGTTTGACATAATAAATTATTTATTTGTACACATTACAAAAAAAAATCATCAATATTTCAGTTAAAAAAAAACCAAGAATATATTGTTAGTGGTGAAAAGTTCTCCAATATAAGGTAAGTACAAAATAAATCTCAGAAAGACGTTTGTTAATTTAAAAAAAAAAAAATTCTAAAATATTTAATACACTTTGCAGCAGCAAAACGTGCGGTATGGGATGGAAAATTGAAGAACCTATGTGGAAAAAAGAATCAAGATGTAAAGAAAGGAGTAAGCTAAATTCGAATGGTTGAAACATGAAGTTCATAATTTATAATATTATTCCTATAATTTCTGTTTTAAATAAAAGTAAATATTAAAATATTTTATTGTTTTATTTAATTCACAATAATACTTTAAGTCAGCCAATAATAATTTTTTAAAAAGTTGAGAGTGCCATATTCATTCAGTTAATACAACCGAATTCAAGATAATACACACAACCGACAAAATTCGATTGGCAACAAATTCGGTTCTTATAACGAATTTCTTTTCCCTGTGTAATGTTGGCAATTTGCTAGTTCATGCCTGGACAGAACTGCATAAATTTAATTCGAACAAGGAATTTATTGAAAACCATAGGGAGACAAAAATAAAAATAACAAACTGACAAAATTAGAGGCGGTGCAATATGTTTTAGATATAGTAAGTGAAATTAATGGCAATAAATCGAAAGAAGTAGAGAATCGGATAAAGGATTTAGAAGAGACTAAGAGAGTTTTGGAGGAGTATATTAAAACACAGCTAACAAACATGGAAAATGAAAAACCTAACAAATGGTGCTGTTACAAAAGGTTTTTTGGGAACTATGTGGTTACATTGATTACCATATCCACCGCAAGCAATCTTAGCAACATCTGACAAAAATGGGGATATTCAACTTTAAAGGAATGCAAGCGTCTCAGTAATTAGTTCTTAAAATGAGCTTTCTAAAATTAAAGGGCTTTTCAAAACACCAACATGGAATTACGAAATCTTCGATTTACTAGAAGCAATTTAGTCGAAATTCATCTTCAAGTAGAATCTTCCACTTTCACCGCAAATTTTAAAACAGCGCTCATAAGTGTTGCCCTCTTTGTTCTTTTAATACCAGTAGTCAATCGGAAAACGCAACCAATCGTGTTTTTATGTATGATAGATCAGTCGGTAAATTGTTCATCGTGGACAGAAGTGCGGATATATCTGTTATTCCAGTGCATGAAAAATGTCAAAAATATAAACTTTTTGCTTCTAATTATACTTTGAAGCAGCCCATAATTTTTCTGAACTTTTTTATTATTTGAATTTGAATATTACTTCGAAATATCCCTAGAATACAACTATGTTTATATAATATTTTTTTAATCTATTTTTGAATTTAACGTTTATTTCATAATATCTTGAAGTACAACTCTATGTGAACTATAATACTTTTTGAATACAACTCTATGTTTATGTACATGCAGCAATTTTCAAATTATTACAATTAAGTCCATTATTGAGACTAAATTTTCATACAAAAATTACAATTTACTTATTGCCAATTAAGAGATAATTGTTTTAATAATGAGTAAAATTTATAATGCAACACTGTCAGAAGTGTGTTTAGTAAAAAGAACAATACTAACTGAACATACTTTTACAACAACAGTACCAAGGCGAATAAATAAAGGTGACTGCACGGCTACAACAATCCAAAAACACAAAAAACAACAGGCAATTTGTTGCTACATAATTTAGGTATGTTGTCAAAAAATATTGTTAAAAAAAAACAAAATAAAAAAATAAATTTGATGAAAAAAGTGGTTGTAATTTTCAGAATAAGAAAATTATAAAAATTAAGTTACTTAAAAATGAAAATCCTTGAAAAGTGTGACTAAAATTCTATTGTACCACTAGTTTGCCCAAATCACATGCATCGTTCCATTCTTGCACGTTGATCATTTGAAGACGAACATAATCTTCCACAAAAAACCAAGAAATTAACTATAAATGTGTTAGCAATAATTTTTACTATCTTTTTACGTATATTTTGATTATACACATCAGGAACTTCAAATGCGGTTCCATGTTGTGGTAATTTATTTTTGAAAAATTTTTTTGACAACTGCAATGTATACAGCTGATGGGCTTTTTCGTCCGTGCGTTTACCTGTATTATTTCGCCATGAACAGTACTTATTGAATACACTTTGTTGAAATTTGACTAACAAACGTCAACAAAAATAAACAAACAAAAAAATGGACAAACAAATTAAGGGTGGAAAACTTATTAAAATCAAATTTATTAGCAAATTATTTATTGTTAAGAGGAATGTGAAATGATTCTGTGAAATGACGTATGATCTTTCCTCTTATATTGAAAAAAAGAAAGAACTGTTGCTTCCTCCAACTCCAACAGGATTTCCAAATTTTATTCTCTTTTTTAAGATATTTAATTTGAAATATAAACTGGAAAGCACTGCTTGAAAAATTTTTATTTTTTTATTGCAATAAAGAAACGCTTTTTTTTAAACAAAATTTGTTTCCATTTAGTATGATAAAAACCACAAACACAAAAAGTAAAAATTTAAACAATTTTTTTCAGTTGTCAATTGCTAATTGTCGTATCAATATTGAGTATGTATGAACACTAAAAATATATTGACAATTAACTGAATATTGTTTCAATTAAAAACGCATGTATAAACACCATATAACGTTCATTTCATTATAGAACATAATACCTTGAAATACAACTCTGTGTGAACTATAATACTTTTGAGTACAACCTTATGTTTATGTATTATTTTTAAATTCAACGTTTAACTCATTGCAATCTATAATACTTTATAGGTACAACTCTGTTTAGATTTAGTATATAAGCAGCTGAATTTGCTTGAATAAATTCATTCTGCTTTCTACCTTCAAAGCAAGCTAAGCTTTGTCCAGTAAGAATACCGGACGGGTTAAAATTGTAATTGATTGTAGAATTGTCAGAATAGTTTACTAAGAAGAAATTGAGTTTTCTTTCGTTAGAATTGTTCTAAATGAACAACTATTATAATCTTCGAAATAAGATTATTTCATTGGCGCCCAACTTAGTGGCTTCGGAAGATACCACACCAGAAGACTACATAGCTGACGAAGAAAATTCAACGCCTTCAGAGATGGCTACGTTCTCAACAGAGCAATTTGAGCGAATCCTGGCAGCAATGAGTGGCAATATAAAATCTGGCTCTTTCACACAGTGCACAGCTCGCTTTAAAGGATGCAGAGATCCAGCCGCTGTAGAGGAATTTTTATCGGCGATAACTGTATTTAAAGATATCGAAAAAATTTCCGATAGTGATGCATTGAAAGGTATGCCGCTTTTAATGGAAGATTACGCTGCTTCATGGTGGATCGGCGTTAAAGACACGGTGAGCACGTTTGAGCAGGCTGTTTCCCTCATACGAAATACATTTACTCCTCCCGTTCCCGACTGGCGCGTATTTTCATCGTTATTTGAAGAAAAACAACAGAAAAAGGAGCCTACAGACAGCTTTATCTGCAAGAAAAGACTTCTCCTGTCCCAGCTGAAGCTTCCTCCAAGCGAAGCCATTCAGCTCAACATGGTGTACGGCCTCCTAAATCTAAAAATTAGAGAACGAGTTTGACGAGAGGACATAAGCACCTTTGAAGAGTTAATTTCTGCCAGCTGAGAAGCAGAAATGTTGCTGTTAGAATCTCAACCCGTGGCAACGACAGACGAAGGAAGAGAACGTGCTAATGTGAATCGCTGCAGTTTCTGTAGAATAAAGGGACATTCTATCGATAAATGCTTAAAAAAGAAGAAAGCATTAGAACAACAAAATACTTCAACCAACCCACCTACGCAAAAACCTGAGATGATGTGGAAGCCAATTTTCTCTTGTTATGGATGTGGGGCACCTGGGGTTTATAGGTCAAACTGCCCAACCTGCACGAAGAACCCAAATGTCACAGCTAGTCCACAACATCTGTCATTTAATTCAATAATGTCCACGGCTATTGGACATTCATTACCAGCTACCTTAATTGAGGTTTTTGGACTCAAGGGTGAAGCCATATTCGATTGTGGAGCCAAGACCAGTATTGCGAGTCAGGAATTGAGGAAAATACTCGATGCCAACAATTGCGTATTTCAGGAAGTTCGCGCTGAAGTTACCCTGGCGGATGGCTCATTAACTACAGGTAAGGTTATGTCTACCATTTGCAATATCAAAATCGGCAACAGGGTCCGTAGAATTAGATTTATATACCTACCAAATGCGACCAAGAACAGAACGCTTCTGGGTACAGACTTTCTTGAGCAAGCTGGTATTGTTCTCAACATGGCCCAGAGGTATTGGTATTTCGAGAATGAGCCAAGAAGGAAAATTAACTTTGTAACAAGCTTGACAGAGGAGAGTATTTTCTCAGTTCAAGTTGGCAACACAGTTTCACCATGTAAAAGAGTTATGAAAGAGATGTCACCGGTTGTTAAATTCGCCGCGGGAATAAAAGCTGTTTCACCTTTACACCAAACACCAAAATCTATAGCTAGAAGGAATAACTCTCCGACATTGCCAAAAACACCCTCGTACACTAGCAGTAATAAAGTACTAGACCCCCATTTCGAACATCAATTGCTACTGCGAGATAACATGTCTGAAGAAGAATGGCTTGATAAATTGTTTTCAGCACATTATATACAACCAATATTTAAAGAAATGAGGAAGGAAACCGTTAACACAACCACAATTCAACAACCACCAGCCAAAACTCGAAAAACTGAAGAAACATCAGATGACTACTTCATCCCATTGTTCTCATTGGACCTCAAAATATTAAAAGAGTCCGATGGTATTAATTTGACCAATGACGAGAAGAAGAAACTAGATGCTGTCCTCACCGAGAATGAGTCTATATTCGGCGAACCTAACAGTGTTACACCTTACGCTATTCATCGAATCCATACCGGGGACCACGAACCAATTGCTGTGCCCCCATATCGTTTATCGCTAACAATGAAGACTGCTCTAAAGAATGAAATAACCAAAATGCTCGAGACCGGTGTCATCATGGAATGTCAGTCTGCTTGGGCTGCTCCTGTTGTTATCGTTCGTAAGAAAACCGGAGGGATACGCGTATGTATTGATTATCGGCAACTTAATGCCATTACGAAACCTGATAGATATCCGCTACCAAGAGTGGATGATATACTTCATGAGGCCAAGGTTACGAAATTTATGTCAACAATTGATTTGCAGAGTGGCTACTGGCAGATTGGGGTTCATCCATCTGACCAAGATAAAACTGCTTTTGTTACACCCTTTGGGATGTATAAATTTACCCGCATGCCTTTTAGATTACGGAATGCTCCGGCGACGTTCCAACGGCTTATTGATCGTTTGAAGACTTCTCTAGGCGAAACTATATTACTAGCGTATCTGGATGATATTATATCCTGTTTATCTAGTTTTGAGCAACATATTTGCGATCTGGACAGAATTTTCAGACAACTTAAGGAATTCGGCCTGAAGGCGAATCTGGCGAAGTGTCGTTTTGCTTGTAATGAAGTTAAATACCTGGGTCATGTTCTGACTCCACAGGGTATACACACAGATCCCGAAAAAGTCTCAGCATTATATTCCCGCAGAGAACCTAAAAATGTAAAAGAATTGTTATCGTTTTTGCAAGCATGCTCATTGTACAGGCGATTTATACCATCCTTTGCCGATATATCTAAGCCACTATCTGCCCTGACGAAAAAGAATGCTGCATGGTGTTGGGGACCGGAACAAAAGGAATCTTTTCAACAATTGAAGACCTTATTAACATCAGCACCGATATTGAAACAAGCAACTGATGATAAACCATTTATCCTGAAAACAGATGCCAGTGGTTATGCTCTGGGGGCAGTTTTGCTCCAGGGGGAGGGCGAGGATGAACACCCAATCGAATACGCCAGCAGGCTTTTATCGAGTGCAGAACGCAACTATTCCACAATTGAATACGTGATTGCTCACGAGGATGACCTTAACGTGCCATTGGGTACTTACCATGCTTCAGCTTTGACCCCAGTGGTAGGAGCAACCAATCAAGATGAGAATCCAGTAAGAAGGCTAAGACCTAGAGGCCGCCCAAAGAAATGACGTTTTGTTGATGCCTCACCGAGTCGTTTTCAGCAGCAAAGGGGGAGACTGAAGCAGCCCATAATTTTTCTGAACTTTTTTATTATTTGAATTTGAATATTACTTCGAAATATCCCTAGAATACAACTATGTTTATATAATATTTTTTTAATCTATTTTTGAATTTAACGTTTATTTCATAATATCTTGAAGTACAACTCTATGTGAACTATAATACTTTTTGAATACAACTCTATGTTTATATAATATTTTTAAATATATTTTTAAATCTAACGTTCATTTCATTATAGAACATAATACCTTGAAATACAACTCTGTGTGAACTATAATACTTTTGAGTACAACCTTATGTTTATGTATTATTTTTAAATTCAACGTTTAACTCATTGCAATCTATAATACTTTATAAGTACAACTCTGTTTAGATTTAGTATATAAGCAGCTGTATTTGCTTGAATAAATTCATTCTGCTTTCTACCTTCAAAGCAAGCTAAGCTTTGTCCAGTAAGAATACCGGACGGTCAGAATAGTTTACTAAGAAGAAATTGAGTTTTCTTTCGTTAGAATTGTTCTAAATGAACAACTATTATAATCTTCGAAATAAGATTATTTCAACTTCTATTAATACATAGGGTAAAGAAATCCTATAGCCATTCTTTGGTCTTTGACGAAATTTTCAATGGAAATTTGTGGTTGCTGACGTTTCTCATCTAAAAATTGGCTTTATTGTTGACATAAAAAAATTTCGAATTATCGTTCGATAATCGTTCAAAGAAAAAATGGGTTTGTAATGAAGATTAAATATATTTAAACTACTGTAAACAATCTGAAATTATTATAATTCAGAATATTGATCGTTAAAGTACTGTATGCTAACTTACATAAGCATATACAATTGTTTTAAAAAACCAGTAGTGTAAGATAACTGTATTAAAATTCTTTGTAAATCTAACTAGCAATTGTAATAAGCAACCTTTTTAATATTTACTTTTAATAAAGTATTGCAAGAAGACACAACATATTTTGGCGACGAGTAGTGTCGAACTCAAAATAAACTAATTTTGGGTACCAGCATGTCCCTTATAGGATCTACAAAACAATTTGCATTTGGAGAAGATTTTGGCGAATATTTAGAACGTATCGAGCAGTTATTCATAATTAACAATGTGGACGAAAAAATAAAGTTGCTTTATTTTTAACATTAGTCGGGCCAGAACTTATAAAAGAATAAAGTCTACTGTCTATTATTTCTCTGGCAGAAACTAACAAGCAAAGCCTTTAAAGAATTGGTTAAGGTAATTTTACCCCATTTTAGTCCAGAGAAGAATATTATTGCTAAACGTTTCAAATTTTACAATTGCGCCCAAGGATTCGAGCAACCAGTCGGAGAGTACATAATAAGTATAAAGTTGTCAGCGCAATGCGAGTTTGGGAGCTTTTTAAAGGAGGCTTTACGTGATAGATTGGTTTGCGGAGTGAGAAGCAAACAATCGCAAACAAGATTGTTATCAACAGCATCGCTGACGTGGAAAGAAGCTTGTAAATTATTCCATTCGAATTGGTGGATAAAGAGCAGAAAAGTATGCACCCGTCATCGTCGTATGATTTGAATAAAATAATTCGTCACCCTCAAAAATATAAAAATTTCGAAAATTGTAAAAATACTTCTCAAAACATGCTAAAGGCTGCTGATTGGATTTGTTTTTTTTTTGTGGCAAACGGGGCCATTCAGCTAGAGTGTGTTTCTCCACAACAGGACAGCAATCTACTCTTCAGCACTCAGCAAGAAGTTATAGTGTAAATGATTTACAGCTCAAATTAAGATCGCTCAACTGGGTAAATGAGGAGGGAGGACTCAACATTGTACACATAGTGTAGAGCTAAATAAAAAGCAGTTGCAGTCGATACCGGATGTGTCGTTTTCATTATTTTAAAGGTAGATGATGATTTATACTTTAGTTAAGTTAAACGTCAGTAGTTATCCTCCCTTACAAGTTTGAACAGGTAAAAATATTAATGTTTTAGTGGATATTACTTAACGGTATATGGTAGAAAAAAAATTAAAGCTAGTGGTAGTTATTTCTGAACGACAATTTAAACCATTAATGGGCCGAAATTGGATAGACATTATGTTTCCTGGCTGGCGCAGTTATTTTATCAAATCATTTGGGGAGGCGAATGTTAGTTACCTTATATAAATAGTTTACCTCTGAAAAACGTTTGTCAGATAAATATAGGCGACGATTTAAAGAAAAGTTATCCGTCATTGTTTTGCAAAATGTGCGGTTCCAATAAACATTTTTTCTGCAAATATCTTCGCCAACCAGACGCACAGCCAAAGCTTTTTAAGGCATTTACGGTGCCTTTTAGTATAAAAAAATTGGTGGAAACGGAACTGAAACGTATGTGCGCGGAAGGCATTATACAGCTAGTCCGTAGAAGTGACTGGGCGGCTCAAATTGCGTGTGTAATAAAAAAAAGATTTAAGTATAAGAATCAGTGGAAATTTTGAAATAACCATCAATCATGTTCTGGAAAAGGATGCATATGCCCGTTAATTGACGATATGCCACAAGTTTGAGAGGTAAGACGCCTTTTTGTATTCTAGGCCTGAGTTATTATGTTTAAGGAGAACTTAATAAAGGTAATAATATCTATTTAACCCAAAGAAGGGAAAATATCTGTGTTATCACTTAAGGTTTGTGGATCCGTAAGTAGAATCCTGGACACGACTGAGTCACCTCAGCCGACGACAAAACCACGTTACAATGAATCTCGAAATAGAACTGATAACAGTGATGAAGAGAAATTGTTTGGCGCAAAAATTATTCGACAGTGGATAATGCAAACGAAATACCTTTAAAAGAACGATTAAGGAAATAGGTTAATACTATATACAATAAGAAATCATTTTTTTTCTATAACTATGTATTACATATACAATTAATATGCAATGTGAATATAATGTATTCCAGATTTTTGAACAATCTGAAATCAGAATAATGATCATTAAAAAGTTTAGGCTTACTTACTTAATGTTTTAACAAATTCTTTGTACATCTTACTAGCAATTGTAATAAGCAACCTTTATAATATATTTGAGTTTTAATAAAGTACTACAAGAAGACACAACAGGGTTAAATACCGAATAATTACAGTTCTAAATTCGACACCATATCATTGTTTACTCTTAGAATATCCTGAAATAACAAATCCTTCAACTGGTGTTGGTAAAAGACCTTACAATATACAACCCGTTATAGAAACAAAAGGCCGTACAGTTACAGAAAACCCTCGACGTCTTTCTTCAGATAAGCTTGAAATAACTAAGTTCGAATTCTTTGTTATGATAGATCAGGGAATATGCAAACCATCAAGCAGTTGCTTGTCAAGTCCATTATATTGTTGCGACTAACCCTCGTAGATTATATATTTTAGTTAAATTAAAATAGACTATTTAAAAAATTTATAACTTGCTAAAAGCATTAATGCTGACGAGTGAAGAAATTGTCACATTTGGGTCAGCATAATTGCTTTTAGTCAAACTAAATAGGTCATAAGTTTATTGTACTTAATAATGTCACACATTTAAGTCAAGATCTTATTTATTAATATTATTATTTTGGTGCAGCAGTTTTTCGATTTTTTTAAAATACTTTCTGAATGTGGAAGAAGAAAGTGGAAACGAAAAGTTAAGAAACCACTGAATATAGAAACGAAGTTTTGAAGGTCTAAAGCAGCCGCACTCCGGTAAGCCTTTAGTGTCTGTGTCGAAATATAAGGTGGTAGAGTTACGATTCGACCGCATAAAGAAAGTATTAATAATATAAATTGGGTCACGAATCTAGCTCAGGCGTGAGTCTCCATCTGATCTACAGGAGTCGAAGTAGTGTCGTTTCCCTTTAAACCGTCTAAAAACCATCATTAACACCATCCGTAGCAGAAAAATGGTAAGTATCAATAACTTTTTAATGGACAATACGCAGAAAAGGACAGAACTAATAGACGAAGTAAGGTACTATAATTATAATGTTGGCATTTTGCTAGTTCATGCCTGGACAGAACTGCATAAATTTAATTCGAATAAGGAATTTATTGAAAACCATAGGGAGACATAAATAAAACTAACAAACTGACAAAATTAGAGGCGGTGCAATATGTTTTAGATATAGTAAGTGAAATTAATGGCAATAAATCGGAAGAAGTAGAGAATCGGATAAAGGATTTAGAAGAAACTAAGAGAGTTTTGGAGGAGTATATTAAAACACAGCTAACAAACATGGAAAATGAAAAACCTAACAAATGGTGCTGTTACAAAAGGTTTTTGGGAACTATGTGGTTACATTGATTACCATATCCACCGCAAGCAATCTTAGCAACATCTGACCAAAATGGGGATATTCAACTTTAAAGGAATGCAAGCGTCTCAGTAATTAGTTCTTAAAATGAGCTTTCTAAAATTAAAGGACTTTTCAAAACACCAACATGGCATTACGAAATCTTCGATTTACTAGAAGCAATTTTAGTCGAAATTCATCTTCAAGTAGAATCTTCCACTTTCACCGCAAATTTTAAAACAGCGCTCATAAGTGTTGCCCTCTTTGTTCTTTTAATACCAGTAGTCAATCGGAAAACGCAACCAATCGTGTTTTTATGTATGATAGATCAGTCGGTAAATTGTTCATCGTGGACAGAAGTGCGGATATATCTGTTATCCCAGTGCATGAAAAATGTCAAAAATATAAACTTTTTGCTTCTAATTATACTTCTATTAATACATAGGGTAAAGAAATCCTATAGCCATTCTTTGGTCTTTGACGAAATTTTCAATGGAAATTGGTGGTTGCTGCTCATCTAAAAATTGGCTTTATTGTTGGCATAAAAAAATTTCGAATTATCGTTCGATAATCGTTCAAAGAAAAAATGGGTTTGTAATGAAGATTAAATATATTTAAACTACTGTAAACAATCTGAAATTATTATAATTCAGAATATTGATCGTTAAAGTACTGTATGCTAACTTACATAAGCATATACAATTGTTTTAAAAAACCAGTGGTGTAAGATAACTGTATTAAAATTCTTTGTAAATCTAACTAGCAATTGTTATAAGCAACCTTTTTAATATTTACTTTTAATAAAGTATTGCAAGAAGACACAACATATTTTGGCGACGAGTAGTGTCGAACTCAAAATAAACTAATCTTGGGTACCAGCATGTCCCTTATAGGATCTATAAAACAATTTGCATTTGGAGAAGATTTTGGCGAATATTTAGAACGTATCGAGCAGTTATTCATAATTAACAATGTGGACGAAAAAATAAAGTTGCTTTATTTTTAACATTAGTCGGGCCAGAACTTATAAAAGAATAAAGTCTACTGTCTATTATTTCTCTGGCAGAAACTAACAAGCAAAGCCTTTAAAGAAGTGGTTAAGGTAATTTTACCCCATTTTAGTCCAGAGAAGAATATTATTGCTAAACGTTTCAAATTTTACAATTGCGCCCAAGGACTCGAGTAACCAGTCAGAGAGTACATAATAAGTATAAAGTTGTTGTCAGCGCAATGCGAGTTTGGGAGCTTTTTAAAGGAGGCTTTACGTGATAGATTGGTTTGCGAAGTGAAAAGCAAACAATCGCAAACAAGATTGTTATCAACAGCATCGCTGACGTGGAAAGAAGCTTGTAAATTATTCCATTCGAATTGGTGGATAAAGAGCAGAAAAGTATGCACCCGTCATCGTCGTATGATTTGAATAAAATAATTCGTCACCCTCAAAAATATAAAAATTTCGAAAATTGTAAAAATACTTCTCAAAACATGCTAAAGGCTGCTGATTGGATTTGTTTTTTTGTGGCAAACGGGGTCATTCAGCTAGAGTGTGTTTCTCCACAACAGGACAGCAATCTACTCTTCAGCACTCAGCAAGAAGTTATAGTGTAAATGATTAACAGTTCAAATTAAGATCGCTCAAGTGGGTAAATGAGGAGGGAGGACTCAACATTGTACATAGTGTAGAGGTAAATAAAAAGCAGTTGCAGTCGATACCGGATGCGTCGTTTTAATTATTTTAAAGGTAGATGATGATTTATACTTTAGTTAAGTTAAACGTCAGTAGTTATCCTCCCTTACAAGTTTGAACAGGTAAAAAATATTAATGTTTTAGTGGATATTACTTAACGGTGTATGGTAGAAAAAAAATTAAAGCTAGTTGTAGTTATTTCTGAACGATAATTTAAACCATTAATGGCCCGAAATTGGATAGACATTATGTTTCCTGGCTGGCGCAGTTATTTTATCAAATCATTTGGGGAGGCGAATGATAGTTACCTTATATAAATAATTTACCTCTGAAAAAAGTTTGTCAGATAAATATAGGCGACGATTTAAAGAAAAGATTTCCGTCATTGTTTTGCAAAATGTGCGGTTCCAATAAACATTTTTTCTGCAAATATATTCGCCAACCAGACGCACAGCCAAAGCTTTTTAAGGCATTTACGGTGCCTTTTAGTATAAAAAAATTGGTGGAAACGGAACTGAAACGTATGTGCGCGGAAGGCATTATACAGCTAGTCCGTAGAAGTGACTGGGCGGCTCAAATTGCGTGTGTAATAAAAAAAAGATTTAAGTATAAGAATCTGTGGAAATTTTGAAATAACCATCAATCATGTTCTGGAAAAGGATGCATATGCCCGTTAATTGACGATATGCCACAAGTTTGAGAGGTAAGACGCCTTTTTGTATTCTAGGCCTGAGTTATTATGTTTAAGGAGAACTTAATAAAGGTAATAATATCTATTTAACCCAAAGAAGGGAAAATATCTGTGTTATCACTTAAGGTTTGTGGATCCGTAAGTAGAATCCTGGACACGACTGAGTCACCTCAGCCGACGACAAAACCACGTTACAATGAATCTCGAAATAGAACTGGTAACAGTGATGAAGAGAAATTGTTTGGCGCAAAAATTATTCGACAGTGGATAATGCAAACGAAATACCTTTAAAAGAACGATTAAGGAAATAGGTTAATATTATATACAATAAGAAATCATTTTTTTCTATAACTATGTATTACATATACAATTAATATGCAATGTGAATATAATGTATTCCAGATTTTTGAACAATCTGAAATCAGAATAATGATCATTAAAAAAGTTTAGGCTTACTTACTTAATGTTTTAACAAATTCTTTGTACATCTTACTAGCAATTGTAATAAGCAACCTTTATAATATATTTGAGTTTTAATAAAGTACTGCAAGAAGACACAACAGGGTTAAATACCGAATAATTACAGTTCTAAATTCGACACCATATCATTGTTTACTCTTAGAATATCCTGAAATAACAAATCCTTCAACTGGTGTTGGTAAAAGACCTTACAATATACAACCCGTTATAGAAACAAAAGACCGTACAGTTACAGAAAACCCTCGACGTCTTTCTTCAGATAAGCTTGAAATAACTAAGTTCGAATTCTTTGTTATGATAGATCAGGGAATATGCAAACCATCAAGCAGTTGCTTGTCAAGTCCATTATATTGTTGCGACTAACCCTCGTAGATTATATATTTTAGTTAAATTAAAATAGACTACTTAAAAAATTTATAACTTGCTAAAAGCATTAATGCTGACGAGTGAAGAAATTGTCACATTTGGGTCAGCATAAATGCTTTTAGTCAAACTAAATAGGTCATAAGTTTATTGTACTTAACAATGTCACACATTTAAGTCAAGATCTTATTTATTAATATTATTATTTTGGTGCAGCAGTTTTTCGATTTTTTTTAAATACTTTCCGAATGTGGAAGAAGAAAGTGGAAACGAAAAGCTAAGAAACCACTGAATATACAAACGAAGTTTTGAAGGTCTAAAGCAGCCACACTCCGGTAAGCCTTTAGTGTCTTTGTCGAAATATAAGGTGGTAGAGTTACGATTCGACCGCATAAGTATTAATAATATTAATAATATAAATTCGGTCACGAATCTAGCTCAGGCGTGAGTCTCCATCTGATCTACATGAGTCGAAGTAGTGTCGTTTCCCTCTAAACCGTCTAAACACCATCATTAACACCATCCGTAGCAGAAAAATGGTAAGTATCAATAACTTTTTAATGGACAATACGCAGAAAAGGACAGAACTAATAGACGAAGTAAGGTACTATAATTATAATGTTGGCATTTTGCTAGTTCATGCCTGGACAGAACTGCATAAATTTAATTCGAATAAGGAATTTATTGAAAACCATAGGGAGACATAAATAAAACTAACAAACTGACAAAATTAGAGGCGGTGCAATATGTTTTAGATATAGTAAGTGAAATTAATGGCAATAAATCGGAAGAAGTAGAGAATCGGATAAAGGATTTAGAAGAAACTAAGAGAGTTTTGGAGGAGTATATTAAAACACAGCTAACAAACATGGAAAATGAAAAACCTAACAAATGGTGCTGTTACAAAAGGTTTTTGGGAACTATGTGGTTACATTGATTACCATATCCACCGCAAGCAATCTTAGCAACATCTGACCAAAATGGGGATATTCAACTTTAAAGGAATGCAAGCGTCTCAGTAATTAGTTCTTAAAATGAGCTTTCTAAAATTAAAGGACTTTTCAAAACACCAACATGGCATTACGAAATCTTCGATTTACTAGAAGCAATTTTAGTCGAAATTCATCTTCAAGTAGAATCTTCCACTTTCACCGCAAATTTTAAAACAGCGCTCATAAGTGTTGCCCTCTTTGTTCTTTTAATACCAGTAGTCAATCGGAAAACGCAACCAATCGTGTTTTTATGTATGATAGATCAGTCGGTAAATTGTTCATCGTGGACAGAAGTGCGGATATATCTGTTATCCCAGTGCATGAAAAATGTCAAAAATATAAACTTTTTGCTTCTAATTATACTTCTATTAATACATAGGGTAAAGAAATCCTATAGCCATTCTTTGGTCTTTGACGAAATTTTCAATGGAAATTGGTGGTTGCTGCTCATCTAAAAATTGGCTTTATTGTTGGCATAAAAAAATTTCGAATTATCGTTCGATAATCGTTCAAAGAAAAAATGGGTTTGTAATGAAGATTAAATATATTTAAACTACTGTAAACAATCTGAAATTATTATAATTCAGAATATTGATCGTTAAAGTACTGTATGCTAACTTACATAAGCATATACAATTGTTTTAAAAAACCAGTGGTGTAAGATAACTGTATTAAAATTCTTTGTAAATCTAACTAGCAATTGTTATAAGCAACCTTTTTAATATTTACTTTTAATAAAGTATTGCAAGAAGACACAACATATTTTGGCGACGAGTAGTGTCGAACTCAAAATAAACTAATCTTGGGTACCAGCATGTCCCTTATAGGATCTATAAAACAATTTGCATTTGGAGAAGATTTTGGCGAATATTTAGAACGTATCGAGCAGTTATTCATAATTAACAATGTGGACGAAAAAATAAAGTTGCTTTATTTTTAACATTAGTCGGGCCAGAACTTATAAAAGAATAAAGTCTACTGTCTATTATTTCTCTGGCAGAAACTAACAAGCAAAGCCTTTAAAGAAGTGGTTAAGGTAATTTTACCCCATTTTAGTCCAGAGAAGAATATTATTGCTAAACGTTTCAAATTTTACAATTGTGCCCAAGGACTCGAGTAACCAGTCAGAGAGTACATAATAAGTATAAAGTTGTTGTCAGCGCAATGCGAGTTTGGGAGCTTTTTAAAGGAGGCTTTACGTGATAGATTGGTTTGCGAAGTGAAAAGCAAACAATCGCAAACAAGATTGTTATCAACAGCATCGCTGACGTGGAAAGAAGCTTGTAAATTATTCCATTCGAATTGGTGGATAAAGAGCAGAAAAGTATGCACCCGTCATCGTCGTATGATTTGAATAAAATAATTCGTCACCCTCAAAAATATAAAAATTTCGAAAATTGTAAAAATACTTCTCAAAACATGCTAAAGGCTGCTGATTGGATTTGTTTTTTTGTGGCAAACGGGGTCATTCAGCTAGAGTGTGTTTCTCCACAACAGGACAGCAATCTACTCTTCAGCACTCAGCAAGAAGTTATAGTGTAAATGATTAACAGTTCAAATTAAGATCGCTCAAGTGGGTAAATGAGGAGGGAGGACTCAACATTGTACATAGTGTAGAGGTAAATAAAAAGCAGTTGCAGTCGATACCGGATGCGTCGTTTTAATTATTTTAAAGGTAGATGATGATTTATACTTTAGTTAAGTTAAACGTCAGTAGTTATCCTCCCTTACAAGTTTGAACAGGTAAAAAATATTAATGTTTTAGTGGATATTACTTAACGGTGTATGGTAGAAAAAAAATTAAAGCTAGTTGTAGTTATTTCTGAACGATAATTTAAACCATTAATGGCCCGAAATTGGATAGACATTATGTTTCCTGGCTGGCGCAGTTATTTTATCAAATCATTTGGGGAGGCGAATGATAGTTACCTTATATAAATAATTTACCTCTGAAAAAAGTTTGTCAGATAAATATAGGCGACGATTTAAAGAAAAGATTTCCGTCATTGTTTTGCAAAATGTGCGGTTCCAATAAACATTTTTTCTGCAAATATATTCGCCAACCAGACGCACAGCCAAAGCTTTTTAAGGCATTTACGGTGCCTTTTAGTATAAAAAATCGGTGGAAACGGAACTGAAACGTATGTGCGCGGAAGGCATTATACGGCTAGTCCGTAGAAGTGACTGGGCGGCTCAAATTGCGTGTGTAATAAAAAAAAGATTTAAGTATATGAATCTATGGAAATTTTAAAATAACCATTAATCATGTTCTGGAAAAGGATGCATATGCCCGTTTATTGACGATATGCCACAAGTTTGAGAGGTAAGACGCCTTTTTGTATTCTAGGCCTGAGTTATTATGTTTAAGGAGAACTTAATAAAGGTAATAATATATATTTAACCCAAAGAAGGGAAAATATCTGTGTTATCACTTAAGGTTTGTGGATCCGTAAGTATAATCCTGGACACGACTGAGTCACCTCAGCCGACGACAAAACCACGCTACAATGAATCTCGAAATAGAACTGGTAACAGTGATGAAGAGAAATTGTTTGGCGCAAAAATTATTCGACAGTGTATAATGCAAACGAAATACCTTTAAAAGAACGATTAAGGAAATAGGTTAATATTATATACAATAGAAATCATTTTTTTTCTATAACTATGTATTACATATACAATTAATATGCAATGTGAATATAATGTATTCCAGATTTTTGAACAATCTGAAATCAGAATAATGATCATTAAAAAAGTTTAGGCTTACTTACTTAATGTTTTAACAAATCTTTGTACATCTTACTAGCAATTGTAATAAGCAACCTTTATAATATATTTGAGTTTTAATAAAGTACTGCAAGAAGACACAACAGGGTTAAATACCGAATAATTACAGTTCTAAATTCGACACCATATCATTGTTTACTCTTAGAATATCCTGAAATAACAAATCCTTCAAATGGTGTTGGTAAAAGACCTTACAATATACAACCCGTTATAGAAACAAAAGGCCGTACAGTTACAGAAAACCCTCGACGTCTTTCTTCAGATAAGCTTGAAATAACTAAGTTCGAATTCTTTGTTAAGATAGATCAGGGAATATGCAAACCATCAAGCAGTTGCTTGTCAAGTCCATTATATTGTTGCGACTAACCCTCGTAGATTATATTTTTTAGTTAAATTAAAATAGACTATTTAAAAAATTTATAACTTGCTAAAAGCATTAATGCTGACGAGTGAAGAAATTGTCACATTTGGGTCAGCATAATTGCTTTTAGTCAAACTAAATAGGTCATAAGTTTATTGTACTTAATAATGTCCCACAGGATCTTATTTATTAATATTATTATTTTGGTGCAGCAGTTTTTCGATTTTTTTTTTAAATACTTTCCGAATGTGGAAGAAGAAAGTGGAAACGAAAAGTTAAGAAACCACTGAATATAGAAACGAAGTTTTGAAGGTCTAAAGCAGCCGCACTCCGCACGAATCTAGCTCAGGCGTGAGTCGCCATCTATTCTACAGGAGTCGAAGTAGTGCCGTTTCCCTCTAAACCGTCTAAACACCATCATTAACACCATCCGTAGCAGAAAAATGGTAAGTATCAATAACTTTTTAATGGACAATACGCAGAAAAGGACAGAACTAATAGACGAAGTAAGGTACTATAATTATAATGTTGGCAATTTGCAATTTCATGCCTGGACAGAACTGCATAAATTTAATTCGAATAAGGAATTTATTGAAAACCATAGGGAGACAAAAATAAAAATAACAAACTGACAATATTAGAGGCGGTGCAATACGTTTTAGATATAGTAAGTGAAATTAATGGCAATAAATCGGAAGAAGTAGAGAATCGGATAAAGGATTTAGAAGAGACTAAGAGAGTTTTGGAGGAGTATAATAAGAAGTAAGGTACTCTATTTGCGTTCCTAATGAATGAGTTATTAGAGAATCAAGAAAAAGAGAACCAGGAGCTTCGGTTACAGTTACATCAGAAAGGGCTGAGCGAGAAGGATGTAGCAACAACAGTCAAGTTACAAAAGTTAAACAGAGAAAAAGTCAAAAAAATCTAGAGTTTATCTGTCGCCTTGTCGAACGCAACCAGAGAACTGGATATCGCATATTGATCAAAATCTCCCACCACATCGGAACACAGAAAAGTGAAAATTCTTAGGACAGAAAGGCCAATAGTTATTGAGCATACGCAGCAGGAAGAGCCAAAAGGAGAAAAAGCGGTTAAAGTTTTGGACAAAGTTAGGTGCGTATTGTAAAACGCAAGAAAAACTGTAAACAGAGGATATACGCCGGAAACGGTTAATTAAAAATTAGCAAATTTGCTGGAATACGAAAAGGAATTTCAAAAGCTTGAACCTTAACTTCCTCAGATTAAAAGGGACTTCGGAAATTGTATTAAGGAAACATGTAAACCGCTTCAGAACCTGATAGTATCCCCCACGTTAGACAACAAAGTTGTAAGAACGGAAAACAAGAGTGCAGTATTGTCTTTATTGCTTTATGCAATTTCACAGCATTAAGAATTTTAAGGTGATATTTTTGCTGTTGGCCTTAAGTTCACATGACTACCGCCAGCTTAAGCTACCGCCGGCACAACCGTATCGTTGGAAAGGAAAGGGACAGAATCATCTCGAAAAAAGTGAAAGAAATGGTCATTAAAGTAACAACTCAAACATAGCAAGCATGACTAAAGAAGAAAATCCAGAGCAGAACCTATCAAAAGAGCTATCCTGTTTTCGTTTAAAGCGAACAACCGAGGAATTATGTTTTCTTTCATGTTGCTATTTTTGCTGGTAGAAGGATACTCCCGTCACATAAGCTGTCAGCTGAGACGCATCACTAAAAATTTTAACGCAAACAACTGAAACATTCTCAGCTATTTTTTCCCGTGATGATATGACGCTATCCATATCATTTGCTTTTAAAACAGTAGTAGTTCATCATGTTGGTTGTATCAATCCACATAGCTCTCAACTTTTCCAGAAAATTTTGCCAGCTACTTACTTGTTTGCTGGCACCTAACTCAATGGCAACACTGACAGTACTTTATGCAACCGGTTCCAGTACAAAACATACTAGTATCCTGCCATTTATAAGCCCTGGAAAATCCAACGAAAATTGTCGATTCGCATCAAGTTGTGTGCTATTAAATACGAAGAACCTACTTAACAAGCAACAACAGTTGTCACAACCTTTAACCGCCAAATCACCAAACTATCATAGCAAGAAAACACGAGACGGAATCTTTTTCATAAAGAGGGGAGGGATGTTGTGACCAACCCTCAAGTGAAGGAATTGTCACAACAAGTATAAAATTTGGATTTGGAAGTTGAAGGATGTCTCAATAGTTGATGTAATTAAAAGTATGTGGCCGAACTTTTATCCGTTATTGGCAGAATGTTGAAACTTAAACGGGACTTATATTATTAAGCCCGCTATACCAACGAATTTATAATTTAAAGGGTGTCCCATAATTTATGTAGATTTATTTATATGGGCCTATCTTTTAAACCGTTATAGACAAACGCTTGCAAATTTGACTTAGTAAGACATAGTTATAGTAACAAGTATTAATATTTAAAATTATATATTAAAGGGTTCCCCAATAGTTCACTTAATTATGTATATGGCCATATTTTTAAACTGTTGTATACAGACGATTTAAATTTACGAAAAACCTGTATTACTAACTCCGCTACAACAACAGATATAAAATTTAGTTTTGGAAATAAACGGGTGTCTCAATAGTTGATGAAATTTGGTGTATGTGGCCGAACTTTTAAACAGTTATAGACATACAGCTGAAATTTACAAGGGACCTGTTTTGCTAAGTACGCTATAACAAGAAGCTTAGAATTAAGAAATTAACGGGAGTTCCCAAAATTAATGTAATTTGTTTTATATGGCCGTATTTTTTGATCCGTTATATACAAAAACCTGAATTTTAGACAGAATGTCCACTACTTTGTGTCGTATAATAAGAATTATACAAATTTTAAATTATAAATTAAAGGGTTTTACAATAGTTGATATAATCTTATGTATATGGCCAAACCGTTGAACCGTTATAGACAGAACCTAATTGCTAAATCTACTACAACAGAAAGTATATAATTTAATTTTTGAAAATAAATAGTGACCCTATAGTAACTGTAATTTGATGTATGTATATTGCCAAACTATTGAACAGTTGAACAAGTATAAAGCTTGGAGATATAAGTGTGTCCTAATAGTTAATGTAATCTAATTTATGTGGCCATACTCTAGAACCGTTATAGGCAGACAGATGAAATCTGTTTTAAAGTCGGTTTTTTTTTGCAAGAATTATTTAAGTTTTATTTGTTACTGAAACAGCTAAAAATGAAAGCCAAAAATATTCCATATATCCTATGCTGTTTATCATGTATTTAAATGATTTTATGGATCTATTTGATAACACATCCTTTGAATTATACATTTATGCGGATGACATAAAAATTTTATGTTCATCGACCACTAAGATGTTCTTAAGAATAACATAAATTTTTTACTAAGTTTAATTCATTAATGGATGGAAGTTAACGTTCGTAATATTAATCCAGTGAAGACTACAGTCATGTGTCTTATAGTGCATTTACATTACACCAAAATCTATTAGATTTGATTTGAAATCTCTTTCAAAATCTAGTTCGTTTACACTTTATTTTTTTGACACTAGCAAGATTTGGAAGTTTGTTGTAATTGTTTTTATGTTTCTGTTTTGTTTTAATAAAATATGTAATTTAAATTAATAACGTTTTTAAAATTACAACAACCCTTGAAAAAGTCGACAAACAATCGACGAAACGTTGGGTGAAATTTGTAATTAAAAATTGTTTTAATTACCTTAAGTTTGTAGGCCCAATTAGCTTGAGCACAAAGCATATTTTTACAAAAACCAGAAAAATTGGCCAAACTTTAAACATCACTCAAAAAAAGGATATTTTAAAATATTTTTTACACTATATTTATAATTTACACATCATTCATTTTTTAATTTTGTTAATATTTTCATTTTGTTAACATTTTAAATAAATTTTCTTTTATGGTTTTAATAAAACTGTCACTTTTCCTGCTACAGCGTAGTATTTTTTCGTACAATATTTAAAAAACCATAGTTGCATTGGTACGTACTACTAGATTTTAAGTAGATTTCGTCAAAATCAAGTGGCGAAGTAGATTTTGTTTTGTATGGGAAATCCATTTACAATTACTAGATTTTGCTCGAAATCTCGTTCGTAATAGATTTGGGTATAATGTAAATGCACTATTAGATGTAGTTCTGTAAATCTGAATGTTCATTTTAATAGTTGCAGTTTAAAATTTTTTGAGAGAATGAAAGGTCTTGGTGTTGTTCTAGATTGTCATCTAAATTTTTCCAAACATATAAATCAGGTTAGAGCTCGGGTAAATATTACCCTAAGAAGACTGTATGCTCTTGACATGCATTTACCAGTCCATGTTAAAAAAAATGTTGCTAATGCAATTTTAATGTCGCCACTACTATATGATTAAAAGTATATAAAGGCACCAATAGAAGTTAAGTATATGAGGAAAATTTAACTCATTTTTAATCGTATAGTTGGGTATGTTTATGAACTAAAAGTAAGAACTCATGTTACATCGTATGTTATTGATTTTCTTGGCTTTACTTTTGACATTCTTATAAGTTTAAAAATATTATTGTTGTTTCGCAAAACAGTAGTTTTAAATTGTTCCGATCGAGTAGTTTCTAATTTCATAGAATTTTTCTTCACTTTGTGTAAGAATTACAAGAACTTGTAACTCCCTGCCTATAGATTTAAAGTCACTTACAAATAATACATTCAAAAATGAATTAAAAATGTACTATGATACAACTGTGTAACTTTACAAAACTGAATAATTTGTATCACTTTTCTTTCTTTGTTTTTTGGCATAGTTTTCTTTTATATGCATTATTACCTTTCATTGTTCACTAAAAAGTAAGGTAAAGATCATTAAAACTTATAGTTCTTAAAGTATGCCAAAAAATCTAACGATACGTTACTCAAAGGACAAAGAAATCTTATATGCACTTGTATCTTATGCAGGCAATTTGTTGTGTACTGATTTTAAAAACAAGTCTCAGAAAATACACACATCATACGTATAATGTACTTTTCGAATGCAACGAACACATTTTTTTATTTTGTTATCAATTTGTGTCTCCAAAGAAAGATTTTGAATTGATATCCCTGCGATAAATTTTTTGTAGATTTTTCACATTTGTTTTACAAAGGATAGAATTTTACTCATTGGAGAGTAAGAGAATTAATTTTCAGCAAAAACTGCATATGTATCTAACCATAAATCAAATAATTCTGGCAAAAAACAACACATCATACGTATAATGTACTTTTCGAATGCAACGAACACATTTTTTTATTTTGTTATCAATTTGTGTCTCCAAAGAAAGATTTTGAATTGATATCCCTGCGATAAATTTTTTGTAGATTTTTCACATTTGTTTTACAAAGGATAGAATTTTACTCATTGGAGAGTAAGAGAATTAATTTTCAGCAAAAACTGCATATGTATCTAACCATAAATCAAATAATTCTGGCAAAAAACAACCGATTTTAAAAGAGATATCATCTGTCTGCCTATAACGGTTCAAGAGCATGGCCACATAAATAAGATGACATTAACTATTGGGCCACCCTTATATATTCAAACTTTAAACTTGTTCAACAGTCACCCTTTAATTTCAAAATTCAAATTATATACTTGCTATTGTAGTAGATTTAGCACTAGGGTTCTGTTCAACCGTCTGTCGATAACGGTTGAACAGTTTGCCTATATATATCAGATTATATGAACTATTATAAAACCGTTTAATTTATAATTTATATTTTTTTAAAGTTCTTATTATACCAAACAAAGTAATAGAAATTCTGTCTAAAACTCAGTTGTTTATATATAACGGTTCAAAATATGCAGCCATATAGAACAAATAACATTAATTTTGGGAACACCCTTCAATTTCTAAATTCGAATTGTAAGCTTCTTTTTATAGCAAACTTAGCAATGCAGGCCTCTTTTAAGTTTCAGAGTTCTGTCTATAACGGTTAAAAAGTTCCAAATTACATCAACTATTGGGAAACCCGTTTATTTATAAATCCATATTTTATACTTGCTCTTAGTAATACAGGTCTTTGGAAATTTCAATCGTCTGACTACATCTGTTTAAAAATATGGCCATATACATCAAATTAAATTAAATATTGAGAAACCCTTTTATATGATTTTAAATATTAATACTTGTTACTATTAGGGCCATAGCAATCGACATTCTATCCAATTTGTAAGCATTTGTCTATGATGGTACAAAAGATAGGCCTATATTAGTAAATCTACATCAATTATGGAACACCCTCTAATTTCCAAATTCAAACTATAAACTCGTTGAAATACCGGTCTTAGAAATATAGACTCCTTTTAAATTTCAACGATCTGTCTATAACGGTTCAAAAGTTCGGCCATATACTTGAAATAAAATTAACTATTAGAATACCCTTAACGTCCAAATCCAAATTGTATACTAGTTGTTATAGCGGACTTGTAAATTTTAAGCCTCTGTCAAGTTAAAAACTATGGCCATAAACATCAAATTAAATAAACTATTGGCACACCCTTTAATTTATACTTTTTAATATTAAAGGTACAATTATGCGAACGTCCACGTAAGCTAACCTAACGGCCGTTTGTTTTTAAATATACTAAAACAATGCAAACGCTTACCGAAATTAACTGTCACGTTTCCGTAACGCTTCAACCTGTATAAAATAGGTTTTGACGGCATTGTTACGTGACATTCGTAAGATAGTGCTGGAATTATATGTGATAAGTACCATTGCGGCACATTTGTCCGTTTTAGGTACTTTTGAAGTATTGACAATAATTGTATCATTCATCAGTTTTTATTATTTTGCTTAATAAAAGTATAATAAATAAATAGTTACATTAAATACATAATAATATTTTTTAAAACAGATAATTAAATTTGTCAATACATTGCACATATTGCAATGTAAATTATCTTTCGAAGCGAAATTAGTACTTTTTCTAAATTAACATGTACGGAACAGTGCCCGTAACTATGCCACAAATCTCAACACTGTTCTGAACAGCTGCAGCAAATTGAAAATAGTGTTAGGTTTTGTAATTTAATATTTTGGCTTTATAGTTTTTTTATGCAAAACAGTTTTCATGGACATCAGCAAATAAATACTCAATATCCATTTTTAAATTCTTTTCGGGCTTTTGAAATAAAAATTACAAACAAATTGTGCTGCACAATGTTTTGTTTTTGTTTATTTTATTGACATGCGTCACATTTGTTAAGTTTCTATAAGTACATAAACGACCGTACGTTAAAATACGTAAAATTTTTCTTACATCAACGTTCGCATAACGAGGCCTTAATACTTGCAAGCGTTTGTCTGTAACGGTTCAAAAGATAGGCCCACATAAGTACATTTACATCAATTATGGGGGCATCCTTTAATTTTAAGATTTTATTTTCTATAACTTTTTGTTATTGGGAGCTATAGCAATACGCAGTAATTTAAAGTTTTACAAAAGTGCACTTTACAGTTCATAATACACGTAAAAATATGAACAGTGCAACTTCGACAATCCAGACACATATAGTTTTGGGCTCATTCGGATTATCGAGTTATCCGGACTATAGTAGGTGAAAATAATGAAATAATCTAATTGAATTTAATTGTATGTGTATGCATTGTACTATGATTTATTAAAACAGAATAAATTATTAAATATATTTATTATATTAAATTAATAAAATACATATCACTGGTCTCATGTAGAAAGGCCCTAACTCGAATTTTTATGAAATTCAGTTTTTTCCTGATTCCATTACATTTATGCAAATACCCCTCGTCACAAAATTTGAACACAATATTATCAAAAATAACGATATTACAAGCCATTGCATTTCAAATATTACATTGTGATAAATACAGTTTCTGTTATGTTTTACCTTCTCCTGTAAGATCACAATTATGCGAGTTAGGGCCTTTCTACATGAGACCAGCGATATGTAATATGTGCAGTCAGATTAGTCAAATATTTGATAAAAAAAACAAAACCACCATTTTTTACAAATGTTTATTCTATCTTTCCTGACACGTACCGTTATGAATAATGATTTATAATCTTACTAAACTTTTATATTGAGTAGGATCTTATAAATCTAAGAAGTACCAACGAAGGACAAAAATGTTCTATAATTTTGGTTACGTCGTTTCGATCAAGTTTTGACTAATCTAACCGTAATGTAAATAAGTTATATGTAAGTAAATAAATACAATGATTTCACAACAAACGTGCTGACTAATAATGCTGAGGTGGTTGATTTCCCCTTTTTGCTGTAATATCTTTAACAATAGAATATTCGCATATCCAAATTAATCTCACTGACCGCAAACTGAAAATGATATCCTTGCAGCTGCAGCATTAGAGATCTTTGTGTTTGCATCCGTTACTACAAGTCGTCTTCGGCAAGCACGTTGCATTATTTTTTCAACGGAAAACCTGAAACGAAACTAAAGTAATAATAGCGCAAGATGTAAATCGAAGTATGAATAACAAAACGTTTGAGTTATAAACGGGAAATCCCAGAATTTTAATAGCTATTCTTGCATAAAAAAATGTATCCGAAGTATGGAGGTTAAAATTATGATTGTCCGAAATGTAGAAGCGTCCGTATTATTGGAGTGACCGGGCTGGTGCATGTCCGGACTGTCGAAGTTGTACTGTATGTTGTATAGGGACACCGTTTAATTTTTAAGATTATGAACTGTTGTTAAAACGGGACCAATCTGTAAGCATAATCTATCATATTACTAAAAAAATTCAAAATCGGTTTAGAAATGACTGAGTTCTGCAGCCACAAACATAAAAAAGCAACAATCAGTCTAATCGATAACCTTTTTGTTTTTCTGAAGTCGGTTAAAAAAGAAGATTGCGCAGGTCCGTAGCTTGCGTTCTCTTGTTTGTATGACGTAGACATAGAAATTTTTTTTGAAACAAACTCCATTTCTGAATGGAAAGTGCCACAAATTAAAGTAAATAACCGTGAAAATTAAATTAAAAATAAAAGTGAAAAGTGCAGTTAATAAATGTGATAATAAACACACTTCAAAAGCATGTAAAAAACTTTTTCGAAACGGTTTGCCCATTAAGCACAATTTTGTAAATATTTGATTAAACACTCATCATACTAAATGGGATGAAAAAGTAAAAAAAACTTTTTTTTGAGCAAAAATGTAATTTTAAGTTAAAAAATTTAGTATGGAGCTAAAAGACAACCACAGCAAATACAAAAAAATATTTTTAAAAAATAAAAAATTTAATTCAATTTTAAAAGTTTTGGTTTTCATTTTGTGTTGAAAAACAAATTAGCGGCATGCTAATGGTTAGTTTACTTTTAGTTATTAAGCATTAAGGTCGGTAACAATTGTTATAAATTTCCTTTACAGAAATAACAAAAAACAATTTTTTTTAAGAATTTTCATGCTTTTATTAAACCACGACCGTACTTCAACGACTGTACAACGTGGCTTGAAAAAGATGTTATCACATCGCATGCGCCCGCCAAACGTACCAAGTACACAGCTAGAGACAACGGTTATTACCGAAAGGTATAACAACAAACAAAATTGATTGACTGCGTTGCAGTAGCGAAATCATACATTATTTGCTATTGTAGGAATGAAATGACATCACTTCGGATCAAATGTATTTATTACTGAAAAACTTATGTGCAGATATAAATTTAATTAAATTTAGATAATTTATAAAGAGAAGATTTAATATAAGTGGGAACATTTGTTTAAGCATTAAGTTTTCTTCATGTCGAATTTAACTGGTGGTCTCCTAATAACCTACAAAATAATCAAACAATATTATAATGAATAACTTTCTTCTAATTCGTAAAGTAAATTATTACCAATTGGTGTTTTGTTTATGGATGCAGCTCTTAAATATTCATTTGATGCTAAGTCAGTAAAATGAATGAATACATATGAATATATGGTATATTTTATATATTGCGTCAACGGTCTTATACAAACAACCAGGGGAATATTATCCTAAGCTGGAGAAATGCTACAGGAATATTCTACCTTTAATTTCTATTCTAACCAGCCGATTCAATCACGTTCCATTAAGAAATTTATTTTCATATGTACGCGAGCTAATTCCTTTGTTAAGGTTAATGAAATTTTTTTCCGCAACCAGTAAACTTTTACTGGTTACTGCTATATATAATGCATTAAATATATACTGCAGTATGCCCAAGTATGCACATTTTATATGTGTTAATATTAGTTTTACGCAAATAAAATTTATATATTAATTTTTTTAATATTCGTCACATAGATAAAATTAATTTTTTTTAGAAATCAAATAACATTTTCATTTACAAGTAAAATTTTATTGTTTACTGAAAAAATTGCACAGTTGCGAATGACATTATCACATAAAACAGTGAACACAACTAAAAAGTGGACAATAATTTGAAGATGGGCATTGCAAATTTATAAACGCGATCAAATTATCAGGCAGTAGTGTTTGATGAAAAAAATCAACAAAAACAAATGCGAGATGAGGATAGCAATGAAAACAACAGGGCGAAAATGTTCAAAGAATCCCTATCTCTTAACTCTGTGGATTCAAAACTATGCTCTGTACAATCCGATGTCAATGACCTCAAATCAGATATTAAAGACATAAAAATAAAAATAGAGCAAGCATCAACAAATATTAATATCTCAAATCAAATAATAAGAGAAGAAATACAATCTGCACTGTCAACAATAACAAACACCCTATCTCAATTAGTGGCTCAAGTAAATGAGCTCACAGAAAAAGACAAACAAAGAGATAAACAAATAAATGTAATGGGCACACGCATAAATAATATTGAACAGCAATTAATAGCCAAAAATATAGAAATAAAAAACGTGAACAATAAAGAAATTGCACCATATGAAGTGATAAAAAGAATTGCAGGCTCGGTCAATGTTGAAATTAAAGAGTCCGACATAACCCATGCGTTTGTACTGAAGAGGAAAGACAATAAGGTTGTAGTTCAATTCTCTTCACTTAATAAATAAAAGAGCTGATGAGCAACCTAAATCGACACCGAGTTGATGCCCAAATTATTAACAGTGTGGAAAATAATAATAATAATACCAAATGCGATGAGTTAACCTTTACCAATCGTCGTTTGTTATGGATGGCAAAAACCAAAGCAAAAGAATCCAACTGGAAATTCATATGGGTGAGAGATGGTAGAATATTCGCCAGAATGAATGAAAATTCGAAACAAATCATCATAAACAATGCCGCTGATTTAGAAATGATTACCGCAAAAAATTAATGCTAATGTTTTTTTTTTTTTATTAAATAAATATTATTATTTTCTATTAATAAATATAAGGAAATAAAAATAAATGAAAAAAAAAGACAAACAATCTAAATTAATAAAATGAATAACAATCAGAATCAAATACTCGAAAACTTCAACCAAATTAAAAGAGAATATTTAAGTTATCCTATATGTTTTATCTACATGAACATTCGATCACTTAGACTAAATTTCACTCCATTTCTTGTAAGCATAAACCAAATAATAAACAAAATACAGTTAATCATATTAGTGGAAACAAACATAAATAAAAGTGAGAAAAATCTTTACAATATACAAGGTTTTAATTCGGTTTTTTTAAATAGAGACGGTAGGGGTGGAGGGATCGCTAGCACTAATGTCAGCGACTTTATAAAAGAACTGGAAACAAATATAAACAAAATAAACAAAAAACAAGAGATTATACTGGTAGGAGATATTAACATTGATATTACAAAGCGTAACAAAACAACAACAACATACCTTGATATGTTATTATCAAACGGCATGCAATGTATCGTAAATGAGATAACGCGAGAAGATGTAAGAAAAAATTCGCGCTCTTGTATTGATCATATATTTGTAAAAATCAAAACAATAAATACAAAGACATATGCTGCAGTAATAACAACTGACCACTATTCTCTTTTTTGTTCTACTCACAAAGAAGAAAATACGGAAGGTACAAATAAAATAACTGGCGGGCCAAAACTAAAAATAGACAATAACTTAGTAAATCGAAATATTAGGGAAACAAATTGGAATGAATTAGCATTTCACACACAGTCTGCTAATGATCTGTATAATAATATGTACACAAAATTCTGTGAAATATACAAAAAATCGGTCAAACGAGTGAAACAGTGTAAAAAAAGATCGCCAAATCCTTGGATAAGTGATGAATTAGTTAAATATTGCGATCACCGGGATAAACTTTTTAATAGATGGCGAAATAATAAAAAGAACAAAAACTATGAAACTGAATATAAAAAGTTTAGAAATCTTGTAAACAAAAAAATAAATTATGAAAAAAACAATTATTATAGAAAAAAGTTTATTGAAAATAGAAAGGATATGCGCAAACGTGGCAATTGATTAATGAAATCGTTGGAAAAAATTCAAATAATATTGATGAAAACGTAATTAAAAACTTTGGAAATATAAATCTACAAAATATATTAGACAATTTTTCCAAAAATTTTAAAGAAAACGTGAAAAATATTATACATAGCTGCAATATAAAAACCATAATTAATAAAGGAAATGCTCGCGAAAACTCGATCTTTATGGAACTCACTAATGAGGAAGAAATCTATAACATTTTGAAGTCTTTAGACCCCAAAAAAGGTGCTGGAATCGATGGCATTAGACCTGTGGACTTGAGAAACAATGCAAGCTTTATCACACCTATAATTACAAAGTTAATAAACTCTAGTTTGGAAAGTGGTATTGTGCCAACTTTGCTAAAAACATCTTTGGTAAGACCCATATATAAAAGCGGATGCAAAACAGACTACAACAATTATAGGCCTATCGCTATTCTACCAGCCATTGAAAAAATTCTTGAGGAAATTGTGGTGAGAAGAACAACAACGTTTTTAAAGAAATACAAAATTATTAATAAAAATCAGTTTGGTTTCTAAAAGGGAAAAAACATAAATAAACTTATGGGAAATTTTTCAAATTGTATAAACGACTATTTAGGCAAAGGTATGCATAGTCTGGTTTTATTTATAGATTTTAGTAAGGCTTTTGACACTCTTACGCACAGTAAATTACTTCAAATGCTAGAAAGAAATGGAATTAGGGGAAACACGTTAAACTGGTTTAAAAGTTATCGCGACTGTAGATCATACAGAGTCAGATTAACAATCAATACAGTAAAGAAGTTTCAATAGACTGCGGCGTACCTCAAGGATCTAAGTTAGGACCAATTTTATACATAATATACGCTAACGACATATGCATATGCCGTTGATACTGCAATCGTCGTCGCAGACAAAAACATTAAATTGGCCACAGAACGTATGCAGGAGCAATTAAACGTAGCAACCAAATGGTGTCACGACAATGGGGTAGTTATCAATGCAACAAAAACTAAATTAATGCATATTAAACCACGACAACGAATGTCTTCACAATAGTAATGCGAAAAATCTTAGCAGTTCTAACGATTCCTGCAAAACAATCATAGAACTAGTGGACACGTACAAGTACTTAGGAGTTTATGTAGATAGTAAGTTTAAATGGAAGACACATATAGATATCCTACAGAAGAAACTTCGAAAGGCTGCATACATGCTAACCCATATGAGCTACTGTTCAACGTATAGTGTACTTAGACAAGTATACATTTCACTAGCTGAATCTTATATAAGACACGGTATTACAGCTTGGGGAAATTCGTCATACTGCAGAGCACTGCAAAAATCTCAAATTCAGCTTTTTAAAATACTGATGAAAAACTACCATCTCGCAAGCAATGTCAAAAACTCTACCAACCACACTTTAAATACCAACAACAATCAAAATCGAGCCGCAACCCAACAGAGAAACGTTATTGGAAGTAATGCAATATCACAAGCTATTATATCTAGAGATAGCCAGGTGTTCTATAGCACAACGTTTAACAACAATTATAGCGGCAACACTATGCCTGCCAATATAAACAACAACACCTTTTATACTCATTACGTCACAAATAACCATAACCATACACCGTATATCTCAAACAACGCAAGCAACAGATACAACATCACGTCTTTTTTCACTAGCAACAACAACAACAACATTTTCAGCTATAATTACACAGGTTTCAATACCAGCCATAACAACAACACAACTATAACCTCGAACACTACAAGTAGGAACAACAGTCATAGCCAAAACAACACGCCATTTGTCACAAATAACAACAATCTTAATGAAGATAATCTTGCTAAAAAACTAAACATCTTGAACGTGAAAAGTATATACCACATGACTTTGGTAAATGAATTTCATAAGGATGAGAGATTTTTGAAAGCAATAGATCATGAGCATAACACAAGACGCCGAGCGCAAGGAAGATTTAAAGTAGAACGTTTTCACAACGATTATGGAAGAAGTACACTTGGTGTAACGCTGCCCACCATTTTCAATAAAATGCCTTTATATATAATTAATGAAAATAGCAATCCAAAAAGAAAAAAGATTTTAAAAAAATATTTAATTAGTTTGCAATGAATTTAAATAATTTGTTTATGTTTAAATAATTAGTTAATATTTAGTAATTTATTCACTACTCTTCTGCTGACAAGCTGAAAGGCTTAGCAGGTTTTCGTAGATAAAGTAATAATTTTTAATTAATAATTATAAATTTATATTATTTCTCTTAAGATGATACTGAATTTAAAATATATATGTATGTAAAATTAACTTATAGTTAATAAATAAATGAATGAATCCATAAGATAAGTAGAAAAAAAAAATTAAAAAAAAAAAAAAGTTTTCAAAAGCAATAGGGGCATTTTTTTGTGTTTTTGTGTCTTGTCCACTGTATGCGAATCAAGGAATTAAAGATTCGTATGTATGTTACTATAATTGTTCGCTTTGCGTTTTTTCGAAGTTGCGTCGCTACTAAACTAGTACGAATTCCCATTGTGGGTCGTTTTATTGTCGAAGTTGCGATGTTTCGGGTTCGAGTCTTTACTTTTTTTAGTTTTTTTCAATTTTCTTTTCTTTCTAAAAGGCGGCACGAGTTTTGTTTCTAATTGGGCCATGCCGTTAAAACTCAAGGATTCCCTTTCTAACTGAAAATCAACGCTATTTTAATACAGTTTTATTTTCACTTTATTTTTCTTATTTTAGTTTTTGTAACGTTTCAATGAGTGTGTTGTGCCTTTTTTAATTGAATAATCTATGAAGAACAAAATTTTTCCTCCACACAAATTTTCAAAGTGATGTGGTTGATTGACGAAGCTATGGATATTGTTTTTAAAAACGATCCTGTCAGGCGAAGGATTTTAAACGTGTCCTAGACGGTAGCTACGAATATCAATTCCTACAAGGAAATTTATTATAAATAAAAAAGACTGTTCAGCAAACATTAGACTAATTTTTTGTTAAAGAAAACCGACTTACGACAACAGCCACAATGGTCTCATCAGACAGTAATTGATTTTTATTCTTTTATAAATTATTTGAATATTTTTTTCTATTGTTTTAAATGAATTTATTTTTTCCTTTTTTATTATTTGTATGCATGTAATAAAATTTTATTAATTTTGTTTTTTAAATTTTACTTTGTTTAATTTTCGTTTTTAAAAGTAGTATTTTTGTAATCCTGGAACCTATCTTCGATTTTTACATGGTTTGCTATAAAAAATCATAGTTCACACTGCGTTGTTTCAATTTGCATCGTGTTTTTCTGGAACATAACCATTCATTCAATTCAGTTTTTTCGTGATTCCATTACATTTATTTAAATACCCCTCGTCACAAAATTTGAATACAATAGTATCAAAAATAACGATATTACAAGCCATTGCATTTCAAATATTACATTGTAATAAATACAGTTTCTGTTATGTTTTTGTAAAATCACAATTATGCGAGTTAGGGCCTTTCTACATGAGACCAGCGATATGTAATATGTACAGTCAGATTAGTCATATATTTGATAAAAAAAACAAAACCACCATTTTTTACAAATGTTTATTCTATCTTTCCTGACACGTACCGTTATGAATAATGATTTATAATCTTACTAAACTTTTATATTGAGTAGGATCTTATAAATCTAAGAAGTACCAACGAAGGACAAAAATGTTCTATAATTTTGGTTACGTCGTTTCGATCAAGTTTTGACTAATCTAACCGTAACGTAAATAAGTTATATGTAAGTAAATAAATACAATGATTTCACAACAAACGTGCTGACTAATAATGCTGAGGTGGTTGATTTCCCCTTTTTGCTGTAATATCTTTAACAATAGAATATTCGCATATCCAAATTAATCTCACTGACCGCAAACTGAAAATGATATCCTTGCAGCTGCAGCATTAGAGATCTTTGTGTTTGCATCCGTTACTACAAGTCGTCTTCGGCAAGCACGTTGCATTATTTTTTCAACGGAAAACCTGAACCGAAACTAAAGTAATAATAGCGCAAGACGTAAATCGAAGTATGAATAACAAAACGTTCGAGTAATAAACGGGAAATCCCAGAATTTTAATAGCTATTCTTGCATAAAAAATGTATCCGAAGTATGGAGGTAAAAATTTTAAATTGTCCGAAATGTAGAAGCGTCCGTATTATTGGAGTTGTACTGTATGTTGTATGGGGACACCGTTTAATTTTTAAGATTATGAACTGTTGTTAAAACAGGACCAATCTGTAAGCATAATCTTTCATATTACTAAAAAAAATTCAAAATCGGTTTAGAGATGACTGAGTTCTGCAGGCACAAACATAAAAAAGCAACAATCAGTCTAATCGATAACCTCTTTGTTTTTCTGAAGTCGGTTAAAAAAGAAGATTGCGCAGTTCCGTTAGCTTGTGATTTCTTATTTGTATGACGTAGACATAGAATATTTTTTGTAAACAAACTCCATTTCTGTATGGAAAGTGCCACAAATTAAAGTAAATAACCGTAAAAATTAAATTAAAAATAAAAGTGAAAAGTGCAGTTAATAAATGTGATAATAAACACACTTCAAAAGCATGTAAAAAACTTTTTCGAAACGGTTTGCCCATTAAGCACAATTTTGTAAATATTTGATTAAACACTCTCATCATACTAAATGGGATGAAAAAGTAAAAAAAAACTTTTTTTTGAGCAAAAATGTATTTTTAAGTTAAAAAACTTAGTATGGAGCTAAAACACAACCACAGCAAATTCAAAAAAAAATATTTTTAAAAAATTTAATTCAATTTTAAACTTTTTGGTTTTCATTTTGTTTTGAAAAACAAATTTGTGGCATGCTAATGATTAGTTTACTTTTAGTTATTAAGCATTAAGGACGGTAACAAGTATTATAAATTTTCTTTACAGAAATAACAAAAAACAATTTTTTTTTAATAATTTTCATGCTTTTATGAAACCACGACCGTACTTCAACGACTGTACGACGTGGCTTGAAAATGATGTTATCACATCGAAAGCATCCGCCAAACGTACCAAGTACACAGCTAGAGACAACGGTTTTCACCGAAAGGTATAACAACAAACAAAGTTGACTGACTGCGTTGCAGTAGCGAAGTCATACATTATTTGCTATTGTAGGAATGAAATGACATCACTTCTGATCAAATGTATTTATTACTGAAAAACTTGTGTGCAAATATAAATTTAATTAAATTTAGATAATTTATAAAGAGAAGATTTAATATAAGTGGGAACATTTGTTTAAGCATTAAGTTTTCTTCATGTCGAATTTAACTGGTGGTCTCCTAATAACCTACAAAATAATCAAACAAAATTATAATGAATAACTTTCTTCTAATTCGTAAAGTAAATTATTACCAGTTGGTGTTTTGTTTATGGATGCAGCTCTTAAATATTCATTTGATGCTAAGTCAGTAAAATGAATGAATACATATGAATATATGGTATATTTTATATATTGCGTCAACGGTCTTATACAAACAACCAGGGGAATATTATCCTAAGCTGGAGAAATGCTACAGGAATATTCTACCTTTAATTTCTATTCTAACCAGCCGATTCAATCACGTTCCATTAAGAAATGTATTTTCATATGTACGCGAGCTAATTCCTTTGTTAAGGTTAATGACATTTTTTTCCGCAACCAGTAAACTTTTACTGGTTACTGCTATATATAATGCATTAAATATATACTGCAGTATGCCCAAGTATGCACATTTTATATGTGTTAATATTAGTTTTACGCAAATAAAATTTATATATTAATTTTTTTAATATTCGTAACATAGCTAAAATTAATTTTTTTTAGAAATCAAATAACATTTTCATTTAGAAGTTAAATTTTATTGTTTACTGAAAAAAATTGCAGTTGCGAATGACATTATCACATAAAACAGTGAACACAACTAAAAAGTCAACAATAATTTGAAGATCGGCATTGCAAATTTATAAACGCGACCAAATTATTTTAAAAGTTTTCAAAAGCAATAGGGGCATTACTTTGTGTTTTTGTGTCTTGTCCACTGAATCAAGGAATTAAAGATTCGTATGTATGTTACTAAAATTTTTCGCTTTGCGTTTTGTCGAAGTTGCGTCGCTACTAAACTAGTACGAATTCCCATTGTGGGTCGTTTTATTGTAGAAGTTGCGATGTTTCGGGTTCGAGTCTTTACCTTTTTTAGTTTTTTTTCAATTTTCTTTTCTTTCTAAAAGGCGGCACGAGTTTTGTTTCCAATTGGGATTGGAAACAAAAGGATTCCCTTTCTAACTGAAAATCAACGCTATTTTAATACAGTTTTATTTTCACTTTATTTTTCTTATTTTATTTTTTGTAACGTTTCAATGAGTGTGTTGTGCCTTTTTTAATTGAATAATCTCTGAAGAACAAAATTTTTCCTCGTTTAAAAACGATCCTGTCAGGCGAAGGATTTTAAACGTGTCCTAGACGGTAGCTACGAATATCAATTCCTACAAGGAAATTTATTATAAATAAAAAAGGCTGTTCAGCAAACATTAGACTAATATTTTGTTAAAGAAAACCGACTTACGACAACAGCCACTATGGTCTCATCAGACAGTAATTGATTTTTATTCTTTTATAAATTATTTGAATATTTTTTTCTATTGTTTTAAATGAATTTATTTTTTCCTTTTTTATAATTTGTATGCATGTAATAAAATTTTATTAATTTTGTGTTTTAAATTTTACTTTGTTTAATTTTCGTTTTTAAAAGTAGAATTTTCGTAATCCCGGAACCTATCTTTGATTTTTACATGGTTTGCTATAGAAAATCATAGTTCACACTGTGTTGTTTCAATTTGCATCGTGTTTTTCTGGAACGTAACCATAACACAAAGTGAGGTACTGTTGTTGTTGCTAAAACATAATTCATTCATTGTTCTTTTTACCCTTATATGCATGGGGTTACCAGATTTCTAATAAATTATCCCTAATACCCTGTTCAGACATACGTTTTAATTTATACAATTAAAATTTTAATTGAGTAATTAATTTTGGTGTTCACACATATCCAATTTAATTTACTTAATTAAAATTTGACAATAGAATATAGTTCTGTTCAATAACAAGAAGTTGTTACTAATTGTTATTGGAAAGTGTTTACTTCAGTACCTCAAAAGAAGCAGCGAAAGAGTAAAAAAGAGTATAAGATGTGAATGTTAATAAATTTGTTACTACTTTTGTTACTGTCAAGAACAGAACAGCTGATTCTTGTTCTGTTTTACAAAATAAGTTAATGAATATTAAATACTTTGAACTGGAAGTGTTTAAGGCCAGGATTCACTATCATACACAATCGTACGATTTAATCACACAAAAATCTGACAGAATTCTGTCCTACTTTAAAAATCGTTCCAAAATGGCGTCGTAGGTGCCACACTATTATACAAAAAAGATGCAAAAACATATGATTTTACTATTTTGTTGCTTTTTCTCATCATCATCTTAAAAAAATCAACTCTGATCGCATAGAGAAAAATATTTTATGAATTATTTCAAAAGATTATAAAATCGTACAGATCTGTCAAAAAATCTGTCACACACATACACTTTTAATCGACACTATCATACATTTTGAGCACACATGCAATTTTTGACAGATCGTACGACTGAGTATGATAGTGAATCCTGGCCTTTATTAGCACTCTCCACAAAAATATTTACATCACATCGTTGTGGTTTTTTTGCCATAATTTATATAGCTGAAATTTTTTACAACCACACAGCAAAAAATATACATAACATTTATAGTTTTCGGTTTTAAATACAAAATATTTGAATTGAAGCTAATGTTTGTATAATAGTTAGAAGAAAGCTAAGGAAACTATGTACAAGTAAACGCCAGGTTAATAAAACAATAAACAAAAGAAATAGAATAAAATAAACTAAAAGTTTTACAAAAAAGACAGAAAATCGATTACAAAGCTCTTGCAAATGCTAACTGTTGCAATACAAAATGATTTAAGCAACGAACACAGCTTTTTTTGCTGTTTTAGATACAATTTTTTTGTGGTTTTTCGTTATTATGGTAAGTTCGGCTTTACTTTGTTATTTTTTTCCAAAAATGCGTTTATTCCGTTTTTTTATTTGGAATAGTAATGTTGTAAATTTTTATTTTACTCTATCGTTGCTATCGTTTCTGCCGGAAAGTTATTGAACAGACCTAATTTTTACATTCGAAATTTGTGTTGGTAAATTTGGAAGAATGAAGAGAAGTTCGGCTTTCAAAGAAAGTTTGCTTGTTTTTATTTGAAATATGGAACTCTTCCAGTTTGTACGATCAAGTTTTGACTGCACGCTAGCTTTGAATTTCCATAAAATTTTCAAAAACTTTTCATTTCATATAATTTGAAAATATTTTATTTTTTATTTTTATGGCATTTACTTTTGTCATTGTATAAAATTTTCTCTAACTGAACACACTTCACAAGGGTTGTTGGAGTAAACCTAATCAATTATCGACTTAATTAAGTGCTAATTGAAAAATTTTTTAATTAATTTCTTATATGGTAAATTAAATTCAATTAGGGACTTAATTGCGTAAATTCCTTTATTGCGCAATTAAAACGTATGTCTGAACAGGGTATAAGGAAGTTAGAAAACACCAACGAAACATTGGATTATTGTGAAACAAATAATCTTTTATTTACTTGAAATAAAGAAAACAAGTGACCTTAAAAACACAAGCATAATCTATTTACAAATAAACGCAAGAAAATAATTTCTATTAACATAAAAAAGGTCCAAAAGATAATAAAACAACACAGATTAATTATCGGAGGGCACGCCGAAACAAAACATTAAATCGAATCAATAACCATGGCAAACTTTTTGAACATATAAAATTTAAATATAATACAGAACATAGTGATAAAAGAAACAAATGAAAATATTACAGACAATATTAGTTTGTAAATATAAATATATTTAAACCTTCCCTGAATGATAAAGAATATGACGAATTTCTGACCAGAAAAAAAAAACAAAAATATAATCAAATTATATCAAAAGCTAAAAAAACACATTCGTCTAAGATTATAAATTTAAGAAAAAGGCAAATAGAGGAATACAATCTAAAACTTAATCCAGAATGGTTTTTAAACTTGACGATTGTATTCTTTCTGGGTACTCTCTTTGAGACCAAAATTCGCTTTACCAATAGACAACAAAAATGTTTCCACGATCAATCTTATAGCAGATCTAGAACAATGGGTACCGACTTTGCGCAATGATGGAAAAAAGACATAATTTGATCTAAAATTATGAACAGAATATTAACACACAAAAGAACATGTAAAAACAATAAGAGGGAGAAACGAATAAACGATATAAAGACGGAATTGTTATTACAAAATTGGATAAGGGAAAAAAAGCTGTGGTTATATATAAAAACATTTAAATGAAAAAAGATTACTTAAAAACTATTCGCATTGGCCCAACTCAGAAACTTCAAAGAACAAATAATATAACGTTTTTATACTATATTTTAAGATGGGAAAAATAAGAGAGAATAATAAACTTTAGTTTAGTTTGTTGTAACTTTATTTTATATTGCGAACAGCCGCTTATGCAACTGTTAAGTATGACTTTTATTATCTTATTGGTTTTACAAATAAAACTGACATTCTAAATACCTTAAAACACACTAGTACTAATACAACGTAGTATCACAAATATGATACTCTGCTGAGCTATAAATATTAGGGAATGAATTAATATATATGAGAGAATATTAACGTCAAAAATACATAAACCTGACGTACATCATTACATCATCGGTTGGTGTACCATGCTACATACTTATACACTTACCAATAAATTATATTATTGAAAAATGAAACAGCATACAGAAGCACAACAAAATACCCAAGACAAGATTTCTGGAGCTGTTAAAACTTGGCCTTAATGAAAATAATTACTTTATTTATGAAAACAGCTGTTCAAACAAACATATGGTATGTCAGTCCTTTGTTACCAACCATATCGGACACTGCTTTAGACCAAAATATAAAAGATCTATATATATATATATATATATATATATATATATATATATATATATATTTAAAACTTATAACGAAATATGTTGAAGATTTATTTGCTTTCATTCAGCAAAAACAACAGGAAATTATATTAAAACACTTAACAATTGCAAAACTTAATTTAAATCACATCAGAAAAACAGGATTAGAGGTCTATTGCACACATACATATCATGAAGATTTATAGAGAACAAGATAAATTAAGCATAGGTTGGTATATGATATCTACTGCTTCTGCACGTGTATTAAATTTCAATGCAACAATGCCGATGAAATATTAGATAAATATGTAAACAAATTAATTAATAGAGTCATTAAAATTACTGATAAAAAATTCAAATCGAAAATAGTAACTATAATAAAAGAAATCCTTAAAACAAATAACTTTCCACAAAACATTGTAAATAAATTAATAAATAAAGTAACACATAATATAGAACCACTACAAAACCTAAAAGCGAAAACATTTGGTTACACGCAAAACAACGAAATTCTATTTATACCCATGAATCAAGAAAACAAGATTGCGCGTTCAACTGTTCATAAAATTTTTCTACTGCGCATCTACGTCACAAAATAATGAAAATGAATCTTTGTAGTAAAAAGCACAGATGAATAATCAGATAACTCAGTAGTGACGTTTAAAAAAATGTGTTATCATATTTTCTTCCAGCTTTCGTTTAAGTGAATAAAAAAATATTCAAAAACGCTGAAAGCAATGAGTTGGAATACACCCCTACACATACCTATTGCAAACATATGTTTTCATTTAATCAACCAAAAAAATGTATAACAAAATTGGGGTAAAAATTTAGTTTCTTAAGAAAAATTAAAAAAAGTATATATATCAGTAAAAGAAATTAATAAAAAAAATTATAAAATGTTTTTATAATATTACAGTATATAAGAATAACTAAAAAAATATTGTTTTCCCTTATAATTTCAGATTGTACTACGATTCCATTGGAATCTCCGCAAAAAAAATCAGAAAAGCTTGCGTGGTTTTATTGGTGAGTAAAAAAATTGGCCATTAAACGTGTTTATGCCAAAGCTATTGTATTTTAGGACCCGGTCAATATAATTATAATACCTTCATACAACTGGACTAGACGTGGCCAGCCGTTACAACGTATGTGTATAGAACTAACGTTCCGAATCAAATGAAAATATACAGCAGTTCAGATGGGCCTGTAAAAATTTAATATACAAAAGCAATTTTTCACTTAAAATAAATTTTGAAAAATCGGTATTTGCGCTAAAAGAAAGAGGGCAATCAAGTAAACCACAATATCCAACTGCCCCAACAATCACTTCTTTTGCCCAAACAAAAAAGGAAAACTTCTAAGTACTACAATTAGATTAATAGGAAAGAAATTTGATCCAATTAAAAGTAGTTGAACCATAGATACTACAAAAAGAAGGAAGCAATGAGTTCGGTAAGCTTCACTGTTTTATTTATAAAAAAAACATCTTTTATTATTTATCATGTCACGAAGTTATTCTTATTTAATGAAAACAAATAATTTTTCCTTTTTAGATATCCAATGTAGAAAATCCCCCCAACCATTAGATAAGTGATGAAAGAAATGCAAAACATGGTTGAAAATCCCCTTGAGGGTATTAAAATACAAATCAACGATGCCGATGTCACCGATATACAGGCCCTTATAGAAGGACCGGCTGGTATACCCTACGCAGGAGAAATATTTCGTGTAAAACTAACCTTAGGCAAAGATTTTCCCCAATCACCACCAAAAGCTTTTTTCATAACGAAAATATTTCTTCCAAATGTAGCCGCAAATGGTGAAATTTGTGTAAACACTTTGAAAAAAGATTGGAAACCTGATTTGGGTATAAAACATATACTGCTTACCATTAAATGTTTACTCATTGTACCCAATGCTGAATCGGCTCTATGTTGCGGCTGTTACTTATGTGTTTTCTTGTGGCAAAACTTAATAAAAAGGTGGTAATATTCCAAGGGAAGAGTAGTTTTTTTATGCACTGTACACTTGAGATATTTGTTTTTTTTTATGTTCATCGTGGTCTTTTTTTTACATTTTTTTTGTCTTGTTTTCCACTAGGCATATTAAATTGTTCATAAAATCTTTTGCCTATCTGTTATTGGTGTTTTTATTTGTTTGGGTTTTCTTTTTTGCAGGCTATGTCTTTTTGTTTTCACCTATTTATTGTTTTTGGACCGTATTGCATCCATAGTATGCAAACAGCCCGTTTTTTTTTTTTATTTATAAGATTTTTATCTGAAAATAAAATATGGAAACAGTTAGAAAAGTATTAAAATGAATAAAACAAACTATTTCATACTTACCGTGTGTGTTTTCTTCTTCGTTCTGCCTTCTGTCAAGTTTTTTTTTTTGTTTGTATGTGCGCATGTGTGTGTATGGTTTTTGTCTTAGGCATTAATCACATTGAGCACAGCAGGCTACACGAACACACGACAACAAATGCTGCTGGCTACCAATGTCGCCATTGGCAGCTGCACTACAAACAGATGTTCTGTAATTTTGACGTTTGACTTATCATTGTTTTTCAATGTTTATTGTTCGTAGTTATATTTAAAAAATGTGTGATGAAAAGTTCATAAATTTTGTGCAAGCTATTGCTAAAATAGTGCAAACAACAGCCTCTGTGTATGAATTGGCAAATAATTTGCACCCAATAAACAACCGAAGATGGTGGGTCCGACCAGTGAATATGAATCGAGCCGAAGAAGGTTTTTATCAAACTTGTGTACGGCAGATAAAAGAAAAAGATGAGGAACGTTTTTTTTAAAGCGACACGGATGTCCGTACCCAACTTTAATTTATTGGTCAGTCTTTTAAAAGAAAAAATGGAAAGATTCTCGAACAGAAGACGTCGAAACGCGTTTGGCGGTCACAATAATGTAAGTATGCTTTCCAGTATTCAGTATTATAAAGTAAAATACTTGCGCTTTCAGTTACTTGGCGCAAGGATGCAATATTCAAGTTCTTGCTTGGGCGTTCAAGTTGGGAATATCAACAATTCGTAAAATTATTTACGATACTTGCGAAGCAATTTGGGATGAACTACACAGCGTTTATTTGTCACCTCCGAACATAAATGAGTTTGTAACCATATCTGACAAGTTCTATGTGAAGACAGGACTTCCAAATTGTTTAGAAGCCATTGATGGCAAACATATCCATATAGTTTGCCCAAGAAAAAGTGGTTCTTTATATTATAATTATAAAAAGACGTTCAGCAATGTATTAATGGCAGCTTGTGATGACAACTACGTTTTCACATATGTAGACGTTGGAGCTTTAGGCAGCCAGAGCGATGGGGGAGTACTTGCCAGAAGTAAATTTGGAAAAAAATTATTGAACGAAACTTTAGAAGTTCCGCGTTTTGCTAATTTACCGGCGACGTCAATAAATTTTCCCTATTATTTTGTTGGGGATAGCGCATTCCCATTAAAAAATAATTTAATGCGACCGTTCCCCGGACACAACTTAACGGCAGATAGAGACAAGTTTAATATAATATTATCCAAAGCTCGAGTGCATATATAAAATGCGTTTGGGATTTTATCTAATAGATGGAGAATATTACATACAACAATGCACATGTCTCCAAAAAATGCTGATAAAATTGTGTTAGCTACTGTAGTGCTACATAACTTTTTAATGTTGAAGAACGACAGGAATTACTTTACGCTTGAACTTGTTGACCACTCAGTTGACAACAGCGAGATCGAAGGCCAATGGAGGGAACAAGGTCATGCTCTACAATCATATCACACTAGAGCAGCTAACCGCTCATCCACAACTGCACTTCAACAGCGAGAGATTTTGAAAGATTTTCTTCAAAATAATTAATGTAACATATATATTCATTGTTTCTTAAAAAGTACATACATTAAATGCAAATATAAATGAAATATTGCATGCATACAAATATTTCGTATCGTTTTCTTTATGCAGTAGGTTTTACCCGTAACTTCTACATATGTAGTTTGGTTGCTCGCTGATAATGTAGCAAACCAGGTTCTGATGGATCATCAGTTTAGTGGTTTAAGTGTGAAAAAATAGCAAACAAATAAAAAACATTGTCAGATTTACAATATTAGTAATGATGTGTGTACTTTATTGCAAGGAAAAACTAAAATTCCTACAATAATGAATAAGTAAAAATTCGTACATACATTTATAGGTAACAAAAACCTAAATATAAAGCAATCATGCAAAAACGAAAATTTTAAATAACAATTTCATTGGTAATATAAAGAAAGGCACTTGAGATCATAAAATATAGAATATGTACATACATATATGTATGCATCTACAGTAGCTCCATGCGAAACTCGTACACCTATGAAAACAAAATTCTTTATGTTATATGTCTAAAACTAAATAGGCTAATAAAATAAATTTACCTAATTTTAGTACAAAACTATGTACTTAATTAAATATCAGAAACGAAATTTTGAATATATCTATATTTACGAGTTACAAAAGAGAACAAAATGGGTAGACAGAGAGGACAAACTTCTGTTGAAGCAAGAAAATTATTAATTCAACTTCATTATAATAAAAAATCGCTGCGAGAAATATCTGAGATAGTTGAAAGAAGCCGATCAATAGCGCAATATATTAAAAAAAAGGTATAAAATGGAAGAGAGGATTGCGAACAAGAAGAAAAGTGCAAATAAAAAAATTTTCTCTGCTGGAGACGAGCAATATATTTTAAGGCAAATAAAAAAGAATCCATTTTTAAGTACTCCGAAACTCGCAGAAATTGTTGAAAAAGACTTAGGCTAATTTCAATGGTAGAAGGACAAGATTTAAACCTCTGATTAATAAGAGAAATCAAAAGCTAAGTTTACGATTCGCCAAGGAACATGAAACAAAGGAAGCACGTATTATTCACAGATAAAAGTAAATTCAACTTTTTGGTTCAGATGGAAGACCTTATGTATGGAGAAAATCCAATGAGAAGTTGCTAAACATGAAACGAACAGTTAAGCACGTTGGTGAGTCAGTAATGGTTTGAGGATCATTTTCAGCATTTGGGCCCGGTGTTTTACACTTTATCGATGGTACCATGGATCAGCATATGTATCTGAACATTTTAAAAGAAAGTTTGCCAGTTTGTAAGCAGAAACTTTGTCTTGGTTAAAACTTTTTTTTACCAAGACAATGACTCTAAGCTACTTTATAATTGTCCACATGTTATGGATACACCAGCCCAGAGTCCAGACATAAATCCAATCGAAAATTTTTGGAGCTATCTCGATCGTAAAATTCGTAGTCATACAATAAGTTCTAAGGATGACTTGAAAAGACCTCTTCAGGACGAATGGGGCAAAATTGAACCAAGTTTTTGCGAAAACCTTGTGCGCAGTATGCCAAATAGATTAAAAATGGTGATAAAAAATAAAGGCATGCACACCAAATATTAATATTTAAAACCAACAAAATAATATTTGATTAAAGTGTGGTGTACGAGTTTGGCTTTGTCACAGAAATTACTGTTATTTTATGTTTTTATTAAAAAAGTTTTTTTTATTGAATAATAATTTGAAGTTTTTATGTTTTGTTAAATTTGTTATAAAATGAACTAATAAAATAAATACAGTTTTATTTGTTAAGAGCTTCTTATTTAATGTTATAAGATAGTATAAAAATTAGTCTAAAGTGTACGAGTTTCGCTTGGAGCTACTGTACATATACATATATCATAAATTTAACATGTATTGGTTTTTTCATAAAAAAGTTCAATTTCGTTAAAAACTAAATTTGAAACTTTGGCTTCAAGCCTGTTTTTAATATTTGGTGGCATGTTAGCTTCACTAATTTTTTTTGCTAAACTTGCAAAATGAACGGCTGTGGAAGCCTCCTCTTTCATTTTTGCAAAAGTTTCACACGTTTCTGAGATGCTTGATGTAGCTAAATCCAAAAATGCGTTAAACTTTTCGGATTTGTTCTAAAAATATAAATTTTAAACAAATTAGGATAACTATCAAATAGGAAACAAATGTATATTTATGTATACCTTTTTTTTTTGTTTTTCTCGTTGAGGTTTAGCTGTCGGGCGAGAGGCAGTCATTAGATGGGTCTGCGTCAGTGACGACAGACAAGCTATCATCTTCATCAATATTTGCAACAGTACCAAATATTGAAACAAAATATTAGAGTTGACGCTGATTAGAGGAACCAGTGCGATATATACGTATGCATGTACGTATTTCTACTAAACTTGTACAATTTACTTACTTTCTATAACTAGGAACCATATCCAAAAAACTTAAGGCCTCAAAATACTTCTATTCCTTTTTCGGGGTTTCAGCACTGCTACCAGAAGCAATTTGTTGCATTCTTTTGCAGCGTTTGTAAGAATCGTGAAGTCCCTTCCATCGCTTCTTACATTCAAGTTCTATAAAGACATGAAGATACATACATATTAACTTATATCTTAAATATGAAAAATAAACATTACTTACCATTTAATTTTAAATTTGCTGCAATTTCTCTCCAAGCATATTCCTTTTTTTCATGTTTTTATAGTCTGCCTCTCCTGCGCACCTCCTCAATTAAAATTTCGTGCATTTTGTGTGGTCGTGTTTGTGATATTTTGGATTTTTTTTTTTGAATAAGTAATTGAGTTTTTATTGTGTGATTGTTGAGTTTTTTTATGTGCGGCGTACCCAGTGAGAAGGGTCGGAACCCGCTGGGATATGTTTATAATCAAGAGCTAGTCGGAAACCTCACTGGTTACTGCGTCCGTAATATAAATGGCGCCCAAATTGAATCCGGACAACGTAGTGTAGTACACCTAAACATTGCGTAACAACATAAATGGCGCCCAAATTGAATCCGGACAACGTAGTGTAGTGCACCTAAACATTGCGCAACAACAAAGCAGTAACTAATATACAACACAATTTGGAAAACTGGGAGTTCCAGAAAGTTTCCCAAATTAAGTGTATAACAATAGACCAATAGTTTTGAGAATATAGTCCAACGAATTAGTCGCCGATCTGAAACGAAGTTTTAATTCCTTATGTAGCCCAAGAAGGGGAAGGCAAAAATACTTTGGAGTGGTTGTACAGAGGAGATAAAGTCTCGCTGATGAAAAAGCGAGGAGTTCGAATCGTTCAACCTGAAAGGATAACAATATCTTAGAAGACTGTGTAGTAGTGAATCTAATTGTATTGTTGTCACTTTTTGTTGTGTTTTGTTAATTTTAGTTTCAGTTGATTTTACCTGAGTGTAACGATGGAGGAGATTTTTAATAGCCGGCTGGGAATGGGATTTGATTGGTCCAAGTGTCTGTAGTATCAAAGATCATCCGAAATTATCCCTCTTATCTCATCTTTAGGCATAGTGCTAGGGAAATGAATGTACGAGGGAAACACTATAATTACTTCCTTCTTTTTAATTTTTTTGTCTGACGTCACATAAAGGCACAGGAATGCCAAACCTGTAAATAAATTTTACATACATATTTTATTTTATCATTAATATTTGTTTTAGTATATTTTTTTTAATCTCAGTCCACAATCTTAAAATAGATATTTACGTGGGGTTTATAATTTTTATTTCTTATCGATTTATTTAGGTTTTTTAAATTTATTTATTTATTTATATTTATTTATTTAATAATATATTTATTTACTATTTTATATAAGTTGTTTATTGAATTTTTGCATTTAGTTATTCAAAATTTATTTTTGTATTTTTAAATTTCATTTATTGATTTAATTACTTATTTATCCATTCATATATTTATTCATTTCTTGCTTGTTCTTTTGATATTATTTAATTTGTTTCATTTGGTACTTGTTTATTAAGTCTATGTTTATTTATTTATTTGGGTACTTATTATTATTTTTATTCGTCTTTAAATTAGTGATAGTTACTTATTTTTGGTATTTGTATATTTATTTATTTATATACTTGTTTTTATGAATATTTATTTTTATTTGTTAATATAGTAGTATTTATTTATTTATATTCTTATATATAGTTAGTTAATTATTTATTTTGATTTGTTTTTTTATAAGTAAATATTTCATTTTTAGTTGGTTTTATTATTGTTCGGTTTGATATAATTTTTTACACATACATATTTCATTTTTATTTTGAAAACGTTTTTGTAAAGTTAATTGCTCTTTTCCTTGTTTTTACGACTTGTTTCTGGCAGAATAATTAGAAGTTTTGAATTTTTTGGTTTAATAGATATAGAGAGAAAAAAAATTTTAATTCAAATTAGTCTTTTTTATCCATCGAGAGATCCTTAAAAGAGGCAATAGTAGAATAAACGTTTGGGTATAGGGTATGTCTCACAGTCCACACGACGGAAGGTCCAGAAAAAATATAGGCAAGTCCAATCTGACCTAAACAGATCTACCCCTTTTGCGTTTGGAAAAACTTATAAATCTAATACCCCCAGCCGTAAATCTAGTGCTACTAGGAATCTAGAAATGAGCCAGCCTCCAAGCCAAGAAGATCCTCAATTTCATGATAAGTCCCGAACCATTATAGTTTCTCAGCCTGCCAAAAATTATTTTGCGACTAGTGATTTGCGAGAACAAGGAACCAGTGAAACACGGCTACCGACAAGGGAAATAGTTATGGATGAATCAGCTAGAAGAGGTTTGAATCAAGACGTTTCTTCCCAATTGAACGAGATGAAACGACAAATGGCAGAGCTAACCGCAACCATGAGCAAAATGAGTCTAGTATTGCAGCACACTCAGCAGGAAATTAAAAAACTTCGTGAAGAAATCCTGCCAAATGTGGTTAAAGAAAGTAGCAGCACAGGTCAGCCAATGTATGCGAGTTCCATGAGTTCCGCTAGTTCTCATAGAGGGTCGGTAGAAAATGTTGGAACATGTCAAGCTAGAAATCAAAATCGTATTAAAATAGATAAGTGGGGGTTAGAGTTCGATGGAAATTGTAACAAACTGGCAGTTAAAGATTTTGTGTTTCGCGTGGAGCGACTGCAGCGACAGTATGGCGTTTCGTGGAGTGAGGTTTTGGATAATTTCCACTTGTTTGTGAAAGGTGTTGCGGAGAAATGGCACTGGTTGTACATCAAAACCAATTACGTTTCCGAATGGACAACACTTAAAGAGGCACTACTTAAACAGTATCAGTCAACCCGGTCTAAGTTTGAGCTGATGAGCGGCATTGCCGAAAGGAAGCAACAGCCCGGGGAAGGAATTGATGCCTTTTTCTTTTCGATGACTCAAATGCGATCTCGTCTAGATATGTCGATGCCTGAAAAGGAAATAATAAAAATTATAAAGAAAAATTTAAGAGATGACATCAGGAACAGAGTTTACCAATAGCCGTAAATACAGTTGAAGAGTTGAGGCAGGAATGCGTAGAAGCTGAAAAAATATTTTGTCGGAAAGAGCCCAAAAATCTATCATCTGTGCCAGTGAACAGATATACGAGGCAGGTTAATGAAGTTTTTGAGAAGTCTGCGGAAATGTTTGATGATTCTCCTGAGCCAGGCGAAGAAGTGGCGGCTTTACAATTGGACAACAGGTAACACCAAGCCATGAGAAACCAATTGATTTGCTGGAACTGTCGTCAGAATGGCCATATGTTCACGGATTGCCCGCCAACAGAGAGAGCGTTGTTTTGCTTTTGTTCCGCGGAAAATCTCCCTGCAGGAAGGCTATAAATAAAGGCAATATTAAATTAATAAAAATTGTGAGAAATTAAAAAAAATTAAACCCCCAAACACGCCATGATTACTCTTACGAAGTACGTAAAGAAAATTACGAAAAAGTCAGAAACAGAATTTTTAATGAATCTATAGTCATAAGGAAAACAATATCAAAAAGAATACAAAAATTAAGAAAGAAATTTGCAGAAAAAAGAAAAAGGCGAAGGCTGGTAATTGAAACAATAAGAACAGCAGACAAATACACCGACCCTCGCGCTTTTGCCGATATTTCTGTAGGCGACCATCGTATCAATGGATTGCTAGATACGGGAGCATCGATTAGTTTTCTAGGCAAGGGTTGTAGGGAACTTGTAGATAAATTAGGGATTAGCTTTAAGCCAATATTTTCTGTAGTTTCTACTGCAGCGGGAAAAGAGCATAGGTTATTAGGGAAAGTGGAACTGGTTGTTACATTTAATGATAAAAGGGAGAGGATTTTATTCTATTTATGTTCAGACTTAGAGCAACAAGCGTATCTAGGAGTTGATTTTTGGAAGATTTTTCATTTGGCCCCTAAAATTTTTGAAATAGAGGAACTGACTATGGAAAAGGTACCAGACGATTTTAAAGTCAAAAATCACAGATCAAATCCTCATGTGCTTAATGAACAGCAGAAGTAAAAATTGAACATTGTTATTGAGTTTTTTCCAGCGTTTGAGAAAGAAGAATTAGGGTGCGCAACGCTGGAAAAACACTCAATAAAATTAATAGATGGTGTGGTACCTTTTAAGGACCGTCACTATCCATTATCTCCAGCTGTTCAAGAGATCGTTTATAGGAAAATAGATAATATGCTTGCCCTGAATGTAATAGAAGAAAGTGAAAGTCCCTGGGCAAATAGGACAACAGTGGTCCGGAAACCAGGGAAAAATAGGTTTTGCCTTGATGCCAGTAGTTAAATAAAGTAACTGTCAAAGATGCATATCCCTTGCAGAATATTGATGGCATCTTGGGCAGAATCGATGAAACTTATTATATAAGTAGTGTCGATTTAAAGTTTGCTTTCTGGCAGATTGAGCTTGAGGAAGAGTGTAGGCCCTAAACAGCGTTTACCGTAGCAGGCCGGCCACTCTACCAATTTCGTGTAATGCCATTCGGGTTGTGCAATGCGGCTCAGAGACTTTGCCGACTAATGGTCAAGGTTATACCGCAAAAACTCAAGGAAAACGTTTTCATTTATCTTGAAGATCTTTTGGTGATATCTGACAGTTTTGAGAATAATTTGAAAATTTTAGAAGAAGTTGCTGCCTGCTTAAGAAAAGCTAATTTAACAATAGGCCTGCAAAAATCTCAGTTCTGTTTTCAACAACTTAAGTATCTTGGATTCATAATCGGCGGCGGAAGTCTGAAAACAGATCCAGAAAAAGTACGTGCAATAAAGAAAATAAGACTACCAAAATCTCCCCGTGAAGTGCGAAGCTTTTTAGGAATGGCTGGCTGGTATCGCCGTTTCATAAAAGACTTCGCTGCCATATCTGCTCCAGCATATAAAAACTCCCGTTTATCAACCAAGCAGTAACGCTTCAGAACGGGCTAACCAAAGTATACTGTCTGCCATAAGAGCCTATTTAAAAGATGACGAAAGAGATTGGGACTTGTATTTGTCGGAAATTGTTTGTGCCTTAAGGAATTCTTTCCACAGTGCTATTGGTTTTACGCCATTCTTTGCGTTGTTTGGCTACCATATGTATTCGGTGGAGCTGACTATAAATTAATTTCTGATCACCGCATTCTATCAACACCTAATGAACGAATGGAAAGTATAAGAAACCAAATCAAAGAAAACATGACGAAAGCGTATGAAAAAAGTGCCGAAAGATACAACAAAAGAGCCAGAATAGTAAAGTTTTTATCTGGACAGGAAGTCTATAGAAGAAACATGGTGCAAAGTAATTTCGGAAAAAACATTAAAGCGAAATTTTGCCGAAAGTTTTTAAACCGGCCGACCTGTAGGTAACAATATGTATGAACTAGAAACTTTGGACGGAAAAACGATATGTATTTATCACGTAAAAGATATTTAAGTTTAAATTGTTAAACAATTATTTCGTTTTAAACATTGAGTTTAATTCGAAATTTTAAGTGCAATATTAGGACGTAGGAAAGTGATTATTATTTTAAATTATACAAATTATATGTTGTGATGTCCTAATATTTTATAGTTTAAGCAATTTTCTCTTTAAAATCTGTGATAATAGTAGTACGTGATAGCTTTAAGTTTCTAATAAGACTGTAGTACATACCTTTTTCTCTCGTGCAATAGTAGTTGATAGTTAAAATCTGTGATTCATCTGTAGGGTAAGTGCGTGTTTGTGGTGTCCAGTTTTTTTTACACAGTAGCTAATAGTGCAATAGAACTTTGAATAATTATTCAGAGTGATACATGTTTAGTTATATCAGTTGAAGCTGTGATAAATAAAAGAATTGTACACAAAGTAAATGCTTATATTATAGATGAATAAAAGATTACTTCCCGTTGTAAACCGGCTGAAAAATTCTCAGGATTGCCTTAGTTCTCAGCGGAAATAGACAACCATTCTCTAGATCCTTTGTTCACTATAATAAAGTATTGTAGAGAGAGTTTCTCATCACTAAAGCTGCCAAAATCCATGGAGGAAGGTAGTAGAGGCGTTACCATTGTAAAACAAAGAGCTAAAATGATTTAAAAACAATAAAAAGATTATAAGTAATTTAAAAAAATAAAAATACTATAGGTTAAAGACGAAGTTTAAAAGGAAATATTAAAAAAGAAATCAAAAACAGAAGTTTAAATAAATAATATATATACTTTGCCTCAAAACTAAATTTTTCTTTTGCGGGCTATCGATTTTATTTTGTCGCACTGTAAGTGCCCAATTGTCTAAGACCAATTACACGAAACCATATACAGGGTGTTTTTTATAGACGTATAGAACTTCGAATTGAAATAAAACACAAGAAAATCGTTTTAATGTCCATCAATTTGGCTTTATTGGAAGGATAATTTTATGCCATTAATGTTTAAATATGATTTCGGGCATGTGGCCGCCGCGGCTGGCTCGAATAAAGTCAATTCTACAGGTCCAATTTTCAACCACTTTTTTGAGCATGTGGGGCCGTATGTTGGCAATAACGCCACGAATGTTGGCCTCCAAGTCCCCTAACGTTTCTGGTTTGTTGGCGTAGACGAGCGACTTCACATATCCCCAAAGAAAATAATCCAATGGTGTCAAATCGCACGATCTTGGTGGCCAATTGACAGGTCCATTCCGCGAAATTATGCGCTCATCGAATGTTTCCTTCAATAAATCGATTGTAACGTGCGCTGTGTGGCATGTAGCGCCGTCTTGTTGGAACCACAACTCATGCACATTCATGCCATCCAATTGGGGAACAAAATAGTCGGTTATCATGGCTCTATACCGGTCTCCATTAACGGTAATTGACTCTCCAGCATTATTTCGGAAGAAGTATGGCCCAATGACTCCACCAGCCCATAGAGCACACCAAACAGTCAGTTTTTGTGCATGTAATGGCGTTTCAAGGGTCTCATGTGGATTCCCTTCACTCCAAATGCGGCAATTTTGCTTGTTGACGTAGCCATTCAACCAAAAATGAGCCTCATCACTGAACAAAATTTTGCTATGAAAATCAGCATCGAGATCAATCTCATTTTCGGCCCATACACCAAAATCACGACGCATTGCATGGTCTCGCGGCTTTAATTCTTGCACAAGCTGGATCTTGTAAGGTCGCAAGCCAAGATCTTTGCGCAAAATCTTTCATAAAGTTGATGGACAAAGCTCTAATTGCTGTGCACGGTGGCGAATCGATTCATTCGGGTCCTCTTCAACACTTTGCTCTACAGCGGCAATTGTTTCTTCGGTGCGCACTGTTCGACGTCTCTGCGGATGCGTATTATCACATAGAGTAAACGTAGTGCGAAAACGATCCATGGTTAACCGAATTAATTGCTCTGATGGCCGATTATGTCGACCATAAAATGGACGGAGCTTGCGGTAAACTTCGCGAACTGAACCATTATTTTCGAAATAAATTTGCACGATTTGCAAGCGTTGTTCTTTTGTCAACCTATTCATGATGAAATGGCAAACCAAACTAAATATTAATCACTTGACAGCTGACAAAATGGCCGCCAGTTAAAAAAGTGATGCCAACTTAAAGTTCTATACGTCTATAAAAAACACCCTTTATTAAGACTGATCTTTTGTTTATGGGTGGCCACTATAATTTTTCTTACATTTGAAAAAGTTATAAGTTGGTTTAAACTTTAGCGATGTGGATGAGGTTTCCGACTCTAAGAAAGGTAAATAATCATCACGAGAATGAATTTAATCCATAAGAAAGCAGTGAGTGATTGTGGTGGTAGGATGAGAATATATGCTATAGCATTACTTACATGGCCCGGCTAATATCTGGTAGACATGAGATTTTCTCAGGGTGTGAGAATTCCCCACGTTGGGCAGATGAAGAGTTTTTTTTTTGGGGCAAATCACTTCCGCACACCGTTTCTTACTGCGTTCACTTGAAGAACCTGGAGTATTGTTGCTGATACTTATGTGTTTTCTTGTGGCAAAACTTAAAAAAAGGTGGTAATATTCCAAGGGAAGAGTATTTTTTTTATGCACTGTACACTTGAGATATTTGTTTTTTTTTTTTTGTTCATCGTGGTCTTTTTTTTAAATTTTTTTGTCTTGTTTTTCACTAGGCATATTAAATTATTCATAAAAACTTTTGCCTATCTGTTATTGGTGTTTTTATTTGTTTGCGTTTTCTTTTTTGCAGGCTATGTCTTTTTGTTTTCACCTATTTATTGTTTTTGGACCGTATTGCATCCATAGTATGCAAACATCCCGTTTTTTTATATTTATATGATTTTTATCTGAAAATAAAATATGGAAAAAGTTAGAAAAGTATTAAAATGAATAAAACAAGCTATTTCATACTTACCGTGTGTGTTTTCTTCTTCGTTCTGCCTGCTGTCAAGTTTTTTTTGTTTGTATGTGCGCATGGGTGTATGGTTTTTGTCTTATACGCATGATCCCAGTTAGCATTTGGAAGATTGTTTTTACAAAAATCACCAAAGTGAGTCTTTTAAGACTACCCAAGATGACTTAAAACTGATTCATCAGTTATGCGTTTAAAAAGAGACTCGAATATAACTCCGACAAATGCATAGAAAGCGACTTTCTAAAAAAACAAAATGTACAAAAAGAATATGCTTGAAATTCGACTGTTTTTAGAATTATTTTGGAAACATATTTAACGCAGCCTAACGATGAAAAAATGATTCAAATACATATTTTATTTTTATTTTTTAATTTTCGTAAAAATACATATGTACATATGTCACTTCGTAAAAAAATAGAGACACAAATGTAAAATAAATTTTTTCAAATTTTTTTTAATTCATTTTTTAAATTTGAATTTTAAAAAATTAGGAATTACATGCTAACGAATGTAACACTACGCCTTGACGAGCAATTGATTTGTTCGCACATGAACAAAACGTCAGCAGAGTAGGTTACCAACATTTGTTCATGTTTGTCTGCGTGGAGAAAACTGCTTCGTTTTCTCGCTGTTTGAAGCCGACATGACATTGACAACAATGGTCTACAATAGCCATTTTAATGTGCGGACATGAAATTGTTTAATGTTTGAACAAATCAATGGCTCGTCAATACGGCGTGTTATAAAAAATAAGCAAACCGTTGTTTGCAATTTTTAATTTTGAGAAAATATATTAGAAATGTTCGTATAATATGGTTCGAAAAAGACTCGCATACGGCTAGTAATATGATTAAAAGTTGACTCGAAAAAGTATCGTATTTGATTAAAAGTACGATTGAAAATAGTATCGAAAATGAGTCGAAAACGAGAGTCATAAGGGACTCGTTCAGAAGAGTCGCGGCTAGGGTACCATTTTCTACCGACAAAACAATCATTTTCGACTCTAAAACGAGCGCATAAACGATTATTTTAATCGTGTCGAGGAGTCAAAAAAGACTCGAATATGATCAATAATGCTAACTGGGATATAGTTGCCAGTACTGTGTAGTAGACTTATCATACGACTGATGTTTAGAACAGGGTAATGCCAGAAAGAATAAAAATAAAAAACGTTCTTTATGGTGTATAGCACGTAAGGGAAGTTAGGCAGTTTTAAGTTTAAAAAGAATTATGAATGAAAAAATAACCTTACTGTTTAGTATGAGATCCCAGTAAAAGGAAAAGCGTTGGCAAGGTTATTATTAGCTACTATAGAGAATTGAGGTTGAAAACATTAAGAAGATATTGGAAAGCAACAAAGTAATCAAAATGAAAATTTTTGTCAAAATAAGAAAATTAACAAATTAAAAGATGGATATTTGGAGGGAATGCAGAAAGGTCTAGAAAGATCAGCAAAAAGATGGACGGCTGGGCGGGAAAGATATTTTTCTTTTTGGAAAATTTTGGAATTCAAAAATTCACCACTTGAGTTGGGAAGTAAAGAAGGTTTCTTGTTGGAGAATATCAGAAAGCATTTTCAAAAGGTTAATAGACTTCAAAGTGATCGCTTGTGAAAAGTAAACGGTAGTGCGAGAAGAAGTTTACAAAATTGGAAAATAAGAAAAGTTTAAAGATTTGTGAGGACCAGGATATAATAAGGTCGAGTGAGGGAAGAGAAGGTTTTTCAAATTTTTGTTTTAAATTAAGAGGAAAAGAAATTAAAACGTAAGCTAAATTAATTTTGTTATTTGTGATGAGTGTGTGTAAAGTTTGTTTTGTGTTTCGGAATTTGTAGCTGGCTAAGAGAGTGGATGGTGTAGGAAAGTTAGATGGGAGACAAGCCACAAAGAAGAGTATTGTTAAAAACCTGGGGACTTCCGGAAATGCCTTAAACTTTCCACACCAAAATATAGCCAGGTAATCTTTTCCCTATTTACTTAATTTAATATAAAAAAATTAAATTGATGCAGATATTATATATATTGAAAAGTAATTAAACAATGGAATATGTTTGTGTCCTTTAAGATGCAAAAATTTACAAAAAAACTTTTAATTTGCCAAAAAATAAGTGAAATATTTAAATAAAAAATATCAAAAAATCAATAGAAGAGATTTTATATAAAATAAGGAAAATAGAACAAAAATAGTGATTTATATCGAATATTCATTATTATTAATATTTATTATTATATAGTAAGTTATTGTATTTATTATTTGTAGTTAGTACCCTTTCCAAACCGCCTAAAAACAGCAACATTTATTTTTAGTTTTTTATTATTGTTTTGCTATAGCCCGTTAGAAGGCATACTTACGTGTGTCTTTATTTTTATCCAAAAAAAGGGAAACCGGAAGTGTTAGTTTGTTATATTTAAAAACAGAGAAAAAAAGGTTCAAAATTAATAAAGTCATATTAATTATTTTTTTTGTTGAATTCCTGAGGAATCTTGCAGGAAAGTCCTTCATCCTTAGGGAGCTCCTTCAGAGTAGGGATTAGAATCTTAGAAATATAATTAATTAATAACAAGGAAAGCAAATAAAACAAATTAATATTTGAAAGTTTTTTTGTAATAATTAATTAAATTAATAATTAATTTATTTATTATCAATAACTATCAATATATTTTGGCTGTAAGGAAAAAGTAAATTAAAAAGAAACATTGTTAAAGTTAAGATAATTTGTGTTTAATAGTAATTTATATTTGTCAAAAGTTGTATAGGTTTAAGTTTTTTTTTTATAATAAAATTTGTATGTAATTATGTGACTTAAGAAAAAAATTATGTTTGTGGCTTAATTTAAAGAGGGAAAAGGCATGAAGATGAGGTAAGGAGAAGGGAGTCAAAGAGGACATGGGATTGCAAAAAGGAAAAGATTTCGATGGAGTTTTTTTTTGTGACACGGTTGGGAGGGCGGTTGAGGCGTAACATCTGCCCCAAAAAATATGTGCATTTTGTGTGGTCGTGTTTGTGATATTTTGGTTTTTTTTTAAATAATTAATTGAGTTTTTATTGTGTGATTGTTGAGTTTTTGTATGTGCGGCGTACCCAGTGAGAAGGGTTGGAACCCGCTGGGATATATTTACCATCAAGAGCTAGTCGGAAACCTCACTGGTCACTGCATCCGTAACATCTAAACGAAGAAGCCGGTAAGATGCTCTTAGAACGTTATGGTGACTATTCGCAGAGAGCAAAAATGAAGACAGAGATTCATGCTTTAGCCGCTAACAGATTCCAAAGATGTGAATAAAAGTGAAAGTTTATATCGATAATAATAATACTTACTTTTATATTTCAAAAATCTTATACAAATAAAAAAAAACATACAATTTTTGTTATAATATTTTTTAAATTAATGATAACTTTTACGGTTTTTATTTAAGTATATAAAAAAAAGAAATAATTTATAATAAGCAAAATTTTATGTTTTATTTCAGCAGTTTTAAAATAATTCCAGCAATTATTGATTTCCAACTCAGGGCAATTAGCAATGCATCGCTACAATTTGTGTTAAAATATAAAAAGGAAGATTTTAATATATATTTTAACATTAAACACAATTTTTTCGATCTACTTCAAGTTTGCAGTAATTAAAAACAAAAAATAAAAATTTTTGAAAACTGGAAGAGTAGGATCTTATTTCTATTTAAGACTACTGAACTTCAGCAGTTGATTTTTTTTTGGCTTAAAATGCTCATTAACACACGCACTTTTTTTATTTTAAAATCCCTTAAATTTTTCTGATTGGGAGAAAGATAAAATCTCATCAAACATACAATTCCAAATATCTAGGAATCAAACTAAATTAAATAAGATTTTGTACATTGAAAAGGAACATAGTTCCTCTAATGTACAAAACCTGCCGCAAGCATATCACTAATGAAACTTATATACAAACTTACTTGGTCGGATTTTTCGGGAACTGGTGCAGCTTCTCTCCTTTGGCACAACCCATTATGCAGCGGCGACTCCTGAAAGAAACCAAATAATTTCATTAAAATCTAATTTACATTAAAAACACCTTTGTTGAACTTACATCTTTCCTGTTACATTTTACCCTTATTTTATATAATTTTGAGAGCACACACAAAAAAACTCATCAAATAAAATTAATCACTTTAGTTATGGATTAATTATCAAACATTAGACACAATATCATAGATGAAACACAATATTTTGCAAAATATTCTTTACAATTTTTGTAAATAAATTTTATTATTTATTATTATTTTTATTTACTATCAAAAAGACTAAATTTTTATATTTCTAGAACAATTTTTGAGTTACTATCATAATGACATTACAGCAAATATATACAATTTACATTATTTATATAGCTTTTCTAAAGTATAGAAAAAATATAGTGAAAAACCCTATATCTAAAATCACAGAGGAGTTATAAGAGGTTTAGTGTACAAGAGCTAGCAACTTATGTCCTGCAAACTTCTCAAGTGTGCAAAATTTGCGTTCTGCATCTACTGTAGAATGACACAGTCATATCATCAGTTAATGTTGTAATTGTCTTTTGACCTGACATTTCGTGAAGATCAATAGTGGGAAATCGCCTTGGTAGGTTAAATATAATTTTTAAATTTTTGTTTTGAATTATTTGAAGTCGTTTCTTATGGGTATTAGCACAATGTTTCCAGGCGACACAACCGCATGTAAGTATAGGTTTGATACATAAATATGAAATTATTAATTTATTAAAAATTATTAATTTCAGAAGTTATTCCATTAATTATTCTAAATTGATCTATTATAAAGGAAATACATATACAATAATTATTAAAGACCTTAATGCCAAATAACTGAAAGCAAAATAAATTTGTTTTCAAAATAAAATTAAAACCAAAATGTTCAAAAAATAAGTTAGTTTTTTGTTTTAATTAATTTTCTTTTTTTGGTCATGCTGTAGTCTTTAAGCTCCGCACTAAGTTTTCGTATTTTAAAATACATTTTTGATCTAAAAAATAGGTTTTTTAGTTTTTCATCACTTATAATATGATGAGCGGGTTTAGTTAAATATTTACAAAATCTTGTTTAATGAGAAATCCGTCTTTATTATTTTTTTGAAATATTTGGTTCAGTTCTTCAATGCGTTTCATAGTTTCAGATATCGGCGTTATTAGTCCGCCCTCAGATACATGATCAATCCACGAATACGTTGGACCCTCCTCGTTTTACGCCACTGCAATATCTGGCATATCATTTTTAATGTTGTGGCAAATATAGCCTGCGAGGTTTTCGAGACCATCATACTCTAATTCGGTTACCTCTTTTTTTATTTTTAATAAATTTTCATCGTTTTTACTTTAATTCTGTTGCACTTTCCATACACAAATGAAGTTTGTTTACAAAAAATATTCTCTGACTACGTCACAGATAAGAAAGAGAACATAAGAACATAAGATTCATAATTTATACCAAGGCTGACAAAAAACAAAAAACTCAGAGAAATAACTAAAGTAGAGAATATAACAACTGAGCATAAACCAGTGATGCGCAAAATAATAAATGTATTTGTATTGGTGTGAAATATAAAATTACACTATGAGAAAAGTTGCTTAATAAAAAACGGTGTTAGTAATATTATAAAATATTCCCCACAAGCAAATAATATAAATTTAAAGTATTTTAAATTTGAGTCAAAAAATTTTTAAGTGAACCGAGTTAATTCTGGTCGTTCGTTTTGAGCAAAGAAATTTTAAATCGGAAAAAATTTGTTCACACAGGTAAACGGAAGGAAGAATAGACAAGCATTTCTATGAATTTTTTTATTTTGCGAAAAATCCGAATTATTCAAGTTTTTCCAAAACTTAATAATTTTCATACCAAAGTATTAAAAGTTATGATTGAATTGTATATTTATATTTTGATACACCGCACTTAAAACGGTTTTGAAAAATATCTAGCAGTGGTTATATTACTTCAAAATCTTTAAACCGGTCCTGCATATTATAAATAATTTCTTAGATAATTGCCTTAATCTCCTGTTTTTTACATAAGACCCTTTGACATAAATTATTAAGATTTTCGGAAAGATGGAAAAATTTTCTTTCTCAATTCCAACAAAATATAAAAATATAATTTAGTTTTAAAGTTAAAAACAAGCAAATAATATAAATTTAAAGTATTTTAAATTTGAGTCAAAAAATTTTTAAGTGAACCGAGTTAATTCTGGTCGTTCGTTTTGAGCAAAGAAATTTTAAATCGGAAAAAATTTGTTCACACAGGTAAACGGAAGGAAGAATAGACAAGCATTTCTATGAATTTTTTTATTTTGCGAAAAATCCGAATTATTCAAGTTTTTCCAAAACTTAATAATTTTCATACCAAAGTATTAAAAGTTATGATTGAATTGTATATTTATATTTTGATACACCGCACTTAAAACGGTTTTGAAAAATATCTAGCAGTGGTTATATTACTTCAAAATCTTTAAACCGATCCTTCATATTATAAATAATTTCTTAGATAATTGCCTTAATCTCCTGTTTTTTACGTAAGACCCTTTGACATAAATTATTAAGGTTTTCGGAAAGTTGGAAAAATTTTCTTTCTCAATTCCAACAAAATATAAAAATATAATTTAGTTTTAAAGTTAAAAACAGTTGTGTATAGATCATTTAAACTTTTTTCGTTACTTTGAAGTCCTAAATTCAATTTATTTAAAATAGCGGCTGCATCAGCTAAAATTGCAAGATCTTATATAATTTCTTTTCTATTTCTTTCATATTATTATTCCAATATGCCTTTTTAAAGTACCCTCTCTCTTTTTTTTAATGTTTTATAACATAAAAGTATTTTTAAAATACCATACTTCTAAGAAATTATTTCATACACCGCGCACACACTAAGCATACTCATACTACATACGTACATACTAAGCATACTCGGTGGCGCACATGTGCATTCGTCGATGTTTCATTGACGACTAGAGCTGTGTCGTTCGCGAACGAACGGGTTAAATTGACCGAATCAATCAAGTGAACGGAATGATCTGGTCATTTAAATCCGGTCTTTTCGTTCAATAGCGTACGGGTTAAATTGAACGGATGAATTGTGTATGTTTTCAAAGTTAGAAATTTCTACAAAACTTCTTGACTACAAAATAAAAACAACTAACACAAAGCGAGAAATAAACAAACATAATACACAACGATACACACACCTGCATTGTATAACAACTAAATTAAAATACAAAACATGAATAATAATTTCGAAATAATAATTGAAGGTCCTAGAAGCACATAACAATACTCACATCATGTGTCTGAAATGAAAATGAAAGCACAGCATATAATACTACGCAGCAGATGGAAGTATAAGTTTTCGAATATTCAAGAACGCGTTAAAATAGGATATATAAAAGAAACGCCAATATGTGTTGAGACATTCTGAATGTGAGCGTCATAATGTTAAGATCTTGTGGTACAACGGTTTTTCAGTGTAAATTTGCCATCATGTATTTTTGTGTATTAATCGCGAATAAGTAAATAATCGTCAAATAATTGCCTAAATAGAGTGTAATTTCGAAAAAAAGAAAAAAAGTGTAATTTCATTAAAACTGTAAAAGTTGTCTATATAATTATTTTGCAAATAAAGAACTCAATAATTAACACGTTTATAAATTAAATAAACGTAAAAATTTAGTATGAAAGTTGAGTAGCTAAAAATGGAGCCCAGTAAGTTGGATCTGCCTATAGCGGAATCCCAGAAGCAGTTAATAGATGAAATCAGGCAGCGTGGTATCGATATTGGGACATATGAATTTGGGGAAAATAAGGAAAAAGTAGAGATTGAAGTATGTACCCCAGCAACAAACAGTGTGATGGACTTGAATTTAATATTGACCGCTATAATGAAGAAAATGGAAGAAAACAACCAAAAGCAGGATAACCAGATGAAGAAAATAGAAAAAGACTGCCACAAGCAGGAGAACCAGATGAAGAAGATGGAAGAAAACAACTTGAAGCTTCAAGAAGCAATACAAGAAAGTGCTATGGTTAACGGGGAAAGGCTTTTAGCAGAAGTAAAAGAAAAGTTTCAAGAAATATCGGAAGTCCTCGGTAAAAGAGTGGACGTCACGGAACTGAAAGTCAGCGAGTTCGACGAAAAATTGTCCGGCATAGAGAGAAAAGTAGACGAAGAGTTACATGAAGTAAAAGTAAGAATGGTTTATCTTCGAATTAGCGAGGGTCCGGTAAGAGTTGTGTCTAAGCAAACTAGTAAGATAAACACACCGAGTTATGACGGCAGCGCACCTTTTAATGTTTTTAAGTTCCAGTTCGAAACAGTGGCCAGCAAAAATAGATGGAACAATGAAGAAAAAGCTTATTCTAGCCTTAAAGGGAGCAGCAGTACAGATACTCGAAAGCTTAACAGCCGGTTCCAGAAATAATTATGAGGACATAATGGTAGCCTTAAAACACAACTACGGTGGCGGGCACAAAAAAAAAACTACACAGAATTGAGTTACAAGGCAGGGTACAGAAGGCAAATGAGACGCTTCAAGACTTCACCAAGGAAATTGAACATTTGGTGCATCTGTCTTACCCAGGCGAACATCATCCATTTCTGGATCAGTTTAAGATTGAAGCATTTGTGAATGGCACACGGGATCCAGATGTTAAATATGAATTGAGTTACAAGGCAGGCTACAGAAGGTAAATGAGACGCTTCAAGACTTCACCAAGGAAATTAAACATTTGGTGCATCTGTCTTACCCAGGCGAACATCATCCATTTCTGGATCAGTTTAAGATTGAAGCATTTGTGAATGGCACACGGGATCCAGATGTTAAATATGCTGTTTGTTTGCAGAAACCATCTCGTACGCGCTAGAATAGGAGACCACAGAAGTCATCTTGAAGCCCCAGGTTTACAAGGTGCGATGTCTTGATACTGACACATATAACCACAAACAGAGTAGAAGCAAGATAAAGGATTTAATCAAACAGATAATGGAGGAGAAAAAAAATAATTCTCGAAATAAATGCTTTAAATGCGGTAAGGCCGGCCATTATCAGCGCAACTATAGATCCGCGAAGAGCAGATCAACAGGTGCAAAAATTGGTGGCTGGACAAACACCTCATGACAGAAACAAAGCAAAGTAGTTGCTGAGAAAATATTCATCCGTCTTCGCCCTAAATAATAAAAGCCAAGGTAGAACGGCAGTTGTTGAACACGAAATTAATATTGGCGAAGCGAGGCCTATAAAGCAAGTACCCAGCAATATGAAACGAAACGGAGTCATTATGCTATCCTCGTGTCCGTGGAGTTCACCAATAGTTTTAGTAAAGAAGGAGGACAGCAGTACCAGGTTTTGCGTTAGACTTGCAAAGCGGCTAGGTACAGAAGGCAAATGAGACGCTTCAAGACTTCACCAAGGAAATTGAACATTTGGTGCATCTGTCTTACCCAGGCGAACATCATCCATTTCTGGATCAGTTTAAGATTGAAGCATTTGTGAATGGCACACGGGATCCAGATGTTAAATATGAATTGAGTTACAAGGCAGGCTACAGAAGGCAAATGAGACGCTTCAAGACTTCACCAAGGAAATTAAACATTTGGTGCATCTGTCTTACCCAGGCGAACATCATCCATTTCTGAATCAGTTTAAGATTGAAGCATTTGTGAATGGCACACGGGATCCAGATGTTAAATATGAATTGAGTTACAAGGCAGGCTACAGAAGGTAAATGAGACGCTTCAAGACTTCACCAAGGAAATTAAACATTTGGTGCATCTGTCTTACCCAGGCGAACATCATCCATTTCTGGATCAGTTTAAGATTGAAGCATTTGTGAATGGCACACGGGATCCAGATGTTAAATATGCTGTTTGTTTGCAGAAACCATCTCGTACGCGCTAGAATAGGAGACCACAGAAGTCATCTTGAAGCCCCAGGTTTACAAGGTGCGATGTCTTGATACTGACACATATAACCACAAACAGAGTAGAAGCAAGATAAAGGATTTAATCAAACAGATAATGGAGGAGAAAAAAAATAATTCTCGAAATAAATGCTTTAAATGCGGTAAGGCCGGCCATTATCAGCGCAACTATAGATCCGCGAAGAGCAGATCAACAGGTGCAAAAATTGGTGGCTGGACAAACACCTCATGACAGAAACAAAGCAAAGTAGTTGCTGAGAAAATATTCATCCGTCTTCGCCCTAAATAATAAAAGCCAAGGTAGAACGGCAGTTGTTGAACACGAAATTAATATTGGCGAAGCGAGGCCTATAAAGCAAGTACCCAGCAATATGAAACGAAACGGAGTCATTATGCTATCCTCGTGTCCGTGGAGTTCACCAATAGTTTTAGTAAAGAAGGAGGACAGCAGTACCAGGTTTTGCGTTAGACTTGCAAAGCGGCTAGGTACAGAAGGCAAATGAGACGCTTCAAGACTTCACCAAGGAAATTGAACATTTGGTGCATCTGTCTTACCCAGGCGAACATCATCCATTTCTGGATCAGTTTAAGATTGAAGCATTTGTGAATGGCACACGGGATCCAGATGTTAAATATGAATTGAGTTACAAGGCAGGCTACAGAAGGTAAATGAGACGCTTCAAGACTTCACCAAGGAAATTAAACATTTGGTGCATCTGTCTTACCCAGGCGAACATCATCCATTTCTGGATCAGTTTAAGATTGAAGCATTTGTGAATGGCACACGGGATCCAGATGTTAAATATGCTGTTTGTTTGCAGAAACCATCTCGTACGCGCTAGAATAGGAGACCACAGAAGTCATCTTGAAGCCCCAGGTTTACAAGGTGCGATGTCTTGATACTGACACATATAACCACAAACAGAGTAGAAGCAAGATAAAGGATTTAATCAAACAGATAATGGAGGAGAAAAAAAATAATTCTCGAAATAAATGCTTTAAATGCGGTAAGGCCGGCCATTATCAGCGCAACTATAGATCCGCGAAGAGCAGATCAACAGGTGCAAAAATTGGTGGCTGGACAAACACCTCATGACAGAAACAAAGCAAAGTAGTTGCTGAGAAAATATTCATCCGTCTTCGCCCTAAATAATAAAAGCCAAGGTAGAACGGCAGTTGTTGAACACGAAATTAATATTGGCGAAGCGAGGCCTATAAAGCAAGTACCCAGCAATATGAAACGAAACGGAGTCATTATGCTATCCTCGTGTCCGTGGAGTTCACCAATAGTTTTAGTAAAGAAGGAGGACAGCAGTACCAGGTTTTGCGTTAGACTTGCAAAGCGGCTAGGTACAGAAGGCAAATGAGACGCTTCAAGACTTCACCAAGGAAATTGAACATTTGGTGCATCTGTCTTACCCAGGCGAACATCATCCATTTCTGGATCAGTTTAAGATTGAAGCATTTGTGAATGGCACACGGGATCCAGATGTTAAATATGAATTGAGTTACAAGGCAGGCTACAGAAGGCAAATGAGACGCTTCAAGACTTCACCAAGGAAATTAAACATTTGGTGCATCTGTCTTACCCAGGCGAACATCATCCATTTCTGAATCAGTTTAAGATTGAAGCATTTGTGAATGGCACACGGGATCCAGATGTTAAATATGCTGTTTGTTTGCAGAAACCATCTCGTACGCGCTAGAATAGGAGACCACAGAAGTCATCTTGAAGCCCCAGGTTTACAAGGTGCGATGTCTTGATACTGACACATATAACCACAAACAGAGTAGAACCAAGATAAAGGATTTAATCAAACAGATAATGGAGGAGAAAAAAAATAATTCTCGAAATAAATGCTTTAAATGCGGTAAGGCCGGCCATTATCAGCGCAACTATAGATCCGCGAAGAGCAGATCAACAGGTGCAAAAATTGGTGGCTGGACAAACACCTCATGACAGAAACAAAGCAAAGTAGTTGCTGAGAAAATATTCATCCGTCTTCGTCCTAAATAATAAAAGCCAAGGTAGAACGGCAGTTGTTGAACACGAAATTAATATTGGCGAAGCGAGGCCTATAAAGCAAGTACCCAGCAATATGAAACGAAACGGAGTCATTATGCTATCCTCGTGTCCGTGGAGTTCACCAATAGTTTTAGTAAAGAAGGAGGACAGCAGTACCAGGTTTTGCGTTAGACTTGCAAAGCGGCTATAGGCAAGTAGAGATAGCCGATAAAGATTAACAGAAAACTGCCTTTAGCGCAAATGGTGGTTTATGACAGTTCAAGGTGATTCCATTCGAAATCTGCTACGCACCAGCTACTTTTGACCGTTTAATGGAACGTGTGCTTAAGGGTATCAATTGGAAGATGTGCTTAGTGTATCACGATAAATTAATCGTGATGTGGAAGACTTTTGACGAACACCTCAAAAAACTGAATTAGGTTTTTAAGCATATAAAAGCTGCAGGATTAAAATTAAGTGTTAAAAAATGTTCTTTGTTTCAAAAGGAGGTCAAATACTTGGGGCATCGTGTAATAGCAGAGAGCGTATTAACTAATGATGACAAAGTACTGGCAGAAAAGACCTGGCCTCGCCCAAAGAATTTCATGAGCAGTGTTGTTTCCTGGGGCTTTGCACAAACTATAGGAGATTTGTGCCAAACTTTGTCAAGGGGCTGTTAACTTGCATGAGTTGACCAGGAAGTCGCAACCATACCACTGGAATAAAGCAGCGGAAGAAGCGTTCCAGGAGATCAAGAAACTCTTGTGTACGGCACCAATCCTCGCCTATCCAAAGCTGGACACAAATTCACATTGGGCACGGATGCAAGCGGCTATCGAATAGGAGGAGTGCTTTCTCAGGAGGTAATTGGAACAGAAAAGGTCATTGGCTACTACAGCAGGGTTCTCTCCAAGCCCGAAAGATTTTTGCGTTACACGACGGATGCGTTAAGTAGTGCTGGAGTGCATTAAACATTACCACAGGTACTTTTATGGTCAACATTTATTCTAAAGGATAAGAACCCTAAGAAGCAGCTTGCACAATGGGTTGAATGTCTGCAGAGCTATGACTTCAGTATTGTGCATAGAAAATGCGGAAAGCACAGTAATGCTGATGCCCTTTCAAGACGGCTATGCAATGAAGAGTGCAAGCACTGCACAAATGTCGAGAAAAAGGAGTACGTCATTGATGTGCGACTTACCCAAATTGGGTCAAGGCAAGACTGGTCGAAGGCCCAGAATGACGACCCAATTTTGGCAAAAATTATATTGGCTAAGCAAAACAACAGCAGAATCAATCATAATCAAATATCGGCAGAGAGCCAACTAGAAAAACCGTACTGGGCTCAGTGGAGTAGCCTGGAAGTAGAAGATGGCTGCTTATATTGATCTGGGGATAGTACAGATGGCAAAACTACAACGGACTTAATGTTCGTTCCAACTTTTAAAAGAAATGAGATACTGAAGGAGTTCCATAATGGTACCAGCGGCATATGGGTTAACAAAAACTCTGGAAAAGATAATGCAGAGATTTTACTGGACAGGCTGCCAACAATTCGTAGCCGATTGTGTAGCTAAATGCGAACGGTACATAACGGCCAACGGTACTATAAGAAAAACTCATGGCAAACTTCAATAATACAACGCAGGTGCTCCCTTTGAGCAGATAGCTTTTATATCACAGGTCCATTTCCTGTTAATGATGCTGGAAACCGATATGTACTAGTGGTAATGGATTATTTTAGCAAATGGCTCGAATTTTATGCAATTCCAAACCAAGAATCCAAAACAGTGGTGGACGCTATTGTGAACAATTGAGTGTATCGATATGGTGTTCCAATAGAACTCCATTCCAACCAGTGACGAAAATTTAAATCGGCTATAATCAAAGAGATGTGCGATATTTATGGTATCAAAAAATACGAGAACGACACCACTGTATCCACAGTCTCATGGCATAGTAGAAAGATTTAATCGTACCCTGGAGGATTATCTCAGCTCAGTACACACCAAAAGGATTGGGATGAGCATATACCCAAATTTTCACTGGCGTAGCGGTCAGCTGTACACGATTAAAATTCACGTTGTCTAGCAAAAACCTTGTTTGGAACAGAACTAAAACTGCCAGCATTTAGAATTTGGTGTTAAACCTTGACCTGCACACGAAGACAATAAAAACAAGAAGACCTGCATGAGCTTCACGAGTTTGTCCGTAACCGCATTAAAATGTTCATCGATAAGATAAAAGCCACATATAATCGAATAGCAAACACGGAGGAATTTACTGAAGGAAAAATGGTTCTACTATTTAACCCCCAACGCAAGAAAAGATTATCTCCTAAACTGCAAGCCAACTGGGAGGGACCGTACAAGGTGATCAAGAAATTAAATGATGTGGTTTACCGGATATAGAGATATTATAATCCGAGGTCTAAAATGAAAGTGGTTCACCTGGAGCGGCTGATCCTACTCGGAACGAAAAGGCTTAAGTGGGCGGCACTGTTACAAAAATGCTTTATTAAATTCGTGAAAAGAATTAAAAATAATTGTGGCCAAGAAAGTAAAACGAAATGGCCTATTGTGCCTGTTTTCAAAGCTAGAAGTTTCTACAAAACTTCTTGATTACTAAACAAAAGCAACTAACACAAAGCGAGAAACAAACAAACACAATACACAACAATGCACACACCTGCATTGTATAAGAACTAAATAAAAGTACACATCATGTATAATAAATTCGAAATAATAATTGGTTATAGAAGCAAATAACAAAGCTCACATCATGTGTCTGAAATGAAAATGACGACACAATGTTCTACTCCGCAGCAGATGGAGGTAGAAGTTCTCGAATATTCAAGAACGCCTTAAAATACGGTATATAAAAGCAAAGCTAATACGTGCAGAGGCATTCTGATTGTGAGCGCCATCTAGTTAAGATCTTGTGGTACAACGGTTTTTCAGTGTAAAGTTGCCATCGTGTATTCTTGTGTGTTAATCGCGAATAAGTAAATAATTGCCTAAATAAAGTGTAATTTCATTAAAATTCTGAAAGTTGTGTGTGTGTAATTATTTCGGAAATAAAGAACTCAATAACTAACACGTTTATAAATTAAACAAACGTAACAATATTAATAGTAAAATAGCTCTTAATGTATTAAACGAATGGCATGAACATAAATTCTTATACGTCTGAAGCAGTTTTACGATAAAGCTTGGATAAATACATAGAGCAATTTTTCCTGTGTTTCACTTCTAAGGCAGTACAAGTCAAGACCAGAAACGACGTATGTTGGCGTGCAATTTGCAAGTTGGCTCCACTGCCGAATAGTTGAAGACATTAGTCCTTCAATGAGGCCAGAATGTTGAGCCGAAGTTGCTTTATACTAATAATAATAATAATATAATCATAATAATAAATGAATTTAATAATACCTAAAAAAATACTAAAATTGAATTAAATAACAAATAAAACTAGTACATACCCCTAATATTTACTTTACTTTTAAGTTTTTTATTTGTTTGCTAGAAATGTTAAAAGAAACGGCTATGCTGATTACTGATGCATCAGTATACCAACATAAATAAAAGCTCTTGTATTTTTTTTTTTTTTGCTGTAATCGAAGTTTAATTATTTTTCACCAAGCACCCTAATTTTTAACCGAAGGAGGTTATACAATTCGGCTGAATGTTGCTTTTTTTATATTTGCACCTCCAGAACTCAGTCATTTCTGATCCGATTTTGAAAATTTTTGGTAATATGATAGACTATGCTTACAGATTGGTCCCGGATTAAAAACAGTTCATAATCTTAAAAATTAAAGGCTGTCCCCATACAACGTACATATTTTTTTAGTGTATTATTAACTATAAAGGGCGATTCTGTAAAATTTAAAATGACTGCGTATTACTATGGCTCCCAAAAATAAAAAATTATACAAAAATAAATCAAAAAAATAAAGGGTGCCCCCATAATTGATGTAAATTTACTAATATGGGCCTATCTTTTGAACCGTTATAGACAAACGCTTGCAAATTGGACAGAATGTCGATTGTTATGGCCGTTATAGTAACAAGTATTCATATTACAAATTATAAATTAAAGGGTGCGCTAATAGTTTATTAAATTTGATGTATATGGCCAAACTTTTGAACCGTTATAGACAGAACGCTGAAACTTAAATGGGACGTGTATTTCTAAGACCTCTATATCAGCGAGTTTATAATTATAAATTATATTTGTGTTATGAACGTAATTTATTTTCTTACTTTCTAGTAAACAAAAGAATTTTTATTTCATATTAATACGATGTTTGGTTGGTATTCTTCAACTTGCTCAGGGATAATTTATTAAAAATCTGGCAACCACATACATATGAAATTATGGAGAATAAATTTCAGTTCAGTTTTGAAAACAACAACAATCAATGACAAGTGTGTAAACATTTAGACTTATATAATAATCTTTAATTCTTTGTTTTCATTATATAAAATATCAGTTAGTATAAAGTAGTCAAGACACAAACTTATTAATTAAAAATTGTAAACTATAAAGTAAAATATCACAGGCAATTATTAACACTTTTAGCGTCTTAAGTGTTGCGACGACACGCTGTGGATGGCTGCTGGAGTATGCTTAGCGGGGCCCAGGGTCCTGTAGTTAAATAACTAGAATACACATTGATAAACGTTATATATTCTGCAACCTTTTAAATTACAATTGATACTCGGCATGCTGCCGCGCAGCGCAGACGTGTATACTAGCTCCTTGCACTGGTTTGGTAGTTAACTGGTGCAAGAGATTTCTCACCAACCGTAATCGTGCATAATTATAAACTCAAGCCGACGACCCACGCGGAAGCGATCTCTTGCTTGCGGTAACTATCTCAGGGCTATTAGCTCCTTGTAAAGTAGTTTTACCACACAGCACCAGTTGACTACTTCTCTCTCCGTCAGTACTAGAAATTTCCAAACTTGCAAATGTTCTGTTCAATTTTGTTTTTAGGGCTATTAGCTCCTTGTAAAATGTTACCTCTCTTAAATCGGCCGCCTGCGCCCTGACTGCTTCTTTGTTTACAATGTTCTTTCTTATATACTCACACTGGACCACACATCTACGCAAACACAATTATTATCTCTACAGCTGTTAATACTTTATGAACAGCCGGTGGCTGTGTTTATTGATACAGCTGCGGTTTGACTGGTTTACAACTCCACGTATAGATGGCGCCGCAAAACAATCGGCCGTTATGTTTTAATTATTTAAATAATTCTATCGCAGCAAAACTTATTCCTAAAGCAAAAAGATATTGTATTCATTCTTGAGCTGCTTATTATAGTATACGATAATATAATAATGGAAAAATATTAAAATAATACTAGATGACCCGTGTGAATATTTCGCAGCGTTAGTTTTTATTTTTGCAAGCTAAAATGAAAATAATTAATGGAAATTTTAGTAATTTTAATACATTTTATTAAAAGAATTAAAATATCAGAAATCATAATATATCATACATATTTACATACATACATATGTTTAAATGCTTTTATAATACATCTTTGAATACAATGTTAGAGGTAATGACATGATCATCGTTAACTTTTTGCCCGTACGAATCCTTAATACAAACAAAAATATCTTTTAATAAACGGCATTATAGTAAATAGCGGTATTGCCAGAATGAATTTTAATGCATACTGTATTACGTAGAACTGCATTATCATTAAGAGACCCTGACAACAGTATTATCATGCAGAAACGACCCTGTATTACCACACTTGAACAAGCACATATAATCACTGTATTATCATGCAGTACTATATAAAATATAATTTTTATCAATGAAGATATTAATTTTTCAATTTCTAATTATTTTTGGTTATTAGTGTTAGAAATAAGCTTTAAATTTGATGCGGTGGTATGTGAGATATTTGCAACCGACAAAAAAAGTGCTCTAGAAATAATATATATGATAATAATGAAAAAATGCTATACTCTGTATTATAATTGCATATAAAACAAACTAGTCTTCAAAGGTAATAAAACGTAGAAGAACAAAATTTTAGTCCTTACGACTAAGTGATACTAAAAACGAACAGCTTATGGCTCTTGTTTATTTTAAACTCTTTGTTTGAAACTCTTACTTTATGAAAATAAGAATTTTGTGCAGTATCAACATAATATTGTGCTAGTGAAGTTGATTGTTTTCCTTTTTTATGTCTGCCTTATGCTCGTTAATTCTTTCCCTAAATTTCTCTTGATTGTACCAATGTATTTTACTGTCCTCTTCCTTATCAGTACCAATACATTTAATTTCCTAACCAACAACTTTTTTCCATTTTAGTTTTTGTCTAAGCGAATTAATTAGGCATTGTTTTATTTGGTTTATGTCAGTGATACGCAAGCCATACCACAATTGTGGAAAAATAATTTACACACATTCTTAAGGTCTTTTGTTTAGTTGTCAATGAAACATCGACGAATGCACATGAGCATACATCATTTTTTCTTTTGACACGCTGAAAGAAAAAAATTTTAAATTTTTTTACAGCAAAAAAACGAAGTATGGCATTTCAAAAATACTTTATGATTGAAAATACGTTTGGCGGTATGCAATGCCTTTTATGTTATAAAACATTAAAAAAAAGAGAGGATACTTTAAAAAGGCATTTTGGAATAATAATATTAATATTATTATTTTATCTTGCAAGTTTAGTTGATGCAGCAGCTATTTTAAGTTAATTGAATTTAGAACTTCAAAGTAAGGAAAAAAGTTTATACGATCTATATACAACTGTTTTAACTTTAAAACTAAATTATTTTTACTTTTTGACGGAATTGAGGAAGAAAATTTTTCCAATTTTCCGCAAGCCTTAATTATTTATGTCAAAGGGTCTTACGTAAAAAAAGGAGCACAATAAATAAATAATTACAATGAAATTTGACGAGCTTAAAGTTGAGCAGTTAAAAATGGAGCTGAGTAAGTTGGATCTGCCGAAATCGTGAAATAAAGCGGAATCACAAAAGCGGTTCATAGATGAAATTAAGCAGCGTGGTATGGATATTGAAACATCTGAATTTGGAGAAAATGAGGAAAAAGTAGAGATTGAGGTATATACCCCAGCATCAAACAGCGTCATGAACTTGAATTCAATATTGACCGCTATAATGAAGAAAATGGAAGAAAACAACCAAAAGCAAGATAACCAGATGAAGAAAATGGAAGAAGACAGCCACAAGCAGGAAAACCAGATAAAGAAGGTGGAAGAAAACAACTTGAAGCTTCAAGAAGCAATACAAGAAAGTGCTATGGTCAACAGGGAAAGGTTTTTAGCAGAAGTAAACGAAAAGTTTAAAGAAATATAGGAAGTCTTCGGAAAACGAGTGGACTTCACGGAGCTGAGAGTCAGCGAGTTCGACGAAAAATTTTCCGGCATAGAGAGAAAAGTAGACGAGGAGTTACATGAACTAAAAGTAAGAATGGTTTATCTTCGAATTCGCGAGGGAACGGTGAGAGTTTTGTCTGAGCACACTAGTAAGATAAACACACACAGCTTTGACGGCAGCGCACCTTTTAATGTTTTTAAGTTCCAGTTCGAAGCAGTGGCCAGCAAAAATAGATGGGGCAATAAAGAAAAAAGGTATAGAGCTAATCCTAGCCTTAAAGGGAGCAGCAGCACAGATACTCGAAATCTTACCAGCCGGTTGCAGAAATAATTATCAGGACTTAGTAGCCTTAAAACGCAAGTACGGTACGGGTCAAGGCAAGACTGGTCGAAAGCCCAGAATGATGACCGAATTTTGGCAAAAATTATATTGGCTAAGCAAAACAACAGAAGACCGAATCATAATGAAATATCGGCAGGGAGCTAACTAGCAAAACCGTACTCAACCAGGCTCTGTGGTGTAGCCTGGAAGTAGAAGATGGCTGCTTAAATTGGTCTTGGGATTGTACAGATGGCAAAACTACAACGGATTAATTGTCGTTCCAACTTCTAAAAGAAATGAGTAACTGAAGAAGTTCCATAATGGCACCAGCAGCATATGGGTGTAACAAAAACTCTGGAAAAAATAAAGCACAGATTTTACTGGGTAGGCTGCCAACAATTCGTAGGCGATTGGATAGCTAATTGTGAACAGTATATTACGGCTAAGGCTCCTATAAGAAAAAGTCATGGCAAATTCACAACAATACAACGCAAGTGCTCCCTTTGAGCGGATAACTTTAATATCACAGGTACATTCCCTGTTAATGATGCTAGAAACCGATATGTACTAGTGGTAATGGCATATTTTAGCAAATGGCTCGAAGTGTATGCCATTCCAAACCAAGAATCCAAGACAGTGGTAGACGCCCTTGTGAACAATTCGGTGTGTCGATGTGGTATTCCAATAGAAATCCATTCCGACCAGTGACGAAATTTTGAATCGGCTATATTAAAAGAGATGTGCGATGTTTATGGTATCAAAAAGACGAGAACGACACCACTGCATCCACACTCTGATGACATGGTAGAATGATTTAATCGTACCCTGGAGGAATATCTCAGAAAAGTGGTCAGTACCGGTCAGCTGTACACGAAATAACATCACGTAGTTTTGCAAAAATCTTGTATGGAACAAAACTAAAACTGCCGGCAGATTTCGAAATTTAGTGCTAAACCTTGACCTGCTTACGAAGACAATGGAAACAGTCTTCAGGAGCAAGAAGACCTGCGTGAGCTTCATGAGATTGTCCGTAATCGCATTAAAATGTTCAGCGATAAGATGAAATCCAGATATGATCGATCAGCAAACACGGAGGGATTTACTGAAGGACAAATGGTTCTACTATTTAACCAGCAACGCAAGAAAGGATTATCTCCTAAACTGCAAGCCAACTGGGACTGACCGTACTAGGTGATCAAGAAATTAAATGAAGTGGTTTACCGGATACAGAGTTATTATAATCCGAGGTCCAAAATGAAAGTGGTTCAACTGGAGCGGCTGACCAAATGTGGCAAAGGTAATGTTGAGCCTACTCGGGATAAAAGGGCGGCACTGTTACAGAGATGCTTTATTAAATTCATAAAAAGGAGTCAAAATAATTGTGGCCAAGAAAGTAATACAAATGGCCTATTGTGTCTGTTTTTAAAGCTAGAAGTTTCTACAAAACTTCTTGATTACAAAACAAAAACATTCTGATTGTGAGCGCCATCTAGTTAAGATCTTGTGGTACAACGGGTTTTCAGTGGAAAGTTGCCATCGTGTATGTTTGCGTATTAATCGCGAATAAGTAAATACTCGTCAAATAATTGCCTAAATAAAGTGTAATTCCATTAAAACTCTAAAGTTATTATTTTGGAAATAAAGAACTCAATAACTAACACGTTTATAAATTAAATAAACGTAACAATATTAATAGTCAAATAGCTCTTAATGTATTAAACAAATGACATCAACATAAATTCTTATACGTTTGAAGTAGTTTTACGATAAAGCTTGAATAAATACATAGAGACCTTTTCTATAACGTCCATTACTTATTTCATCATCTTTGTTTATAACACGAAATCCATATTTAATCCTCCAACATTTTTTACATATGTTTTGAAACATTTCGAAACTCATGACACTTCTAACGTGATATTTATATATATAATTACGGTTTAGTTCAACTTGCTTAAACATTATATCTATATATATAAACATATATATAGTTTGCATTATCACGTACTAAATGTTTTGGAATATGTGTATACTATGTTTAACATCGATATCCTCATGCCTCCTAGGTGATAAAATATCTTCGTTTTCTGAAAATGTATATAAGGCCATACCCTTTACTGGTAAAGGTAAATATTTCTGAGTTTATAAATCTCTAAAATTCTATGCAAGTTTGGAAATTTCTGGTATTGACGGACAGAGAAGTAGTCAACTGGTGCTGTGTAGTAAAACTATATCACAAGGACCTAATAGCCCTGAAATAGTTAGCGCAAGCAAGTGATCAAATCCGCGTGGGCCATCGGCTTGAGCTTATAATTTTGCACGATTACGGTTGGAGACAAATCTCTTGCATCACTTAACTATCAAAGCGGAGCAAGGAGATAGTATACCACAGCACACATCTGCGCTGCAAGGCAGCATGCCGAGTAATAATTGCAATTTAAAAGGCTATAGAATTTATAACGTTTACTCAACGTGCATTCTCCAGCAGCCAGTCACAGCGTGTCGTCACAACACTTAAGACGCTACGGACACCAAAGTGTTAATAATTCCCTGTGATATTTTACTTTATAGTATACAATTTTTAATTAATAAGTTTATGTCTTGACCACTTTATACTAATTAATATTTTATATAATGAAAACAAAGAATTAAAAATTATTACATAAGTTTAAATGTTTCACACTTATCATTGATTGTTGTTGTTTTCAACATAGATTAGACTAGATAAGACACGAAAAGATATGTGGTATCACTACGTTAACCCCTTCGTTTTACAGGACAGGAAATTTTTATTTTGTATGATTCTGTCTCGTTTCTTTTTTGGGGGTAATTGACATTTTGTTTATTTACATTGTTATTTTAATAATTTACCACAAATTGGCGGAAAAAATCAGGAAATTTGCATTTTCTGGCGCAATTTTCCATTTTTTCCGCCAATTTTTATGTCACAGACATAAAGAATATATATGTGTACAGCAGAAGCAGAAAGCAAAACAGCGGAAAGCTCAAAACATGTATGTATGGAAGTATTTTGTTCTTTAAAAAATCCTATGCAATTTTATAAAATATTTTATAATTTTTTAGAAACCATAAATGCATTATGGATTGCCCTGAGCTGGAAGGAATTCACCGAATTCACGAAGGTAAGTTTATATCAATTATTTGATGGTGTGCGCAGTTTGAGAACATTTTAAATTTTGGACGGGATGCATTTTGTCCAAAATTTAAAATGATCCTTTTAAAAAAATAATTGTATTTTCCAAAATCTACAATATTCCGCCGAGAAATAAACACATGAACATAGGTTTGTGGTATGAAAGACAAAGTGTATTGCGGACAATTAACAAATTTAAGAAACGCTAGCACCTCGAAAGATATTTTCAAAACCTTTCAAATAATACCCAACTAAGTACAAAAACGTGTTAGTTATTGAGTTCTTTATTTCCAAAATAATAACTTTTAGATTTTTAATGGAATTACACTTTATTTAGGCAATTATTTGACGATTATTTACTTATTCGCGATTAATACACAAACATACACGATGGCAACTTTACACTGAAAATCTGCGCTGCGAGGCAGCATGCCGAGTATTAATTACAATTTAAAAGGCTGTAGAATTTATAATGTTTACTCAACGTGTTTTCTTGTTATTTAACTACAGGACCCTGGGCCCCGTTAAGCATACTCCAGCAGCCAGCCTCAGCGTGTCGTCACAACACTTAAGACGCTAAGGACACCAAGTGTTAACAATTGCCTGTGATATTTTACTTTATAGTTTACAATTTTTAATTAATAAGTTTATGTCTTGACCACTTTATACTAATTGATATTTTATGTTATGAAAACAAAGAATTAAAGATTATTATATAATTCTAAATGTTTACACACTTATCATTGACTGTTGTTGTTTTCAAAGCTGAACTTTTAAAAACAGAAAAAATTATTCTCCTTAGTTTCATATGTATGTGGTTGCCAGATTTTTAATAAATTATCCCTGAGGAAGTTGGAGAATACCAACGAAACGTCGTATTAATATGGAATAAAAAAATCTTTTGTTTACAAGAAAAAAAGAAAATAAATTACGTTCATAGCACAAATATAATTTATATACAAATAAACACAAAAAAATTATAATGTTGTCGATGATCAATCTAAGCTTTATTTCTCTAAAAATATACTATCTTTGAAGCTGCCTATATTTTATTAATAAATGTAAGTATGCACTTCTAGTAAATAGCTATTTGTTTTATTTAATATTGTTAAATATCAAATTTGAATATCGCATTTAGGAATAGTGAGTTTTTGTTATAGTCATTTCTTCCCGCGGGATCCCAATATTTAATTTAATATTATGTTTTATGTATGTATTATATTATGTATTATAAATTATGTATGTATTTAATTTAATATTATAAAGTAACCAAACACAATGTTTGGACACTTCTTCTTCAGGGATTACTAAACACTACATACGAACAAAAACAAATATAAGATAAGTAATGAACACGTTTGTACCAATGACCATGAATTAAGTTATAAATTTAAATTACCAGTTCGGCACATGAAACCACATGCAAAGAATGAAATAACCCTCAACATGACTACCGCAGCATGATTAATAAATGCGATAATGGAAAATTCCACAAAAAGACGAGAGTTAGAACTCTTAGTATATTTAGGAACCTCTTAACATTTGATATATAGAAGAAACCGCACTACTGACTCAACCCTTCTCATTATAAACTAAGTAAATTGTATAATGCAATTAAAGCTCTTAAAGTTGTGTATAATTATTTTGTAATAAAAGGACTAAATAAACTAAACGTTTATTAATCAAATAAACATCACTGCTCGTCGGCGGCTACGAATAGCACAGAACAAATCATAATATTAAATTAAATATTAGGATCCCGCGGGAACAAATGATTATAATCAAAACACGCTATTCCCAAATTCGATATTCAAATTTGATATTTGACAATATTTATTAAATAAAACAAAAAACTATTTACCAGAAGTACATACTTACAAGTATTAATAAAATATAGGAAGCTTTACCGATAAGAAAAACTTAAAATATTCTTTGGGTATATCAAAAACTTAAAATATTCTTTTGGTATACCAATTAAAAATTTTATTAAAAAGTTTTAAACATTACAAAAAAAATTTTTTTTAATGTCAATAACGAATATTTTAGTATGTTTTTAAAGAAGTAAAGCTTGGATTGATCATCGTCAACATTATAAATTTTTTTGTATTTATTTGTATATAAATTATATTTTTGCTATGAACGTAATTTATTTCCTTACTTTCTAGAAAATAAAAGATTTTTTTATTTCATATTAATACCATGTTTCGTTGGTATTCTCCAACTTCCTCAGGGATAATTTCTTAAAAATCTGGCAACCACATACATAGGAAATTAAGGAGAATAAATTTTTTTTGTTTGATCTTAAAACTTCAGTTTTGAAAACAACAACAATCAATGATAAGTGTGAAACATTTTAACTTATGTAATAATTTTTAATTCTTTGTTTTCATTATATAAAATATCAATTAGTATAAAGTGGTCAAGACATAAGCTTATTAATTAAAAATTGTATACTATAAAGTAAAATATCACAGGCAATTATTAACACTTTGGTGTCCGTAGCGTCTTAAGTGTTGTGACGACACGCTGTGGCTGGCTGCTGGAGTATGCACGTTGAGTAAACGTTATAAATTCTATAGCCTTTTAAATTGCAATTATTACTCGGCATGCTGCCTCGCAGCGCAGACGTGTGCTGCGGTATACTATCTCCTTGCTCTGGTTTGGTAGTTAACTGGTGCAAGAGATTTCTCTCCAACCGTAATCGTGCAAAATTACAAACACAATCCGACGGCCCACGCGAAAATGTTCACTTGCTTGCGCTTACTATTTCAGGGCTATTAGCCCCTTGTGAAATAGTTTTACCACACAGCACCAGTTGACTACTTCTCTGTCCGTCACTACTAGAAATTTCCAAACTTGCATGGAATTTTGGAGATTTATAAACTCGTGCCTAATGTTCTGTGCAATTTTGTTTTTAGGGCTAGTAGCCCCTTGTAAAATATTACCTGTCTTAAGTCGGCCGCCTGCGCACTGATTGCCTCTTAGTTTACAATGTCCTTTCTTATATTCACACTGGACCACACATCTACGCAAACACACTTACCATTTCTACAGCTGTCAATATTTTATGAGCAGCTGGTTTGATTGTTTTAAGACTCCACGTATAGATGGCGCCGCAAGACAATCGGCCGTTATGTTTTAATTATTAACCGACTTCAAAAAAAGAAGGAGGTTATACAATTCGGCTGAATGTTGCTTTTTTTATATTTGTGCCTCCAGAACTCAGTCATCTCTGATCCGATTTTGAAAATTTTTGGTAATATGATAGATTATGCTCATAGATTGGTCCCGTTTTAAAAACAGTTCATAATCTTAAAAATTAAAGGGTGTCCCCATACAACATACATATTTTTTAAGTGTATTATTAACTATAAAGGGCGATTCTGTAAAATTTAAAATGACTGCGTATTACTATGGCTCCCAAAAACAAAAGATTATACAAAAATAAATCTAAAAATTAAAGGGTGCCCCCACAATTGATGTAAATTTACTTATATGAGCCTATCTTTTGAACGGTTATAGACAAAGGCTTGCAAATTGGACAGAATGTCGATTGCTATGGCCGTTATAGTAACGAGTATTAATATTACAAATTATAAATTAAAGGGTGTGCCAATAGTTCATTAAATTTGATGTATATGGCCATACTTTTCAACAGTTGCAGACATACGTTTGAAATTTACAACGAACCTTCATTGCTAAGTCCACTATAACAACAAGTATAAAATTTGGATTTGGAAGTTAAAGAGTGTTCCAATAGTTAATGTAATTTGGTGTATACTTTTTAACCGTTATAGACAGAACTCTGAAACTTAAAAGGGACCCGTAATGCTAAATCCGCTATATCAACGAGCTTATAATTTGAATTTAGAAATTAAAGAGTGTCCCATAATTGATGAAGATTTACTTATAGAGACTATCTTTTGAACCGTTATAGACAAACGCTTGCAAATTGGACAGAATGTCGATTACTATGGCGGTTATAGTAACAAGTATTAATATTAAAAAGTATAAATTAAAGGGTGCGCCAATAGTTTATTTAATTTGGTATACGGCCATACCTTTAAACAGTTATACACAGACGATTGAAACTTACAAAGAACCTATATTACTAACTCCTCTATAACAACAAGTATAAAATTTGAATTTGGAAATAAACAGGTGTCCCAATAATTGATATAATATGGTGTATTTGGCCGGACTTTTGAACCATTATAGACAGACAGCTGAAATTTAAAAGGGACATATTTTGCTAAGTCCGCTATAAGAAGCTTATAATTTGAATTTAGAAATTGAAGGGTGTTCCAAAATTAATGTAATTTGTTCTATATGGCCGTATTTTTTGAACCGTGGTATACAAACACCTTAATTTTAGACAAAATGTCCACTACTTTATTTGCTTTAATAAGAAGTATAAAAATGTTATATTATAAATTAAATTGTTGATATAATCTGATGTACATGGGCAAACTGTCGGACCGTTACAGACAGACGGTTGAATTGCTGATTGCTAAATCTACAACAAAAGCAAGTATATAATTTAAATTTGGAAATTAAAGAGTGACCCTATAGTTGCTGCAATTTTATGTATATTTCCAAACTATTGAACAGTTGACGGTTTTTTTCGCTAGTGAAGTTGATTGTTTTCCTTTTTTATGTCTGCCTTATGCTTGTCAATTCTAATGTATAATTTACTGTACTCTTCCTTATCAGTACCAATACATTTAATATCCTAACCAACATTACTTTGTTCTCTTTTGTCCATTTTAGTTTTTGTCTGAGTAAATCAATATTGCATTGTTTTATTTGGTTTATGTCAATTGTGGAAAAATAATTCTTATCAGTGATGAAAAAGTTGATACGATCGTACTTTTTTTGATACTATTGAATGCTAAAAAATACCGTGATACTCTCCTGGGTTATTTGATACGCTCAACTTTACTTTATAACAAAGGTGTAAAATGTTTCTCTTTTTGCCTGCTCAGCAACCCTTTTTTCTATTTTGTTGTGATTTCTTTTCCTATACCATTCATACATGAATGACAAATGTAATCATCTCAATGTAATAATGTACACAATATAAACGTCAAACTCTACACAAAAATAGAATTTTTGTTTGTTTAGTGTGTTTTAAACGATTTTAGATAAAAACGTGCTACTTTCTGTTATGTACATGTATTAATGCAATTTATTTTATGTTGCGTTATTATCCCGATTAGAAGTGAAGCTTTTTCAAAATTTTTCGTGGAAATAAAGTCTTAATGGCATTCGTCTACTAATAAATTGGTACATACATACTTATTAGAATTAAAATAAATTATGGATTCTGGTAGAGATAGGTAAGTTTTATGTTTTTGTTTGCCAGTATTTAAAATAATTAGCCTGATTATTTGTATTAGGTCGAAAAAGCAAAATAAGCCTTATATAGTTCCATTTCGAGATGAATGGGCAAACAAATTTCTGTGGTTAAGAAATAATGGAAACGAAAAAACATGTCGCGTGTGTAAAATTCCTATTGCGGGTGGATTATCACATTTAAATCGCCATGATTCGAGCACAAATCATAAGAAAAACATGAACGCTGCTAAAACTACACCAACAATTCAACATTTTTTTTGCAAATACAACCAAATGCCCAACAAATCAATCCACGAAAAAGCTGGAGCTAATGGTGAGTGCTTTTGCTGCAGAACACAATATTTCGTTTGCAGCCTTATATCATCTGAATTTGATTATTAAAAATGGAATACCTGATTCTCAAATAAGTAAAAATTTTAATATAAATCGACAAAAAGCTCAAAAATTGATTACAAATGTCCTGGGCCCTGAAAACACTAATGATATTGCAAGTTTTTGTAAAAGTAATTATTACTCATTAGTAATTGATGAAAGCACCGACATTAGCGTCATAAAAAACCCTTGCAATAGTCATTCGAATTTTTGATGGGCAATGCCGTACTGCCAATGGAATTTTTGAAAGCTCGGTCAAGGTATTAGAGGATTGTAACATACCTTTAGATAATATGATAGGCATTACAACCGATAACTGCGCAGTTATGATGGGTAATACAAATGGAGTCCAAACAAAATTTAAAGCAAGAATTCCGCATATATTCTCAAATGGTTGTATATGTCATATCTTAAATTTAACATCTGCTGCTGCATCGAAATTTGGAATACCAGACGATATTGAGAAATTTCTGAAGGAAGTAAATTATAATTTTTGCAACAGTGCGAGCAGAAAGGAGGATTTCGTAAAGTTCCAAGAATATTTCGGTAGTGAAACACATACAATACTTAGATATGCTCCTACAAGATGGCTTTCACGAGAAGAAGTTATAAAAAGAATTTTGGAGCAATGGCAGCCTTTGCAATATTATTTTACACTAATTGATTTTGAAAAAAAAGTCAGAAAATGTAAGAATGCAGTTTTTAACAACGGGATTTTTAAATCCACTTTTTAAAATGACATTTTTATTTCTTAAGTATGATTTAAAATTAATTAATACAGTAAACACAGAAATGCAGTCGGAAGACGCACGTATTAATATATTTTTGCCGAGAATAAAATTTGTATTTCGGCAATTAGCTCGAAACTTTATTAATAAAGATGTTTTAGATAAATGTGATTTTTCAAAATTAAACCTTCATGAGAATCATATTTCGCTAAACGATATTTTTTGCGGAACGGAAGCTGATTTATATATTAATACAAATCAAATCGAGCCCAACATCACATATGAGTTTAAAGAAAACTGCAGAAAATTTTATATAAAATTTTGTGAAGTCTTAAGGACAAAAGTGGATTTTAACAATGAAATGTTAATATGGTTTAGCAATTTTTCTCCTGAAAATGTTTTAGCTGGTAAAACAAACAGCATTATACCTCTTCTAATCAAAATGTTTCCCAATGAAAGGTTAAATTTTGAAAAAATTAACTCGCAATATAGAGCATTAGCTGACATGGATGAACTTAAGCCATTAATTACAGAAAATATATGCATTTTCTGGTCCACAATTTCAAAAATTAAAAACACGTTAGACGAATATATGTTCCCTGATATTTCAAGAATTGCTTATGGTATTTTGTCACTACCTCATTCTTCCGCAAACGTAGAAAGAATGCTCTCTTACCAAAACCTCATTAAAAAAAAAACAAAGAAACAGGCTTAATGTTTCAACAGTAGGAAGTATTGTACAAACCAAAGATTTACTAATATCTAAAAATTGTTGTTGCTATAACTTTGATATAATTAAAAAGTTTTAATCAAAAAACCAACACCTATAAGTATTATTATTTTTTCTTTAATTTTTATCTCATATCTCTGAAATACTTCAGTTCCTTAAAATAAGAACGCAAATGTAAACACCTACATACATATGTATGTATGTATATATTAAAATTATTTATGTTTTTGTTGTGAATATCGTATTTTTTAGTTTTTATAAAAATATGTTTTGTTTTACTTATGTTATTTATATTTGTATTTATGAATTTTATACACACGCATATGTTTTTTTGGTAATTTTACCAGGTCTGCAAGTTTAAAATGTCGTTTATTTCTTAAAATATATACACAGTAATTTAAAAAATGTATAATATATTTTATTCAAAGTACTGGCCCTCGCTTTGTACACATTTTGTCCATCTCTCTGGCAATTTGTGGATACCATTCCAAAAGAATGCTTCATCTTTATTTGAAATCCATTCATCGAGCCATTTTCTTACATCCTCCAAATTGTTAAAGTGTTGCTCAGCCAATGAGTGTCCCATCGATGAGAAGAGGTGATAATCAGAAGGCGCCAGGTCAGGTGAATACGGCGGGTGGGGTAGGAGTTCCCAACCAAGCGAAGAAATCGTTCTTAGTCAATCTGGCTGAATGTGCAGGAGCGTTATCATGCTGAAGAATGACTTTGGCGTGCCTGTGAGCCCATTCTGGGCGTTTTTCGATCAATGCGTGACTCAAATTGATCATTTGTTGTCGGTAGCGGTCGGTATTGACTGTTTCGCCGGGTTTGAGAAGCTCGTAGTAGACTACTCCCTTCTGATCCCACCACACACACAGCATTGTCTTCTTCCCAAAACGATCCGGTCTTGCACTCGATGTGGATGGTTGTCCTGGCGTTACCCATGATTTTATTCGTTTGGGATTCTGAAAATAAATCCATTTTTCATCGCCAGTTAAAACTCGATGCAAAAAACCCTTTCTTTCGTGGCGTAAAAGCAGCTTTTCGCACACATGCCGCAAATGCTCTTTATTTGGCTTAAAATTAGACATTTTTAACACCAAAGAAAGGTATGATACGACCACGTAAACGACTTAAAAACAACTGACTTTTGTAAACAAATGACTAACAAACAAAATAGCGTTTAGAGATAAGCAAATCCTTCAATAGGCTAAGAGCGCATTCTATTGGAATTAAAACGACATTTTAAACTTGCAGACCTGGTATATTCATGTTATTTTTGTTAATAAAAAAACCAATTTGATACCATTGGGGTAAAAAAAGTACTCTCGAAGAAATTTTTTGATACAGAAATGAATTCTTGATTTTGCATCACTGCTCTTTTGTTTAGTCGTCAATGAAACATCGACGAATGCACATGTGCGCCACCGAGTATGCTTAGTATGTATGTATGTAGTATGAGTATGCTTAGTGTGTGCGCGGTGTATGAAATAATTTCTTAGAAGTATGGCATTTCAAAAATACTTTTATGTTATAAAACATTAAAAAAAAGAGAGAGGATACTTTAAAAAGGCATATTGGAATAATAATATGAAAGAAATAGAAAAGAAATTATATAAGATCTTGCAATTTTAGCTGATGCAGCCGCTATTTTAAATAAATTGAATTTAGGACTTCAAAGTAACGAAAAAAGTTTAAATGATCTATACACAACTGTTTTTAACTTTAAAACTAAATTATATTTTTATATTTTGTTGGAATTGAGAAAGAAAATTTTTCCAACTTTCCGAAAACCTTAATAATTTATGTCAAAGGGTCTTACGTAAAAAACAGGAGATTAAGGCAATTATCTAAGAAATTATTTATAATATGCAGGATCGGTTTAAAGATTTTGAAGTAATATAACCACTGCTAGATATTTTTCAAAACCGTTTTAAGTGCGGTGTATCAAAATATAAATATACAATTCAATCATAACTTTTAATACTTTGATATGAAAATTATTAAGTTTTGGAAAAACTTGAATAATTCGGATTTTTCGCAAAATAAAAAAATTCATAGAAATGCTTGTCTATTCTTCCTTTCGTTTACCTGTGTGAACAAATTTTTTCCGATTTAAAATTTCTTTGCTCAAAACGAACGACCAGAATTAACTCGGTTCACTTAAAAATTTTTTGACTCAAATTTAAAATACTTTAAATTTATATTATTTGCTTGTGCGGAATATTTTATAATATTACTAACACCGTTTTTTTATTAAGCAACTTTTCTCATAGTGTAATTTTATATTTCACACCAATACAAATACATTTATTATTTTGCGCATCACTGGTTTATGCTCAGTTGTTATATTCTCTACTTTAGTTATTTCTCTGAGTTTTTTGTTTTTTGTCAGCCTTGGTATAAATTATGAATCTTATGTTCTTATGTTCTCTCAACGCCGATATCTGAAACTATGAAACACATTGAAGAACTGAACCAAATATTTCAAAAAAATAATAAAGACGGACTTCTCATTAAACAAGATTTTGTAAAAATTTAACTAAACCGGCTCATCATATTATAAGTGATGAAAAAGTAAAAACCCTATTTTTTAGATCAAAAATGTATTTTAAAATACGAAAACTTAGTGCGGAGCTTAAAGACTACAGCATGACTAAAAATAGAAAATTAATTAAAACAAAAAACTAACTTATTTTTTGAACATTTTGGTTTTAATTTTATTTTGAAAACAAATTTATTTTACTTTTAGTTATTTGGCATTAAGGTCTTTAATAATTATTGTATATGTGTTTCCTTTATAAAAAGATCAATTTAGAATAACTAATGGAATAACTTCTGAAATTAATAATTTTTAATAAATTAATAATTTCATATTTATGTATCAAACCTATACTTACATAAGGTAGTGTCGTCTGGAAACATTGTGCTAATACCCATAAGAAACGACTTCAAATAATTCAAAACAAAAATTTAAAAATTATATTTAACCTACCAAGGCGATTTCCCACTATTGATCTTCACGAAATGTCAGGTCAAAAGACAATTACAACATTAACTGATGATATGACTGTGTCATTCTACAGTAGATGCAGAACGTAAATTTTGCACACTTGAGAAGTTTGCAGGACATAAGTTGCTAGCTCTTGTACACTAAACCTCTTATAACTCTTCTGTGATTTTAGATATAGGGTTTTTCACTATATTTTTCCTATACTTTAGAAAAGCTATATAAATAATGTAATTTGTATATATTTGCTGTAATATCATTATGATAGTAACTCAAAAAATTGTACTAGAAATATAAAAATTTAGTCTTTTTGATAGTAAATAAAAATAATAATAAATAATAAAATTTATTTACAAAAATTGTAAAGAAAATTTTGCGAAATATTGTGTTTCATCTATGATACTGTGTCTAATGTTTGATTATTTATCCATAACTAAAGTGATTAATTTTATTTTAATGTTGACAATAAATGTAAAATTAAAGTGATTAATTTTATTTGATGAGTTTTTTTGTGTGCTCTCAAAATTATATAAAATAAGGGTTGAAAAATCAACCACAACAACAAAGCAAAAATCTAACAGGAAAGATGTGAGTTGAACAAAGTTAAAGTAAATTAGATTTTAATGAAATTATTTGGTTTCTTTCAGGAGTCGCCGCTGCATAATGGGTTGTGCCGAAGGAGAGAAGCTGCACCAGTTCCCGAAAAATCCGGCCAAGTAAGTTTGTATATAAGTTTCATTAGTGACATGCTTGCGGCAGGTTTTGTACATTAGAGGAACTATGTTCCTTTTTAATGTACAAAATCTTATTTAATTTAGTTTGATTCCTAGATAATTGGAATTGTATGTTTGATGAGATTTTATCTTTCTCCTAATCAGAAAAATTTAAGGGATTTTAAAATAAAAAAAGTGCGTGTGTTAATAAGCGTTTTAAGCAAAAAAAAAAAATCAACTGCTGAAATTCAGTAGTCTTAAATAGAAATAAGATCCTACTCTTCCAGTTTTTAAAAATTTTTATTTTTTGTTTTTAATTACTGCAAACTTGAATTAGATCAAAAAAAATATGTTTAGTGTTGAAAGATATATTAAAATCTTCCTTTTTATATTTTAACACAAATTGTAGCGATGCATTGCTAATTGCCCTGAGTTCGAAACCAATAATTGCTGGAATTATTTTAAAACTGCTGAAATAAAACATAAAATTTTTCTTATTATAAATTGTTTCTTTTTTTTATTATATGCTTAAATAAAAACCGTAAAAGTTATCATTAAATTCAAAAAATATTATAACAAAAATTGTATGTTTTTTTTTATTTGTATAAGATTTTTGAAATATAAAAGTAAGTATTATTATTATCGATATAAACTTTCACTTTTATTCACAACTTTGGAATCTGTTAGCGGCTAAAGCATGAATCTTCTGTCTTCATTTTTGCTCTCTGCGAATAGTCACCATAACGGTCTAAGAGCATCTTACCGGCTTCTTCGTTTAGATGTTACGGACGCAGTGAACAGTGAAGTTTCCGACGAGCTCTTGATGGTAAACATATCCCAGCGTGTTCCAACCCTTCTCACTGGGTACGCCGCACATAAAAAAACTCAACAATCACACAATAAAAACTCAATTACTTATTAAAAAAAAACCAAAATATCACAAACACGACCACACAAAATGGTCCACAAAAAAAAACTCCATCGAAATCTTTTCCTTTTTGCAATCCCATGTCCTCTTTGACTCTTTATGCCTTTCCCCTCTTTAAATTAAGCCACAAACATAATTTTTTTCTTAAGTCACATAATTACATACAAATTTTATTATAAAAAAAAACTTAAACCTATACAACTTTTGACAATTATAAATTACTATTAAACACAAATTATCTTAACTTTAACAATGTTTCTTTTTAATTTACTTTTTCCTTACAGCCAAAATATATTGATAGTTATTGATAATAAATAAATTAATTATTAATTTAACTAATTATTACAAAAAAACTTTCAAATATTAATTTGTTTTATTTGCTTTCTTTGCTATTAATTAATTATATTTCTAAGATACTAATCCCTACTCTGAAGGAGCTCCCTAAGGACGAAGGACTTTCCTGCAAGATTCCTCAGGAATTCAACAAAAAAAAAGTAATTAATATGACTTTATTAATTTTGAACCTTTTTTCTCTGTTTTTAAATATAACAAACTAACACTTCCAGTTTCCCTTTTTTTGGATAACGGGCTATAGCAAAACAATAAAAAAAAAATTAAAAATAAATGTTGCTGTTTTTAGGTGGTTTGGAAAGGGTACTAACTACAAATAATAAATACAATAACTTACTATATAATAATAAATATTAATAATAATAAATATTCGATATAAATCACTATTTTTGTTCTCTTTTCCTTATTTTATATAAAATCTCTTGATTGATTTTTTGATATTTTTTATTTAAATATTTCACTTATTTCTTGGCAAATTAAGTTTTTTTGTAAATTTTTGCATCCTTTTTAAACACCGACATATTCCATTGTTTAATTACTTTTCAATATATATATATATAATATCTGCATCAATTTAATTTTTTTATATTAAATTATATTAAATTAAGATTTTTGACATATAAAAGTAAGTATTATTATTATTGATATAAACTTTCACTTTTATTCACATCTTTGGAATCTGTTAGCGGCTAAAGCATGAACTTCTGTCATCATTTTTGCTCTTTGCGAATAAGTCATCTTACCGGCTTCTTCGTTTAGAGCCGATTCAGCATTGGGTACAATGAGTAAACATTTAATGGTAAGCAGTATATGTTTTATACCCAAATCAGGTTTCCAATCTTTTTTCAAAGTGTTTACACAAATTTCACCATTTGCGGCTACATTTGGATGAAATATTTTCGTGGTGATTGGGGAAAATCTTTGCCTAAGGTTAGTTATACTCGAAATATTTCTCCTGCGTAGGGTGTACCAGCTGGTCCTTCTATAAGGGCCTGTATATCGGTGACATCGGCATCGTTGATTTGTATTTTAATACCCTCAAGGGGATTTTCAACCATGTTTTGCATTTCTTTCATCACTTATCTAATGGTTTGGGGGATAAATTTTCTACATTGGATATCTAAAAAGGAAAAATTATTTGTTTTCATTAAATAAGAATAACTTCGTGACATGATAAATAATAAAAGATGTTTGTTTATTGATAAATAAAACAGTGAAGCTTACCGAACTCATTGCTTCCTTCTTTTTGTAGTATCTATGGTTCAACTACTTTTAATTGGATCAAATTACTTTCCTATTAATCTAATTGTAGTACTTTAAAGTTTTCCTTTTTTGTCCGGGCAAAAGAAGTGATTGTTGGGGCAGTTGGATATTGTGGTTTACTTGATTGCCCTCTTTCTTTTAGCGCAAATACCGATTTTTCAAAATTTGTTTTAAGTGAAAAATTGCTTTAGTATATTAAATTTTTATAGGCCCATCTGAACTGCTGTATATTTTCATTTGATTCGGAACGTTAGTTCTATACACATATAATCGCATCCCTGCCGGCTGTAATGGCATTTTGTATGATTAAGATGCGATTATAATTTATTGTGTACGTTGTAACGGCTGGCCACGTCTAGTCCAGTTGTATGAAGGTATTATAATTATATTGACCGGGTCCTAAAATACAATAGATTTGGCATAAACAAGTTTAATGGCCAATTTTTTTACTTACCAATAAAACCACGCAAGCTTTTCTGATTTTTTTTGCGGAGACTCCAATGGAATCGTAGTACAATCGGAAATTATAAGGGAAAACAATATTTTTTTAGTTGTTCTTATACACTGTAATATTATAAAAACATTTTATAATTTTTTTTATTAATTTCTTTTACTGATATATATACTTTTTTTAATTTTTCTTAAGAAACTAAATTTTTACCCCAATTTTGTTATACATTTTTTTGGTTGATTAAATGAAAACATATGTTTGCAATAGGTATGTGTAGGGGTTTCTTCCAACTCATTGCTTTCAGCGTTTTTGAATATTTTTTTATTCACCTAAACGAAAGCTGGAAGAAAATATGATAACACACTTTTTTAAACGTCACTACTGAGTTATCTGATTATCCATCTGTGCTTTTTACTACAAAGATTCATTTTCATTGTTTTGTGACGTAGATGCGCAGTAGAAAAAATTTTCGTACAGCTGAATGCGCAATCTTGTTTTCTTGATTCATGGGTATAAATAGAATTTCGTTGTTTTGCGTGTTACCAAATGTTTTCGCTTTTAGGTTTTGTAGTGGTTCTATATTATGTGTTACTTTATTTATTAATTTATTTACAATGTTTTGTGGAAAGTTATTTCTTTTAAGGATTTCTTTTATTATAGTTACTATTTTCGATTTGAATTTTTTATTAGTAATTTTAATGAGTCTATTAATTAAATTGTTTACGTATTTATCTAATATTTCATCGGCATTGTTGCATTGAAATTTTCTACACGTGCAGAAACAGTAAATATCATATACCAACCTATGCTTAATTTATCTTGTTCTCTATAAATCTTCATAATATGTATGTGTGCAATAGACCTCTAATCCTGTTTTTCTGTTGTGATTTAAATTAAGTTTTGCAATTGTTAAGTGTTTTAATATAATTTCCTGGTGTTTTTGCTGAATGATAGCAAATAAATCTTCAACATATTTCGTTATAAGTTTTTAATATATATATATATATATATATATATATATATATATATATATATATATATATATATATATATATATATATATATATATATATATATATATATATATATATATATATGTATATATTTATATATATATAGATCTTTTATATTTTGGTCTAAAACAGTATCTAAAGCAGTGTCCGATATGGTTGGTAACAAAGGACTGACATACCATATATTTGTTTGAACAGCTTTTTTCATAAATGAAGTAATTATTTTCATTAAGGCCAAGTTTTAACAGTTTCAGAAATCTTGTCTTGGGTATTTTGTTGTGCTTCTCTATGCTGTTTCATTTTTCAATAATGTAATTTATTGTTAAGTGTATAGGTATGTAGCAAGATACACCAACCGATGATGTAATGAGTATGAGCGGTACGTCAGGTTTATGTATTTTTGGGAGACCGTATAATCTAGGCTCAGTTGTAGAATCTGACGTTAATATTCTCTTCTCATATATATTAATTCATTCCCTAATGTTTATATTAAAAGCTCAACAGAGTATCATATTTGTGATAATACGTTGTATTAGTACTAGTGTGTTTTAAGGTATTTAGAATGTCAGTTTTATTTGTAAAACCAATAAGATAATAAAAGTCATACTTAACAGTTGCATAAGCGGCTGTTCGCAATAAAAAATAAAGTTACAACAAACTAAACTAAAGTTTTATTATTCTCTCTTATTTTTCCCATCTTAAAATATAGTATAAAAACGTTATATTATTTTTCTTTCAAGTTTCTGAGTTGGGTCAATGTGAATAGTTTTTAAGTAATCTTTTTTCATTTAAATGTTTTTATATATAACCATAGCTTTTTTTCCCTTATCCAATTTTGTAATAACAATTCCGTCTTTATATCGTTATTCATTTCTCCCTCTTATTGTGTGTGTGTGTTAATATTCTGTTCATAATTTTAGACCAAATTATGTCTTTTTTCCATCATTGCGCAAAGTCGGTACCCATTGTTTTAGATCTGCTATAAGATTGATCGTGGAAACATTTTTGATGTCTATTGGTAAAGCGAATTTTGGTCTCAAAGAGAGTACCCAGAAAAAATACAATCGTCAAGTTTAAAAACCATTCTGGATTAAGTTTTAGATTGTATTCCTCTATTTGCCTTTTTCTTAAATTTATAGTCTTAAGGTACGGTCACATTAGTCAAACATTTGACTGAAATCGGCAAATATTTATTTGCCGTAGTCTGACCACAAAATATTTATTAGAAGCAAACAACATAACAGCTGATTTCGGGCAAATAAAATTATTTTCCAGCAAACAAAAATGCTTCTAATGTGAACATAGTGTGACCACTCAACGGCAAATATTTGACTCAATTTTAGACAAATAAATATTTGTTCTTACAAAGTTTTTGTACAGAGACAAATAACAGCTGTATCAACAATGTTGCCCAGTATTTAAACTAAATTATTAAGTTTCGAAAAAATTCGCTGATAATTTTAAACTCATATGTGTATTAAATAAAAACAAAATACTGTAGCAATTAAAAATAAAATTATAGAAAAAATAATAAAGTGCAATTTTTGGAAGAAACAGTAAATTAAAAAAGTTGTCGGCTCACATATTTTTCGAGTAATATATCATCAAAATATTTTATATATAATTTGGTATATTTCGACATTTTCGCCTCAGAATGGTGCAAAGGTTCAAAATTTTATGTAAAAAAGATGTTTCATTGGGGGTTATTAAATGTTCTTTTATAATTTTTTAGTTAAGTATTGGTTTAAAGTAAAGTCGCAAGAAATTGTATAACTTGAAAATTTGCGTTGCCGCTAAATTAAAGTAAGTTTAAGTTCAAGTTTAAAGTTGTAAATTATATATACTGTTATATATCTGCACATAAACATAAACACATATGATAAGGTTGAGCTGCATTTTGTTTTAAAATGCTTATAGACAACTTCTAAATGAAGTTATATATGACAACAAGCAACATGCTTTCACTTAAAGAATCTATATCGATTAATTTATATTAAACAAAAATTAAGCAAGCTTAAATTTAAGCAACATAAATTAAACTTTAATTAAAGAGACGAAAAAAGTCGCCTATGTGCAGAACAAAACCAAAATAATTCTTCCGCCCTACTCGAAGCTTGGGAATAGAGCTAAGAGTCATTAGTGATTATCCATTTTAAGCACTTAAACTGCATAAGTTTCGTTTTGTAATCAAGAAATATATGTTCTATAAGTACTAAGCTGAAAAATTATTCTTGCAATTTATGTAAACAGATTTTTTTCAATATAAATATATTCGTTTGACGGAATGTTATGTAACAATTTTTAAAAACTATATGTACAAGAGTTTTTCCCCTATTTCCCGAAATCTGAAACATTAAAATTTCTTAAAAATTGTAGAACTTTGTATCCCAATAAAAATTTAGCATATTTGCAGTTTGATTCTTTGTAAATTTGACTTTTTAATTTAAGCGACTTTTTATTTCAACATATTAATTGTCTAGACTTATATCAAGTAAACAAATAAACAGCTGTAGTTTGAAAAATATATTAAATAAATTAAAAGTTTTTAGAAACTTTAACCAAAAAAATGTAATGCATGAATATTAAAGTTTAGTGTTAAGAAGTGGAATCTGATTCCTATTTAGCTTCATCCTCTTATTGTGCTCCTTCTTTAGAACACCTTTTGAAGCTTCTTTATAGCATAGAATATGAAAAATTTGTAATTGTTGCTTGGGTATGTGTAATAGTTATTTTAATGGAATCTGTGTAAATAATACATGCGGGTGCATAAATATAATATTAGCCACCATTATTTGACCAACTTTTATAGTTTATGGCTATCAGCGATGGATATTTTTATATTAAAAACTGTTATTTAATTTCTCGTACAAGGTATAGCAAATGTATATTATAGGAAGAGAATAAACACTTCATTTGGGTCTTTTAAAAAGATGCGCCCAGAGTGCCTAGATGGAAAAAAATTTTCTACAGTTGTATATTTTTGTTCTGACTGTTTGTTTTGAACTTATGTATATTGTACTGCAATTAAATATTTAAGAGTAGCAACTATTTTTCATCATTCGTAATTAGCATTTAATAATATTTTACACGTTTTTTTTTTGTAATAACTTTGTAATAATGCCGAAGAAATTGAATGACAATGAAGACATCCCATTCGCAGCAGTTTGTGAGCAAATAAATTTGTGTTTTTTTCAGTTTGATCAAACATATTTTTAAGGCAAATATTATTTTAAATGTGACCGCACATAAAACATGTTTGCCTGTATTTTATTTGACATTACTTTATAGCTGTTTCAACAAATAAAAATAGGCAAATAAATGTGCGTAGTGTGACCACAAAACAAATTTTGTATTGTTTTGAAAAAATTTAGGCCAAACAAGAGCAAACAAATGTAGGGCAAATATTTGTCATATGTGACCGTACCTTTAGACGAATGTGTTTTTTTAGCTTTTGATATAATTCGATTATATTTTTTTTTCTGGTCAGAAATTTTTCATATTCTTTATCATTCAGGGAAGGTTTAAATATGTTTATATTTACAAACTATTATTGTCTTTAATATTTTTATTTGTTTCTTTTATCACTATGTTCTGTATTATATTTAAATTGTATATGTTCAAAAAGTTTGCTATGGTTATTGATGCGATTTGATGTTTTGTTTCGGCGTGCCCTCCGATAATTAATATGTGTTGATTTATTATCTTTTGGACCTTTTTTTATGTTAATAGAAATTATTTTCTTGCGTTTATTTGTAAATAGATTATGCTTGGGTTTTCAAGGTAATTTATTTTCCTTATTTCAAGTAAATAAAAGATTATTTGTTTCACAATAATCCAATGTTTCGTTGGTGTTTTCTAACTTCCTCAGGGATAATTTATTAGAAATCTGGTAACCCCATGCATATAAGGGTAAAAAGAACAATGAATGAATTATGTTTTAGCAACAACAACAATACAACAATACCTCACTTTGTGTTATGGTTACGTTCCAGAAAAATACGATGCAAATTGGAACAACGCAGTGTGAACTATGATTTTTTATAGCAAACCATGTAAAAATCGAAGATAGGTTCCAGGATTACGAAAATACTACTTTTAAAAACGAAAATTAAACAAAGTGAAATTTAAAAAACAAAATTAATAAAATTTTATTACATGCATACAAATAATAAAAAAGGAAAAAATAAATTCATTTAAAACAATAGAAAAAAATATTCAAATAATTTATAAAAGACCATAGTGGCTGTTGTCGTAAGTCGGTTTTCTTTAACAAAAAATTAGTCTAATGTTTGCTGAACAGCCTTTTTTATTTATAATAAATTTCCTTGTAGAAATTGATATTCGTAGCTGCCGTCTAGGACACGTTTAAAAACCTTCGCCTGACAGGATCGTTTTTAAAAACAATCTCTATAGCTTCGTCAATCAAACACATCACTTTGGAAATTTGTGTAGAGGAAAAATTTTGTTCTTCAAAGATTATTCAATTAAAAAAAGGACAACACTCTAATTGAAACGTAACAAAAACTAAAATAAGAAAAATAAAGTGAAAATAAAACTGTATTAAAATAGCGTTGATTTTCAGTTAGAAAGGGAATCCTAGAGTTTTAATGGCATGGCCCAATTAGAAACAAAACTCGTGCCGCCTTTTAGAAAGAAAAGAAAATTGAAAAAAAGTAAAGACTCGAACCCGAAACATCGCAACTTCGACAATGAAACGACCCACAATGGGAATTCGTACTAGTTTAGTAGCGACGCAACTTCGAAAAAACGCAAAGCGAACAATTATAGTAACATACATACGAATCTTTAATTCCTTGATTCGCATACAGTGGACAAGACACAAAAACACGAAGTAACGCCCCTATTGCTTTTGAAAACTTTTAAAATAATTTGGTCGCGATTATAAAATTGCAATGCCCATCTTCAAATTGTTGTTGACTTTTTAGTTGTGTTCACTGTTTTATGTGATAAAGTCATTCGCAACTGTGCAATTTTTTTCAGTAAACAATAAAATTTTACTTGTAAATGAAAATGTTATTTGATTTCTGAAAAAAAATAATTTTAGCTATGTTACGAATATTAAAAAAATTAATATATAAATTTTATTTGCGTAAAACTAATATTAACACATATAAAATGTTCATACTTGGGCATCCTGCAGTATATATTTAATGCATTATATATAGCAGTAACCAGTAAAAGTTTACTGGTTGCGGAAAAAAATGTCATTAACCTTAACAAAGGAATTAGCTCGCGTACATATGAAAATACATTTCTTAATGGAACGTGATTGAATCGGCTGGTTAGAATAGAAATTAAAGGTAGAATATTCCTGTAGCATTTCTCCAGCTTAGGATAATATTCCCCTGGTTGTTTGTATAAGACCGTTGACGCAATATATAAAATATACCATATATTCATATTTATTCATTCATTTTACTGACTTAGCATCAAATGAATATTTAACAGCTGCATCCATAAACAAAACACCAATTGGTAAGAATTTAATTTGCGAATTAGAAGAAAGTTATTCATTATAATTTTGTTTGATTATTTTGTAGGTTATTAGGAGACCACCAGTTAAATTCGACATGAAGAAAACTTAATGCTTAAACAAATGTTCCCACTTATATTAAATTTTCTCTTTATAAATTATCTAAATTTAATTAAATTTATATCTGCACATAAGTTTTTCAGTAATAAACACATTTGATCAGAAGTGATGTCATTTCATTCCTACAATAGCAAATAATGTATGATTTCGCTACTGCAACGCAGTCAATCAATTTTGTGTGTTGTTATTCCTTTCGGTGCTTTATTGTTTGGACAAAAATCTTTAATTTATTTAAAATATTTGTCAGAAGTCTCCTGAAGAGTTAAGTAAGCGATAACGAAATGGCCATCGAGACGTGCTTTGACCATCAATAATCAATATCGGTGATTTAAATAATAAATCGGGAGAATAGCATGAAAAAAAGAATTTTTTTAAAATTTAAAAATTAATTAATATAATTATTTATAAAAAATCCCGTTGTTTAAAATGTTTAATATTTGCAAAGTGCCTGTGCATAAAATAAATTATCGTAGTGTTTTGTGATATTTTATTTTTCATCCTCTTTCAACTGTATAAAAGAGCAGAAAAAAACTCTGCCTTATACAGCAGAGAAAGAAAAATAGAATTACAATTGGTTATTGTTGTTTTTGCTTAAACTTTGATTTTTGTCTTTGCTTTATTGTTTGGACAAAAATCTTTAGTTTATTTAAAATATTTGTCAGAAGTCTCCTGAAGAGTTTAGTAAGCGATAATGAAATGGCCATCGAGACGTGCTTTGACCATCAATAATCAATATCGGTGATTTAAATAATAAATCGGGAGAATAGCATGAAAAAAAGAATTTTTTAAAATTTAAAAATTAGTTAATATAATTATTTAAAAAAAATCCCGTTGTTTAAAATGTTCAAAACGTTTAAAATTGAATTAAATTTTTTATTTTTTAAAAATATTTTTTTTGTATTTGCTGTGGTTGTCTTTTAGCTCCATACTAAATTTTTTAACTTAAAGATACATGTTTCCTAAAAAAAGTTTTTTTTTTACTTTTTCATCCCATTTAGTATGATGAGAGTGTTTAATCAAATATTTACAAAATTGTGCTTAATGGGCACGAAAAAGTTTTTTACATGCTTTTGAAGTGTGTTTATTATCACATTTATTAACTGCAGTTTTCATTTTTATTTTTAATTAAATTTTCACGGTTATTTACTTTAATTTGTGTCACGTTCCATACAGAAGTAGAGTTTGTTTACAAAAAATATTCTATGTCTACGTCATACAAACAAGAGATCACAAGCTAACGAACCTGCGCAATCTTCTTTTTTAACCGACTTCAGAAAAACAAAGAGGTTATCGATTAGACTGATTGTTGCTTTTCTATGTTTGTGCCTGCAGAACTCAGTCATTTCTAAACCGATTTTGATTTTTTTTTGGTAATATGATAGATTATGCTTACAGATTGCTCCCGTTTTAACAACAGTTTATAATCTTAAAAATTAAACGGTGTCCCCATACACCATACAGTACAACTTCGACAGTCCGGACATGCGCCAGTCCGGCCACTCCAATAATACGGACGCTTCTACATTTCGGACAATTTAAAATTTTTACCTCCATACTTCGGATACATTTTTTTATGCAAGAATAGCTATTAAAATTCGGGGATTTCGCGTTTATTACTCGAACGTTTTGTTATTCATACTTCGATTTACATCTTCTGCTATTATTACTTTAGTTTCAGTTCAGGTTTTCCGTTGAAAAAATAATGCAACGTGCTTGTCGAACACGACTTCGTAGTAACGGATGCAAACACAAAGATCTCTAATGCTGCTGCAAAGATATCATTTTCAGTTTGCGGTCAGTGAGATTAATTTGGATATGCGATTATTCTACTGTTAAAGATATTACAGCAAAAAATGGGAAATCAACCACCTCAGCATTATTAGTCAGCACGTTTGTTGATAAATCATTGTATTTATTTACTTACATATAACTTATTTATGTTACGGTTAGATTAGTCAAATACTTGATCGAAACGACGTAACCAGTAAATTATAGAACACTTTTGTCCTTCTTAGGTACTTCTTAGATTTATAAGATCCTACTCAATATAAAAGTTTAGTAAGATTATAAATCATTACTCATAACGGTACGTGTCAGGAAAGATAGAATAAACATTTGTAAAAAATGGTGGTTTTGTTTTTTTTTATCAAATATTTGACTAATCTGACTGCACATATTACATATCGCTGGTCTCATGTAGAAAGGCCCTAACTCGCATAATTGTGATTTTACAGGAGAAGGTAAAGACATAACAGAAACTGTATTTATCACAATGTAATATTTGAAATGCAATGGCTTGTAATATCGTTATTTTTGATACTATTGTATTAAAATTTTGTGAAGAGGGGTATTTGCATAAATGTAATGGAATCACGAAAAAACTGAATTTCATAAAAATTCGAGTTAGTACAATGCATACACATACAATTAAATTCAATTAAATTATTTTTTTCCCCCTACTATAGTCCGGATAACTCGGTAATCCGAATGAGCCCAAAACTATATGTGTCTGGATTGTCGAAGTTGCACTGTACATATTTTTACGTGTATTATGAACTGTAAAGTGCACTTCTGTAAACATTTAAATGACTGCGTATTGCTATAGCTCCCAATAACAAAAAGTTATAGAAAATAAAATCTTAACCTGGACCTTATATTCTATTCTATACTATTCCTTTTTAATGATTGCGAGTGGAGTGGGGATATACCAGGAATTCATTTATAAATATTTTTTTTTAGTTTTATAATTAAATTTAAATTTAGTATTTTATTTTTTAACTCATATCAGACTGTGAGCTATACTCTTATTGAAAATACTTAGGTGTCATAACTTGTAATATGTAATTGGCCATGAAGGCTTTTTTATTACAAAGTTTGAAATAAATAAATAAATAAATAAAATTAAAGGATGCCCCCATAATTGATGTAAATGTACTTATGTGGGCCTATCTTTTGAACCGTTACAGACAAACGCTTGCAAGTATTAATATTATTAGTATTAATATTAAAATGTATAAATTAAAGGGTGTGCCAATAGTTTATTTAATTTGATGTTTATGGCCATACTTTTTAACTTGTAGACAGACGCTTAAAATTTACAACGAACCTGTATTGCTAAGTCCGCTATAACAACTAGTATACAATTTGGATTTGGACGTTAAGGGTATCCTAATAGTTAATTTTATTTCAAGTATATGGCCGAACTTTTGAACCGTTATAGACAGAACGTTGAAATTTAAAAGGAGTCTATATTTCTAAGCCCGGTATATTAACGAGTTTATAGTTTGAATTTGGAAATTAGAGGGCGTTCCATAATTGATGTAGATTTACTAATATGGGCCTATCTTTTGAACCATCATGGACAAATGCTTGCAAATTGTGTTTTTGGTGTTCCCAAAATTAATGTTATTTGTTCTATATGGCTGCATTTTTTGAACCGTTATATATAAACAACTGAGTTTTAGATAGAATTTCATTTACTTTGTTTAGTATAATAAGAACTATAAAAAAAAAATTAATTATAAATTAAACTGATTTATAATAGTTCATATAATCTGATATATATAGGCAAACTGTTCAACCGTTATCGACAGACGGTTGAAATTTTTACAGAACCCGAGTGCTAAATCTACTACAATAGCAAGTATATAATTTGAATTTTGAAATTAAAGGGTGACTGTTGAACAAGTTATAGTTTGAATATATAAGGGTGGCCAAATAGTTAATGTCATCTTATTTATGTAACCATGCTCTTGAACCGTTATAGGCAGACAGATGATATCTCTTTTAAAGTTGGTTGTTTTTTGCCAGAATTATTTGATTTATGGTTCGATACATATGCAGTTTTTGCTGAAAATTAATTCTCTTACTCTCCAATGAGTAAAATTCTATCCTTTGTAAAACAAATGTCAAAAATCTACAAAAAATTTATCGCAGGGATATCAATTCAAAATCTTTATAAGTTCATTACCTTTGGAGACACAAATTAATAACAAAATAAAAATATGTGTTCGTTGCATTCGAATAGTACATTATACGTATGATTTGTGTATTTTCTGAGACTTGTTTTTAAAATCAGTACACAACAAATTGCCTGCAAAAGATACAAGTGCACATAAGATTTCTTTGTCCTTTGAGTAACGTATCGTTAGATTTTTTGGCATACTTTAAGAACTTTAACTTTTTATGAGCTTTACCTTACTTTTTAGTGTTGCTCAGCGATCTTGTGGAAAAATTTCATTTAAATTAATTTGTTAATTTTTTTCGTTGTATATTATATTATTTATTTATTTACAATTTTAGAACCAAGCCATTAAGGCCAAATATGTTTCGTATTCTACTCAAAAACTTAAAAAGCTATGGATAACAAAAATGTTACAATATTTAATAATAAAGCTGTAATAGAAAGGTAATAATGCATATAAAAGAAAAATATGCCAAAAAAACAAAGAAAGAAAAGTGATACAAATTATTCAGTTTTGCAAAGTTATACAGTTGTATCATAGTACATTTTTAATTCATTTTTGAAAGTATTATTTGTAAATGACTTTAAATCTATAGGCAGGGAGTTACAAGTTCTTGTAATTCTTACACAAAGTAAAGAAAAATTCTATGAAATTAGAAACTACTCGATTGGAACAATTTAAAACTACTGTTTTGCGAAACAACAATAATATTTTTAAACTTATAAGAATGTCAAAAGTAAAGCCAAGAAAATCAATAACATACGATGTAACATGAGTTCTTACTTTTAGTTCATAAACATACCCAACTATACGATTAAAAATGAGTTAAATTTTCCTCATATACTTAACTTCTATTGGTGCCTTTATATACTTCTAAATCATATAGTAGTGGCGACATTAAAATTGCATTAGCAACATTTTTTTAACATGGAGTGGTAAATGCGTGTCAAGAGCATACAGCCTTCTTAGGGTAATATTTACTCGAGCTTTAACCTGATTTATATGTTTAGAAAAATTTAGATGACAATCTAGAATAACACCAATACATTTCATTCTCTCAAAAAATTTTAAACTGCAATTATTAAAATAAACATTCAGATTTACAGAACTACATCTAAGACACATGACTGTAGTCTTCACTGGAATAATATTACGAACGTTAACATCCATCCATTGATGAATTAAACTTAGGAAAAAATTTATGTTATTCTTAAGAACATCTTAGTGGTCGATGAACATAAAATTTTAATGTCATCCGCATAAATGTATATTTCAAAGGATGTGTTATCAAATAGATCCATAAAATCATTTAAATACATGATAAACAGCATAGGATATATGGAATATTTTTGGCTTTCATTTTTAGCAGTTTCAGTAACAAATAAAACTTAAATAATTCTTGCAAAAAAAAACCGACTTTAAAACAGATTTCATCTGTCTGCCTATAATGGTTCTAGAGTACGGCCACATAAATTAGATTACATTAAGTATTAGGACACACTTATACCTCCGAGCTTTATACTTGTTCAACTGTTCAATAGTTTGGCAATATACATCAAATTATAGCAACTATAGGGTCACTCTTTATTTTCAAAAATCTAATTATATACTTTCTGTTGTAGTAGATTTAGCAATTAGGTTCTGTCTATAACGGTTCAACGGTTTGGCCATATACATAAGATTATATCAACTATTGTAAAACCCTTTAATTCATAATTTAAAATTTGCATACTTCTTATTATACGACACAAAGTAGTGGACATTCTGTCTAAAATTCAGGTTTTTGTATATAACGGATCAAAAAATACGGCCATATAAAACAAATTACATTAATTTTGGGAACTCCCTTTAATTTCTTAATTCTAAGCTTCTTGTTAGAGCGTACTTAGCAAAACAGGTCCCTTGTAAATTTCAGCTGTATGTCTATAACTGTTTTAAAGTTCGGCCACATACACCAAATTACATCTACTATTGGGACACCCGTTTATTTCCAAAACTAAATTTTATATCTGTTGTTGTAGCGGAGTTAGTAATACAGGTTTTTCGTAAATTTAAATCGTCTGTGTACAACAGTTTAAAAATATGGCCACATACATAATTAAGTAAACTATTGGGGAACCCTTTAATATATAATTTTAAATATTAATACTTGTTACTATAACTATGTCTTACTAAGTCAAATTTGCAAGCGTTTGTCTATAACGGTTTAAAAGATAGGCCCATATAAATAAATCTACATAAATTATGGGACACCCTTTAAATTATAAACTCGTTAGTATAGCGGGCTTAATAATATAAGTCCCGTTTAAGTTTCAACATTCTGCCTATAACGGATAAAAGTTCGGCCACATACTTTTAATTACATCAACTATTGAGACATCCTTCAACTTCCAAATCCAAATTTTATACTTGTTGTGACAATTTCTTTACTCGAGGGTTGGTCACAACATCCCTCCCCTCTTAATGGAAAAGATTCCGTCTCGTGCTTTCTTGGTATGATAGTTTGGTGATTTGGCAGTTAAAGGTTGTGACAACTGTTGTTGGTTGTTAAGTAGGTTCTTCGTATTTAATAGCACACAACTTGATGCGAATCGACAATTTTCGTTGGATTTTCCAGGGCTTATAAATGGCAGGATACTAGTATGTTTTGTACTGGAACCGGTTGTATAAAGCACTGTCAGTGTTGCCATTGAGTTGGGTGATGCCAGCAAACAAGTAAGGAGCTGGCAAAATTTTCTGGAAAAGTTGAGAGCTTTGTGGATTGATACAACCAACATGATGAATTGCTACTGTTTTAAAAGCAAATGATATCCCGTCATATCATCACGAGAAAAAATAGCTGAGAATGTTTGAGTTGTTTGCGTTAAATTTTTAGTTTAGTTTAGTCTTAGCGGACAGCTTATGTGACGGGAGTATCCTTCTACCGATGTGGTGGAAGATCTTGATCAATATGCGATATCCAGTTCTCTGGTTGCGTTCGACAAGGCGACAGATAAACTCTAGATTTTCTCGACTTTTTCTCTGTTTAACTCTTGTAACTTAACTGTTTTTGCTACATCCTTCTCGCTCAGCCCTTTCTGATGTAACTGTAACCGAAGCTCCTTGTTCTCTTTTTTTTGATTCTCTAATAACTCATTCATTAGGAACGCAATTAGAGTACCTTACTTCTTATTATACTCCTCCAAAACTCTTTTAGTCTCTTCTAAATCCTTTATCCGATTCTCTACTTCTTCCGATTTATTGCCATTAATTTCACTTACTATATCTAAAACGTATTGCACCGCCTCTAACTTTGTCAGTTTGTTATTTTTATTTTTGTCTGTCCAGTTCTGTCCAGGTATGAACTTGCAAATTGCCAACATTATAATTATAGTACCTTACTTCGCCTATTAGTTCTGTCCTTTTCTGCGTATTGTCCATTAAAAATTTATTGATACTCACTGTTTCGGCGTATATCCGATAGGAAAAAGGTTCATAAAAAATGTAAAAAGAAAACACAAGAATTTTCAATATGCAAAAAGAATTTATTTCTTTATTGGTATAAAAATATATATTACCTTGTTGCTAGTATGATCTCAACAAAACGAATGGCCTTTTTACTCGTTAGAAACTTATAAAAATTAAAAGTGGCAAACAATGTTTAAAAACCGTTAGCGGTTTACTCGTTGAAAGTACAAAAATAAGATTTCCAACAAGGATGTAAGTCAAAGGTAGTCTGAATTGACTTTAAAATACTACGAAATATAATTATAAAATATACATTAAGTTAACTAGTATTTAAACATTGCCGGCCACCTTGCAACAATAATAGCGTTGCAAATAAGAATAAGAATCGAAAAGATGAGCCAGTAAGGACTCCTGTTGAGTATATATATATATATATATATATGTATTCTATTGTAATTGAGCCATTAAGGACTCCTGTGGACTGTAGGAAATAAATTAATTTGATTCATACATAAAATTCAATGGGTCATGAAGGACCCCTGTTGCTTTATTATAAATTAATGAGCCATGATGGGCCCCTGTTGCGGTCAATGTCCAATTAAGAAATAAATTCTAATACAATGGTCGGTTTGCATAGCCGCAGTAGTGGAATTCATTTTACTAGGAAAAAGAAAGGTTAGTAGTTGAAATTTATAGAAAAAGTGATATAATTTTATAATGCATTTAAAACAACAAGCTTGGTTATAGGACGAGTGATTATACCGTTTTGAGTACGAATATCGGCAACGCGAACATGACCCTCAGTACCCGTGTATATTTTAACTACTATGCCTAATTTCCATAAAGTTGCAGGTAATTGCTCATTTTTTACTACGACTAAATCGTCTACCGAAACCTCCCTTTGGGGATGTTGCCATTTATAGCGTTTGTGTAAACCTACGAGATATTCTTCCTTCCGTCTTTTACAAAATTGATGAATCAATGCTTTCATCTTGCGATATCGATTAACTATACTTATCGCGCTATCATAAATTGTCGGTTCTGGCGGAGCCAATATAGCCGATCCAATCAATCAAATGTCCAGGTGTCAGAGCAACTGGCTCGCTAGGATTATCAGGCATAGGGCATAAAGGCGAGAATTTAGACAAGCCTCTATTCTTGCCAAAATCGTAGTAAATTCCTCAAAGGTAAAGGAACAAGATTGCACCTCCTTTCTGAAATGAAGCTTGAAACTTCGCACACCGGCTTCCCAAAGACCACCCATGTGAGGGGCACCAGCCGGTATAAATCACCATGTTACACCTTTATGACCAAGAGTGGAACACATTCTAGCTTGACATTCTTTTAAAAAGGTTCGAAAGTCCCTTGCAATTTCCTTTGAAGCGCCAACAAAATTCGTAGCATTGTCGGAAAACATGGTCTAAGGACATCCCCTTCTAGCAATAAAACGATTGAAAGCCGCTAAAAATGTGTCAGTAGATAAATCGGACTCAGCTTCTAGGTGTATCGCTTTCGAAGAAAAGCAGACAAAAATACAAACGTATCCTATTGTAATCTTACACGATCTACCATTATAAGTTTCCACATCAAATGGTCCAGCAAAATCAACGCCTGTTGTCGTAAATGGTCTATCTAGAGTGGTACATTCGGGGGGAAGAGCAGCCATTATTTGACTACACGATCGTTGTCTATCAACTATACAACGTTTGCATCTACGAATAATAGAGCGGACCAATGTCCGTAATCGAGGTACCCAATACTCACATCGGTAGATTCGCAACATTAATTGATTCCCTCCATGAATCGTAAGTAAATGTATAAATTCCGCCATTAACCTCGTGAACCGGCAGCCATAAGGCAAAATATAAGGATACTGTTCACGATATGATAGCAAAGGTGATTTTACCAGTCGCCCATTTAGTCTCATCACTCCCTGTTCATCAAGAAAGGGATTTAGGGGTATTAACGAACTCTTTGATGGCAATGGCATTTTATCAACAAAACATTTATATTCATCGGCATAAAAGACCTTCTGAGCAACCACAGCCAATCGTACTTTTACCATGTTGATTTCATCACTAGACACTAAACAGTTTTCATATTTAAAGCGACCCTTATGAGCTGAGTGCGTGGAATAGAAAAACCGAAATATGTAAGCAATAACTCTCATAGCCCTGTCTAAAGAAGAAAATCTCTCTAAAATGTCCTCAAATTTTGAAAAAAAGGAAGCATGAACCTTTACTGTTCGGCTTTCCATGTCAGTATCAATATCAGTCAGGGTATGTACACGCCAATGTTCCTTTTTTCCCCTCAACCAAGTTGGCCCGTGCCACCACAATTCACTTTTCGATAAGGTGAGTGGGTTCACCCCCCGACTGCCCAGATCAGCAGGATTGTCTTCTGAGCAAACGTGAAACCAATTATGATTTCCAGTATTTTCCTGAATACGACAAACCCTATTAGCAACAAAAGTTGTCCACGTACAAGGTGGTTTCCGCAGCCAAGCCAATACAATTGTTGAATCTGTCCAACAATAAACACGTTCGATCGTAATCTCAATTTCGCTAAGGATACCCTTCAATAATTCCGATGCCAAAACCGCACCGCACAACTCCAGACGGGGTAATGAAACAGATTTAAGAGGTGCGACCTTTGTCTTAGAGGATAACAAATGAACGTTTGTATCCCCATTTGGTGTTTCACTTCGAATATAAATTACCCCAGCATATGCTTTTTCAGAGGCATCTCAACAGCCGAAGAACTGGAATAGTTTACCCATCTTGGCACTTGAATGAAATTCACCTGATAAAAACTTCAACGAATTTTAGCCATTCTTTTACCGTAGAGGATGTGAGTAAATCATCCCAACCGATATTATCCAGCCAAATACGCTGCATTATTATTTTAGCTGTAATAATTACTGGGCTCAACCAGCCAACGGGATCAAAAAATTTGGCTATAATTGACAGTACTTCCCTTTTAGTATATTCAGACTTTATCTTTAGAGGACTGACTTTAAAAAAAAATGAATCTAACTGGGCATTCCAAAAAATCCCCAAAGTTTTTGAACAATTAGCCTCTTCGAATGACAAAACTTTTGCATCCACTAAATGATCTGGAGGCAAGTCATTCAAAATCGATTTTTTATTTGATGACCATTTTCTTAATTCGAAACCAGCATAACAACGCATCTTTCAACTGATCTCTGGCCAACAAAGCACTACAAATATCATGTGCTCCAGCCAACACATCATCAACATACATATTTGTCCTCAAAATCTTTGAAGCCAAGGGAAATTCTTCTTCGCAATCATCAGCCAATTGCAATAAAGTTCGAATTGCCAAATAAGGGGCACAATTCAACCCAAACGTTACCGTTTGTAACTCATAGTCTGTTATTTGATCGTCAGTGGACGATCTATACAGAATCCTCTGAAATGGCGTATGGCACGAATGAACACGAATTTGCCTACGCCAACGTAAAATTAAATTTACTAAATCAGCCTGAAGGGTAGGCCCTACAAAAAGGCAATCATTTAAACTGTTGGCATTGGATGTTTTATTTGATGCATTAAAAACGACTCTTAATTTTGTCGTTTTTCTCTCTAGTTTAATTACGGGATGATGTGGCAAATAGCAAGAATCCGTGACAGCAGAAGGTGGCCTAAATCTAAATAATCGTTTAAGACATCATCATACATGACCTTTATTTCTGGCCTACGAGATAGTGAAGCTTCCATTCTAATAAATTGTTTCATAGCGCCAGACCTTGATATTCCCAGATTAATTTCACGAGGAAATTCTGGTTTAAATGGTAGCGAAACAATGTATCTCCCTGTAGTATCACGGATAAATCTCCTCACAAATCTTATCCGAAGGAGACATGATTTTCCTTTTTTGTGTCTCTTCTATTTCCCAAAATCTCATACTTCCTATTATACGACACAAAGTAGTGGACATTCCGTCTAAAATTCAGGATTTTGTATATAACGGATCAAAAAATACGGCCATATAAAACAAATTACATTAATTTTGGGAACTCCCTTTAATTTCTTAATTCTAAGCTTCTTGTTAGAGCGTACTTAGCAAAACAGGTCCCTTGTAAATTTCAGCTGTATGTCTATAACTGTTTTAAAGTTCGGCCACATACACCAAATTACATCTACTATTGGGACACCCGTTTATTTCCAAAACTAAATTTTATATCTGTTGTTGTAGCGGAGTTAGTAATACAGGTTTTTCGTAAATTTAAATCGTCTGTGTACAACAGTTTAAAAATATGGCCACATACATAATTAAGTAAACTATTGGGGAACCCTTTAATATATAATTTTAAATATTAATACTTGTTACTATAACTATGTCTTACTAAGTCAAATTTGCAAGCGTTTGTCTATAACGGTTTAAAAGATAGGCCCATATAAATAAATCTACATAAATTATGGGACACCCTTTAAATTATAAACTCGTTAGTATAGCGGGCTTAATAATATAAGTCCCGTTTAAGTTTCAACATTCTGCCTATAACGGATAAAAGTTCGGCCACATACTTTTAATTACATCAACTATTGAGACATCCTTCAACTTCCAAATCCAAATTTTATACTTGTTGTGACAATTTCTTTACTCGAGGGTTGGTCACAACATCCCTCCCCTCTTAATGGAAAAGATTCCGTCTCGTGCTTTCTTGGTATGATAGTTTGGTGATTTGGCAGTTAAAGGTTGTGACAACTGTTGTTGGTTGTTAAGTAGGTTCTTCGTATTTAATAGCACACAACTTGATGCGAATCGACAATTTTCGTTGGATTTTCCAGGGCTTATAAATGGCAGGATACTAGTATGTTTTGTACTGGAACCGGTTGTATAAAGCACTGTCAGTGTTGCCATTGAGTTGGGTGATGCCAGCAAACAAGTAAGGAGCTGGCAAAATTTTCTGGAAAAGTTGAGAGCTTTGTGGATTGATACAACCAACATGATGAATTGCTACTGTTTTAAAAGCAAATGATATCCCGTCATATCATCACGAGAAAAAATAGCTGAGAATGTTTGAGTTGTTTGCGTTAAATTTTTAGTTTAGTTTAGTCTTAGCGGACAGCTTATGTGACGGGAGTATCCTTCTACCAGCAAAAATAGCAACATGAAAGAAAATATAATTCCTCGGTTGTTCGCTATCAAACGAAAACAGGATAGCTCTTTTGATAGGTTCTGCTCTGGATTTTCTTCTTTAGTCATGCTTGCTATGTTTGAGTTGTTACTTTAATGACCATTTCTTTCACTTTTTTGAGATGATTCTGTCCCTTTCCTTTCCAACGATACGGTTGTGCCGGCGGTAGCTTAAGCTGGCGGTAGTCGTGTGAACTTAAGGCCAACAGAAAAAATATCACATCGAAATTCTTAATGCTGTGAAATTGCATAAAGCTATAAAGACAATATTGCACTCTTGTTTTCCGTTCTTACAGCTCTGTTGTCTAACGTGGGCGGTACTATCAGGTTCGGAAATTATAAGGGAAAACAATATTTTTTTAGTTGTTCTTATACACTGTAATATTATAAAAACATTTTATAATTTTTTTTATTAATTTCTTTTACTGATATATATACTTTTTTTAATTTTTCTTAAGAAACTAAATTTTTACCCCAATTTTGTTATACATTTTTTTGGTTGATTAAATGAAAACATATGTTTGCAATAGGTATGTGTAGGGGTTTCTTCCAACTCATTGCTTTCAGCGTTTTTGAATATTTTTTTATTCACCTAAACGAAAGCTGGAAGAAAATATGATAACACACTTTTTTAAACGTCACTACTGAGTTATCTGATTATCCATCTGTGCTTTTTACTACAAAGATTCATTTTCATTGTTTTGTGACGTAGATGCGCAGTAGAAAAAATTTTCGTACAGCTGAATGCGCAATCTTGTTTTCTTGATTCATGGGTATAAATAGAATTTCGTTGTTTTGCGAGTTACCAAATGTTTTCGCTTTTAGGTTTTGTAGTGGTTCTATATTATGTGTTACTTTATTTATTAATTTATTTACAATGTTTTGTGGAAAGTTATTTCTTTTAAGGATTTCTTTTATTATAGTTACTATTTTCGATTTGAATTTTTTATTAGTAATTTTAATGAGTCTATTAATTAAATTGTTTACGTATTTATCTAATATTTCATCGGCATTGTTGCATTGAAATTTTCTACACGTGCAGAAACAGTAAATATCATATACCAACCTATGCTTAATTTATCTTGTTCTCTATAAATCTTCATAATATGTATGTGTGCAATAGACCTCTAATCCTGTTTTTCTGTTGTGATTTAAATTAAGTTTTGCAATTGTTAAGTGTTTTAATATAATTTCCTGGTGTTTTTGCTGAATGATAGCAAATAAATCTTCAACATATTTCGTTATAAGTTTTTAATATATATATATATATATATATATATATATATATATATATATATATATATATATATATATATATATATATATATATATATGTATATATTTATATATATATATATATATATATATATATATATATATATATGTATATATTTATATATATATAGATCTTTTATATTTTGGTCTAAAACAGTATCTAAAGCAGTGTCCGATATGGTTGGTAACAAAGGACTGACATACCATATATTTGTTTGAACAGCTTTTTTCATAAATGAAGTAATTATTTTCATTAAGGCCAAGTTTTAACAGTTTCAGAAATCTTGTCTTGGGTATTTTGTTGTGCTTCTCTATGCTGTTTCATTTTTCAACAATGTAATTTATTGTTAAGTGTATAGGTATGTAGCAAGATACACCAACCGATGATGTAATGAGTATGAGCGGTACGTCAGGTTTATGTATTTTTGGGAGACCGTATAATCTAGGCTCAGTTGTAGAATCTGACGTTAATATTCTCTTCTCATATATATTAATTCATTCCCTAATGTTTATATTAAAAGCTCAACAGAGTATCATATTTGTGATAATACGTTGTATTAGTACTAGTGTGTTTTAAGGTATTTAGAATGTCAGTTTTATTTGTAAAACCAATAAGATAATAAAAGTCATACTTAACAGTTGCATAAGCGGCTGTTCGCAATAAAAAATAAAGTTACAACAAACTAAACTAAAGTTTTATTATTCTCTCTTATTTTTCCCATCTTAAAATATAGTATAAAAACGTTATATTATTTTTCTTTCAAGTTTCTGAGTTGGGTCAATGTGAATAGTTTTTAAGTAATCTTTTTTCATTTAAATGTTTTTATATATAACCATAGCTTTTTTTCCCTTATCCAATTTTGTAATAACAATTCCGTCTTTATATCGTTATTCATTTCTCCCTCTTATTGTGTGTGTGTGTTAATATTCTGTTCATAATTTTAGACCAAATTATGTCTTTTTTCCATCATTGCGCAAAGTCGGTACCCATTGTTCTAGATCTGCTATAAGATTGATCGTGGAAACATTTTTGATGTCTATTGGTAAAGCGAATTTTGGTCTCAAAGAGAGTACCCAGAAAAAATACAATCGTCAAGTTTAAAAACCATTCTGGATTAAGTTTTAGATTGTATTCCTCTATTTGCCTTTTTCTTAAATTTATAGTCTTAAGGTACGGTCACATTAGTCAAACATTTGACTGAAATCGGCAAATATTTATTTGCCGTAGTCTGACCACAAAATATTTATTAGAAGCAAACAACATAACAGCTGATTTCGGGCAAATAAAATTATTTTCCAGCAAACAAAAATGCTTCTAATGTGAACATAGTGTGACCACTCAACGGCAAATATTTGACTCAATTTTAGACAAATAAATATTTGTTCTTACAAAGTTTTTGTACAGAGACAAATAACAGCTGTATCAACAATGTTGCCCAGTATTTAAACTAAATTATTAAGTTTCGAAAAAATTCGCTGATAATTTTAAACTCATATGTGTATTAAATAAAAACAAAATACTGTAGCAATTAAAAATAAAATTATAGAAAAAATAATAAAGTGCAATTTTTGGAAGAAACAGTAAATTAAAAAAGTTGTCGGCTCACATATTTTTCGAGTAATATATCATCAAAATATTTTATATATAATTTGGTATATTTCGACATTTTCGCCTCAGAATGGTGCAAAGGTTCAAAATTTTATGTAAAAAAGATGTTTCATTGGGGGTTATTAAATGTTCTTTTATAATTTTTTAGTTAAGTATTGGTTTAAAGTAAAGTCGCAAGAAATTGTATAACTTGAAAATTTGCGTTGCCGCTAAATTAAAGTAAGTTTAAGTTCAAGTTTAAAGTTGTAAATTATATATACTGTTATATATCTGCACATAAACATAAACACATATGATAAGGTTGAGCTGCATTTTGTTTTAAAATGCTTATAGACAACTTCTAAATGAAGTTATATATGACAACAAGCAACATGCTTTCACTTAAAGAATCTATATCGATTAATTTATATTAAACAAAAATTAAGCAAGCTTAAATTTAAGCAACATAAATTAAACTTTAATTAAAGAGACGAAAAAAGTCGCCTATGTGCAGAACAAAACCAAAATAATTCTTCCGCCCTACTCGAAGCTTGGGAATAGAGCTAAGAGTCATTAGTGATTATCCATTTTAAGCACTTAAACTGCATAAGTTTCGTTTTGTAATCAAGAAATATATGTTCTATAAGTACTAAGCTGAAAAATTATTCTTGCAATTTATGTAAACAGATTTTTTTCAATATAAATATATTCGTTTGACGGAATGTTATGTAACAATTTTTAAAAACTATATGTACAAGAGTTTTTCCCCTATTTCCCGAAATCTGAAACATTAAAATTTCTTAAAAATTGTAGAACTTTGTATCCCAATAAAAATTTAGCATATTTGCAGTTTGATTCTTTGTAAATTTGACTTTTTAATTTAAGCGACTTTTTATTTCAACATATTAATTGTCTAGACTTATATCAAGTAAACAAATAAACAGCTGTAGTTTGAAAAATATATTAAATAAATTAAAAGTTTTTAGAAACTTTAACCAAAAAAATGTAATGCATGAATATTAAAGTTTAGTGTTAAGAAGTGGAATCTGATTCCTATTTAGCTTCATCCTCTTATTGTGCTCCTTCTTTAGAACACCTTTTGAAGCTTCTTTATAGCATAGAATATGAAAAATTTGTAATTGTTGCTTGGGTATGTGTAATAGTTATTTTAATGGAATCTGTGTAAATAATACATGCGGGTGCATAAATATAATATTAGCCACCATTATTTGACCAACTTTTATAGTTTATGGCTATCAGCGATGGATATTTTTATATTAAAAACTGTTATTTAATTTCTCGTACAAGGTATAGCAAATGTATATTATAGGAAGAGAATAAACACTTCATTTGGGTCTTTTAAAAAGATGCGCCCAGAGTGCCTAGATGGAAAAAAATTTTCTACAGTTGTATATTTTTGTTCTGACTGTTTGTTTTGAACTTATGTATATTGTACTGCAATTAAATATTTAAGAGTAGCAACTATTTTTCATCATTCGTAATTAGCATTTAATAATATTTTACACGTTTTTTTTTTGTAATAACTTTGTAATAATGCCGAAGAAATTGAATGACAATGAAGACATCCCATTCGCAGCAGTTTGTGAGCAAATAAATTTGTGTTTTTTTCAGTTTGATCAAACATATTTTTAAGGCAAATATTATTTTAAATGTGACCGCACATAAAACATGTTTGCCTGTATTTTATTTGACATTACTTTATAGCTGTTTCAACAAATAAAAATAGGCAAATAAATGTGCGTAGTGTGACCACAAAACAAATTTTGTATTGTTTTGAAAAAATTTAGGCCAAACAAGAGCAAACAAATGTAGGGCAAATATTTGTCATATGTGACCGTACCTTTAGACGAATGTGTTTTTTTAGCTTTTGATATAATTCGATTATATTTTTTTTTCTGGTCAGAAATTTTTCATATTCTTTATCATTCAGGGAAGGTTTAAATATGTTTATATTTACAAACTATTATTGTCTTTAATATTTTTATTTGTTTCTTTTATCACTATGTTCTGTATTATATTTAAATTGTATATGTTCAAAAAGTTTGCTATGGTTATTGATGCGATTTGATGTTTTGTTTCGGCGTGCCCTCCGATAATTAATATGTGTTGATTTATTATCTTTTGGACCTTTTTTTATGTTAATAGAAATTATTTTCTTGCGTTTATTTGTAAATAGATTATGCTTGGGTTTTCAAGGTAATTTATTTTCCTTATTTCAAGTAAATAAAAGATTATTTGTTTCACAATAATCCAATGTTTCGTTGGTGTTTTCTAACTTCCTCAGGGATAATTTATTAGAAATCTGGTAACCCCATGCATATAAGGGTAAAAAGAACAATGAATGAATTATGTTTTAGCAACAACAACAATACAACAATACCTCACTTTGTGTTATGGTTACGTTCCAGAAAAACACGATGCAAATTGGAACAACGCAGTGTGAACTATGATTTTTTATAGCAAACCATGTAAAAATCGAAGATAGGTTCCAGGATTACGAAAATACTACTTTTAAAAACGAAAATTAAACAAAGTGAAATTTAAAAAACAAAATTAATAAAATTTTATTACATGCATACAAATAATAAAAAAGGAAAAAATAAATTCATTTAAAACAATAGAAAAAAATATTCAAATAATTTATAAAAGACCATAGTGGCTGTTGTCGTAAGTCGGTTTTCTTTAACAAAAAATTAGTCTAATGTTTGCTGAACAGCCTTTTTTATTTATAATAAATTTCCTTGTAGAAATTGATATTCGTAGCTGCCGTCTAGGACACGTTTAAAAACCTTCGCCTGACAGGATCGTTTTTAAAAACAATCTCTATAGCTTCGTCAATCAAACACATCACTTTGGAAATTTGTGTAGAGGAAAAATTTTGTTCTTCAAAGATTATTCAATTAAAAAAAGGACAACACTCTAATTGAAACGTAACAAAAACTAAAATAAGAAAAATAAAGTGAAAATAAAACTGTATTAAAATAGCGTTGATTTTCAGTTAGAAAGGGAATCCTAGAGTTTTAATGGCATGGCCCAATTAGAAACAAAACTCGTGCCGCCTTTTAGAAAGAAAAGAAAATTGAAAAAAAGTAAAGACTCGAACCCGAAACATCGCAACTTCGACAATGAAACGACCCACAATGGGAATTCGTACTAGTTTAGTAGCGACGCAACTTCGAAAAAACGCAAAGCGAACAATTATAGTAACATACATACGAATCTTTAATTCCTTGATTCGCATACAGTGGACAAGACACAAAAACACGAAGTAACGCCCCTATTGCTTTTGAAAACTTTTAAAATAATTTGGTCGCGATTATAAAATTGCAATGCCCATCTTCAAATTGTTGTTGACTTTTTAGTTGTGTTCACTGTTTTATGTGATAAAGTCATTCGCAACTGTGCAATTTTTTTCAGTAAACAATAAAATTTTACTTGTAAATGAAAATGTTATTTGATTTCTGAAAAAAAATAATTTTAGCTATGTTACGAATATTAAAAAAATTAATATATAAATTTTATTTGCGTAAAACTAATATTAACACATATAAAATGTTCATACTTGGGCATCCTGCAGTATATATTTAATGCATTATATATAGCAGTAACCAGTAAAAGTTTACTGGTTGCGGAAAAAAATGTCATTAACCTTAACAAAGGAATTAGCTCGCGTACATATGAAAATACATTTCTTAATGGAACGTGATTGAATCGGCTGGTTAGAATAGAAATTAAAGGTAGAATATTCCTGTAGCATTTCTCCAGCTTAGGATAATATTCCCCTGGTTGTTTGTATAAGACCGTTGTTGCAATATATAAAATATACCATATATTCATATTTATTCATTCATTTTACTGACTTAGCATCAAATGAATATTTAACAGCTGCATCCATAAACAAAACACCAATTGGTAAGAATTTAATTTGCGAATTAGAAGAAAGTTATTCATTATAATTTTGTTTGATTATTTTGTAGGTTATTAGGAGACCACCAGTTAAATTCGACATGAAGAAAACTTAATGCTTAAACAAATGTTCCCACTTATATTAAATTTTCTCTTTATAAATTATCTAAATTTAATTAAATTTATATCTGCACATAAGTTTTTCAGTAATAAACACATTTGATCAGAAGTGATGTCATTTCATTCCTACAATAGCAAATAATGTATGATTTCGCTACTGCAACGCAGTCAATCAATTTTGTGTGTTGTTATTCCTTTCGGTGCTTTATTGTTTGGACAAAAATCTTTAATTTATTTAAAATATTTGTCAGAAGTCTCCTGAAGAGTTAAGTAAGCGATAACGAAATGGCCATCGAGACGTGCTTTGACCATCAATAATCAATATCGGTGATTTAAATAATAAATCGGGAGAATAGCATGAAAAAAAGAATTTTTTTAAAATTTAAAAATTAATTAATATAATTATTTATAAAAAATCCCGTTGTTTAAAATGTTTAATATTTGCAAAGTGCCTGTGCATAAAATAAATTATCGTAGTGTTTTGTGATATTTTATTTTTCATCCTCTTTCAACTGTATAAAAGAGCAGAAAAAAACTCTGCCTTATACAGCAGAGAAAGAAAAATAGAATTACAATTGGTTATTGTTGTTTTTGCTTAAACTTTGATTTTTGTCTTTGCTTTATTGTTTGGACAAAAATCTTTAGTTTATTTAAAATATTTGTCAGAAGTCTCCTGAAGAGTTTAGTAAGCGATAATGAAATGGCCATCGAGACGTGCTTTGACCATCAATAATCAATATCGGTGATTTAAATAATAAATCGGGAGAATAGCATGAAAAAAAGAATTTTTTAAAATTTAAAAATTAGTTAATATAATTATTTAAAAAAAATCCCGTTGTTTAAAATGTTCAAAACGTTTAAAATTGAATTAAATTTTTTATTTTTTAAAAATATTTTTTTTGTATTTGCTGTGGTTGTCTTTTAGCTCCATACTAAATTTTTTAACTTAAAAATACATGTTTCCTAAAAAAAGTTTTTTTTTTTTTACTTTTTCATCCCATTTAGTATGATGAGAGTGTTTAATCAAATATTTACAAAATTGTGCTTAATGGGCACGAAAAAGTTTTTTACATGCTTTTGAAGTGTGTTTATTATCACATTTATTAACTGCAGTTTTCATTTTTATTTTTAATTAAATTTTCACGGTTATTTATTTTAATTTGTGTCACGTTCCATACAGAAGTAGAGTTTGTTTACAAAAAATATTCTATGTCTACGTCATACAAACAAGAGATCACAAGCTAACGAACCTGCGCAATCTTCTTTTTTAACCGACTTCAGAAAAACAAAGAGGTTATCGATTAGACTGATTGTTGCTTTTCTATGTTTGTGCCTGCAGAACTCAGTCATTTCTAAACCGATTTTGATTTTTTTTTGGTAATATGATAGATTATGCTTACAGATTGCTCCCGTTTTAACAACAGTTTATAATCTTAAAAATTAAACGGTGTCCCCATACACCATACAGTACAACTTCGACAGTCCGGACATGCGCCAGTCCGGCCACTCCAATAATACGGACGCTTCTACATTTCGGACAATTTAAAATTTTTACCTCCATACTTCGGATACATTTTTTTATGCAAGAATAGCTATTAAAATTCGGGGATTTCGCGTTTATTACTCGAACGTTTTGTTATTCATACTTCGATTTACATCTTCCGCTATTATTACTTTAGTTTCAGTTCAGGTTTTCCGTTGAAAAAATAATGCAACGTGCTTGTCGAACACGACTTCGTAGTAACGGATGCAAACACAAAGATCTCTAATGCTGCTGCAAAGATATCATTTTCAGTTTGCGGTCAGTGAGATTAATTTGGATATGCGATTATTCTACTGTTAAAGATATTACAGCAAAAAATGGGAAATCAACCACCTCAGCATTATTAGTCAGCACGTTTGTTGATAAATCATTGTATTTATTTACTTACATATAACTTATTTATGTTACGGTTAGATTAGTCAAATACTTGATCGAAACGACGTAACCAGTAAATTATAGAACACTTTTGTCCTTCTTAGGTACTTCTTAGATTTATAAGATCCTACTCAATATAAAAGTTTAGTAAGATTATAAATCATTACTCATAACGGTACGTGTCAGGAAAGATAGAATAAACATTTGTAAAAAATGGTGGTTTTGTTTTTTTTTTATCAAATATTTGACTAATCTGACTGCACATATTACATATCGCTGGTCTCATGTAGAAAGGCCCTAACTCGCATAATTGTGATTTTACAGGAGAAGGTAAAGACATAACAGAAACTGTATTTATCACAATGTAATATTTGAAATGCAATGGCTTGTAATATCGTTATTTTTGATACTATTGTATTAAAATTTTGTGAAGAGGGGTATTTGCATAAATGTAATGGAATCACGAAAAAACTGAATTTCATAAAAATTCGAGTTAGTACAATGCATACACATACAATTAAATTCAATTAAATTATTTTTTTCCCCCTACTATAGTCCGGATAACTCGGTAATCCGAATGAGCCCAAAACTATATGTGTCTGGATTGTCGAAGTTGCACTGTTCATATTTTTACGTGTATTATGAACTGTAAAGTGCACTTCTGTAAACATTTAAATGACTGCGTATTGCTATAGCTCCCAATAACAAAAAGTTATAGAAAATAAAATCTTAACCTGGACCTTATATTCTATTCTATACTATTCCTTTTTAATGATTGCGAGTGGAGTGGGGATATACCAGGAATTCATTTATAAATATTTTTTTTTAGTTTTATAATTAAATTTAAATTTAGTATTTTATTTTTTAACTCATATCAGACTGTGAGCTATACTCTTATTGAAAATACTTAGGTGTCATAACTTGTAATATGTAATTGGCCATGAAAGCTTTTTTATTACAAAGTTTGAAATAAATAAATAAATAAATAAAATTAAAGGATGCCCCCATAATTGATGTAAATGTACTTATGTGGGCCTATCTTTTGAACCGTTACAGACAAACGCTTGCAAGTATTAATATTATTAGTATTAATATTAAAATGTATAAATTAAAGGGTGTGCCAATAGTTTATTTAATTTGATGTTTATGGCCATACTTTTTAACTTGTAGACAGACGCTTAAAATTTACAACGAACCTGTATTGCTAAGTCCGCTATAACAACTAGTATACAATTTGGATTTGGACGTTAAGGGTATCCTAATAGTTAATTTTATTTCAAGTATATGGCCGAACTTTTGAACCGTTATAGACAGAACGTTGAAATTTAAAAGGAGTCTATATTTCTAAGCCCGGTATATTAACGAGTTTATAGTTTGAATTTGGAAATTAGAGGGCGTTCCATAATTGATGTAGATTTACTAATATGGGCCTATCTTTTGAACCATCATGGACAAATGCTTGCAAATTGTGTTTTTGGTGTTCCCAAAATTAATGTTATTTGTTCTATATGGCTGCATTTTTTGAACCGTTATATATAAACAACTGAGTTTTAGATAGAATTTCATTTACTTTGTTTAGTATAATAAGAACTATAAAAAAAAAATAAATTATAAATTAAACTGATTTATAATAGTTCATATAATCTGATATATATAGGCAAACTGTTCAACCGTTATCGACAGACGGTTGAAATTTTTACAGAACCCGAGTGCTAAATCTACTACAATAGCAAGTATATAATTTGAATTTTGAAATTAAAGGGTGACTGTTGAACAAGTTATAGTTTGAATATATAAGGGTGGCCAAATAGTTAATGTCATCTTATTTATGTAACCATGCTCTTGAACCGTTATAGGCAGACAGATGATATCTCTTTTAAAGTTGGTTGTTTTTTGCCAGAATTATTTGATTTATGGTTCGATACATATGCAGTTTTTGCTGAAAATTAATTCTCTTACTCTCCAATGAGTAAAATTCTATCCTTTGTAAAACAAATGTCAAAAATCTACAAAAAATTTATCGTAGGGATATCAATTCAAAATCTTTATAAGTTCATTACCTTTGGAGACACAAATTAATAACAAAATAAAAATATGTGTTCGTTGCATTCGAATAGTACATTATACGTATGATTTGTGTATTTTCTGAGACTTGTTTTTAAAATCAGTACACAACAAATTGCCTGCAAAAGATACAAGTGCACATAAGATTTCTTTGTCCTTTGAGTAACGTATCGTTAGATTTTTTGGCATACTTTAAGAACTTTAACTTTTTATGAGCTTTACCTTACTTTTTAGTGTTGCTCAGCGATCTTGTGGAAAAATTTCATTTAAATTAATTTGTTAATTTTTTTTGTTGTATATTATATTATTTATTTATTTACAATTTTAGAACCAAGCCATTAAGGCCAAATATGTTTCGTATTCTACTCAAAAACTTAAAAAGCTATGGATAACAAAAATGTTACAATATTTAATAATAAAGCTGTAATAGAAAGGTAATAATGCATATAAAAGAAAAATATGCCAAAAAAACAAAGAAAGAAAAGTGATACAAATTATTCAGTTTTGCAAAGTTATACAGTTGTATCATAGTACATTTTTAATTCATTTTTGAAAGTATTATTTGTAAATGACTTTAAATCTATAGGCAGGGAGTTACAAGTTCTTGTAATTCTTACACAAAGTAAAGAAAAATTCTATGAAATTAGAAACTACTCGATTGGAACAATTTAAAACTACTGTTTTGCGAAACAACAATAATATTTTTAAACTTATAAGAATGTCAAAAGTAAAGCCAAGAAAATCAATAACATACGATGTAACATGAGTTCTTACTTTTAGTTCATAAACATACCCAACTATACGATTAAAAATGAGTTAAATTTTCCTCATATACTTAACTTCTATTGGTGCCTTTATATACTTCTAAATCATATAGTAGTGGCGACATTAAAATTGCATTAGCAACATTTTTTTAACATGGAGTGGTAAATGCGTGTCAAGAGCATACAGCCTTCTTAGGGTAATATTTACTCGAGCTTTAACCTGATTTATATGTTTAGAAAAATTTAGATGACAATCTAGAATAACACCAATACATTTCATTCTCTCAAAAAATTTTAAACTGCAATTATTAAAATAAACATTCAGATTTACAGAACTACATCTAAGACACATGACTGTAGTCTTCACTGGAATAATATTACGAACGTTAACATCCATCCATTGATGAATTAAACTTAGGAAAAAATTTATGTTATTCTTAAGAACATCTTAGTGGTCGATGAACATAAAATTTTAATGTCATCCGCATAAATGTATATTTCAAAGGATGTGTTATCAAATAGATCCATAAAATCATTTAAATACATGATAAACAGCATAGGATATATGGAATATTTTTGGCTTTCATTTTTAGCAGTTTCAGTAACAAATAAAACTTAAATAATTCTTGCAAAAAAAAACCGACTTTAAAACAGATTTCATCTGTCTGCCTATAATGGTTCTAGAGTACGGCCACATAAATTAGATTACATTAAGTATTAGGACACACTTATACCTCCGAGCTTTATACTTGTTCAACTGTTCAATAGTTTGGCAATATACATCAAATTATAGCAACTATAGGGTCACTCTTTATTTTCAAAAATCTAATTATATACTTTCTGTTGTAGTAGATTTAGCAATTAGGTTCTGTCTATAACGGTTCAACGGTTTGGCCATATACATAAGATTATATCAACTATTGTAAAACCCTTTAATTCATAATTTAAAATTTGCATACTTCTTATTATACGACACAAAGTAGTGGACATTCTGTCTAAAATTCAGGTTTTTGTATATAACGGATCAAAAAATACGGCCATATAAAACAAATTACATTAATTTTGGGAACTCCCTTTAATTTCTTAATTCTAAGCTTCTTGTTAGAGCGTACTTAGCAAAACAGGTCCCTTGTAAATTTCAGCTGTATGTCTATAACTGTTTTAAAGTTCGGCCACATACACCAAATTACATCTACTATTGGGACACCCGTTTATTTCCAAAACTAAATTTTATATCTGTTGTTGTAGCGGAGTTAGTAATACAGGTTTTTCGTAAATTTAAATCGTCTGTGTACAACAGTTTAAAAATATGGCCACATACATAATTAAGTAAACTATTGGGGAACCCTTTAATATATAATTTTAAATATTAATACTTGTTACTATAACTATGTCTTACTAAGTCAAATTTGCAAGCGTTTGTCTATAACGGTTTAAAAGATAGGCCCATATAAATAAATCTACATAAATTATGGGACACCCTTTAAATTATAAACTCGTTAGTATAGCGGGCTTAATAATATAAGTCCCGTTTAAGTTTCAACATTCTGCCTATAACGGATAAAAGTTCGGCCACATACTTTTAATTACATCAACTATTGAGACATCCTTCAACTTCCAAATCCAAATTTTATACTTGTTGTGACAATTTCTTTACTCGAGGGTTGGTCACAACATCCCTCCCCTCTTAATGGAAAAGATTCCGTCTCGTGCTTTCTTGGTATGATAGTTTGGTGATTTGGCAGTTAAAGGTTGTGACAACTGTTGTTGGTTGTTAAGTAGGTTCTTCGTATTTAATAGCACACAACTTGATGCGAATCGACAATTTTCGTTGGATTTTCCAGGGCTTATAAATGGCAGGATACTAGTATGTTTTGTACTGGAACCGGTTGTATAAAGCACTGTCAGTGTTGCCATTGAGTTGGGTGATGCCAGCAAACAAGTAAGGAGCTGGCAAAATTTTCTGGAAAAGTTGAGAGCTTTGTGGATTGATACAACCAACATGATGAATTGCTACTGTTTTAAAAGCAAATGATATCCCGTCATATCATCACGAGAAAAAATAGCTGAGAATGTTTGAGTTGTTTGCGTTAAATTTTTAGTTTAGTTTAGTCTTAGCGGACAGCTTATGTGACGGGAGTATCCTTCTACCAGCAAAAATAGCAACATGAAAGAAAATATAATTCCTCGGTTGTTCGCTATCAAACGAAAACAGGATAGCTCTTTTGATAGGTTCTGCTCTGGATTTTCTTCTTTAGTCATGCTTGCTATGTTTGAGTTGTTACTTTAATGACCATTTCTTTCACTTTTTTGAGATGATTCTGTCCCTTTCCTTTCCAACGATACGGTTGTGCCGGCGGTAGCTTAAGCTGGCGGTAGTCGTGTGAACTTAAGGCCAACAGAAAAAATATCACATCGAAATTCTTAATGCTGTGAAATTGCATAAAGCTATAAAGACAATATTGCACTCTTGTTTTCCGTTCTTACAGCTCTGTTGTCTAACGTGGGCGGTACTATCAGGTTCTGAAGCATTTTACATGTTTCCTTAATACAATTTTTGAAGTCCCTTTAACCGCTTTTTCTCCTTTTGGCTCTTCCTGCTGCATATGCTCAATAACTAATGGCCTTTCTGTCCTAAGAATTTTCCTTTTCTGTGTTCCGATGTGGTGGAAGATCTTGATCAATATGCGATATCCAGTTCTCTGGTTGCGTTCGACAAGGCGACAGATAAACTCTAGATTTTCTCGACTTTTTCTCTGTTTAACTCTTGTAACTTAACTGTTTTTGCTACATCCTTCTCGCTCAGCCCTTTCTGATGTAACTGTAACCGAAGCTCCTTGTTCTCTTTTTTTTGATTCTCTAATAACTCATTCATTAGGAACGCAATTAGAGTACCTTACTTCTTATTATACTCCTCCAAAACTCTTTTAGTCTCTTCTAAATCCTTTATCCGATTCTCTACTTCTTCCGATTTATTGCCATTAATTTCACTTACTATATCTAAAACGTATTGCACCGCCTCTAACTTTGTCAGTTTGTTATTTTTATTTTTGTCTGTCCAGTTCTGTCCAGGTATGAACTTGCAAATTGCCAACATTATAATTATAGTACCTTACTTCGCCTATTAGTTCTGTCCTTTTCTGCGTATTGTCCATTAAAAATTTATTGATACTCACTGTTTCGGCGTATATCCGATAGGAAAAAGGTTCATAAAAAATGTAAAAAGAAAACACAAGAATTTTCAATATGCAAAAAGAATTTATTTCTTTATTGGTATAAAAATATATATTACCTTGTTGCTAGTATGATCTCAACAAAACGAATGGCCTTTTTACTCGTTAGAAACTTATAAAAATTAAAAGTGGCAAACAATGTTTAAAAACCGTTAGCGGTTTACTCGTTGAAAGTACAAAAATAAGATTTCCAACAAGGATGTAAGTCAAAGGTAGTCTGAATTGACTTTAAAATACTACGAAATATAATTATAAAATATACATTAAGTTAACTAGTATTTAAACATTGCTGGCCACCTTGCAACAATAATAGCGTTGCAAATAAGAATAAGAATCGAAAAGATGAGCCAGTAAGGACTCCTGTTGAGTATATATATATATATATATATGTATTCTATTGTAATTGAGCCATTAAGGACTCCTGTGGACTGTAGGAAATAAATTAATTTGATTCATACATAAAATTCAATGGGTCATGAAGGACCCCTGTTGCTTTATTATAAATTAATGAGCCATGATGGGCCCCTGTTGCGGTCAATGTCCAATTAAGAAATAAATTCTAATACAATGGTCGGTTTGCATAGCCGCAGTAGTGGAATTCATTTTACTAGGAAAAAGAAAGGTTAGTAGTTGAAATTTATAGAAAAAGTGATATAATTTTATAATGCATTTAAAACAACAAGCTTGGTTATAGGACGAGTGATTATACCGTTTTGAGTACGAATATCGGCAACGCGAACATGACCCTCAGTACCCGTGTATATTTTAACTACTATGCCTAATTTCCATAAAGTTGCAGGTAATTGCTCATTTTTTACTACGACTAAATCGTCTACCGAAACCTCCCTTTGGGGATGTTGCCATTTATAGCGTTTGTGTAAACCTACGAGATATTCTTCCTTCCGTCTTTTACAAAATTGATGAATCAATGCTTTCATCTTGCGATATCGATTAACTATACTTATCGCGCTATCATAAATTGTCGGTTCTGGCGGAGCCAATATAGCCGATCCAATCAATCAAATGTCCAGGTGTCAGAGCAACTGGCTCGCTAGGATTATCAGGCATAGGGCATAAAGGCGAGAATTTAGACAAGCCTCTATTCTTGCCAAAATCGTAGTAAATTCCTCAAAGGTAAAGGAACAAGATTGCACCTCCTTTCTGAAATGAAGCTTGAAACTTCGCACACCGGCTTCCCAAAGACCACCCATGTGAGGGGCACCAGCCGGTATAAATCACCATGTTACACCTTTATGACCAAGAGTGGAACACATTCTAGCTTGACATTCTTTTAAAAAGGTTCGAAAGTCCCTTGCAATTTCCTTTGAAGCGCCAACAAAATTCGTAGCATTGTCGGAAAACATGGTCTAAGGACATCCCCTTCTAGCAATAAAACGATTGAAAGCCGCTAAAAATGTGTCAGTAGATAAATCGGACTCAGCTTCTAGGTGTATCGCTTTCGAAGAAAAGCAGACAAAAATACAAACGTATCCTATTGTAATCTTACACGATCTACCATTATAAGTTTCCACATCAAATGGTCCAGCAAAATCAACGCCTGTTGTCGTAAATGGTCTATCTAGAGTGGTACATTCGGGGGGAAGAGCAGCCATTATTTGACTACACGATCGTTGTCTATCAACTATACAACGTTTGCATCTACGAATAATAGAGCGGACCAATGTCCGTAATCGAGGTACCCAATACTCACATCGGTAGATTCGCAACATTAATTGATTCCCTCCATGAATCGTAAGTAAATGTATAAATTCCGCCATTAACCTCGTGAACCGGCAGCCATAAGGCAAAATATAAGGATACTGTTCACGATATGATAGCAAAGGTGATTTTACCAGTCGCCCATTTAGTCTCATCACTCCCTGTTCATCAAGAAAGGGATTTAGGGGTATTAACGAACTCTTTGATGGCAATGGCATTTTATCAACAAAACATTTATATTCATCGGCATAAAAGACCTTCTGAGCAACCACAGCCAATCGTACTTTTACCATGTTGATTTCATCACTAGACACTAAACAGTTTTCATATTTAAAGCGACCCTTATGAGCTGAGTGCGTGGAATAGAAAAACCGAAATATGTAAGCAATAACTCTCATAGCCCTGTCTAAAGAAGAAAATCTCTCTAAAATGTCCTCAAATTTTGAAAAAAAGGAAGCATGAACCTTTACTGTTCGGCTTTCCATGTCAGTATCAATATCAGTCAGGGTATGTACACGCCAATGTTCCTTTTTTCCCCTCAACCAAGTTGGCCCGTGCCACCACAATTCACTTTTCGATAAGGTGAGTGGGTTCACCCCCCGGCTGCCCAGATCAGCAGGATTGTCTTCTGAGCAAACGTGAAACCAATTATGATTTCCAGTATTTTCCTGAATACGACAAACCCTATTAGCAACAAAAGTTGTCCACGTACAAGGTGGTTTCCGCAGCCAAGCCAATACAATTGTTGAATCTGTCCAACAATAAACACGTTCGATCGTAATCTCAATTTCGCTAAGGATACCCTTCAATAATTCCGATGCCAAAACCGCACCGCACAACTCCAGACGGGGTAATGAAACAGATTTAAGAGGTGCGACCTTTGTCTTAGAGGATAACAAATGAACGTTTGTATCCCCATTTGGTGTTTCACTTCGAATATAAATTACCCCAGCATATGCTTTTTCAGAGGCATCTCAACAGCCGAAGAACTGGAATAGTTTACCCATCTTGGCACTTGAATGAAATTCACCTGATAAAAACTTCAACGAATTTTAGCCATTCTTTTACCGTAGAGGATGTGAGTAAATCATCCCAACCGATATTATCCAGCCAAATACGCTGCATTATTATTTTAGCTGTAATAATTACTGGGCTCAACCAGCCAACGGGATCAAAAAATTTGGCTATAATTGACAGTACTTCCCTTTTAGTATATTCAGACTTTATCTTTAGAGGACTGACTTTAAAAAAAAATGAATCTAACTGGGCATTCCAAAAAATCCCCAAAGTTTTTGAACAATTAGCCTCTTCGAATGACAAAACTTTTGCATCCACTAAATGATCTGGAGGCAAGTCATTCAAAATCGATTTTTTATTTGATGACCATTTTCTTAATTCGAAACCAGCATAACAACGCATCTTTCAACTGATCTCTGGCCAACAAAGCACTACAAATATCATGTGCTCCAGCCAACACATCATCAACATACATATTTGTCCTCAAAATCTTTGAAGCCAAGGGAAATTCTTCTTCGCAATCATCAGCCAATTGCAATAAAGTTCGAATTGCCAAATAAGGGGCACAATTCAACCCAAACGTTACCGTTTGTAACTCATAGTCTGTTATTTGATCGTCAGTGGACGATCTATACAGAATCCTCTGAAATGGCGTATGGCACGAATGAACACGAATTTGCCTACGCCAACGTAAAATTAAATTTACTAAATCAGCCTGAAGGGTAGGCCCTACAAAAAGGCAATCATTTAAACTGTTGGCATTGGATGTTTTATTTGATGCATTAAAAACGACTCTTAATTTTGTCGTTTTTCTCTCTAGTTTAATTACGGGATGATGTGGCAAATAGCAAGAATCCGTGACAGCAGAAGGTGGCCTAAATCTAAATAATCGTTTAAGACATCATCATACATGACCTTTATTTCTGGCCTACGAGATAGTGAAGCTTCCATTCTAATAAATTGTTTCATAGCGCCAGACCTTGATATTCCCAGATTAATTTCACGAGGAAATTCTGGTTTAAATGGTAGCGAAACAATGTATCTCCCTGTAGTATCACGGATAAATCTCCTCACAAATCTTATCCGAAGGAGACATGATTTTCCTTTTTTGTGTCTCTTCTATTTCCCAAAATCTCATACTTCCTATTATACGACACAAAGTAGTGGACATTCTGTCTAAAATTCAGGTTTTTGTATATAACGGATCAAAAAATACGGCCATATAAAACAAATTACATTAATTTTGGGAACTCCCTTTAATTTCTTAATTCTAAGCTTCTTGTTAGAGCGTACTTAGCAAAACAGGTCCCTTGTAAATTTCAGCTGTATGTCTATAACTGTTTTAAAGTTCGGCCACATACACCAAATTACATCTACTATTGGGACACCCGTTTATTTCCAAAACTAAATTTTATATCTGTTGTTGTAGCGGAGTTAGTAATACAGGTTTTTCGTAAATTTAAATCGTCTGTGTACAACAGTTTAAAAATATGGCCACATACATAATTAAGTAAACTATTGGGGAACCCTTTAATATATAATTTTAAATATTAATACTTGTTACTATAACTATGTCTTACTAAGTCAAATTTGCAAGCGTTTGTCTATAACGGTTTAAAAGATAGGCCCATATAAATAAATCTACATAAATTATGGGACACCCTTTAAATTATAAACTCGTTAGTATAGCGGGCTTAATAATATAAGTCCCGTTTAAGTTTCAACATTCTGCCTATAACGGATAAAAGTTCGGCCACATACTTTTAATTACATCAACTATTGAGACATCCTTCAACTTCCAAATCCAAATTTTATACTTGTTGTGACAATTTCTTTACTCGAGGGTTGGTCACAACATCCCTCCCCTCTTAATGGAAAAGATTCCGTCTCGTGCTTTCTTGGTATGATAGTTTGGTGATTTGGCAGTTAAAGGTTGTGACAACTGTTGTTGGTTGTTAAGTAGGTTCTTCGTATTTAATAGCACACAACTTGATGCGAATCGACAATTTTCGTTGGATTTTCCAGGGCTTATAAATGGCAGGATACTAGTATGTTTTGTACTGGAACCGGTTGTATAAAGCACTGTCAGTGTTGCCATTGAGTTGGGTGATGCCAGCAAACAAGTAAGGAGCTGGCAAAATTTTCTGGAAAAGTTGAGAGCTTTGTGGATTGATACAACCAACATGATGAATTGCTACTGTTTTAAAAGCAAATGATATCCCGTCATATCATCACGAGAAAAAATAGCTGAGAATGTTTGAGTTGTTTGCGTTAAATTTTTAGTTTAGTTTAGTCTTAGCGGACAGCTTATGTGACGGGAGTATCCTTCTACCAGCAAAAATAGCAACATGAAAGAAAATATAATTCCTCGGTTGTTCGCTATCAAACGAAAACAGGATAGCTCTTTTGATAGGTTCTGCTCTGGATTTTCTTCTTTAGTCATGCTTGCTATGTTTGAGTTGTTACTTTAATGACCATTTCTTTCACTTTTTTGAGATGATTCTGTCCCTTTCCTTTCCAACGATACGGTTGTGCCGGCGGTAGCTTAAGCTGGCGGTAGTCGTGTGAACTTAAGGCCAACAGAAAAAATATCACATCGAAATTCTTAATGCTGTGAAATTGCATAAAGCTATAAAGACAATATTGCACTCTTGTTTTCCGTTCTTACAGCTCTGTTGTCTAACGTGGGCGGTACTATCAGGTTCTGAAGCATTTTACATGTTTCCTTAATACAATTTTTGAAGTCCCTTTAACCGCTTTTTCTCCTTTTGGCTCTTCCTGCTGCATATGCTCAATAACTAATGGCCTTTCTGTCCTAAGAATTTTCCTTTTCTGTGTTCCGATGTGGTGGAAGATCTTGATCAATATGCGATATCCAGTTCTCTGGTTGCGTTCGACAAGGCGACAGATAAACTCTAGATTTTCTCGACTTTTTCTCTGTTTAACTCTTGTAACTTAACTGTTTTTGCTACATCCTTCTCGCTCAGCCCTTTCTGATGTAACTGTAACCGAAGCTCCTTGTTCTCTTTTTTTTGATTCTCTAATAACTCATTCATTAGGAACGCAATTAGAGTACCTTACTTCCTATTATACTCCTCCAAAACTCTTTTAGTCTCTTCTAAATCCTTTATCCGATTCTCTACTTCTTCCGATTTATTGCCATTAATTTCACTTACTATATCTAAAACGTATTGCACCGCCTCTAACTTTGTCAGTTTGTTATTTTTATTTTTGTCTGTCCAGTTCTGTCCAGGTATGAACTTGCAAATTGCCAACATTATAATTATAGTACCTTACTTCGCCTATTAGTTCTGTCCTTTTCTGCGTATTGTCCATTAAAAATTTATTGATACTCACTGTTTCGGCGTATATCCGATAGGAAAAAGGTTCATAAAAAATGTAAAAAGAAAACACAAGAATTTTCAATATGCAAAAAGAATTTATTTCTTTATTGGTATAAAAATATATATTACCTTGTTGCTAGTATGATCTCAACAAAACGAATGGCCTTTTTACTCGTTAGAAACTTATAAAAATTAAAAGTGGCAAACAATGTTTAAAAACCGTTAGCGGTTTACTCGTTGAAAGTACAAAAATAAGATTTCCAACAAGGATGTAAGTCAAAGGTAGTCTGAATTGACTTTAAAATACTACGAAATATAATTATAAAATATACATTAAGTTAACTAGTATTTAAACATTGCTGGCCACCTTGCAACAATAATAGCGTTGCAAATAAGAATAAGAATCGAAAAGATGAGCCAGTAAGGACTCCTGTTGAGTATATATATATATATATATATATATGTATTCTATTGTAATTGAGCCATTAAGGACTCCTGTGGACTGTAGGAAATAAATTAATTTGATTCATACATAAAATTCAATGGGTCATGAAGGACCCCTGTTGCTTTATTATAAATTAATGAGCCATGATGGGCCCCTGTTGCGGTCAATGTCCAATTAAGAAATAAATTCTAATACAATGGTCGGTTTGCATAGCCGCAGTAGTGGAATTCATTTTACTAGGAAAAAGAAAGGTTAGTAGTTGAAATTTATAGAAAAAGTGATATAATTTTATAATGCATTTAAAACAACAAGCTTGGTTATAGGACGAGTGATTATACCGTTTTGAGTACGAATATCGGCAACGCGAACATGACCCTCAGTACCCGTGTATATTTTAACTACTATGCCTAATTTCCATAAAGTTGCAGGTAATTGCTCATTTTTTACTACGACTAAATCGTCTACCGAAACCTCCCTTTGGGGATGTTGCCATTTATAGCGTTTGTGTAAACCTACGAGATATTCTTCCTTCCGTCTTTTACAAAATTGATGAATCAATGCTTTCATCTTGCGATATCGATTAACTATACTTATCGCGCTATCATAAATTGTCGGTTCTGGCGGAGCCAATATAGCCGATCCAATCAATCAAATGTCCAGGTGTCAGAGCAACTGGCTCGCTAGGATTATCAGGCATAGGGCATAAAGGCGAGAATTTAGACAAGCCTCTATTCTTGCCAAAATCGTAGTAAATTCCTCAAAGGTAAAGGAACAAGATTGCACCTCCTTTCTGAAATGAAGCTTGAAACTTCGCACACCGGCTTCCCAAAGACCACCCATGTGAGGGGCACCAGCCGGTATAAATCACCATGTTACACCTTTATGACCAAGAGTGGAACACATTCTAGCTTGACATTCTTTTAAAAAGGTTCGAAAGTCCCTTGCAATTTCCTTTGAAGCGCCAACAAAATTCGTAGCATTGTCGGAAAACATGGTCTAAGGACATCCCCTTCTAGCAATAAAACGATTGAAAGCCGCTAAAAATGTGTCAGTAGATAAATCGGACTCAGCTTCTAGGTGTATCGCTTTCGAAGAAAAGCAGACAAAAATACAAACGTATCCTATTGTAATCTTACACGATCTACCATTATAAGTTTCCACATCAAATGGTCCAGCAAAATCAACGCCTGTTGTCGTAAATGGTCTATCTAGAGTGGTACATTCGGGGGGAAGAGCAGCCATTATTTGACTACACGATCGTTGTCTATCAACTATACAACGTTTGCATCTACGAATAATAGAGCGGACCAATGTCCGTAATCGAGGTACCCAATACTCACATCGGTAGATTCGCAACATTAATTGATTCCCTCCATGAATCGTAAGTAAATGTATAAATTCCGCCATTAACCTCGTGAACCGGCAGCCATAAGGCAAAATATAAGGATACTGTTCACGATATGATAGCAAAGGTGATTTTACCAGTCGCCCATTTAGTCTCATCACTCCCTGTTCATCAAGAAAGGGATTTAGGGGTATTAACGAACTCTTTGATGGCAATGGCATTTTATCAACAAAAGATTTATATTCATCGGCATAAAAGACCTTCTGAGCAACCACAGCCAATCGTACTTTTACCATGTTGATTTCATCACTAGACACTAAACAGTTTTCATATTTAAAGCGACCCTTATGAGCTGAGTGCGTGGAATAGAAAAACCGAAATATGTAAGCAATAACTCTCATAGCCCTGTCTAAAGAAGAAAATCTCTCTAAAATGTCCTCAAATTTTGAAAAAAAGGAAGCATGAACCTTTACTGTTCGGCTTTCCATGTCAGTATCAATATCAGTCAGGGTATGTACACGCCAATGTTCCTTTTTTCCCCTCAACCAAGTTGGCCCGTGCCACCACAATTCACTTTTCGATAAGGTGAGTGGGTTCACCCCCCGGCTGCCCAGATCAGCAGGATTGTCTTCTGAGCAAACGTGAAACCAATTATGATTTCCAGTATTTTCCTGAATACGACAAACCCTATTAGCAACAAAAGTTGTCCACGTACAAGGTGGTTTCCGCAGCCAAGCCAATACAATTGTTGAATCTGTCCAACAATAAACACGTTCGATCGTAATCTCAATTTCGCTAAGGATACCCTTCAATAATTCCGATGCCAAAACCGCACCGCACAACTCCAGACGGGGTAATGAAACAGATTTAAGAGGTGCGACCTTTGTCTTAGAGGATAACAAATGAACGTTTGTATCCCCATTTGGTGTTTCACTTCGAATATAAATTACCCCAGCATATGCTTTTTCAGAGGCATCTCAACAGCCGAAGAACTGGAATAGTTTACCCATCTTGGCACTTGAATGAAATTCACCTGATAAAAACTTCAACGAATTTTAGCCATTCTTTTACCGTAGAGGATGTGAGTAAATCATCCCAACCGATATTATCCAGCCAAATACGCTGCATTATTATTTTAGCTGTAATAATTACTGGGCTCAACCAGCCAACGGGATCAAAAAATTTGGCTATAATTGACAGTACTTCCCTTTTAGTATATTCAGACTTTATCTTTAGAGGACTGACTTTAAAAAAAAATGAATCTAACTGGGCATTCCAAAAAATCCCCAAAGTTTTTGAACAATTAGCCTCTTCGAATGACAAAACTTTTGCATCCACTAAATGATCTGGAGGCAAGTCATTCAAAATCGATTTTTTATTTGATGACCATTTTCTTAATTCGAAACCAGCATAACAACGCATCTTTCAACTGATCTCTGGCCAACAAAGCACTACAAATATCATGTGCTCCAGCCAACACATCATCAACATACATATTTGTCCTCAAAATCTTTGAAGCCAAGGGAAATTCTTCTTCGCAATCATCAGCCAATTGCAATAAAGTTCGAATTGCCAAATAAGGGGCACAATTCAACCCAAACGTTACCGTTTGTAACTCATAGTCTGTTATTTGATCGTCAGTGGACGATCTATACAGAATCCTCTGAAATGGCGTATGGCACGAATGAACACGAATTTGCCTACGCCAACGTAAAATTAAATTTACTAAATCAGCCTGAAGGGTAGGCCCTACAAAAAGGCAATCATTTAAACTGTTGGCATTGGATGTTTTATTTGATGCATTAAAAACGACTCTTAATTTTGTCGTTTTTCTCTCTAGTTTAATTACGGGATGATGTGGCAAATAGCAAGAATCCGTGACAGCAGAAGGTGGCCTAAATCTAAATAATCGTTTAAGACATCATCATACATGACCTTTATTTCTGGCCTACGAGATAGTGAAGCTTCCATTCTAATAAATTGTTTCATAGCGCCAGACCTTGATATTCCCAGATTAATTTCACGAGGAAATTCTGGTTTAAATGGTAGCGAAACAATGTATCTCCCTGTAGTATCACGGATAAATCTCCTCACAAATCTTATCCGAAGGAGACATGATTTTCCTTTTTTGTGTCTCTTCTATTTCCCAAAATCTCAAAAGATTTCGGTTCAAATTATCCTCATCAGTAAAGGCAACAGCAGTCGAAGAAACGTTAATAGAATCGTTAACTGAAACATCAATGGGACCCGTCAGAATCCATCCAAAGACAGTTTTCTGAACCATAAGAGACCCAACAACATTTCTGCGAACATCACCAAGAATTATTTTTGGGTACAAATCCGCACCAAGCAAAATGTCAACTGGCCTACTTTTGTAAAAATTCACATCCGCCAACTTTATATCAGGTAATTCACTCCTAATAGTCGAAGGACAAAGAAACGAAGGTAAATTACCTGAAATTGACGGCAACACAAGTGCCAGAGTTTCCAATTCAATATGTTCGTTCAATGTAGATCTTACTCGAATCGGACAAATTTTTCTAGAGGTTGCAAAAGCTTCTTTATTCACGCCGGAAATCTTGACATTCATAGAATGTGACGTAAGTCGCAACTGATTTCGCAAACGTTCTGAAATAAATGAAGCTTCTGATGCGGGGTCAATTAAGGCCCTAGCTGGATACGTAGTATCGTGGCAAATAATAGAAACCATTGCAGTTCCTAGTAAAAAAGACGAATTCTGTGAAAGGTGAAAAACTTGTCGGTTTGAGTTCACACGAGCAGCGACCGATGTCGAGGGCAACTCCTCTTCTATATTTGCAGTATGCACTATTGACCTTGAATTCAAATTATGAGTCACCATATTCTCAGTAGGCGAATTGCGATGAAGTAAAGTAAGGTGTCTTTGATTACAAATAAAACAATTATGTTCGCTCTTACAATCCTTGACCTCATGTGATTTTAATAGGCAGTTGATGCAGCAATGAAATTTTTTGACAGTAGAAAAACGCTCAGAAACAGACATTTTCTTAAATCGACGACAAAATCGGAGAAAATGAGACTGATTTGGACATAAAATACATGCAATTGTGGAGCATGTATTAGACACATGAGATTTTATCTTACGTTCTGATATTTTCTTATCAGTTTCTAAACTTGTTAGATCGCGTATACAATCTAAAGTTTGAATGCGTTCCGTTAAGAACATATCTAAATCTCTCCACAACAACAAGGCAGTTTCCTTAAGTTGTTCTTAATACTTTGTTCCCAAAGCGTAACTGTTACAGTCGGTAATCGTTGAATACAATTAAAAAACTATCATTGGAACCCAATTCTGCGTAGAAATGTCATAAATTGACATACCAGACAAAAAACTATTAATACCCCTTTGCAAAGTTTTCAAAGCCGCACTAGTGTCTTTTGAGACCGACTCTAAACTATATAAGCATTTTAATTGGTTATTTACCAACATGCGCGGATTCTCATAGGTATCCTTTAGACTCTTCCACGCGATCTCAAACCCGAAATTTGTAAGCGGACACTTTGACACAATTTCCCTAGCTTCTTTTCCAGTTCTCTTTACTAAATAACATAATCTCTCGATATTACTCAAACGGCTATTATTAATATACAGAGCAGTGAAAAGATCCCGAAAGGTTGGCCACGAAAGATAGTCACCATTGAAAATGTCCGTGTTACACGGTGGCAGAGGTAAGTTATAACAAATATCCATACCCGAAGTATCACCACTTCTTGTCGGACACTTTGGTTCAGACTTAGCACCCAATTCATCACTTTTCACTCTCAGTGTCCTCATACACCGAGCATACGTATTAAGAGTGCTTTGATATTTACCTTCAGTCACTTCTAAGACTTCAGGTTTCGCTTTTGTCGACGTTTCAATATAATCTAGGCACTGCTCGTATGTATCCTTGACTTTCGCCCCATAACGATTTCAACTCATCACTCATCACCTCGATCGTATAAATGTGATGATCTTCCTCTTTGATTTTATTAAAATTCGCTTCAAATTTATAAATTGCGTCGGAAGCGCGAGTGAAATTATCAAACGCATTTAACGACATTTTAGAATCCAAAATCTTAAATTCTTAAAAAACAACGAAAATCAAAACAAAAACCGCAAAATCTCACTGTATATAGTGTAAAAGACCGATTGTAGGGTGACTACTGACAGCTAAGGGCACCAAAAGTGGAATAAATCTCGTAGGGAATGACACAAAATTTACCGATTGTAAAATTACGAAAAAAAATTCAATTCCAATTAAACTCAAGTGCTAAAGTTGCATACACACAAAAACAAATCAAACAATTGCAGTAAATACACTCACAAATAAATTAACCAATTAGTGCACTGTTTTTTTAACAAAGGCTATTGTATGATTATTTTCCCATATATTTATAAACATGCATTTATTTGTTTTATATTTGGCACTTTTTATTTAATAATTTATGGCATAATTAATTTGTGAATGAAATTTTTTATTTATTTACTGCAATTTTAATCGAATGAAATATTTATTCTTTTGTATAAACAAACTTTTCCACGAAATGCACTCAAATACAACAGTACCCTCGTTGGTACTTTATTTACACAATTATCCCTGACGGTACTGATCTATTTATTTTTATTTATTCTTTTATAACCAAACTTTGTTTTTTCAATGCAAAACATGTAAGTATGTTTGTATGTACATATACTTATGTTATTTCTCACTTCACTTTTTAAATCAATTTACTAACCTTTTTACAATTGAAAAATGGGGGTTGAAAATTTGTTATTCCTCGTAAAAGGTTTCCAGTTTTATTTCTTCCTTCTAACAGGCGATTGAATATTCTTGTTGCAATCCGGTTCGTATGGACCAATGTGTCGGCGTATATCCGATAGGAAAAAGGTTCATAAAAAATGTAAAAAGAAAACACAAGAATTTTCAATATGCAAAAAGAATTTATTTCTTTATTGGTATAAAAATATATATTACCTTGTTGCTAGTATGAGCTCAACAAAACGAATGACCTTTTTACTCGTTAGAAACTTATAAAAATTAAAAGTGGCAAACAATGTTTAAAAACCGTTAGCGGTTTACTCGTTGAAAGTACAAAAATAAGATTTCCAACAAGGATGTAAATCAAAGGTAGTCTGAATTGACTTTAAAATACTACGAAATATAATTATAAAATATACATTAAGTTAACTAGTATTTAAACACTCACCATTTTTCTGCTACGGATGGTGTTAATGATGGTGTTTAGACGGTTTAGAGAGAAACAACACTACTTCGACTCCTGTAGAACAGATGGAGACTCACGCCTGAGCTAGATTCGTGACCCAATTTATATTATTAATAATTCCTTTATGCGGTCGAATCATAACTCCACCACCTTATATTTCGACAAAGACACTAAAGGCTTACCGGAGTGCGGCTGCTTTAGACCTTCAAAACTTCGTTTCTATATTCAGTGGTTTCTTAACTTTTCGTTTCCACTTTCTTCTTCCACATTCGAAAAGTATTTAAAAAAAATCTAAAAACTGCTGCGCCAAAATAATAATATTAATAAATAAGATCTTGACTTAAATGTGTGACATTATTAAGTACAATAAACTTATGACCTATTTAGTTTGACTAAAAGCAATTATGCTGACCCAAATGTGACAATTTCTTCACTCGTCAGCATTATTGCTTTTAGCAAGTTATAAATTTTTTAAATAGCCTATTTTAATTTAACTAAAAAATATAATCTACGAGGGTTAGTCGCAACAATATAATGGACTTGACAAGCAACTGCTTGATGGTTTGCATATTCCCTGATCTATCATAACAAAGAATTCGTACTTAGTTATTTCAAGCTTATCTAAAGAAAGACATGGAGGGTTTTCTGTAACTGTACGGCCTTTTGTTTCTATAACGGGTTGTATAATGTAAGGTCTTCCACCAACACCAGTTGAAGGTTTTGTTATTTCAGGATATTCTAAAAGTAAACAATGATATGGTGTCGAATTTAGAACTGTAATTATTCGGTATTTAATCCTGTTGTGTCTTCTTGCAGTATTTTATTAAAACTCAAATATATTATAAAGGTTGCTTATTATAATTGCTAGTAAGATGTACAAAGAATTTTATAAAACATTAAGTAAGTAAGCCTAAACTTTTTTAATGATCATTATTCTGATTTCAGATTGTTTAAAAATCTGGAATACATTATATTCACATTGCATTAATATTAATTGTATATGTAATACATAGTTATAGAAAAAAATGATTTCTTATTGTATATTTCCTTAATCGTTCTTTTAAAGGTATTTCGTTTGCATTATCCTCTGTCGAATAATTTTTGCGCCAAACAATTTCTCTTCATCACTGTTACCAGTTCTTTTTCGAGATTCATTGTAACGTGGTTTTGTCGTCGGATGAGGTGGCTCAGTCGTGTCCAGGATTCTACTTACGGATCCACAAACCTTAAGTGATAACACAGATATTTTCCCTTCTTTGGTTTAAATAGATATTATTACCTTTATTAAGTTCTCCTTAAATATAATAACTCAGGCCTAGAATACAAAAAGGCGTCTTACCTCTCAAACTTGTGGCATATCGTCAATTAACGGGCATATGCATCCTTATCCAGAACATGATTAATGGTTATTTCAAAATTTCCACAGATTCTTATACTTAAATCTTTTTTTATTACACACGCGATTTGAGCCGCCGCACAGTGGTCAATTTCGCGAGATAGCGGTCAAAACTCTATAACTTTTGACCGGATTGGTATTTTTTTACGCAATTTGTTTTGTTCAATAGGAGGGACTTTAAGCTTCAATTTGCGTGTTCAAACGTAAAAATTGACCGATAGGAACGTAAGTAATGTGGAGTTAAAAATGCATTTTAATTTTTTGTTGAGTTTCCATGTAAAAGTTGAATATTTTTACATTTTAAATAGGTATTTTTTTTATAATTTCTTATTTTCCTCAATCGTATTTTACAACCAATACTTATTTATTATTCCTAAACTTAATTTTGGTCAGAAAATGCCAACATTTGGCCTCTGACATTTATTTAGTCTCAATATTCACAGGGGCCAAAGGTAGGTTTTTTTGAAAGAAAGCTAATTCTTGTGAGGATTAAACTGAAAAATAACACTGAAATTCCCAACAATATCAATACCATTTGGATATATTATTTACAGAACACAACATCCATAAAATTTTTAGTAAACTTTTACTATTGATTTAAAGTGCACATATATTTTATTTAAATGTATTAATAAAAATTTATACTAAAATTAGAAACAAATTATAATCTTTAAACTAGTATTAATTAAACAATATTAGTAAAAATTTCTTCCAAATAGCTTTGATTTTCATTTTGCAGTAGTTGTTTAGCTTCTTCGTCTTACTCTAATGAGGTTGATTTCCATTTTTGTCGAATACTGGACATATACGGGTCTGATGTGCACAACAAAATATTAATAAGATCTTCATTAGTACAATATCTGCAAATTTTTCTTGTATTGTGCTCGCGAAAGAATCTGTAGTCTTTGTTCCTTTTTTCTTGCGCTTCCTCTGGGAGATCTCCAATTGGAAGCATATTGTGCTGAATTATTTGTTCCCCATGGAACAAAATTTTGTGAACTGTGGTTGGCATATGTCTCCAAGAATATTTTTGGTTATAAAGGGTTGCTTACTCATTAGCATACTGACCAAATTTTCTTGCATCTATCTTTTTGCTACATGCTATAACTTCTAATATGATTTGGAATCGTCGTATTAAATCATAATCTACTCCAGTTATAGAAGCTGCAGTTTACAATTTCCTTGCATTGGCTGGTCAATTATAAGGCCTATCTCAAGGTATTTTTCTTGAATATCTTTTTTTTTGCTTTCTTTTTTCCAAATTTTCTTTGTTGTTTCTCACTGTTTCGCCTAACGGGCCAAATTCCAAATCGTATCCCAATTTAAGAATATGCTCCATAAAACGAATTCTAGCATGAAGAGGTGACATTCCAAATTCATATGCTTCATTAAAACTATCGTCTTGTGTTGGTGGTTGGCTCAATTGACTTGATGTTTTTTGGCATATGGTGCAGCTTGACGAAGACTTTGTTTCGGTTAAAGCTTGTGCAACTTTTCCATCGATCATTGTAAGTGACATTTTAAAGTTAACTTCGATGCATTGATCATTAAATTCAAATATCACGGGTTTAAGTTCTTTAATTTCATCTCATATTTTGCCAACTTCTTCAGTTATGACATCTTTAGTTTCTTTTTTGTAAGCAACCTTTATTGGTCTACAAAATTTTGTTGACGATGGAATTTCATTCTTCCATACATCTATCTCTGCAGCTCTACTAGTTGACGGCTCTGAACCAATAAATGTTTTTGTTAAACGTAATGGAACGAAAGAAATCATGAATAAATTGGCATCTGATGAATTTTTCGCATTACATTGTTTGTATTGTTTCTGGCCAGAGGACCCATCACATCCCCATTTAGAAATTAAAGTCATGCTGCAATTTTTAAACTTCTTTAAATAGTCAGCATCAAATGTCTTTAGTAATCGTTCTGCAGTGTGTTCAAGAAGATCCTGCAATTTTATTTCTGCTGAACTTGAAGTTACACTAATAGCAGTTGGTGAAGGTAAGCAATCTTTTTTGGCAGAAACGATATCTCGATATGATGGAAAAATTCCACAATTTTTTTCATTGGTTCGCTTCCGCAATTCTGTATATTGGTTTTTAGTCATTTTCAAATCCAAAAATAGTGCAAATGCTTCTTCTGGAGTAAATTTATTTTCTTCAGTTGGTGTCGGCATACTTTTTAAAATCCTTTTTGTGCGTCTGGGGCTTGCTTCCACTATTTTTTTAATGATAGCAATTTTACTCTTTTTAGTTTTCGATGGTTGAATTTGATGCAGAAATGAATCCTTTATGATGCTACAAGAAACTTCTTCATTGATATGTTTAAGCTTGCGTCTTCGTGATCTTTCACTACAATTATCAATTGGCTTTGCTGGTCGACCACCTTTTCCAGTTTCCGTGGTAGTTACTGATGGCTTTTTAAAAATAAGTTTATTTCTTAGCCATTCTTGGTTGCGTGAGTAAAACAATTTCTTGTTTCTGGAACATTGATTGTACCGTTTTCTTAAAGTATTTAAAAAGTTTTTTATTTTTAAGTTATGAATTTTCATTTCTTGTTTGTCGCATATTTTGAAGAATGGATTATTCATTATATGTAAAATAATGTCGTTTTCATCTTTCCGTTCAAAATATATATGAGATAGAACACTATAACAAAATTTAGCCATTGTTTAAACAAGAAAATGTTTAATGAAGAAAAAATTAATGCATGATTTAATATACTATTGCTCGAAGTTTCAACATGATCTTTTTTTCCTCTTTGAAACATAATATAAGAGGTACTTGGTTTTACCAGTTATTTCCATTGGTTTTAAATTTATTTGCAATTTTTTCCAACTGATTGTAAATGGCTACTCTCTCTAGGACCAAAGTTTGCTTTACCAGTTGATAACAAAAATGTTTCTACGATCAATCTTATAGCAGATCTAGAACAATGGGTACAGACTTTAAACGATGATGGCAAAAAAGAAATAATAAGAACAAAAATTGTAAACAGAATATTAACACATAAAAGGACATGTAAAAATAATCAGAGGGAGAAATTAATATTAAGCATCTATGACGATACGAAGAAATTTCTTAAGCGATATAAGGACGAAATTGTTATAACAAAATCGGATAAGGGAAACAAAACTGTGGTTATATATAAAAAAGATTACGAAAGTAAAATGAACAAATTATTGGACGATAAAAATACGTATAAAACTCTTCGAACTGACCCAACTTTGAAACTTCAAAGAACAAATAATAGAATTATAATGGATTTATACAAAGATGGATATATTAATAAATACGAAAAGTCAAGATTAACATCAGATTCTGCAACTGCGCCTAGATTATACGGTCTCCCGAAAATACACAAACCTGATGTACCACTCAGACCCATTTCATCATCGGTGGGTGTACCTTGTTATCATTTATCTAAATACATAGGACATATTTTAAAGAATATTGTGGTAGAAGAGTATAACATAAAAAATGCAGTAGAGCTAAAAAGAAAGATGGAAAGAATATCTTTGGACGAAGACGATATTTTAATTTCTCTTGACGTGGTATCGTTACATGATACAGAAGCATACTAATATACCTAAGACAAGATTCCTTGAACTGTTAAAATTCTGCCTTAATGAAAATAATTATTTTATTTATGGAAATAAAGTGTTTAAACAAACTTATGGCATGCCAATGGGCAATCCTTTATCACCAACCATAGCAGACATTGTTTTAGATACTCTTTTAGACCAAAGCATAAAAGATCTAAAAGATGCTAACGTTCATATAAAACTGATAACAAAATATGTTGACGATTTATTCGCTATTATTAAACAAAAGGACCAAGATATTATATTGAAAACGTTTAACAGTTACCACACTAAACTAAAATTCACAATAGAAAAAGAGGATCAGAGATCAATTACATACCTCGACATGAAAATTTACAGAGAACAAAATAAATTAATAACAGATTGGTATATGAAATCTATTGCTTCTGGACGTTTAATAAATTTTAATTCAACAATGCCGATGAAATATAAGATAAATACGGCAAAAAATTTAATTAATAGAGTCATAAAACTTAGCAATGATAAGTTCAAATCAAAAAACTTAACTACAATAAAAGAAATTCTTAAGAAAAATAACTTCCCGCAAAACATTATAAACAAATTAATAAATAAAGTAACACAACATATAAAACCACAGGAAAACATAAAAGAGAAAACATCTGGTAACACGCAATATTACGGAATACCATTTATACCAAGGCTGACAGAAAACAACAAAATTAAAGAAATAGTAAAAGAGGAGAACATAACAATTGCACATAAACCAAACAAAACGATACAAAATTTATTTACTCAGACGAAAACTAAAATTGATAAAAGAGAACAAAGTAATGTTGTTTATGAAATTAAATGCAACGGTACTGATAGAGAAGAGTGCGGCAAAGTATACATTGGTACAACTAAGAGAAATTTAGGTATAAGAATTGACGAGCACAAGGCAGACATAAAAAAAGGAAAACAATCAACCGCACTAGCACAACATTGTGTTGATACTGGACATAAGCCTGATTTTGATGAAGTAAGAGTTTTAGATAAAGAGTTGAAAATAAACAAGAGATATACGCTTGAAAGTTTAAGAATTCAACAGAGATCGGAAAATGCAATAAACACCAAAGACGATAAGGACAACACCAATGCAAGTTACAATATAGTTTTAGTATAATAGAAGATATTGTGATGTTAACAAAAATTGCCTGTGATATTTTATAGTTTATATTATTCAATTTTTAAGTTTGTGTTTTGTTTCTTGTCCACTATACACCAAATTAATTTTAAATAACAAAAAATATTATATGTAAGTAAAATTTTTCACATCTTATATTGTCGCTTTTTTTTTTCCCCAATTATGTTTGTAAAAAAAAATAAAAAAACAAAATTATTTTTTACTTTTATATGTATGTGGTTGCCAGATTTTTAATAAATTATCCCTGAGGAAGTAGGAAAATACCAACGAAACGTCGGATTAATATGAAATAAATAATCTTTTATTTACTTAAAAGGAAGGAAATAAATGACCTTGAAAGCCCAAGTATAATTTATATATAATAAATTATAAAAAAAAAAAATTTAGTAGTATACAATAAAGGTCGGAAAATTAATGAAACAACATAAATTTAGGTATTTAAGTTGTGTAATATTAGATGGCAATAAAATCATTTTTTACCTCTTGCAAATGAACTGCTAGATACCACATAATTTGGGAGTTCTATTGTCATTTTTGTCAAAATTTTGATACACCCTTCTATGTGGATTAGGTCCAAATATGGGCCAACTTCTCCTAATTTCAACAGAATTATTTTTTGGATCAATAAGAACTCTTGTACAAAATTTTATCAAAATATATGCATAATAGCCACTTTCACATACAAATAACTTCTCAAAAAATATGACGTTCATTTGTACCGAATATCTTACCTTGGGTCAGAAAAATTGCTGTAGCTCAAAAAGTGCAGTCCCGATGCATGGACGTGTATATATAGGAATGTAGGGGAGAGTTAGGACTACAAAATAGTAAATTTTGTTTTGACTCAGCTTGACTCACAGGAGTTGTGCTCTATGAAGTAGGAAATTTCCGAGAAATTTGACCTTTTTAAAAAAAAAATATTTAAATTGTTCTGAAAACAGTAGAGCTTCAACTTTTTTTTACCAGTAATAGGAAATAAGTTAAGTTACAACACAAAATTTATTTCGTCCAAAAATCTTGAAAAACAAAAAAGTTATGATCATTTAAACTTTAAAAATTAACTAAAAATATCATAAATTTACTAAATTCTGAAAAAGCCCATTTTGGACCACCCTGTTCTCAGTGAAACAGTTGAAATAGAGTTCTAATTTTTTGGCTCCCGAGGTTTACTACTGTCTACTTTCATATGAGTCTAATAACTTTAAAATCGGAGAAAAAAAACCAAAAGTAGTTTTGGCCGCTATCTCAAAATATTGACCACAGTGCGCCGTATAATGCCTTCCGCGCACATACGTTTCAGTTCCGTTTCCACTGATTTTTTTATACTAAAAGGCACCGTAAATGCCTTAAAAAGCTTTGGCTGTGCGTCTGGTTTGGCGAAGAAATTTGCAGAAAAAATGTTTATTGGAACCGCACATTTTGCAAAACAATGACGGAAATCTTTTCTTTAAATCGTCGCCTATACTTATCTGACAAACGTTTTTCAGAGGTAAACTATTTATATAAGGTAACTATCATTCGCCTCCCCAAATGATTTGATAAAATAACTGCGCCAGCCAGGAAACATAATGTCTATCCCATTAATGGTTTAATTGTCGTTCAGAAATAACTACCACCAGCTTTAAGTTTTTTTCTACCATACACCGTTAAGTAATATCCCCTAAAACATTAATATTTTTACCTGTTCAAACTTGTAAGGGAGGATAACTTCTTACTTTTAACTTAACTAAAGTATAAATCATCATCTACCTTTGAAATAACGAAAACGACGCCTCCGGTATCGACTTCCAGCTGCAACTGCTTTTTATTTACCTCTACACTATGTGTACAATGTTGAGTCCTCCCTCCTCATTTACCCAGTTGAGCGATCCCAATTTGAACTGTAAATCATTTACACTATAACTATAACTTCTTGCTGAGTGCTGAAGAGTAGATTGCTGTCCTGTTGTGGAGAAACACACTCTAGCTGAATGGCCCCGTTTGCCACAAAAAAAAAAAAAAACAAATCCAATCAGCAGCCTTTAGCATGTTTTCAGAAGTATTTTTACAATTATATTTTTGAGGGTGACGAATTATTTTATTCAAATCATACGACGATTACGGGTGCATACTTTTCTGCTCTTTATCCACCAATTCGAATGGAATAATTTACAAGCTTCTTTCCACGTCAGCGATGCTGTTGATAACAATCTTGTTTGCGATTGTTTGCTTTTCACTTCGCAAACCAATCTATCACGTAAAGCCTCCTTTAAACAGCTCCCAAACTCGCATTGCGCTGACAACAACTTTATACTTCTTATGTACTCTCCGACTGGTTATTCGAGTCCTTGGGCGCAATTGTAAAATTTGAAACGTTTAGCAATAATATTCTTCTCTGGACTAAAATGGGGTAAAATTACCTTAACCAATTCTTTAAAGGCTTTGCTTGTTAGTTTCTGCCAGAGAAATAATTCTTTTATAAGTTCTGGCCCGACTAATGTTAAAAATAAAGCAACTTTATTTTTTCGTCCACATTGTTAATTATGAATAACTGCTCGATACGTTCCAAATATTCGCCAAAATCTTCTCCAAATGCAAATTGTTTTTAGATCCTATAAGGGACATGCTGGTACCCAAAATTAATTTACGTTGAGTTCGACACTACTCGTCGCCAAAATATGTTGTGTCTTCTTGCAGTACTTTATTAAAAGTAAATATTAAAAAGGTTGCTTATTACAATTGCTAGTTAGATTTCCAAAGAATTTTACTTAAGTTATCATACACTACTGGTTTTTTAAAGCAATTGTATATGCTTAGCATACAGTACTTTAACGATCAATATTCTGAATTATAATAATTTCAGATTGTTTACAGTAGTTTAAATATATTTAATCTTCATTACAAACCAATTTTTTCTTTGAACGATTATCAAACTATAATTCGAAAGTTTTTTATGTCAATAATAATGCCAATTATAAGATGAGAAACGTCAGCAACCACAAATTTCCATTGATTTCTTTACCCTAAGTATTATTAGAAGTATTATTAGAAGCAAAAAGTTTATATTTTAGAAATTTTTCATGTACTGGGATAACAGATATATCCGCACCTCTGTCCACGATGAACAATTTACCGACTGATCTATCATACATAAAAACACGATTGGTTGCGTTTTCCGATTGACTACTGGTATTAAAAGAACAAAGAGGGCAACACTTATGAGCGCTGTTTTAAAAGCGCTCATTTTAAGAACTAATTACTGAGACGCTTGCATTCCTTTAAAGTTGAATATCCCCATTTTTGTCAGATGTTGCTAAGATTGCTTGCGGTGGAGATGGTAATCAATGTAACCACATAGTTCTCAAAAAACCTTTTGTAACAGCACCATTTGTTAGGTTTTTCATTTTCCATGTTTGTTAGCTGTGTTTTAATGCGATTTTTCTGGGAAACAGAGAAATTATCAATTATCACCAATTGAAACAGGGAAAATAAATAAAAAAAATCAATAAATGTTTATTGTTTCACATTTTTCAAAAAACAAGTTTTCATAAGAATATATGTGCATCTTGTTAAAACTTGCGTTTTTAACATAACAGTGTTTATTAATCACATTACTTTATGAACAGTTTTTACCATATGTTTGAAATGTCGTTTTACTTACTTTTGTCTAGTATACATACTTATTTTATAAAACCACATTTTTTATTCTTCTTTTTTTCCCTTTAGAAACCACTTTGTATTTTTAATCTAACTTTTAAATTTAAATGTACTTAATGAATTAATATTGAATTTACATATACGCGTTTTGTCTGTTTACTTATTTCGAAAGTTTTAACACATATGTTTAGTTTTTACAATACAACTTACAGAGGGAGAAATTAATATTAAGCATCTATGACGATACGAAGAAATTTCTTAAGCGATATAAGGACGAAATTGTTATAACAAAATCGGATAAGGGAAACAAAACTGTGGTTATATATAAAAAAGATTACGAAAGTAAAATGAACAAATTATTGGACGATAAAAATACGCATAAAACTCTTCGAACTGACCCAACTTTGAAACTTCAAAGAACAAATAATAGAATTATAATGGATTTATACAAAGATGGATATATTAATAAATACGAAAAGTCAAGATTAACATCAGATTCTGCAACTGCGCCTAGATTATACGGTCTCCCGAAAATACACAAACCTGATGTACCACTCAGACCCATTTCATCATCGGTGGGTGTACCTTGTTATCATTTATCTAAATACATAGGACATATTTTAAAGAATATTGTGGTAGAAGAGTATAACATAAAAAATGCAGTAGAGCTAAAAAGAAAGATGGAAAGAATATCTTTGGACGAAGACGATATTTTAATTTCTCTTGACGTGGTATCGTTACATGATACAGAAGCATACTAATATACCTAAGACAAGATTCCTTGAACTGTTAAAATTCTGCCTTAATGAAAATAATTATTTTATTTATGGAAATAAAGTGTTTAAACAAACTTATGGCATGCCAATGGGCAATCCTTTATCACCAACCATAGCAGACATTGTTTTAGATACTCTTTTAGACCAAAGCATAAAAGATCTAAAAGATGCTAACGTTCATATAAAACTGATAACAAAATATGTTGACGATTTATTCGCTATTATTAAACAAAAGGACCAAGATATTATATTGAAAACGTTTAACAGTTACCACACTAAACTAAAATTCACAACAGAAAAAGAGGATCAGAGATCAATTACATACCTCGACATGAAAATTTACAGAGAACAAAATAAATTAATAACAGATTGGTATATGAAATCTATTGCTTCTGGACGTTTAATAAATTTTAATTCAACAATGCCGATGAAATATAAGATAAATACGGCAAAAAATTTAATTAATAGAGTCATAAAACTTAGCAATGATAAGTTCAAATCAAAAAACTTAACTACAATAAAAGAAATTCTTAAGAAAAATAACTTCCCGCAAAACATTATAAACAAATTAATAAATAAAGTAACACAACATATAAAACCACAGGAAAACATAAAAGAGAAAACATCTGGTAACACGCAATATTACGGAATACCATTTATACCAAGGCTGACAGAAAACAACAAAATTAAAGAAATAGTAAAAGAGGAGAACATAACAATTGCACATAAACCAAACAAAACGATACAAAATTTATTTACTCAGACGAAAACTAAAATTGATAAAAGAGAACAAAGTAATGTTGTTTATGAAATTAAATGCAACGGTACTGATAGAGAAGAGTGCGGCAAAGTATACATTGGTACAACTAAGAGAAATTTAGGTATAAGAATTGACGAGCACAAGGCAGACATAAAAAAAGGAAAACAATCAACCGCACTAGCACAACATTGTGTTGATACTGGACATAAGCCTGATTTTGATGAAGTAAGAGTTTTAGATAAAGAGTTGAAAATAAACAAGAGATATACGCTTGAAAGTTTAAGAATTCAACAGAGATCGGAAAATGCAATAAACACCAAAGACGATAAGGACAACACCAATGCAAGTTACAATATAGTTTTAGTATAATAGAAGATATTGTGATGTTAACAAAAATTGCCTGTGATATTTTATAGTTTATATTATTCAATTTTTAAGTTTGTGTTTTGTTTCTTGTCCACTATACACCAAATTAATTTTAAATAACAAAAAATATTATATGTAAGTAAAATTTTTCACATCTTATATTGTCGCTTTTTTTTCCCCAATTATGTTTGTAAAAAAAAATAAAAAAACAAAATTATTTTTTATTTTTTACTTTTATATGTATGTGGTTGCCAGATTTTTAATAAATTATCCCTGAGGAAGTAGGAAAATACCAACGAAACGTCGGATTAATATGAAATAAATAATCTTTTATTTACTTAAAAGGAAGGAAATAAATGACCTTGAAAGCCCAAGTATAATTTATATATAATAAATTATAAAAAAAAAAAATTTAGTAGTATACAATAAAGGTCGGAAAATTAATGAAACAACATAAATTTAGGTATTTAAGTTGTGTAATATTAGATGGCAATAAAATCATTTTTTACCTCTTGCAAATGAACTGCTAGATACCACATAATTTGGGAGTTCTATTGTCATTTTTGTCAAAATTTTGATACACCCTTCTATGTGGATTAGGTCCAAATATGGGCCAACTTCTCCTAATTTCAACAGAATTATTTTTTGGATCAATAAGAACTCTTGTACAAAATTTTATCAAAATATATGCATAATAGCCACTTTCACATACAAATAACTTCTCAAAAAATATGACGTTCATTTGTACCGAATATCTTACCTTGGGTCAGAAAAATTGCTGTAGCTCAAAAAGTGCAGTCCCGATGCATGGACGTGTATATATAGGAATGTAGGGGAGAGTTAGGACTACAAAATAGTAAATTTTGTTTTGACTCAGCTTGACTCACAGGAGTTGTGCTCTATGAAGTAGGAAATTTCCGAGAAATTTGACCTTTTTAAAAAAAAAATATTTAAATTGTTCTGAAAACAGTAGAGCTTCAACTTTTTTTTACCAGTAATAGGAAATAAGTTAAGTTACAACACAAAATTTATTTCGTCCAAAAATCTTGAAAAACAAAAAAGTTATGATCATTTAAACTTTAAAAATTAACTAAAAATATCATAAATTTACTAAATTCTGAAAAAGCCCATTTTGGACCACCCTGTTCTCAGTGAAATAGTTGAAATAGAGTTCTAATTTTTTGGCTCCCGAGGTTTACTACTGTCTACTTTCATATGAGTCTAATAACTTTAAAATCGGAGAAAAAAAACCAAAAGTAGTTTTGGCCGCTATCTCAAAATATTGACCACAGTGCGCCGTATAATGCCTTCCGCGCACATACGTTTCAGTTCCGTTTCCACTGATTTTTTTATACTAAAAGGCACCGTAAATGCCTTAAAAAGCTTTGGCTGTGCGTCTGGTTTGGCGAAGAAATTTGCAGAAAAAATGTTTATTGGAACCGCACATTTTGCAAAACAATGACGGAAATCTTTTCTTTAAATCGTCGCCTATACTTATCTGACAAACGTTTTTCAGAGGTAAACTATTTATATAAGGTAACTATCATTCGCCTCCCCAAATGATTTGATAAAATAACTGCGCCAGCCAGGAAACATAATGTCTATCCCATTAATGGTTTAATTGTCGTTCAGAAATAACTACCACCAGCTTTAAGTTTTTTTCTACCATACACCGTTAAGTAATATCCCCTAAAACATTAATATTTTTACCTGTTCAAACTTGTAAGGGAGGATAACTTCTTACTTTTAACTTAACTAAAGTATAAATCATCATCTACCTTTGAAATAACGAAAACGACGCCTCCGGTATCGACTTCCAGCTGCAACTGCTTTTTATTTACCTCTACACTATGTGTACAATGTTGAGTCCTCCCTCCTCATTTACCCAGTTGAGCGATCCCAATTTGAACTGTAAATCATTTACACTATAACTATAACTTCTTGCTGAGTGCTGAAGAGTAGATTGCTGTCCTGTTGTGGAGAAACACACTCTAGCTGAATGGCCCCGTTTGCCACAAAAAAAAAAAAACAAATCCAATCAGCAGCCTTTAGCATGTTTTCAGAAGTATTTTTACAATTATATTTTTGAGGGTGACGAATTATTTTATTCAAATCATACGACGATTACGGGTGCATACTTTTCTGCTCTTTATCCACCAATTCGAATGGAATAATTTACAAGCTTCTTTCCACGTCAGCGATGCTGTTGATAACAATCTTGTTTGCGATTGTTTGCTTTTCACTTCGCAAACCAATCTATCACGTAAAGCCTCCTTTAAACAGCTCCCAAACTCGCATTGCGCTGACAACAACTTTATACTTCTTATGTACTCTCCGACTGGTTATTCGAGTCCTTGGGCGCAATTGTAAAATTTGAAACGTTTAGCAATAATATTCTTCTCTGGACTAAAATGGGGTAAAATTACCTTAACCAATTCTTTAAAGGCTTTGCTTGTTAGTTTCTGCCAGAGAAATAATTCTTTTATAAGTTCTGGCCCGACTAATGTTAAAAATAAAGCAACTTTATTTTTTCGTCCACATTGTTAATTATGAATAACTGCTCGATACGTTCCAAATATTCGCCAAAATCTTCTCCAAATGCAAATTGTTTTTAGATCCTATAAGGGACATGCTGGTACCCAAAATTAATTTACGTTGAGTTCGACACTACTCGTCGCCAAAATATGTTGTGTCTTCTTGCAGTACTTTATTAAAAGTAAATATTAAAAAGGTTGCTTATTACAATTGCTAGTTAGATTTCCAAAGAATTTTACTTAAGTTATCATACACTACTGGTTTTTTAAAGCAATTGTATATGCTTAGCATACAGTACTTTAACGATCAATATTCTGAATTATAATAATTTCAGATTGTTTACAGTAGTTTAAATATATTTAATCTTCATTACAAACCAATTTTTTCTTTGAACGATTATCAAACTATAATTCGAAAGTTTTTTATGTCAATAATAATGCCAATTATAAGATGAGAAACGTCAGCAACCACAAATTTCCATTGATTTCTTTACCCTAAGTATTATTAGAAGTATTATTAGAAGCAAAAAGTTTATATTTTAGAAATTTTTCATGTACTGGGATAACAGATATATCCGCACCTCTGTCCACGATGAACAATTTACCGACTGATCTATCATACATAAAAACACGATTGGTTGCGTTTTCCGATTGACTACTGGTATTAAAAGAACAAAGAGGGCAACACTTATGAGCGCTGTTTTAAAAGCGCTCATTTTAAGAACTAATTACTGAGACGCTTGCATTCCTTTAAAGTTGAATATCCCCATTTTTGTCAGATGTTGCTAAGATTGCTTGCGGTGGAGATGGTAATCAATGTAACCACATAGTTCTCAAAAAACCTTTTGTAACAGCACCATTTGTTAGGTTTTTCATTTTCCATGTTTGTTAGCTGTGTTTTAATGCGATTTTTCTGGGAAACAGAGAAATTATCAATTATCACCAATTGAAACAGGGAAAATAAATAAAAAAAATCAATAAATGTTTATTGTTTCACATTTTTCAAAAAACAAGTTTTCATAAGAATATATGTGCATCTTGTTAAAACTTGCGTTTTTAACATAACAGTGTTTATTAATCACATTACTTTATGAACAGTTTTTACCATATGTTTGAAATGTCGTTTTACTTACTTTTGTCTAGTATACATACTTATTTTATAAAACCACATTTTTTATTCTTCTTTTTTTCCCTTTAGAAACCACTTTGTATTTTTAATCTAACTTTTAAATTTAAATGTACTTAATGAATTAATATTGAATTTACATATACGCGTTTTGTCTGTTTACTTATTTCGAAAGTTTTAACACATATGTTTAGTTTTTACAATACAACTTAATAGTATAATAATTACATTATACTTTTACTTACTAGGTCCAACGGCACCAAAAACTATTTTATTAATTTTATTACAATTACTGTTGCAGCGATTGGATAGTAAGCGCCACATCATTCGCAAAAGAACTGAAAGAGACTGCATATTATGCTCGAATCGATAGGTTAGGGGGTAGACGAGAAATTGTATTTTATTGCGATACTCGCACCGACAAACCAGGAATTCATGTTGGAGAGTGCTTTGAAAAGTACCATACTCTAGAGAAACATAAGATTTAAATAAAATTTTTGTTAATACTATCCACTATATATATTACTGAAATAAAATTAATTATTTTTCTATACTTGCTTTATAAATGTTTTAAAGCTTCTCTTCGTCTGAAAAATAGCTGGACCTGGTGAGAAGTGAACGTGAAATTCTTTTGGACCGTTAAGGGTTAAAATCTTTTTTTAAATGTAAACTGCTGTTATGCAAAGTATGTTATACCTACAAATGAATTTGTTTTCTTATATAAGTTAACGATAGGTGTTAATACCCTACAAAAGATCTTAATATCTTATACTAAACTAAAAATTGTTTTGGTCAATATTTGTAATAGAAAACTTAAATAAACAAGTTTTAGAAATGTTATTAAATATAATTAACTATTGTTATCATAAATGAATAAGATTTTAATGAAATATAAAACGTAGACCCCTATTTAGATTGGCACATAAGACATAAGGGGGTAGGCGGTAATTTCCGCCTTTTGGAAACCGTTCGCAGTTCATACGAGCTAAAAAACTAAATTTTTTTAAAACAAGTACAGCACGATAAATACTCGATTAAAAATTAATTACTAATGTAAAACGAAGTAAAAATTGTATTGGACAATTAAATAAAACAAAATCTAAGCTATCAAAAACGTCACCGAAAAGAGCTAAAATTTCAAGAAATACAGCAGATTTCCAACAAAAAGGAGCCGAATGATCAACTGCAATGCTGGATCGATTTTCAATTGACGGCATTTAATTATGACAAACGCTACGATCAGCATTGATAAACTGTTCTTTGATATTTTTTTTAACGAATTACGTGCCTTCCAATAAAAACTCTTTGGGGAAAAGCACAAAGAATCCGAATGTAGAAATCCATTTCTATGGTAATATTTTCAATTATGCATCAACAACAAATCCTTTGCTTTGATATTCGCCGACAGCTTCTTGATAAGGGTAATGGAAAACCTTCATTTGAACAGACTACACATAATATATATTTTTCGTCAAACTTTTACCAACTCAAAACGTTTGCCGCAAGTAGTTCCCCGATATATTGTAAATAATTTCAGGAATCACGCTTGGCTTAGTTTACTAAAATCAGCGAACCGTTATTAGTTTTTGGTATTTATAGCCATAATAAAGAAAGTTGACTAAGAAAAAATTTAAGCATGATTAGGAAAATGTTCATCCATTAAAATAAATACAAAATATTTTCATTAAACTAAAATCAAGGTTTTATTTATTTTCTGTACCTTTTTAGCCCAATGTTGTTATTAACAAACAACAACCAATTTTTCCACTACAAAAGTAAAATATTATTTGTACATTTCTATTTAAAGAATTTTATTGATATTATCCGAGAAAAGAACATGTTTGATGTAAATCGTAGTGTAACTTTGGGCGGACTTTTTATTCAAAATATCTTTATAAAAGTTACGATCTATTTCATGCAACGTTCATCACTAGTATTACTCATGAATCAAGAGAACAAGACTGCGCACCTACGTCACAATAGAACTATAATGAGTGCGTTTTGTAAAAATAAAAAAGATTTTTGGCTCTCTTACTTTAATTCTGTTACACTTTCCATACAAATATTCTGTATCTACGCCAAACAAAAGACAGAACGCTATGCAACAAACTAACGGAACTGCGCAATCTTGTTTCCTTGATTCATGAGCAGCGTTGCCACACAAGAAATTTACTTCCTACCAATAATTTTCAAAAATCCTACCAAAATCGTTAACAGCCTACCAAAAATTTTAAAATGCAATTCTTCAATAAAATCAAAATTTTTATTTTGGCTTATATAGTAATATAATAAAAAATTCCAGTTTTTATAAAAAACATAAAAATATACATAAAATAACAACATAAAAGCAATATTTCATTTAAAATAACGGATGTATGTATGTGTATACAAAATGTATACAGACAAAAAAACAAAAGGAATTTAAAATACAAAAAATATCACATATAATTCATTGGTTTCAAAATAGTTTTAGAGCATACTATGCAGAATTAACACCCATCCCTTTCCTGGAGCCAATCAAATTCGCTCAACCATTCGGTTCTAATTTTTCTTTTGACTGTTTCTTTACAATGTTCACTAAAAGTATTATATTATTTAAAAATGTTTTAAAACAAACCTCGTTGATGGAATGTCGTTTCTGAAATTATATTATTTTCATTTAATTTTGGAGTTTTTGATAAAAATCTGAAAAAAATACATGCAATATTAGTAAATATGTAATTATTATATGTAATTATTTATGTAATTAATAGATACATATTTAGAATTAATAAAGTTTAATTACTTTTCCATTTTGTCTATTAATATTTTAATACATACACTTGAAAATAAACCTTCACTTAAAAATATTGTTAATTTCAATTTCATAAAATAGTTCGCGTTTCTTAAACCAGAGATGGTTACAGCTTTAATCATCTCTATGCAAAAAAGCAGAGATGTTTTTTAGTACACCCAAAACAGTTTTTTAAAATAGTGGTAACACTATCAAAGTTATTGTTTATTTTATTAAAAGTTACATTTTTTTTATTTTATGTTCTGAATTTTTAAGATGAAAAATTTACTATGCTAAAAAATTGCTACAGGTGGAAAACCTACCAAAAATTTAAAAAAATTCAACAAACCAACCAAACTACCAAACTGTTTTTTAAAAACGAAAAACTACCAAGTTTGGTCCGATTGGACCAAAGCGGCAACGCTGTTCATGAGTATTACTGAGCTAACGAACTTGTTCGTATTTATTTATTCTCTTCGTGAATTCTAAACCCACACAGAGAAAAGAGATTCGTTATGACAACCGAATTTGTTTCCAATCGAATTTTGTCGGTTGTGAGTATTATTTGAAATTCGGTTGAAATGACTGTATGAATATTGTGCTCGTAACTATTTTATAAAGTGATTCGAGAAAGAGGACAGTCAATAGAAAATATTATTGTGAATGAAATAAAGCAACGTCATAATTTTTTACAAAACTTTATTTAAAAAGTAATTTAACTGATAAGAACAAAATGAATAATAAATAACTCAGCAATATATCTTCCTATTTCTTCATGATTTCTTGCTATTTCCAAATATCTTTCATTTGCCGTACCATCCGAAAATATTGTACGTTTTGCCAAAGTGCTAAATAAAATGTTTGAAAATTATTTATATTTACAAATGTCTCTTTTTTAATCCAGTTGAACTTACCTTTCTACAAAATTGGTTTATTGTTTGCCAATTTCACAGTTACTTGTTTTTTCTTTTGTGTTGTAAAGTAAATAAATAAACGAATCTTTTTATTTTGTATGTTAATTTCTTTTTTCTTTCTTACAATGTCAAAGACGATGTTGTTTTCAAAAGTAATATCGATTTTTCAATTATAACTACCAACTTTTGAGTATACGTATTAATGTGCTGAATTAATTTAGTTGCATGTCCCAATTAACAGAAAAGATTACAGCAAATACAGAAATTGGTCTAGTTAATTTTCTTAACGGTTGTTGCGACCGACAATTATTTACAATTATAAATTTTTTGTTCTATATATAGAAAATATGTCAAGATTATACTTTATTAAGAATAAAAATCAATTAATGATATTAGTGGTTGAATTTTAATAATCTCCAACGTTATTTTACTAATCTGTTTTCTGTGTGCAGGATTATCCAAAGTAGAAAACTCTACTACCACAATTATTCTTTTAATTGTGCAAAAGCAACAGTACCTATAATCTTTCTTACATTATCTTTTAACTAAATATCGTACTGAATTCGATGATTAGTTATTAAAATTATCGCATGTATAATAAGAGTCCAATTTTATTTTAAATAAATTAACCACACTACAGATCTTAAGAAAAAAATCCATGTGCCTTGTTTTCAATATGTCGAACGATAACCATGTTTACAAACTGCTGTATGTGATATTTAATTTAAAGACTAAATTATTATTTTTACTGTGTTTTTAAGTCTTTTTGTGTTAAATAAATGATTTAGATTTTTTAAGAATTTCGGTTTTTTTCAATGGAAGTAACTATTTCTAAGGCAACATAAGCATAAACGATAAAGCTATTAACTCTCTAAAATAATATTTGTTTAAAACTAAGCCATTTAAATTTTAGCATTATGTTTTAGCACTTAAACATTTTTTTAGCACTTTTTTGGTGCCAACTTAGCTTCAAAAATTTTTTGGATCTGGTCACACTGGTGGTATTGCTTGCGCATCACTAATGAATGTACACCTAATTCAGTAGCTTGGTATCTTTCAACAAAGAAGGAAAGAAAACTACATTTTTTTGCTACACCGAGAATTGTTAAAAACAAGCTACATTTTGAAATTTATAATTGTTTTTTATATATGTACATAAGTTTTTTACAAAATTTAACGCATTGTTAGTATGCGGAAAGTTAAATGGGGAACACTTTTTTATTTTCGTTTTAGAAAATTCAAAGCCGAAAATTGTTTCTCTTTATTTAAAACATTCTTTCACTTTTTTTATTAATTATTTGAACTGTGAATGTTATAAATAAATAGAAATTATTTTGGCTTAAGTTCATTTTATTTTTAATTTCTAAAAATCTTTTTTAGAAAGAAAATTTATTTTTACAAATGTAAGCGGAAGTTTTCCAAAGAAAACAAGAAAAATTAGACGCTAGCAGAATGAAATGCTGCACTTTCTGGACCGCTACGACTTTCATCAGCGTTATTCACATCTATCTACCTTAGTTGAGCATTTTATAAACATCATCTATTTAACCAACTAACTTTGTAAATAAGAATACGAGAATACTCGTAGCTCATATCAACATTAATTTGGTTAGACGAAATTTACACACAATTCAACGTATTTCTTTACTGTTCTCTCTGTATTTCGTCTTGTACATTTCTTTTTGCTTTGTTTCGATGTACAAGACGAAATACAGAGAGAACAGTAAAGAAATACGTTGGTTTGTGTGTAAATTTCGTCTAATCAAATTAATGTTGACATGAGTTATGAGTATTCTCGTATTCTTATTTACAAAGTTAGTTGGTTAAATAGATGATGTTTATAAAATACACAACTAAGGTAGATAGATGCGAAGAATGCTGACGAAGGTCGTAGCGGTCCAGAAAGTGGAGCATTTCATTCTGCTAGCGTCTAATTTTTCTTGTTTTCTTTGGAAAACGTCCGCATACATTTGTAAAAATAAATTTTTTTCTAAAAAAGATTTTTAGAAATTAAAAATAAAATGAACTTAAGCCAAAATATTTCTATTCATTTATAACATTCACAGTTCAAATAATTAATAAAAAATTAAATTATAAGCACGCAAGGCACAGACAGCATTCATGCTTACATCATAACAATCAAAATAATACTGGAACAGCATCTATAATGTTATGAGTAAACAAGTAAGAATGATTAAAAACAAATTTGCTTTCGTGTTCAATCGATGATTGAAACAAAGCAAAAACAAATGTACAAGACGAAATACAGAGAGAACAGTAAAGAAATACGTTGGTTTGTGTGAAAATTTCGTCTAACCAAATTAATGCTGATATGAGTTATGAGTATTCTCGTATTCTTATTTACAAAGTTAGTTGGTTAAATAGATGATGTTTATAAAATATACAACTAAGGTAGATAGATGCGAAGAATGCTGATGAAGGTCGTAGCTGTCCAGAAAGTGCAGCATTTCATTCTGCTAGCCTCTAATTTTTCTTGTTTTCTTTGGAAAACGTCCGCATACATTTGTAAAAATAAATTTTCTTTCTAAAAAAATTTTTTAGAAATTAAAAATAAAATGAACTTAAGCCAAAATAATTTATATTCATTTTTAACATTCACAGTTCAAATAATTAATAAAAAATTAAATTATAAGCACGAGTTACAGATACAACTACAACCACAACAACAACAACAACAACAGAGCCACCAAAGAAACCACCAAGACTTAATAGCTGCATCAGCAGTTAATAATTTTTTTTTGCAAAGTTCATTAACCCAATTGTTTTTCGAAATATTAAGAATAAATAAAAAAAGGCATTAAACAATTTATTGACCTACTAATTGTAAAATTATTAAGAATAAATAAAATAAGCACTAAGTAATTTATTGACCTACTAATTGTAAAATTATTTAGAATAACTAAAATAAGCAATAAATAGTTTGTAATTGTGAAATCTATTAAAGCGAATAAACAAAACAAATTAATAAGCACTTTTGTAATTTGGCAATAAGTTAGATGTTTAAAAGAAAAATTCAATAAATCAATTGATACTTTGGAAACAGAAAAGAAAGGTTGTTTTTTTTTCTTTAACGGAGCATTCCCAAAGTTAACTGCCTTAGTCGGGTAGTTCTGTGAGTAGTTCCTGCAAGGATAATTATAAACTAATTGTGACGGATTATCACAAGAAGAAGTCGGAAAAGCCTGCAAGGAGCTCAGCAAAAAAAAAAAAAGAAACAAAGGATAATTGTTTTTTAGCAGAACAGATCCAGAGCAAGAATAATCGTGACGGCATATCACCACCAAGAAACTTATTGAAAAAGACCGGCAATAATGTTTTTAACAACCATAGTTTTAATATTGTAAGTAAGAAATTTAGATTATCAAGGAAAGTGTATAGTGATAAAGTTATTATAAAAAAAAGAAGTATAAAATATAAGCAAGCAATAGTTTTTAATATTTGATTATAAAAAAAAAAAAAAAAAAGAAAATATTTTAAAGGATTAAAAGATATTTCACATAAAAAATATTTAATTAATAATAAAAAAAAAAGAAAAAGATATATTGTGAACAAAGATAAAATAATTTATTAAAGATAAAATAAATAATTTTGTTAAATATAAAATAATTAATCTATTAAATTATTAAGTATTAGTTAAGTAATTTCATTCAAATATATACATATATATTTCGATAATATAAAATAATTTTCCTTTTAAACGAAAAGGATTAATTGTTTAATATTACGAAATAAAAATAAAATTCATATATTTCTGAAGGGCAGCGATTCCCAAGGGACCCTCCTGTAATCTCCCTAAATATATGATTTTGTTCTAAATTCAAGAAATAATTATATGCGTAAATTTCGTCCTTATACCATCCCAAGAACCCTTATTCCTATCCCGGAATTTGAAACCGATACGAGCGTTAGTCAAAATAGTCAAAGTAGTGTAATGAATTCTACAAATAGTTCACCCTCGACAGAAAGAAATATACTGGATTCCTTAAGAATCGCAGATGCCGTTAAAGATCTTCCGAAATTTGACGGAAATCCTAGATTGTTATACGATTTCATAAGCAATGTGGAGGAAATACTTACGGTATTATCACCCATTGATGGCACCCCTCTTGCCAAGATGATTTTGAGGTCCATACGCAATAAGGTTGAGGGAGAAGCAAATGAGATTATGAATATATACAGCACAGATTTGAGCTGGCAGAGCATTAAAAATAATCTTATATTGCATTACTCAGACAAACGAAATGAAACCTCATTGATTCGAGATATACATCTCTTGAAACAGAATAATAAGACACTTGAGGAGTTTTATAGCTCAGTCGTAGAAATCCAAGCTAAAATTAATAATAATTTGATGATACACGAGGTAGATACCAATATAATAAAAGCTAAACGAGATTTATTCGATAAAATGTGCCTCAACACATTTTTATCCGGACTTAGAGAACCATTAGGCTCTTCAATTAGGGCTATGAAGCCAGATACTTTGCTAATAGCTTTTTCATACTCCATTACCGAACAAAACATGTTCTATATAAGACAAGAAAACAGGAACACTTTCAAAAAGCAGGAAACCCATAGACAGTACAATTCACAACATTTTTACCCTAGCTATCAAAAACCATTAACTCCGAGACCGCAACTAACGAATCATTACAGACAACAACAATACGCGATTTATAGTACTCCTATGTATTTTAATAGACCACAATTACCAATCAATCAATCATTTAATAGGCCTCAATTTAATTTACCAACACAAATTAATAGACCTCAGTTAGCACAGAATTTTAATTTACAACCACCTAAGCAAACACAATATCCCACAGCCCCAAATAATCAAAACCAATTTAGCAATTTTAAACAACAACAGTTAAACACTAACACAAACTTTCAAACACCAGAACCCATGGACACTAGTTCAGGCTATACTCATCTAAGAAATAATAGTGGACAAACACGTAGATTTCCAAGAGAAGTACATCATATTGATCATAACTATGGAAACTTCAATACATATTCAGATCCTGAGGACTATAACATTCCAAACTACTTACCTGAAATGGACAATTACAACGAGATAGATGACGTACAAAATTTTCAATCACTTGCCTCCAAGACCCAACAGGATACCTATATATTAACAAACATGGCACTAACCTGCCTTACATAAATATTTCATCTCCATTTGGGCGTCCACTCCGTTTTCTTATAGACACAGGCGCATCAGCATCCTTTATAAATCCAGAATACACGGGAAAATTAAACATAGAAAAATGTGCACCAATAATCATAACTACTGTATTAAACAAACATCAATTGAATACAAAAGTTAACATCCCTACGTTCACAGAATTCCGAGAATGTGGAATCCTAGAATTCTTTGTTTTTAAATTTCACAACTACTTTGATGGTCTTATTGGACTTAATATACTTACTAATTTAGGTGCAAAAATAGACCTAGAGAAAAAACAACTAAACCAAACTTAACTTCCGGTAAATTTCTCATAACACCAAAAACTAAAGCCATTATAAAAATTCCTGTAGATTTAGAACATGGCGATTTCTTAATACCCACAATTTCAATTAACCCAGAAGTAACCATTGCACCAGGCATGTACAAAGCTGAAAACTGATAAAGTTTTGTTGAAATAAATAATAAGTCAAATTCAGATAAAATAATTTTAATCGAAAGTCCAATTAAAGTAAATCCAATAAGAGATTCATATTATACAGAAATATACAATATACATATTTCTAAATATCAAAACCCCAAAATACTAGACAATCTAAGAATTGATCATTTGAATATGGAGGAACGGAAGGTTATAACAAATCTATGCAAAGAATTTGAAGATATTTTTCTTCAAGAAAATCAGTCTCTTACCTTTACCAATAAAATCAAACACAACATTGTCACTCGAGACGAAATTCCCATTCACACAAAATAATATATCCACAAAGCAGAAGTAAAAAAACAAATTTCAGATATGTTAAATCAGGGTATCATACGGGAAAGCTACTCACCTTGGAGTGCACTTGTTTGGATAGTCCCAAAAAAAGTAGACGCTAGTGGAAAAAAAAGTGGCGTTTAGTTATTGGTTATAGGAAACTGAACGAAAAAACAATGTCAGAAAGGTACCCAATACCAAACATAAATGAAATACTAGACAAACTTGGTAAGTGCATGTATTTCACCACATTAGACTTAGCTAGCGGATTCCATCAAATAGAAATGAGTACAAAAGATATTTCTAAGACCGCATTTACAGTAGAAGGTGGACACTACGAATTTGTGAGAATGCCTTTTGGACTAAAAAATGCTCCGTCAACATTTCAGAGAGTGATGGATTACGTTCTTAAAGATTTGATAGGAACAGTGTGTCTTGTCTATTTAGACGACGTTATCGTATATTCCACCTCACTTCAGGAACATTCAGAAAATTATAAAACAATCCAAAACTTTCCTATTCCCACAAATCAAAAAGAAATAAAGTCGTTTTTAGGGCTATTAGGCTACTATCGTAAATTTATTAAAGACTTCGCCAAAATAACAAAGCCATTTGCAGCTTGTCTAAAGAAAAATAAAAATGTTATAGTCGATGACAACTACAAAAAAACTTTTGAAATTTGTAAAAACCTCTTAATAAATGACCCAATCTTACAATATCCAGATTTTTTTAAGCCGTTCAATCTTACGACAGACGCAAGTAATTTTGCACTAGGATCCATTCTTTCTCAAGGACCTATAGGGAACGACAAACCAATTTGCTACGCAAGCCGCACACTCACAACATCGGAGATCAATTACTCAACAATCGAAAAAGAACTCTTAGCTATAATTTGGGCCACAAAATATTGTCGACCATATCTATTTGGTCACCGGTTCAGAATCATAACAGATCATAAACCACTTACTTGGATTATGAGCCTGAAAGAACCGAATTCTAAATTAATAAGATGGCGATTAAAATTAGAGGAATTCGATTACGAAATTATATACAAAAAATACTAAATAAATACAAACGCCGATGCCCTTAGCCGAATAAGGACAAACCCATCAGTTACTTTGAATATAAATGCATATGATAAAATGTCTAATCAAGCCACTTCGGGTAGTACTATTCACTCTGCGAAGGAAAACTGCGATGATGGTATCCCAATTTCGGAAAAACCCATAAATGATTTTAATTTACAAGCTTTATTTAGGAAAGGAAACAATAATTCCCACGTGAAACATGAAGTAGTTTTTAAAAACAAACACAGAAAAACATTTACGTACCGCAATTATACAGAGGAAATTGTAACACACATTTTTAAAGATCATCTTGCGCCTAATAAAACCACAGCCTTTTTTACTGATAATGAAAATTTTCTCATTATTCACAATGTATATTCCAAACATTTCGCACAAAGCAAAATTTTTCGTTTAGTTAGGTGTACTGAAATAGTTAAGGACATAAAAGAAAACAACAATCAGGATAAAATCATTCAAGACTATCATGAAAACAATAATCACAGAGGCATACAAGAAACATATGATCATCTTAAACGTGAATATTACTTTCCGTATATGAAATCGAAAATAGTTAAAACAATAAATAATTGTGCTTCATGCCAAAGATTAAAATATGATAGACATCCACCGAAAAATAAATTTGAAAAACCTCCAACACCTGTTAAACCACTAGACATAATACATATAGATATTTACACATTTAACGGGAAAAATATTTTAACTATTATAGATACATTTTCCAAATTTGCTGCTGCATATACTTTAACAGCAAGAAATAGTATTTGCGTAATTAAATCCTTAAAACACTTCTTGAGCATACATGGCATTCCTAACAAAATCGTTTGTGACCAAGGAACAGAATTTAATTCGAACATATTTAAGGACTTTTGCCAACAGTACCAAATTAACCTACATTTCACCTCTTTCCAACAATCAAGTAGTAATTCCCCTGTGCAGAGACTCCACTCTACATTAACTGAAACCTACAGGCTAATAGTCGAAAAAATTTAAGTTAAAAAATTAGAAATGGACCATGATTATATTCTAACCGAAGTCATTATAACATATAATAATGCAATCCATTCTTCCACTAAACTAACACTTTTCGAACTCTTCTATGGGAGAACTTATAAAATTGACCGTCAAATTACATTCAACAATGAACACGAATATCTTTCTAAAATCAATCAATTTCAAACTCAACTCTACGAATCTATAAAGGAAAATTGGAAGCCGACACGGACAAACGCATAGAAAAACTTAATGCAAACAGACAAGACCCACTGGACTACGATGTAGATAACTATATATACAGGAAAGAATGTAGGAGAAATAAAATGATACCAAGATTTTCTAGGCACAAAGTGAAGCAAAACAACAAAGCAACATTACTCACTACACAAAACACAAAACTTCACAAATCAAAAATAAGGAAAAAACAATTTTTATAATCTTTTTTTTTCAGATTAACACATATGATACGCACACAAACACTGGAGATACACAATTTAACTGATACACAAGGACTATTGCAAATAAAACTAGGAACTGCGAAGACAATAACTGACTATATCAACCTTATACATATAATAAAATTAAATTCATATAGAGATAATGTTATGAAAATCGAAGAATCTATTAAACAATTTACTTCTACATTTTACAACAGAGATTCTTTACAAATAAAATTCATATATTTCTGAAGGGCAGCGATTCCCAAGGGACCCTCCTGTAATCTCCCTAAATATATGATTTTGTTCTAAATTCAAGAAATAATTATATGCGTAAATTTCGTCCTTATACCATCCCAAGAACCCTTATTCCTATCCCGGAATTTGAAACCGATACGAGCGTTAGTCAAAATAGTCAAAGTAGTGTAATGAATTCTACAAATAGTTCACCCTCGACAGAAAGAAATATACTGGATTCCTTAAGAATCGCAGATGCCGTTAAAGATCTTCCGAAATTTGACGGAAATCCTAGATTGTTATACGATTTCATAAGCAATGTGGAGGAAATACTTACGGTATTATCACCCATTGATGGCACCCCTCTTGCCAAGATGATTTTGAGGTCCATACGCAATAAGGTTGAGGGAGAAGCAAATGAGATTATGAATATATACAGCACAGATTTGAGCTGGCAGAGCATTAAAAATAATCTTATATTGCATTACTCAGACAAACGAAATGAAACCTCATTGATTCGAGATATACATCTCTTGAAACAGAATAATAAGACACTTGAGGAGTTTTATAGCTCAGTCGTAGAAATCCAAGCTAAAATTAATAATAATTTGATGATACACGAGGTAGATACCAATATAATAAAAGCTAAACGAGATTTATTCGATAAAATGTGCCTCAACACATTTTTATCCGGACTTAGAGAACCATTAGGCTCTTCAATTAGGGCTATGAAGCCAGATACTTTGCTAATAGCTTTTTCATACTCCATTACCGAACAAAACATGTTCTATATAAGACAAGAAAACAGGAACACTTTCAAAAAGCAGGAAACCCATAGACAGTACAATTCACAACATTTTTACCCTAGCTATCAAAAACCATTAACTCCGAGACCGCAACTAACGAATCATTACAGACAACAACAATACGCGATTTATAGTACTCCTATGTATTTTAATAGACCACAATTACCAATCAATCAATCATTTAATAGGCCTCAATTTAATTTACCAACACAAATTAATAGACCTCAGTTAGCACAGAATTTTAATTTACAACCACCTAAGCAAACACAATATCCCACAGCCCCAAATAATCAAAACCAATTTAGCAATTTTAAACAACAACAGTTAAACACTAACACAAACTTTCAAACACCAGAACCCATGGACACTAGTTCAGGCTATACTCATCTAAGAAATAATAGTGGACAAACACGTAGATTTCCAAGAGAAGTACATCATATTGATCATAACTATGGAAACTTCAATACATATTCAGATCCTGAGGACTATAACATTCCAAACTACTTACCTGAAATGGACAATTACAACGAGATAGATGACGTACAAAATTTTCAATCACTTGCCTCCAAGACCCAACAGGATACCTATATATTAACAAACATGGCACTAACCTGCCTTACATAAATATTTCATCTCCATTTGGGCGTCCACTCCGTTTTCTTATAGACACAGGCGCATCAGCATCCTTTATAAATCCAGAATACACGGGAAAATTAAACATAGAAAAATGTGCACCAATAATCATAACTACTGTATTAAACAAACATCAATTGAATACAAAAGTTAACATCCCTACGTTCACAGAATTCCGAGAATGTGGAATCCTAGAATTCTTTGTTTTTAAATTTCACAACTACTTTGATGGTCTTATTGGACTTAATATACTTACTAATTTAGGTGCAAAAATAGACCTAGAGAAAAAACAACTAAACCAAACTTAACTTCCGGTAAATTTCTCATAACACCAAAAACTAAAGCCATTATAAAAATTCCTGTAGATTTAGAACATGGCGATTTCTTAATACCCACAATTTCAATTAACCCAGAAGTAACCATTGCACCAGGCATGTACAAAGCTGAAAACTGATAAAGTTTTGTTGAAATAAATAATAAGTCAAATTCAGATAAAATAATTTTAATCGAAAGTCCAATTAAAGTAAATCCAATAAGAGATTCATATTATACAGAAATATACAATATACATATTTCTAAATATCAAAACCCCAAAATACTAGACAATCTAAGAATTGATCATTTGAATATGGAGGAACGGAAGGTTATAACAAATCTATGCAAAGAATTTGAAGATATTTTTCTTCAAGAAAATCAGTCTCTTACCTTTACCAATAAAATCAAACACAACATTGTCACTCGAGACGAAATTCCCATTCACACAAAATAATATATCCACAAAGCAGAAGTAAAAAAACAAATTTCAGATATGTTAAATCAGGGTATCATACGGGAAAGCTACTCACCTTGGAGTGCACTTGTTTGGATAGTCCCAAAAAAAGTAGACGCTAGTGGAAAAAAAAGTGGCGTTTAGTTATTGGTTATAGGAAACTGAACGAAAAAACAATGTCAGAAAGGTACCCAATACCAAACATAAATGAAATACTAGACAAACTTGGTAAGTGCATGTATTTCACCACATTAGACTTAGCTAGCGGATTCCATCAAATAGAAATGAGTACAAAAGATATTTCTAAGACCGCATTTACAGTAGAAGGTGGACACTACGAATTTGTGAGAATGCCTTTTGGACTAAAAAATGCTCCGTCAACATTTCAGAGAGTGATGGATTACGTTCTTAAAGATTTGATAGGAACAGTGTGTCTTGTCTATTTAGACGACGTTATCGTATATTCCACCTCACTTCAGGAACATTCAGAAAATTATAAAACAATCCAAAACTTTCCTATTCCCACAAATCAAAAAGAAATAAAGTCGTTTTTAGGGCTATTAGGCTACTATCGTAAATTTATTAAAGACTTCGCCAAAATAACAAAGCCATTTGCAGCTTGTCTAAAGAAAAATAAAAATGTTATAGTCGATGACAACTACAAAAAAACTTTTGAAATTTGTAAAAACCTCTTAATAAATGACCCAATCTTACAATATCCAGATTTTTTTAAGCCATTCAATCTTACGACAGACGAAGTAATTTTGCACTAGGATCCATTCTTTCTCAAGGACCTATAGGGAACGACAAACCAATTTGCTACGCAAGCCGCACACTCACAACATCGGAGATCAATTACTCAACAATCGAAAAAGAACTCTTAGCTATAATTTGGGCCACAAAATATTGTCGACCATATCTATTTGGTCACCGGTTCAGAATCATAACAGATCATAAACCACTTACTTGGATTATGAGCCTGAAAGAACCGAATTCTAAATTAATAAGATGGCGATTAAAATTAGAGGAATTCGATTACGAAATTATATACAAAAAATACTAAATAAATACAAACGCCGATGCCCTTAGCCGAATAAGGACAAACCCATCAGTTACTTTGAATATAAATGCATATGATAAAATGTCTAATCAAGCCACTTCGGGTAGTACTATTCACTCTGCGGAGGAAAACTGCGATGATGGTATCCCAATTTCGGAAAAACCCATAAATGATTTTAATTTACAAGCTTTATTTAGGAAAGGAAACAATAATTCCCACGTGAAACATGAAGTAGTTTTTAAAAACAAACACAGAAAAACATTTACGTACCGCAATTATACAGAGGAAATTGTAACACACATTTTTAAAGATCATCTTGCGCCTAATAAAACCACAGCCTTTTTTACTGATAATGAAAATTTTCTCATTATTCACAATGTATATTCCAAACATTTCGCACAAAGCAAAATTTTTCGTTTAGTTAGGTGTACTGAAATAGTTAAGGACATAAAAGAAAACAACAATCAGGATAAAATCATTCAAGACTATCATGAAAACAATAATCACAGAGGCATACAAGAAACATATGATCATCTTAAACGTGAATATTACTTTCCGTATATGAAATCGAAAATAGTTAAAACAATAAATAATTGTGCTTCATGCCAAAGATTAAAATATGATAGACATCCACCGAAAAATAAATTTGAAAAACCTCCAACACCTGTTAAACCACTAGACATAATACATATAGATATTTACACATTTAACGGGAAAAATATTTTAACTATTATAGATACATTTTCCAAATTTGCTGCTGCATATACTTTAACAGCAAGAAATAGTATTTGCGTAATTAAATCCTTAAAACACTTCTTGAGCATACATGGCATTCCTAACAAAATCGTTTGTGACCAAGGAACAGAATTTAATTCGAACATATTTAAGGACTTTTGCCAACAGTACCAAATTAACCTACATTTCACCTCTTTCCAACAATCAAGTAGTAATTCCCCTGTGCAGAGACTCCACTCTACATTAACTGAAACCTACAGGCTAATAGTCGAAAAAATTTAAGTTAAAAAATTAGAAATGGACCATGATTATATTCTAACCGAAGTCATTATAACATATAATAATGCAATCCATTCTTCCACTAAACTAACACTTTTCGAACTCTTCTATGGGAGAACTTATAAAATTGACCGTCAAATTACATTCAACAATGAACACGAATATCTTTCTAAAATCAATCAATTTCAAACTCAACTCTACGAATCTATAAAGGAAAATTGGAAGCCGACACGGACAAACGCATAGAAAAACTTAATGCAAACAGACAAGACCCACTGGACTACGATGTAGATAACTATATATACAGGAAAGAATGTAGGAGAAATAAAATGATACCAAGATTTTCTAGGCACAAAGTGAAGCAAAACAACAAAGCAACATTACTCACTACACAAAACACAAAACTTCACAAATCAAAAATAAGGAAAAAACAATTTTTATAATCTTTTTTTTTCAGATTAACACATATGATACGCACACAAACACTGGAGATACACAATTTAACTGATACACAAGGACTATTGCAAATAAAACTAGGAACTGCGAAGACAATAACTGACTATATCAACCTTATACATATAATAAAATTAAATTCATATAGAGATAATGTTATGAAAATCGAAGAATCTATTAAACAATTTACTTCTACATTTTACAACAGAGATTCTTTACAAATAACAAAATTTAAACTTAGAGACCTTAACGAGAAAGAGGATTATTTAATGGTATAGGTTCAGTGGTCAAGTTTATAATAGCCAATATGGACGACACTGATGCTTCTCGTATAAACCAAGCTATATTTAATTTAACAAATAACTTACAGACTGAAACAAACCGACAGAATATACTTAATACCAAAATTAGTGAAAGGATGGAGAATATTACAAGTCACATCAATAGGGAACAGGATATTATAGCTAGATCACTGAAAGATTCTAGAAATAGCATAATTTCTAATTCAAGGCTTATAAATGACATTCAATATTTAAACCAAATTAATTTTCATATCGACCTACTGACAAATCATATTACAAGCATTTCCAAGGCAATGATATTGTCTAAACTCGGAATTATTTCCAAAATGATATTGAATACAGAAGAATTGAAGGAAATACAAGATAACCTGGAAGACCAGTTAATCAAAATTGATACAATAGAACATTTGTACGAACTCTTACAATAACAGGCATTGTACAATGATACAAATATCGTTTTAAATATTCAAATTCCCCGCATCCCAGTAACTAATTACACAATTTCTCATACAATCCCTATACCAATTAATGCAACAAAAGAAATAATTATAAAACCATATATAATTTATAATAATAATAAAATTCAATATTTCGAAAATTTATGTAAGAAAATGGAAAACATGTATTATTGCAAAGAAAGTTCATTACAAGAAACAGTAAAAAAATCTTCATGCTTTGGAAAAATCATAAGTAATCTTGAAGCCAACTGTAATCTTAATGATGTAGGCCAAATAACAGAAATATCACAACCCGAACAAGGACTTGTGTTAACAAAAAATTTACCGCTCACAGAAATGGAAACATCATGTAACTCCGAAAAACATATTCTTGAAGGCAACTTATTAATAAATTTCAAAAACTGTAATGTCATCATCAACGGAATTACCTACGAAGATAACCCAAGCATATATTGGGACGATTTCATTGTAAAACTACCCGCAGAAGTAAACATAAAACCTTTGTCTACAATAGAAACTTTAAATATACCTAAACTTAAAGAGTACCATCTAAAAAATAAGTTAGCCATCGAAGATTTATCAAATAATACAGAACTTTACAGGCATATAAATTATGGAACTCTAATGGTAATAATTGGAATTGTAATTTTCATCCATATAACGAAACAAAAGACAAAATTTGTGGTAAGTGAAATTCCCGCCACTACTGTTGTCGCTTCTGACCATCAATTCTTTTGGCCATCGCTCCATACTAAGGGGGGAGGAGTTACAGATACAACTACAACAACAACAACAGAGCCACCAAAGAAACCACCAAGACTTAATAGCTGCATCAGCATTTAATAATTTTTATTGCAAAGTTCATTAACTCAATTGTTTTTCGAAATATTAAGAATAAATAAAAAAAAAGGAATTAAACAATTTATTGACCTACTAATTGTAAAATTATTAAGAATAAATAAAATAAGCACTAAGCAATTTATTGACCTACTTATTGTAAAATTATTTAGAATAACTAAAATAAGCAATAAATAGTTTGTAATTGTGAAATCTATTAAAACGAACAAACAAAATAAATTAATAAGCACTGTTGTAATTTGGCAATAATGTAAGGTTTGTAAATGTTTTGTTTAAAATGTTGTATCTATAGTACTCTTGTTTTATTAAAGAGCCTTAGAGTAGAAGGCGGCTCTATATGATGGCAAAGTTAATTGCCGAAATTTGTTGAGGAATAAAACAACTCTATTGCTTAAAGTCAGAATTATTTCTGATTTTATTTACAATTTTCCCTAGCTTATATACTATTTCTTATTCTATGTTTTCTTAAAGAATAATCATTTCTCCTATTCATAATCAATAATTTCTATGTTTATTATTTACATATATATTTATCTATTTCTCCTACTTATTGTTCATATATTTATTAAAAATCTTAAATTACAATATTTCATTCAACACTTGACTTTGCATTTTCTACTAACTGCATTTTTTGTCAGTCATTTACTTTTGATATTTATTTTATATTTTGGGTATGCATGTTTATACGACATGTTTGTTTGTTTGGGTATGCATGTTTATACCATATGCACTACACCCTTACCGTTTAAAAGAAAAAAAATTTTTATTGAATGAAAGAAAAAAAATTTTTTTTTGTATTAAATTACAAGATAGTACTTAACATAATTTTATTCTATTCTTATGTATAGTCATAGGTTTATTATTTATTAAAATTGTGACATTTACGTCTTGTGTGTTTATTATTTCAAAAGGACCGGTATATTGGTTTTCATTTTTCTTTGCGGTTTCTTTTCTTAAAAATACTTTATCTCCTATTCTTAATTTGATGTCGTTAATATTCTTATCTTTAATATTTTTTTGTTTTATTTTATTTTCTAACAGTTTTTTATTTGCCATTTCATGTGCATGTTTTAATTTTATTTTTAATTCTGTGATATAATCTTCAAAATTGTAAAATTTATCGTTTGATATTGGTTCAGTTGGCATTGATGCTAATTTTCCAAATACAAGTTCAAATGGGGAAAACCCTGTGGATGAGTGTGGTGTTGTATTATACGCGAATGTATAATATGGAATCCATTCATCCCAATTGTATTGTTCCGTGAAAGAACGCATGTATTCGTTTAAAACTTTATGATTTCTTTCTATACTACCTAAGGTTTCATGGTGATATGCTGTTGAAGTTACATGTTTAGTTTTCATAAGTGTACATATCCTATTAAATAATTCATTTACGAATTCAGTTCCTCTGTCCGTTTTTATTGTATCAAAACATCCATATTTTAGTATAAATTTTTCTACTAATATCCTTCCTATCTCAGATGCTTCTTTAGTTTCTATCGGAAATGCATCAACATATTTTGTTAGTTCGCATTGTGCTGTTAATATGTATCTATATCCATTTGATATTCTTAATGGACCTACTGTGTCTAATTGTATAACTTGAAATGGTTTTGTTGGTGTATTCGTTATTTGGAGTGGTGCTTTGGTATGCCTAATGACTTTATTCTTTTTACAAGATTCGCAATGACTGATGAAATCTTTGATCATTTTATACATATTTTTCCAAATGTATTTTTGCTTTAATCTAATGACTGTTCTACGTACTCCTGCATGACCTCCATGTGGGGTTTCATGATATTCTTTTATTATCTCTTTTTGTCTATCTTTTTCTAATATTCTTTCTGGTTGTTTAAATAATATTACCTCTATGGGTCTTTGTCTATGTTTATTTTTATTTTGCATGCTATTATATATTTTTCTCAATTTTTCCTCACGTATGAGTGTAAAAATCGTATCATCTTTCGCTAACGTTATTGTGAAAATTTGATTATCGCGTAAAACCTTAGTTAACTTCTGCAAAACTGAATCTGGATTCGAGTATGCATTTTCATTACAAGATACTGTTACGTGATTCCTAAAAATTTCAACTTTTGGTTTGCTTTTATTCATTTTATCTATAACAAAATTTAATCTTGGATATCCTTTAATTTGTGAAAACGAAATGCTGTTCCACATATAGATGTGATCAGTCTCTCTGTCACTTTCTCTTTCCTTATCATTTTCATCTTCTCTAATCAATGTATTTTCTTTACTTCTTCTTAAGTCCTCAGTCATTTTTCTTGTCATTACGTTTATACTTTTTGGTATCATATCTTTCAAATCATTAGAATCTATTTTGATTCTTGATAATGCATCGGCATTAGTATTAATTCTCCCTTGTTTATATATAATCTCGAAATCGTAATCCATGGGATCTAATCTAATTCTAGTTAATCTTGATGAAGGATTCTTATGAGTAAACAATGATACTAGTGGTGTGTGATCAGTTACTACCTTGAATTTTCTTCCATATAAATATGGTCGAAAGTGATTTATTCCCCAATGAATAGCTAAAAGTTCTTTCTCTATCACGGGCTTGTTAATTTCATGTTTATTTAAAGATCGGCTTGCATATGAGATCGGTAAATCGGTATTTATTTCACCTTGTGAAAGTACAGCTCCTAACGCGTAATCAGATGCGTCAGTAGTGAGTATAAATTCCTTTTTCAAAATCTGGGTATTGTAATATTGGTGGATTTGAAACTATAGATTTTAACATTTCAAAAGATTTTTGGCAGTTTTCTGACCAATGAAATTGTTGATTTTTCTTTAATAATTCATTTAGAGGTTTAGCTATCTGTGCAAAATTTTTAACAAAGCTACGAATCTTCTTGTATCATCTGCATTCTTTGGGACTGGATAAATCTCAAATGCTTTACATATTTTGCTCTTCCTATTTTGTCTAATACATCATCTAGTTGGGGTAATGGGAATTTGTCATTGACTAATTTTTTATTTAACTGACGATAATCGACAACTAATCTCCATTTCTTTTCACTGTTGTCACTTTTCTTAGGGACCAAAAGTAAAGCAGAATTATAAGGACTAACAGACTGTTCAACCAAATCTTCTTCTATCAATTTATTAACTTGTGTTTTAATTTCTTCCTGTTGTGACTGTGGTAATCTGTAATTTCGCGTGTACACCGGGGTATCGTCCACAGTTTGTAATCTTTGTCTATAGAAATTATTTGCTGTTAAATGGTCTCCTTCTAAATGAAAAATATCTTGGAATTCTTTACATATTTCCTCTATGGTTTGTGTTGCGTTAATGTCGACTGTATCTATACTCAGTAATTTTCTTAATTTTTCCCATCTGTCCTTTTGTTTTCTATTTGCATTTTCTTTCTTATTATAGAGAATGTTATAATCTGATAAACGTTCGATTTATAAATCAAATTGAGATATTGTAACTTCTTTGTCTGAAGCATTTAAAATTCTAATGTGCTTTGTTCTATGTTTTGGGATTATTGTATTACCAACAAAAATATTGTCACAAATTTGCTTTGCACATACCACGCTATCTTCTTCAATATATAATTTTACTGCTTGTATTATTTCAGTTCTTGGTGGTATAGTGATTTTATTGATATTTGTTGTCATTGGTAGAACATATTCAGTTTCATTTATTATAACAGCTAATGTGTATGTCTCATAATCTATTTTTGCCAAATATTTAGTGAAAAAATCTCTTCCTAAAATACCATCTGTTGCTATTGGAAATTCTGTACTTACTATTTGATATTCATGGTTTACTATATCCTCTAGAAGTACTAATTTCAGTATTGAAGTACCCATTGTTTGAATTGCATTGTTTTCAATACCCGTAATTTTGCAAGCGTTGTGTTCTTTTATTTCGTTATTTCCTATAAAATTTTCTTTACATATAGAAATGTCTGCACCTGTATCTATTAAAAATCTCACAAAATTTTCCTCACATGTTTTAAATGTTACAAAATGAGGTGCGTCTGTGTGCGAATTGTAAGTTTTTAATGCATATTCTTTTAATTGTTTTAACCTCCCTACATCTTCTGTCACATTTACTCTTGAGGATTGCAGGGGTCTATCTCGTTTCCCTGTTCCTGAGCAAAATATATCCTTCTTTGGTTCCTATTTCTAAAATCACCATTTCTCCTGTTATTATTGTTGTAATTACTACCATTTCTTTGATTATTATTGTGATTATTACCATTTCTTTGATTATTATTGTAATTATTATTGTAATTACTATTATTTCTCTGGTTGTTGTAATTATTATTATTTCTTGGTAGGTTAGTACCGCGGAAATTATTATTCCTAAAATGATTACCAGAATTATTAATCCTATTATGAAATCTCCTGTTGTAAGAAAAATTTGTGTTCCTATTAAAATGCATTACAGAATTCGTTTGTGAAACTACTTCTGAAGCTATTTGGATTGCTTCATTTAAACTTTTGGGTCTAGCAGACAAAACTGTGGATCTGTGTGGTTCATTTAAACCATTCTTAAAGGTACTAAGAGCAACTTGATCATTCATTTTAATAATCGTTACTCTGCTTTGGGATCCTAGTTCTGAAATATGGAATTCATTGAGAGCAGCTACAAGAGATTCAACCCTGTTAGCGAATTGGGTTACTGTACTATTCCCTTGAATCTGTTTCGCTAATTCGGTATGCACTGAAGAGAGTGATTTCTTGGGAGAAAATATTTTCCTAAGGGTATTTTTGAAAGTTTCGAGCGAATTTGGAGTTTCTTCTGAAATCAACTTGTTCCTTACCTTATCTGTCAATTTAGTGGCTAAAACGAATTTTATTAATTTAGCAACTTCTGTTTCATCTTTGAGAGTGCTAGAATAGAACTCTATTATACCTAAAAAATTACTAATTTGTCCTAGGTCACCATTGAACTCTGGTATTATTTTCGATGCGTCAAGAATGCCAAACGATGCCATATTTGCTATTTCTTTATTTTCTTTTATTTTCAAATAATTTAAAATTTTATTTTCAATTTCACTTACTTCTTCTAGAGGATAGCCTTCATTATTCAATGCAATAGTTTTTAATTCTTCTATTAAATTTAAAGTCTCTATTACATAACTTTTTGTATAAAATCTATTTGTACTTTTCTTTAAATTTTTATATATATTTATTAATTTATCCATTTATTTATACATTTTCTAACTTATTGGCAAATCTAATTGCTTTTTTCTTCATATAATTTTTATAGTATTCATTAATTTTACTTATTACTAATGCTATTAAGAGGATTAGGATTACTATTTGTATATGGTCATGAGTCATCGTCATTACACCAGTGTTGTTTTCATTTACGATAATATCCTCCTTTGAAAACCATCCTCCCATTATGGTTTTTAATTTTAGTTATTTTTGGAAAGAAAAAATTTTATTATTGGTTGTTCCTAATTTCTTTGATTTCTTTCAACAACCTTGATTTCTCGGCCTTGTTGCCGGTGAGATGAAATTGTCTATAGGTTTCGGCTATTAGTTTTTTCCTCTTAACTGCCTTTCCTCCTCTTTTCTTTTTTTTGTCTTCCTTCGGACTTTCGGGCTTTGGAGTTTGTGTTTTTGTTTTTTGTAACCGTTTGAGATACTCTTGTATGGGTATCTTTTTCTTTGCCGGACAATATTTGGGGACCTCTGGACTCGACACTACTGGCTGGGGTATGTATTCTTCTTCCAACAATCGCTCCCACTTCTGAAACAGACTATCTATCTCCAACCTGGTTGCTTCTAACTCCTCCACGCTCATCTGGACACCAAGACTGTGAAGTATAGGTTTGTAGGGTAAATTTTTCTTAAAAACAAAATCTATTATGCCGTATATGTTTCTGTGTTCAGTTTGGCATGTTCAGTTTGGCAGGATCGCCATGTAAGGTTTGTAAATGTTTTGTTTAAAATGTTGTATCTATAGTACTCTTGTTTTATTAAAGACCCTTAGAGTAGAAGGCGGCTCTATATGATGGCAAAGTTAATTGCCGAAATTTGTTGAGGAATAAAACAACTCTATTGCTTAAAGTCAGAATTATTTCTGATTTTATTTACAATTTTCCCTAGCTTATATACTATTTCTTATTCTGTGTTTTCTTAAAGAATAATCATTTCTCCTATTCATAATCAATAATTTCTATGTTTATTATTTACATATATATTTATCTATTTCTCCTACTTATTGTTCATATATTTATTAAAAATCTTAAATTACAATATTTCATTCAACACTTGACTTTGCATTTTCTACTAACTGCATTTTTTGTCGGTCATTTACTTTTGATATTTATTTTATATTTTGGGTATGCATATTTATACCACATGTTTGTTTGTTTGGGTATGCATGTTTATACCATATGCACTACAATAAGTTAGATGTTTAAAAGAAAAATTCAATAAATCAATTAATACTTTGGAAACAGAAAAGAAAGATTGTTTTTTCTTTAACGGAGCATTCCCAAAGTTAACTCACGCAAGGCACAGCGAGCATTCTTGCTTACATCATAACAATCAAAATGATACTGGGACAGCATCTATAATGTTATGAGTAAACAAGTAAGAATGATTAAAAACAAAGTTGCTTTCGTGTTCAATCGATGATTGAAACAAAGCAGAAACAAATGTACAAGACGAAATACAGAGAGAACAGTAAAGAAATACGTTGGTTTGTGAGTAAATTTCGTCTAACCAAATTGATGTTGATATGAGTTATGAGTATTCTCGTATTCTTATTTACAAAGTTAGTTGGTTAGATAGATGATGTTTATAAAATAAACAACTAAGGTAGATAGATGCGAAGAATGCTGATGAAGGTCGTAGCGGTCCAGAAAGTGCAGCTAGCGTCAAATTTTTCTTGTTTTCTTTGGAAAACGTCCGCATACATTTGTAAAAATGTAAGATTCAATTAGATAAGTCTGAATTTTTACACAAGGAATGTGCATTTTTAGGACATTTAGTGACTACAGAAGGAGTGAAACCAAATCCTGACAAAATAAAGGCGATCCAAAACTTTCCTATTCCCACAAATCAAAAAAAAAATAATGTCGTTTTCAGGGCTATTAGGTTACTATCGTAAATTTATTAAAGACTTCGCCAAATAACAAAGCCATTTACAGCTTGTCTAAAGAAAAAGAAAACTGTTATAGTCGATGACAACTACAAAAAAACTTTTGAAATTTGTAAAAACCTCTTAATAAATGACCCAATCTTACAATATCCAGATTTTTTTAAGCCGTTCAATCTTACGACAGACGCAAGTAATTTTGCACTAGGATCCATTCTTTCTCAAGGACCTATAGGGAACGACAAACCAATTTGCTACGCAAGCCGCACACTCACAACATCGGAGATCAGTTACTCAACAATCGAAAAAGAACTCTTAGCCATAATTTGGGCCACAAAATATTTTCGACCATATCTATTTGGTCACCGGTTGAGAATCATAACAGATCATAAACCACTTACTTGGATTATGAGCCTGAAAGAACCGAATTCTAAATTAATAAGATGGCGTTTAAAATTAGAGGAATTCGATTACGAAATTATATACAAAATATACTAAATAAATACAAACGCCGATGCCCTTAGCCGAATAAGGACTGACCCATCAGTTACTCTGAATATAAATGCATTTGATACAATGTCTAATCAAGCCACTTCGGGTAGTACTATTCACTCTGCGGAGGAAAACTGCGGAAAAACCCATAAATGATTTTAATTTACAAGCTTTATTTAGGAAAGGAAACAATAATTCTCACGTGAAACATGAAGTAGTTTTTAAAAACAAACACAGAAAAACATTTACATACCGCAATTATACAGAGAAAATTGTAACACACATTTTTAAAGATCATCTTGCGCCTAATAAAACCACAGCCTTTTTTACTGATAATGAAACTTTTCTCATTATTCACAATGTATATTCCAAACATTTCGCACAAAGCAAAATTTTTCGTTTAGTTAGGTGTACTGAAATAGTTAAGGACATAAAAGAAAACGACAATCAGGATAAAATCATTCAATACTATCATGAAAAGAATAATCACAGAGGCATACAAGAAACATATGATCATCTTAAACGTGAATATTACTTTCCGTATATGAAATCGAAAATAGTTAAAACAATAAATAATTGTGCTTCATGCCAAAGATTAAAATATGATAGACATCCACCGAAAAATAAATTTGAAAAATCTCCAACACCTGTTAAACCACTAGACATAATACATATAGATATTTACACAATTAACGGGAAAAATATTTTAACTATTATAGATAAATTTTCCAAATTTGCTGCTGCATATACTTTAACAGCAAGAAATAGTATTTGCGTAATTAAATCCTTAAAACACTTCTTGAGCATACATGGCATTCCTAACAAAATCGTTTGTGACCAAGGAACAGAATTTAATTCGAACATATTTAAGGACTTTTGCCAACAGTACCAAATTAACCTACATTTCACCTCTTTCCAACAATCAAGTAGTAATTCCCCTGTGCAGAGACTCCACTCTACATTAACTGAAACCTACAGGCTAATAGTCGAAAAAATTTAAGTTAAAAAATTAGAAATGGACCATGATTATATTCTAACCGAAGTCATTATAACATATAATAATGCAATCCATTCTTCCACTAAACTAACACCTTTCGAACTCTTCTATGGGAGAACTTATAAAATTGACCGTCAAATTACATTCAACAATGAACACGAATATCTTTCTAAAATCAATCTATTTCAAACTCAACTCTACGAATCTATAAAGAAAAATTGGAAGCCGACACGGACAAACGCATAGAAAAACTTAATGCAAACAGACAAGACCCACTGGACTACGATGTAGATAACTATATATACAGGAAAGAATGTAGGAGAAATAAAATGATACTAAGATTTTCTAGGCACAAAGTGAAGCAAAACAACAAAGCAACATTACTCACTACACAAAACACAAAACTTCCCAAATTAAAAATAAGGAAAAAACAATTTTTATAATCTTTTTTTTCAGATTAACACCTATGATACGCACACAAACACTGGAGATACACAATTTAACTGATACACAAGGACTATTGCAAATAAAACTAGGAACTGCGAAGACAATAACTGACTATATCAACCTTATACATATAACAAAATTAAATTCATATAGAGATAATGTTATGAAAATCGAAGAATCTATTAAACAATTTACTTCTACATTTTACAACAGAGATTCTTTACAAATAACAAAATTTAAACTTAGAGACCTTAAGGAGAAAGAGGATTATTTAATGGTATAGGTTCAGTGGTCAAGTTTATAATAGGCAATATGGACGACACTGATGCTTCTCGTATAAACCAAGCTATATTTAATTTAACAAATAACTTACAGACTGAAACAAACCGACAGAATATACTTAATACCAAAACTAGTGAAAGGATGGAGAATATTACAAGTCACATCAATAGGGAACAGGATATTATAGCTAGATCACTGAAAGATTCTAGAAATAGCATAATTTCTAATTCAAGGCTTATAAATGACATTCAATATTTAAACCAAATTAATTTTCATATCGACCTACTGACAAATCATATTACAAGCATTTCCAAGGCAATGATATTGTCTAAACTCGGAATTATTTCCAAAATGATATTGAATACAAAAGAATTGAAGGAAATACACGATAACCTGGAAGACCAGTTAATCAAAATTGATACAATAGAACATTTGTACGAACTCTTACAATAACAGGCATTTTACAATGATACAAATATCGTTTTTAATATTCAAATTCCCCGCATCCCAGTAACTAATTACACAATTTCTCATACAATCCCTATACCAATTAATGCAACAAAAGAAATAATTATAAAACCATATATAATTTATAATAATAATAAAATTCAATATTTCGAAAATTTATGTAAGAAAATTGAAAACATGTATTATTGCAAAGAAAGTTCATTACAAGAAACAGTAAAAAAACCTTCATGCTTTGGAAAAATCATAAGTAATCTTGAAGCCAACTGTAATCTTAATGATGTAGGCCAAATAACAGAAATATCACAACCCGAACAAGGACTTGTGTTAACAAAAAATTTACCGCTCACAGAAATGGAAACATCATGTAACTCCGAAAAACATATTATTGAAGGCAACTTATTAATAAATTTCAAAAACTGTAATGTCATCATCAACGGAATTACCTACGAAGATAACCCAAGCATATATTGGGACGATTTCATTGTAAAACTACCCGCAGAAGTAAACATAAAACCTTTGTCTACAATAGAAACTTTAAATATACCTAAACTTAAAGAGTACCATCTAAAAAATAAGTTAGCCATCGAAGATTTATCAAATAATACAGAACTTCACAGGCATATAAATTATGGAACTCTAATGGTAATAATTGGAATTGTAATTTTCATCCATATAACGAAACAAAAGACAAAATTTGTGGTAAGTGAAATTCCCGCCACTACTGTTGTCGCTTCTGACCATCAATTCTTTTGGCCATCGCTCCATACTAAGGGGGGAGGAGTTACAGATACAACTACAACCACAACAACAACAACAGAGCCACCAAAGAAACCACCAAGACTTAATAGCTGCATCAGCATTTAATAATTTTTATTGCAAAGTTCATTAACCCAATTGTTTTTCGAAATATTAAGAATAAATAAAAAAAAAGCATTAAACAATTTATTGACCTACTAATTGTAAAATTATTAAGAATAAATAAAATAAGCACTAAGCAATTTATTGACCTACTTATTGTAAAATTATTTAAAATAACTAAAATAAGCAATAAATAGTTTGAAATTGTGAAATCTATTAAAACGAACAAACAAAATAAATTAATAAGCACTTTTGTAATTTGGCAATAAGTTAGATGTTTAAAAGAAAAATTCAATAAATCAATTAATACTTTGGAAACAGAAAAGAAAGATTGTTTTTTCTTTAACGGAGCATTCCCAAAGTTAACTCACGCAAGGCACAGCGAGCATTCTTGCTTACATCATAACAATCAAAATGATACTGGGACAGCATCTATAATGTTATGAGTAAACAAGTAAGAATGATTAAAAACAAATTTGCTTTCGTGTTCAATCGATGATTGAAACAAAGCAAAAACAAATGTACAAGACGAAATACAGAGAGAACAGTAAAGAAATACGTTGGTTTGTGAGTAAATTTCGTCTAACCAAATTGATGTTGATATGAGTTATGAGTATTCTCGTATTCTTATTTACAAAGTTAGTTGGTTAAATAGATGATGTTTATAAAATACACAACTAAGGTAGATAGATGCGAAGAATGCTGATAAAGGTCGTAGCGGTCCAGAAAGTGCAGCTAGCGTCTAATTTTTCTTGTTTTCTTTGGAAAACGTCCGCATACATTTGTAAAAATGTAAGATTCAATTAGATAAACCTGAATTTTTACACAAGGAATGTGCATTTTTAGGACATTTAGTAACTACAGAAGGAGTGAAACCAAATCCTGACAAAATAAAGGCGATCCAAAACTTTCCATTCCCACAAATCAAAAAGAAATAAAGTCGTTTTTAGGGCTATTAGGTTACTATCGTAAATTTATTAAAGACTTCGCCAAAATAACAAAGCCATTTACAGCTTGTCTAAAGAAAAATAAAACTGTTATAGTCGATGACAACTACAAAAAAACTTTTGAAATTTGTAAAAACCTCTTAATAAATGACCCCATCTTACAATATCCAGAATTTTTTAAGCCGTTCAATCTTACGACAGACGCAAGTAATTTTGCACTAGGATCCATTCTTTCTCAAGGACCTATAGGGAACGACAAACCAATTTGCTACGCAAGCCGCACACTCACAACATCGGAGATCAATTACTCAACAATCGAAAAAGAACTCTTAGCCATAATTTGGGCCACAAAATATTTTCGACCATATCTATTTGGTCACCGGTTCAGAATCATTACAGATCATAAACCACTTACTTGGATTATGAGCCTGAAAGGACCGAAATCTAACTTAATAAGATGGCGATTAAAATTAGAGGAATTCGATTACGAAATTATATACAAAAAATACTAAATACATACAAACGCCTATGCCCTTAGCCGAATAAGGACTGACCCATCAGTTACTCTGAATATAAATGCATTTGATACAATGTCTAATCAAACCACTTCGGGTAGTACTATTCACTCTGCGGAGGAAAACTGCGATGATGGTATCCCAATTTCGGAAAAACCCATAAATGATTTTAATTTACAAGCTTTATTTAGGAAAGGAAACAATAATTCTCACGTGAAACATGAAGTAGTTTTTAAAAACAAACACAGAAAAACATTTACGTACCGCAATTATACAGAGGAAATTGTAACACACATTTTTAAAGATCATCTGGCGCCTAATAAAACCACAGGCATTTTTACTGATAATGAAACTTTTCGCATTATTCACAATGTATATTCCAAACATTTCGCACAACGCAAAATTTTTCGTTTAGTTAGGTGTACTGAATAGTTAAGGACATAAAAGAAAACGACAATCAGGATAAAATCATTCAAGACTATCATGAAAACAATAATCACAGAGGCATACAAGAAACATATGATCATCTTAAACGTGAATATTACTTTCCGTATATGAAATCGAAAATAGTTAAAACAATAAATAATTGTGCTTCATGCCAAAGATTAAAATATGATAGACATCCACCGAAAAATAAATTTGAAAAACCTCCAACACCTGTTAAACCACTAGACATAATACATATAGATATTTACACAATTAACGGGAAAAATATTTTAACTATTATAGATAAATTTTCCAAATTTGCTGCTGCATATACTTTAACAGCAAGAAATAGTATTTGCGTAATTAAATCCTTAAAACACTTCTTGCCATTCCTAACAAAATCGTTTGTGACCAAGGAACAGAATTTAATTCGAACATATTTAAGGACTCTTGCCAACAGTACCAAATTAACCTACATTTCACCTCTTTCCAACAATCAAGTAGTAATTCCCCTGTGGAGAGACTCCACTCTACATTAACTGAAACCTGCAGGCTAATAGTCGAAAAAATTTAAGTTAAAAAATTAGAAATGGACCATGATGATATTCTAACCGAATCATTATAACATATAATAATGCAATCCATTCTTCCACTAAACTAACACCTTTCGAACTCTTCTATGGGAGAACTTATAAAATTGACCGTCAAATTACGTTCAACAATGAACACGAATATCTTTCTAAAATCAATCAATTTCAAACTCAACTCTACGAATCTATAAAGGAAAATTGGAAGCCGACACGGACAAACGCATAGAAAAACTTAATGCAAACAGACAAGACCCACTGGACTACGATGTAGATAACTATATATACAGGAAAGAATGTAGGAGAAATAAAATGACACCAAGATTTTCTAGGCACAAAGTGAAGCAAAACAACTAAGCAACATTACTCACTACACAAAACACAAAACTTCACAAATTAAAAATAAGGAAAAAACAATTTTTATAATCTTTTTTTTCAGATTAACACCTATGATACGCACACAAACACTGGAGATACACAATTTAACTGATACACAAGGACTATTGCAAATAAAACTAGGAACTGCGAAGACAATAACTGACTATATCAACCTTATACATATAATAAAATTAAATTCATATAGAGATAATGTTATGAAAATCGAAGAATCTATTAAACAATTTACTTCTACATTTTACAACAGAGATTCTTTACAAATAACAAAATTTAAACTTAGAGACCTTAAGGATAAACTAAATTCAATAACTCCCAAATACCGCGGGAAAAGAGGATTATTTAATGGTATAGGTTCAGTGGTCAAGTTTATAACAGGCAATATGGACGACACTGATGCTTCTCGTATAAACCAAGCTATATTTAATTTAACAAATAACTTACAGACTGAAACAAACCGACAGAATATACTTAAAACAAAAATTAGTGAAAGGATGGAGAATATTACAAGTCACATCAATAGGAAACAGGATATTATAGCTAGATCACTGAAAGATTCTAGAAATAGCATAATTTCTAATTCAAGGCTTATAAATGACATTCAATATTTAAACCAAATTAATTTTCATATCGACCTACTGACAAATCATATTACAAGCACTTCCAAGGCAATAATATTGTCTAAACTCGGAATTATTTCCAAAATGATATTGAATACAGAAGAATTGAAGGAAATACAAGATAACCTGGAAGACCAGTTAATCAAAATTGATACAATAGAACATTTGTACGAACTCTTACAATAACAGGCATTTTACAATGATACAAATATCGTTTTTAATATTCAAATTCCCCGCTTCCCAGTAACTAATTACACAATTTCTCATACAATCCCTATACCAATTAATGCAACAAAAGAAATAATTATAAAACCATATATAATTTATAATAATAATAAAATTCAATATTTCGAAAATTTATGTAAGAAAATGGAAAACATGTATTATTGCAAAGAAAGTTCATTACAAGAAACAGTAAAAAAATCTTCATGCTTTGGAAAAATCATAAGTAATCTTGAAGCCAACTGTAATCTTAATGATGTAGGCCAAATAACAGAAATATCACAACCCGAACAAGGACTTGTGTTAACAAAAAATTTACCGCTCACAGAAATGGAAACATCATGTAACTCCGAAAAACATATTATTGAAGGCAACTTATTAATAAATTTCAAAAACTGTAATGTCATCATCAACGGAATTACCTACGAAGATAACCCAAGCATATATTGGGACGATTTCATTGTAAAACTACCCGCCGAAGTAAACATAAAACCTTTGTCTACAATAAAAACTTTAAATATACCTAAACTTAAAGAGTACCATCTAAAAAATAAGTTAGCCATCGAAGATTTATCAAATAATACAGAACTTCACAGGCATATAAATTATGGAACTCTAATGGTAATAATTGGAATTGTAATTTTCATCCATATAACGAAACAAAAGACAAAATTTGTGGTAAGTGAAATTCCCGCCACTATTGTTGTCGCTTCTGACCATCAATTCTTTTGGCCATCGCTCCATACTAAGGGGGAGGAGTTACAGTTACAACTACAACAACAACAGAGCCACCAAAGAAACCACCAAGACTTAATAGCTGCATCAGCATTTAATAATTTTTATTGCAAAGTTCATTAACCCAATTGTTTTTCGAAATATTAAGAATAAATAAAAAAAAGGCATTAAACAATTTATTGACCTACTAATTGTAAAATTATTAAGAATAAATAAAATAAGCACTAAGCAATTTATTGACCTACTTATTGTAAAATTATTTAGAATAACTAAAATAAGCAATAAATAGTTTGTAATTGTGAAATCTATTAAAACGAACAAACAAAATAAATTAATAAGCACTTTTGTAATTTGGCAATAAGTTAGATGTTTAAAAGAAAAATTCAATAAATCAATTAATACTTTGGAAACGGAAAAGAAAGGTTGTTTTTTTCTTTAACGGAGCATTCCCAAAGTTAACTCACGCAAGGCACAGCGAGCATTCATGCTTACATCATAACAATCAAAATGATACTGGGACAGCATCTATAATGTTATGAGTAAACAATTAAGAATGATTAAAAACAAATTTGCTTTCGTGTTCAATCGATGATTGCAACAAAGCAAAAACAAATGTACTAGACGAAATACAGAGAGAACAGTAAAGAAATACGTTGGTTTGTGAGTAAATTTCGTCTAACCAAATTGATGTTGATATGAGTTATGAGTATTCTCGTATTCTTATTTACAAAGTTAGTTGGTTAAATAGATGATGTTTATAAAATACACAACTAAGGTAGATAGATGCGAAGAATGCTGATGAAGGTCGTAGCGGTCCAGAAAGTGCAGCTAGCGTCTAATTTTTCATGTTTTCTTTGGAAAACGTCCGCATACATTTGTAAAAATGTAAGATTCAATTAGATAAGTCTGAATTTTTACACAAGGAATGTGCATTTTTAGGCCATTTAGTGACTACGGAAGGAGTGAAACCAAATCCTGACAAAATAAAGGCGATCCAAAACTTTCCTATTCCCACAAATCAAAATGAAATAAAGTCGTTTTTAGGGCTATTAGGTTACTATCGTAAATTTATTAAAGACTTCGCCAAAATAACAAAGCCATTTACAGCTTGTCTAAAGAAAAATAAAACTGTTATAGTCGATGACAACTACTAAAAAACTTTTGAAATTTGTAAAAACCTCTTAATAAATGACCCAATCTTACAATATCCAGATTTTTTTAAGCCGTTCAATCTTTCGACAGACGCAAGTAATTTTGCACTAGGATCCATTCTTTCTCAAGGACCTATAGGGAACGACAAACCAATTTGCTACGCAAGCCGCACACTCACAACATCGGAGATCAATTACTCAACAATCGAAAAAGAACTCTTAGCCATAATTTGGGCCACAAAATATTTTCGACCATATCTATTTGGTCACCGGTTCAGAATCATAACAGATCATAAACCACTTACTTGGATTATGAGCCTGAAAGAACCAAATTCTAAATTAATAAGATAGCGATTAAAATTAGAGGAATTCGATTACGAAATTATATACAAAAAATACTAAATAAATACAAACGCCGATGCCCTTAGCCGAATAAGGACTGACCCATCAGTTACTCTGAATATAAATGCATTTGATACAATGTCTAATCAAGCCACTTCGGGTAGTACTATTCACTCTGCGGAGGAAAACTGCGATGATGGTATCCCAATTTCGGAAAAACCCATAAATGATTTTAATTTACAACCTTTATTTAGGAAAGGAAACAATAATTCTCACGTGAAACATGAAGTAGTTTTTAAAAACAAACACAGAAAAACATTTACGTACCGCAATTATACAGAGGAAATTGTAACACACATTTTTAAAGATCATCTTGCGCCTAATAAAACCACAGGCATTTTTACTGATAATGAAACTTTTCGCATTATTCACAATGTATATTCTAAACATTTCGCACAACGCAAAATTTTTCGTTTAGTTAGGTGTACTGAATAGTTAAGGACATAAAAGAAAACGACAATCAGGATAAAATCATTCAAGACTAAAATGAAAACAATAATCACAGAGGCATACAAGAAACATGTGATCATCTTAAACGTGAATATTACTTTCCGTATATGAAATCGAAAATAGTTAAAACAATAAATAATTGTGCTTCATGCCAAAGATTAAAATATGATAGACATCCACCGAAAAATAAATTTGAAAAACCTCCAACACCTGTTAAACCACTAGACATAATACATATAGATATTTACACAATTAACGGGAAAAATATTTTAACTATTATAGATAAATTTTCCAAATTTGCTGCTGCATATACTTTAACAGCAAGAAATAGTATTTGCGTAATTAAATCCTTAAAACACTTCTTGAGCATACATGGCATTCCTAACAAAATCGTTTGTGACCAAGGAACAGAATTTAATTCGAACATATTTAAGGACTCTTGACAACTGTACCAAATTAACCTACATTTCACCTCTTTCCAATAATCAAGTAGTAATTCCCCTGTGGAGAGACTCCACTCTACATTAACTGAAACCTGCAGGCTAATAGTCGAAAAAATTTAAGTTAAAAAATTAGAAATGGACCATGATGATATTCTAACCGAATCATTATAACATATAATAATGCAATCCATTCTTCCACTAAACTAACACCTTTCGAACTCTTCTATGGGAGAACTTATAAAATTGACCGTCAAATTACGTTCAACAATGAACACGAATATCTTTCTAAAATCAATCAATTTCAAACTCAACTCTACGAATCTATAAAGGAAAATTGGAAGCCGACACGGACAAACGCATAGAAAAACTTAATGCAAACAGACAAGACCCACTGGACTACGATGTAGATAACTATATATACAGGAAAGAATGTAGGAGAAATAAAATGACACCAAGATTTTCTAGGCACAAAGTGAAGCAAAACAACAAAGCAACATTACTCACTACACAAAACACAAAACTTCCCAAATTAAAAATAAGGAAAAAACAATTTTTATAATCTTTTTTTTCAGATTAACACCTATGATACGCACACAAACACTGGAGATACACAATTTAACTGATACACAAGGACTATTGCAAATAAAACTAGGAACTGCGAAGACAATAACTGACTATATCAACCTTATACATATAATAAAATTAAATTCATATAGAGATAATGTTATGAAAATCGAAGAATCTATTAAACAATTTACTTCTACATTTTACAACAGAGATTCTTTACAAATAACAAAATTTAAACTTAGAGACCTTAAGGATAAACTAAATTCAATAACTCCCAAATACCGCGGGAAAAGAGGATTATTTAATGGTATAGGTTCAGTGGTCAAGTTTATAACAGGCAATATGGACGACACTGATGCTTCTCGTATAAACCAAGCTATATTTAATTTAACAAATAACTTACAGACTGAAACAAACCGACAGAATATACTTAATACCAAAATTAGTGAAAGGATGGAGAATATTACAAGTCACATCAATAGGAAACAGGATATTATAGCTAGATCACTGAAAGATTCTAGAAATAGCATAATTTCTAATTCAAGGCTTATAAATGACATTCAATATTTAAACCAAATTAATTTTCATATCGACCTACTGACAAATCATATTACAAGCATTTCCAAGGCAATGATATTGTCTAAACTCGGAATTATTTCCAAAATGATATTGAATACAGAAGAATTGAAGGAAATACAAGATAACCTGGAAGACCAGTTAATCAAAATTGATACAATAGAACATTTGTACGAACTCTTACAATAACAGGCATTTTACAATGATACAAATATCGTTTTTAATATTCAAATTCCCCGCTTCCCAGTAACTAATTACACAATTTCTCATACAATCCCTATACCAATTAATGCAACAAAAGAAATAATTATAAAACCATATATAATTTATAATAATAATAAAATTCAATATTTCGAAAATTTATGTAAGAAAATGGAAAACATGTATTATTGCAAAGAAAGTTCATTACAAGAAACAGTAAAAAAATCTTTTTGCTTTGGAAAAATCATAAGTAATCTTGAAGCCAACTGTAATCTTAATGATGTAGGCCAAATAACAGAAATATCACAACCCGAACAAGGACTTGTGTTAACAAAAAATTTACCGCTCACAGAAATGGAAACATCATGTAACTCCGAAAAACATATTATTGAAGGCAACTTATTAATAAATTTCAAAAACTGTAATGTCATCATCAACGGAATTACCTACGAAGATAACCCAAGCATATATTGGGACGATTTCATTGTAAAACTACCCGCCGAAGTAAACATAAAACCTTTGTCTACAATAGAAACTTTAAATATACCTAAACTTAAAGAGTACCATCTAAAAAATAAGTTAGCCATCGAAGATTTATCAAATAATACAGAACTTCACAGGCATATAAATTATGGAACTCTAATGGTAATAATTGGAATTGTAATTTTCATCCATATAACGAAACAAAAGACAAAATTTGTGGTAAGTGAAATTCCCGCCACTACTGTTGTCGCTTCTGACCATCAATTCTTTTGGCCATCGCTCCATACTAAGGGGGGAGGAGTTACAGATACAACTACAACCACACCAACAACAACAGAGCCACCAAAGAAACCACCAAGACTTATTAGCTGCATCAGCATTTAATAATTTTTATTGCAAAGTTCATTAACCCAATTGTTTTTCGAAATATTAAGAATAAATAAAAAAAGGCATTAAACAATTTATTGACCTACTAATTGTAAAATTATTAAGAATAAATAAAATAAGCACTAAGCAATTTATTGACCTACTTATTGTAAAATTATTTAGAATAACTAAAATAAGCATTAATAGTTTGTAATTGTGAAATCTATTAAAACGAACAAACAGAATAAATTAATAAGCACTTTTGTAATTTGGCAATAAGTTAGATGTTTAAAAGAAAAATTCAATAAATCAATTAATACTTTGGAAACAGAAAAGAAAGGTTGTTTTTTTCTTTAACGGAGCATTCCCAAAGTTAACTCACGCAAGGCACAGCGAGCATTCATACTTACATCATAACAATCAAAATGATACTGGGACAGCATCTATAATGTTATGAGTAAACAAGTAAGAATGATTAAAAACAAATTTGCTTTCGTGTTCAATCGATGATTGAAACAAAGCAAAAACAAATGTACAAGACGAAATACAGAGAGAACAGTAAAGAAATACGTTGGTTTGTGAGTAAATTTCGTCTAACCAAATTGATGTTGATATGAGTTATGAGTATTCTCGTATTCTTATTTACAAAGTTAGTTGGTTAAATAGATGATGTTTATAAAATACACAACTAAGGTAGATAGATGCGAAGAATGCTGATGAAGGTCGTAGCGGTCCAGAAAGTGCAGCTAGCGTCTAATTTTTCTTGTTTTCTTTGGAAAACGTCCGCATACATTTGTAAAAATAAATTTTCTTTCTAAAAAAGATTTTTAGAAATTAAAAATAAAATGAACTTAAACCAAAATAATTTCTATTCATTTTTAACATTCACAGTTCAAATAGTTAATAAAAAATTAAATTATAACAATCAAAATGAAACTGGAACAGCATCCATAATGTTATGAGTAAACAAGTAAGAATGATTAAAAACAAATTTGCATTCGTGTTCAATCGATGATTGAAACAAAGCAAAAACAAATGTACAAGACGAATTACAGAGAGAACAGTAAAGAAATACGTTGGTTTGTGTGTAAATTTCGTCTAACCAAATTAATGTTGATATGAGTTATGAGTATTCTCGTATTCTTATTTACAAAGTTAGTTGGTTAAATAGATGATGTTTATAAAATACACAACTAATGTAGATAGATGCGAAGAATGCTGATGAAGGTGGTAGCAATCCAGAAAGTGCAGCATTTCATTCTGCTAGCGTCTAATTTTTCTTGTTTTCTTTGGAAAACGTCCGCATACATTTGTAAAAATAAATTTTCTTTCTAAAAAAGATTTTTAGGAATTAAAAATAAAATGAACTTAAGTCAAAATAATTTCTATTCAATATTCTTTCACTCAAAACAGATAAAATTATTTATATTTTTTCACAATTCAAATTTTTCTCTTTAGGCATGTGTGAAACGGTAGCAAAGTTCTCTTCTGAGGTGAATAAAATATCACTAGCAATGCCTTTTTATAAAAGCATAGACATTTTTTCTTAAAAAGAAATTTTTAACTTTTGTAGATTAATGAAAAAACATTGTATGTATACAAGTAAGAGTGCTATATTCGCATAATTATAATAACAAAAGTTGCAACGATGACATTTCCATAGGAATTGAAATAAGCAAAAGAAAATATTTTTTTAATTTATTCCTTTTTAAAAGTCGAAATTTTATATCACTACACACAGCAGTTATACAAAATTTTCTCCCCATAGAAAAATTTATTTAAAGCTACACGACATGTTTCTTACATCTGACTTTTTAACTGTGTGTGTCATGAATGTATGTGGCTGAATGTATGTCAAAATTAGTATTTTTCAAAAGACTTTTAATATTTGGTCACAAACGTACATGTATAATCACGTCTGACATAATTATTATTTCTTTACAACAGCTGATATGCTCGCAAATTTACAGGGGGTTAACTCCGTAACTCGATTCGAAAAGCAAAATTATTCGAAAGGTGTTGTCGATAAGTAAATTAAAGCGTACTCTGCAAATCGTTCGAAAATGTTCATGATTGTAATAAAAGTATAAAGGGAATAACCAAAAATAAATTTGGCAGCACTTGGTGAGTACTAGTTCGGCCAAGTTATTAACTTCAGATTTTAAGAACTAAAATTAACAAATAAATAAAAGCAAAAATAAATTTTTTATTATGGATTGTGTGGCACTGTGGTTTGAGGAATCTGATCAGACTATAGAAGAGAGGGTTCAAAGAAAAAAAATTAAGAGATACGTCTGATTTTATGAATATTAACAAAAGGTAAGAAAGAAATTTTGATGTACAAAACTCACAAATAATTTTTATTTTTAGTTTCATAAAAAATTTTCGTCTGAGCAAAGAAGCTTTTATATATCGCACTTGATCGACAAGAGGGTATTAACTCAAAATTTTAAAATTTTCAGTAGAGTCAAAAAACTGTTTGTGGCCACATTTTAACAGAATTTAAAAATTCAAATATACCATAGGAAGGAAATTCCATTTAAAAATATATTTACATCGTTTTTCCTAGAAATCCGTGCAAGTATTGCAAAAAAAAATCAATTTTTTGAGTTAATACCATTTTTCTGAAATTTTTCGATCATAAATGAAACAAATTTTATCAACAAGACAGTATCAACTCAAAATAAAACCAAATTGAAAAGAGACTCAACTCAAAATAATACCTTTTTTATGAAAATTTAAGAATCAGTTCCATGTTAACTTTTGTATTAACTCGAAATAATACCTTTTTGTTGAAATAAAGGTAATCACTACGCTATCATGAATATGGTCTCAAAAGTGTTTTCCGAGATGAAAGAGTAAACGGAATACGTTGAAATTTTTACAGTAGATAGATATTTATATTGTTAGCTGATTTTTTAAAAAAAAGTGATATTTCAAAAATTTTGAGTTAATACCCTATTGTTGATCAAGTGCGATATGTATTAGAAAGTATTAAAGATGATCTTAACACTAGATTTACCAGCTATTTAATTATACCTATTTCTACCAAAACCAGTCAAAATGACTGGTGTATAAGAGAAAATGGTTATTGTGGGTTCCAGTCTTTATTCGCTTGAAAAATGACAAAAAAAGTTCTTTTGTCGAAACGAATGTATCGCAGAATCTCAGTAAAATTTCGTCTACTCATTGTGCTGGAGAAAAATGATGGTCCCCACTTGTTGTTCCACAAATATTGAAGCCTCAAAGTATTTCCTTCGTACGCCCCACGTGCGTACAGTATTGCAAGAAATGCCTTCAATTTTCCTTGCGTAATTGTCCATTTTTTCCCCAAAACTCGAGAGCCTTCTAACTCTGTACAAATTCGTATATGTTCCAAAATATGGTTGTCAATCAGTAATAGGAACGCACTACTTAGACTCCCGTTCATAATGTTTCTTTTAGCATGTGCTGTTGGCCCGTGTACATCTTTGAAAGCACTATGAACTGGTAGTCTACCGGCAACACCTCCTTCTTCAATTTTCGTCCAAATAGTGCCGTCTGAAGCAATTTCGCTGTAAAAATATGTAAAAATATTTTGTAGATAGCGTATTTACTGAAGAATATATTTTTGAATATTTCCATATCCACATAAATGTTTCTTACCTGTGTCACTTTGCGGGTATGAATGATTACGCTTGGAGATCGTTTGGACTAAGATTTTATTTCGTGTGTTGAACGAAGACTGTTCGAAACAAGACTGTTCGTGCCTGGTGCATTTATGAAGTAAGTGCTCGTGAAAATATCGTAGATATACCGTAATCGCCATAATCGCCTCAATGCCGATAATGTAACGAACAAAAGACGCATGGGCGCTACATATACTTCACTGATCTCATGATTCTCCCGGAACAAACATTCCTTCATAGAAACATGCACCAGTCATTTTGACTGGTTTTGGTATAAATGTCAATAACAAAAAACATATTTGTTACTAATATATATAAAGTAACATTAAGTTCAGAAAATGCATTCTCTACTTATAGCTACAAAAGTCATAACATTATTTTGGAAAGCAAATGTTATATGTAATAGGAATTTTGAATTAAAATTGCACGACCAGTCAAAATGACTGGTCTGGTAAATCTAGTGTTAAGCCTACCAAAAGATCTACTGCTATATATCCATTCTTAAAGTTAGCCGTCGCCTTAAAATTCTTAGCGCGAGGAGGATATCAGCACCAGATTGGCCAAGACCGTTACCAAGGCCTCTCTTAGCAGTCATTCTCTAGATGTTTCACAGAAGTGTGTGAAGTCATCGAAAGGATTTTATGTCCTAAGCACATTACTTTTGAATCTTCTGATGAAAATCAACGAGAAGCTAGAAAATATTTTTATAGCAAATGTGGAATCCCCGGAATCATTTGAGCTGTTGATGGCACCGACATACAAATAATGAGGCCAATAAAAAACGAGCATTTATATTTTACCTGGAAGCTGAAGCAAGCTGAAACGCAATGGCCGTAAATTAGGAATGATACAATTGTAGTAATAAAAGTTTTAACTTGTGTTTTTTTAGATATGTGATCATGAAATGTATATAAAGGCTATAGATGGTCGATTTGGTGGTTCTAGTCATGATTCTCATGTCTGGAATTTATCCAATGATAGGCAAGTTTTAAAAACCCGATTTCTTAATGGAGGTAAGTCTACAAGGTTACTTGGTAATACATATTTGTTTTAGTTTAGAAGTAAATTGCAAAATTAACAAATTTCAAAATTTTAAAGCAATCCGGGATACCCTCTAGAGCCGTGGATTTAAATGCCTTATAGGAATGCCCCCGAAAACTCGGCAGAAGGGTATTTTAGTGAAAATCATTCTAAAGGAAGATCAATAGTAGAAAGAACATTTGGGCTATTAAAAACCAGATTTCGATGTCTTTTGGCTGCTAGAGAACTTCATTACGCTCCCGAGAAAGCCGTTCAAATTTTAAATACTTGTTGTACACTGCAAAACATTTGTTTAGAATTTAAGATCCAAGACCGAAAACATCGAGTAGTAGTTTCTCAAACATAGTTGAAAATAGTAATGAGAATTACAAGAGCGTCGCAAAAAACATAAGAGATCAGATCAAAAATAATATGCAAAGAGCCTTTAATTAATTTTATTAAATACATATCAATTTATTCACAAAATAAAAAATTCAATAAAACATATTAAAAAACAAAAGAAAAACAAATTTATTTAAATAAAATACATATATAGTTTCTATGAAATTAATTAAGCTTTAACGGATCTAATTTAAGTTTTGTATTTTCCGTGTCACTTTTTTTGATTTGCTCAAGTTTTTGCTTCTTTATATTTAATTTCTCCTGTTCAAGTTTTAGTCTTTGTTCTTGAATATAGTAACTTCTTAAATATTTATGGATGCCAGTTATATTTTCATTTATTTCAGAAAGTATTTTGATTGAGTCGTTCTGATATGTTGTTTGATTTTCCAGTTGTTTTTGCAAAAGAGCTTCTCTTTCATCAACCGTTCTTTTTTAACCTTGACGTGGTTTTGGTGGTATCGGTTCTTCATTAATAAGCTCTGGGGAAGACGAATCAGATTCTATCCCCTCTTCATTTTCCCTTACTACTCGTAAACATTGAAAGTCTTTTTCAAGTGTTATCAATGAACTTGATTGAGGGTTTGAATCAAAATGGTTATTTTGGCTACCATTAGCGGCCTCATCCATTGTCAGTAAATTAGCCGTTTGTCTTTCTAGAGGTGTTAGTGAGCAATACATGCTTGGCCCTCCACCTGTACCAGAGATGCTAATTTTATTTCTACTACATTTGCTCTCAACATGATTTTTGTAGTCTGACCAAACCTAATGAAAATTTAAATCGCTAATAAGTAAACGGTATATGAGTAAGCCACACACAAACATTAAAATTTAATGGAACATACTTTTTTCCAACCTTTAACATCTCGTTGTGGTGGACCGAGATAATTCAAATCGGTTCTTAATTTTTGCTACAGATTATTAGATTTGTTTCTTGCATCCGGCACTTTCAGGTGTCCCTTGGCCAAATCCGGATTCTTCACCATAAAGTTTACAATAGTTTCATATTGTTTTTGGTTGGTATATAAGATCCTTTTTGAATCAGTCCTTTAAAACGGTATGAAAATGTTATTTTTTTATTTTTGCAATATATTTCTATTTAATTACTTACATTTTAAATTTCTTTTTAATTGTCACCAACACAATTGCTGTCGAATAATTTTTGAATGTTTACAACGTATATTATACTCATTTTCGTAATACAGAGTTGACTATACGAAAAGGATTTTTTGTGCGTACGAAAAGAGAACAAAAATTTGGTCACACTTTCGAAAATTTTCCGTACTTTTGTACTACATAGTACAATTTGTACGAATACTTACATTTTCGTATTGGATTGTAAAATAAAATATTTTTGCGTGCGTTATACCCTGTTCAGATATACGTTTTAATTGCGCAATAAAGGAATTTACGCAATTAAGTCTCTAATTGAATTTAATTTACCATAATAAAAAAATTGTTCAATTAGTACTTAATTTAGTCGATAATTGATTAAGTTTCCTCATACAACCCTTGTGAAGTGTGTTCAGTTAGAGAAAATTTTATACAATGACAAAACTAAATGCCATAAAAATGAAAAATAAAATATTTTCAAATTATATGAAATGAAAAATTTTTGAAAATTTAATGGAAATTCAAAGCTAGCATGCAGTTAAAACTTGATCGTTCAAACTAGAAGAGTTCCATATTTCAAATAAAAACAAGCAAACTTTCTTTTAAAGCCGAACTTTCCTTTATTCTTCCAAATTTACAGACACAAATTTCTAATGTAAAAATTAGGTCTGTTCAATAACTTTCCGGCAGAAACTAGCAACGATAGAGTAAAATAAAAATTTACAACATTACTATCCCAAATCAAAAAAAAAAGGAATAAACGGATTTTTGAAAAAAAAAAAAATAGCAAAGTAAGCGCGAACTGACGAAAATAACAAACAACTATAAAAATAAATATGTATCTAAAAAAGTAAAAAAGCGGTGTTCGATGCTTAAATCATTTTGTATTGCAACAGTTAGCATTTGCAAGAGCTTTGTCATCGATTGTGTGCAAATTGGCAAAAATTGTCTGTCTTTTTTGTAAAACTTTTAGTTTATTTTATTCTATTTCTTTTGTTTATTGTTTTCTTAACCTGGCGTTTACTTGTACAAAGTTTCCTCAGCTTTCTTCTAACTATTATACAAACATTAGCTTCAATTCAATTATTTTGCATTTAAGACCGAAAACTATAAATGTTATGTATATTTTTTGCTGTGTGGTTGTAAAAATTTCGTGGAGAGTTCTAATAAAAACTTTCAGTTCAAAGGATTTAATATGTATTAGCTTATTTTGTAAAACAGAACAAGAATCATCTGTTCTGTTCTTGACAGTAACAAAAGTAGTAACAAATTTATTAACAATCACATCTTATACTCTTTTTTACTCCTTCGCTGCTTCTTTTGAGGTACTGAAGTAAACACTTTCCAATAACAATTAGTAACAACTTCTTTTTATTGAATAGAACTATATTCTACTGTCAAATTTTAATTTAAAAAATTAATGTGTAATAATAATAATAAATTATGGACATTAAAATATGTATATAAATTAGTCAACGAAAAAAAATAGTATCACAGAAAAAAAAGTTTTTTAGTCAAACAAATATCACAGAACTTAAGTTTTAAATTATTGCTAGGCAATATTGAAGTTTGGTGTTGTCTTTGTCTTCTTTAGTGTTTATTGATTTCTTTATACGTTGTTGTATTCTCAAGCTCTCGAGAGAATATTTTTTGTTTTCTTTTTTCTCTCTGTCTAGTATCTTTAAATCGTCAAAATCTATAATGTGTTCAGTTTCTTTTGCATGTTGTGCTAATGCTGTTGTCTCCTTTCCTTTTTTAATGTCTGCTTAATGCTCTAAAATTCTTGTTCCAGGCATTCTTTTTGTTGTTCCAACGTATACTTTATTATACCTTTCCCTTTCATTTCCTTGGCAGGTTATTTCACAAACGACATTATTTAACCTATTCTTGTCTACTTTAGATGTTTTTTGCGTAAAAAAGTGGCTCAGTGTTTTGTTTGATCTATATGTAAATTTTTTCCATCGTTTGATTATTTCCAGTATTATTATTTTTTTCTTTTTTTTAAGCACTTATTTATCAAGTTATTTGTCACATGTATTGGGTAACTATTCTTTGTCAATATGTTCTTTATTTTGGTGATCAAATCTTATGTCGCTAATATTAAGAATTTCATTTATTAAATTTATAGCTGTATTGACTTTAACATGTTTTGGTTGGGTTGAATGATAATTTATTAATCATCCAGATGCGGTTTTCTTAGCATACCAATTTGTTATTAATTTATTATTGTTCTTAATTATTATCATGTCTAGATATGGCATCTCTTTATTTTTCTCTACTTCCACTGTAAATCTAAATCATCTCTCTTTACAACCGCAAATAAATCATCCACATATTTAGATAAAAATTTTATATTTACATTCTTGCTTTCAACTTTTTCATAACATCGTCTAACAATGTGTCTAAAACAATATCTGCCATTATCGGGGATAAGGGATTACCCATTGGCATACCATATATTTGTCTATAATACTTTCCGTTGAAAGTAAAATAATTGTTGTATGTCAGACAGAATTGAAGCATCTTAAGGAATAGCTTTTTACTAATTGTCGTGTGTTCTTTAAGGGTTGTCCATTTGTCCAATATGTTTTTAATAGCTAAATGTGTAGGTATATTGGTGAACAATGATACCACGTCAAAGCAGACAATAATGTAATTTTCATCTAAAATAATGTCACAGAGTTTTTCCTTTAATTGTATGGAATTTTTAACATTGTATATTAGAGATATAATTGCCCTATTCACAAGCCCCCTAGTACGTGCTAAGTGCTAACAAAATACAACGGTGCTAGCTGTGTTGTTGGTAATTTTCATGCAAACATGCGATACGACACTTAGTACTTTTTTTCATATGTTTTTCAAACGTTGTATTTGTTTAAATGTTTTATGTTTAAATGAATTATTATTTTTGTGTTCTTGTGTGAATTATATTAAATTAAATTGAATTAAAAGATATTTTTATTAGTTTTATTTATTTAATTTATTGATTTGACTGATTTATTAGAAAGTTAAAGTTGAAAGTTGCAATATAAAAACTGTTCTTTAAGATTTAATATTGCTTTAATAACTCGATTTCTAATATTTTGTACGGTACCGCCATCACCTATACCAAACAGAGATGCTACCTTACGAACACAAGCACCATTTCCTGAAGATCTCAAGCAGTAAAGTACAATTTTAAGCTGCAAGTCAATGAGTAGTTGGAGCCTTTTGCGAATTGTGTGAAAAACATCGTCATTTTTTAAAGGGTTGAATATATAGGCAAATTCCTCTGGCCGTAGTCGTATCATATGAAGAAATCTGTTTTCATCAAAATATCTTAAACCCATTATGATGATTTTGGTAGCCCTAAATGTATAATTCTGCGACTGGAGAGCAAGTACATTAGGTTCATCCTAAAAATGTCTTGAATTTCATCCTCACACAAAAAGTTTATTAATTTACTTTTTTCTGTTTTCTCCCCCATTTGGCTTATAAATAACAAATGATGAATAGCACTTTTCTTCTTCTTATTGACTTTTTGACGTATGAAGTACAATGTACAATGGCACACTGATACAATGATTGTTCACAAAGAAGTAAACAAAAGGTAGTATGCAATACTACCTACACCTTAGCAGAGCTTGTGAATACGGCAAATATTCTTTAATATTATTCCTATGTATTTGGACAAATAATAGCAGGGTACTTCAGTTGATGCCGAAATCTGCCTGAGTGGGATATTTTCCTTATGAATTTTTGGTCAGCCGTAAAGTTCTGGAGCAGCGGCTGCATGTGAAGTCATATTTATTTTTTCAAATTTTGTTATATGTTTACCTTTTAAAAGTTTTGTAATAATATTATTTGTTTTTTAAAGTTTTATTATTGGATTCTCTCTAATAATTTTGTATGTTGATTTGTCGTCTAGTAGTTGATTCATTTTATTTATGTAATCATTTTTGTATAAAACTATAGTCTTATTACCTTTATCGGCTTTTGTAATCATTTTTGTGTTTTTATTGTCTTTAATTATTTGTACTGTTTTTTCGTAAATAGCTAGTATAAATTTTTCTTTTTCATTATTTTTTGAGCTACGCTTGAAATTAATTACTCTATTAGCTATTTTTGATCTTATTATATCTTTTTCTGTGTCATCATTGATTTTTTATACCCATTGCTCAATATCTGCTATTAAAGGTATCGTTGAAAAGTTTTTATTGCTTATCGGGAGAGCAAACTTGCTTCCTAGTGATAAAAACCATTTACTCTCGATGTCAAAATTTACGTTAGTGTAATTAACGAACCACTCCTCGTTAAATGCAAAATTAAATTCTTTAAACTTTTCAGCTCTCAGTTTCCTTATTTTAGATGAATGTACCTGTCTTGTTTTCAATTTTATGTTTTCATATTTAATCCATTGTCCTTTTTTAAAATTTATAAATTCTGTTTTGTTCAGTGTAGTTAAGAGCTGTGTTTCTTTTCTTCTTATCTCTTTTTTTATTAACATTATCTTTGTATGTGTGTCTGAAATCTCAATGTTGAGCGTTTTATAATGAAAGTTTTTTTCTGCTTTTTCAATTTTAGTCTGTGCTGTGTCGGTCTTAAATAATTGTTTTAGTTTTTGTGTCGAATACTTTATGTGTTTTGGTATTACTCCTAATTTTCTGCATTGTTGTAAAAAATTTGATCGTTCTACTAATTTGGCTAATTTTTATATTTCTCTGCAATATTTTTTTTAACAATTGTGTGGTTTCTATGTTGTATTTGTATTTAATGTGCTGAAAAAGTTGTCTCATCTTGTAATATTGTTAAGGAATAAATGTTTTTTTGTTGTTTTTTTTTAATGTGTCGTGCTGTCCATAATTTATTATTATTATTACATATTAATTTTTCAAATTATGTTTCATCAATGTATTCAATAATGTAACCTAAAACAAGTTGTAAGTAAAATCATAAGGGTTAAAATCATAATTAAAATATCAACTCTTTTCTTGTAATTTGTCACTAGAATAATAAATAATAAAAATACTCCCCTTAAGAAGTCGGAACAAAACCGACGAAACGTTGAAAAAAAAAATGGAATAAGTTTTTTATTCGCATTGAAAACAAATCTAACCAAAAATAGCCCGGAATACAGTCTTCACAATATTTTATTTAATTTTTAAGCAATAAGTTTTAATATTTTCTGTATTAATTTTCAATATTTCGCTCGATTGTATAGCATTATTAGGAAAACAAATATTTATTTAAATAACATAAAACAACAACAAAAATATAATAAAAATTTATTCAAACTAACATAAAAAAACAAAAATTATTTCTTATTTACTAAATGTCTACAAATCTGAGCTACATTATCTGTGTCTGCCTTAAAATTAATTCTCTGTGCTGTTGTATTAATAGCTTTTAACATCTCTAAAATATAATTATTTTCTATGTTTATTACTGAAACATTTTCAAAATTGGGATAGTGATTCAATCTGGCACAATGAGACGATAATACAATTTTTATGAATTAATATTCCTATATTTTTCAAAAGAGCTAATCGAATTATATTTTTTTTAGCGTTGGACGAGTAGTTAGGGTTTTTGAATAAATATATTTTGGCTTTGTGTGACATCGTTTTATTAGAATGTATGCGCACGACGTCCAAAGATTTGTTAGTGAAAAAAGCAAAAATTTCGTAAGTAAACTTAACGAAGATTTAAAAAGAATTTCGTCATGGGCTGCTGTTAATGGTTTGAGTCTTAACCCAAAAAAATCAAAATATGTTCTTATCCATAATAGATCCCAACAAATAACTATAAAACCAAATGTTATTGTAGACTGTGAAAAAATTGAAATAGTGAATAAAGCTTAGAATTTATGAGTTATATTTAACACTATATTAACCTGATCGGATCACATCTCCATTATGGCCTACACAATAGTGCACGCCCTTAAGAATATGACAGCGAGCTTTTCGGAAACTGTGATGTAAAAAGTAAGATAGGGCTTAACGTTACTTTTAATAATATAACAAGATATGTTTTTGGACTTAAGTCGTATGGAAATCAGCATCATATAAGCTTTGGTGTACAGTTTGACGATTTTTTGAAAATTAAATGTTAATATTCTTACATAAATAGTAAATGCTCGTCAGCCTGAAGAATTATATAAACAACTTAGTTTTAATAGTTTCGGTGGAAACAAAGCAAATATACCTTTTAGAAGTAAGTCACTAACCTGAAAACGGAAAATGAAGAAAAGTTAATTTTATTAGATGTAGGGTCATTATTTCCAAGCATACCTGTTGATCTAGCAATAAGCACATTTGAAGAAAAATGGAATATTGTTGAAGGACATCCTAATATAGAAAAGTGTCTGTTTCTACGAATTGTTAAATTTTGTATTGAAAAAAATAGATATTTCCAATATAATAGTAAATTTTATAAACAACAGAAAGGTCTGCCGCTGGGATCTCCTGCCTCTCCAATTGTGTCTGATATTGTTATGGAGAAACTACTGGACAAATGTATTGGAAAGCTTAGTATTAAACCAATAATATTGAGTAAATATGTTGATGATTTATTTTGTATAATATCAGAAAACGGCATTAATAATTTACCTAAAACTTTTAATGAATTTAATCCTTGTATTCGGTTTACAACACAAATAGAATGTGACTTCACTCATTAGGAGTGGAAATAATTTATTAAGAGATTAGTACCAAAAACCAACAGATTCTGGAAGAATCATTAATGCTATACTACAAAAGTAGCTGGCTATAAAAATAGCCAAGTCGCCAGCTACTTAATTCTTCTAACGACTATCGACAACTAACTACAAAAAATAAACATCAGTTTTGACATATGTAATAAAGTTAACCAAAACAAAACAAACATGATTTTTTTAAGTGAATTTGTGTAAAAAAAATTTTAAATGTCTCAAGAATATTTAATTAACTTTATATATAATAGTGCAAACAAAGATTTCAGTGTATGAAGTGTCCACGTCCATATTTGCATGTAAATTGAACTAAACATTTACATTAAACAATATAATAAATACATGTAAACAGTAAAAATGACTATTATATACTTACCAATTTCAATAAAAAACCCAAAAAATAAATATGAATGAAACAAATTAGAAATTGATGAAAAAAGAAGTAAATAGAAAATTTCACAAACAAAAAGTAAACGAAAAATGCGCCAAATAAATAGTAAATGAAAAATGTAAACAAATGAACAGTGGATTATTATTTTTCAATGGTTCCACTATAAAAGTTTTTCGCGCTTTTAATAGCGATATCTAATGTATTGCGTTTTTAAAACCACGATTTCATGCAGTTATTGTATTGGCAGGACTAATCTGTTTTTTGTAGCCAAGAAAAATAGAAATTAGCCTAAGTTGGCTACGGGCTACAAAAGTAGCCGTGTAGTCGGTAGTCATGTAGCGGCTAAAAGAATTATTCTTATAAGCACGCATGTATTCTATTTGTGACATCTTGTACTCGATGGTCGGTGGACATGATTATTTTATAGCATAACTTTTATTGTAAACACAGTAAACGAATTATTATAAATGCAGATAAAAATTTTATAGAATGGATACTTACGATCAGTGACATTGAGTTTCATAAAAAGATTAAGGAGCAAAATTAGAAATGTATGAAATAATAATGATTTTCCTATTTATCTTACTAATAGATTAATATGACAGTATAAAAAAGGAATAATATAAATACAAGAAATATAATTAAGCCAATGATTGATAAGTCTTTAATTTATGTACCAGGAATATCATAACGGTTAGTGAATCAATAATTTTTGATTCTAATAAACATAAAATGTCATACAAAACACTAGACATTAAAAGGATTATTTAGTAAAACTAGAAAAAAAATACCAAATCAAGAATTATCAAATTTAGTCTATAAAATTTCATGTAGCAGGATTATCGTTCCTATATATAGATTTGTAATAAAGTATATATAGAAATAAGGAAAAATAAAGTAAAAACTAGAATTTATTTAATTTTTTTAAAAAACTTCGTGCTACTTTTAAATTATCTTGATTTAATTAATTACCGATATTGATTATTGAGGGTCAAAGCACGTCTCGATGGCCAATTCGTTACCGCTTACTTAACTCTTCAGGAAACTTCTGACAAACATTTTAAATAAATTATAGCTTTTTGTCCAAACAATAAAGTATAGATAAAAATCAAAGTTTGAGCAAAAACAACAATGACCAACAGTAATTCTATTTTTCTTCAGTAATTTTTTTTCAGCAATTCTATTTTTTTTCCACTACTTTTTCAGGTCTTTTGTACAATTAAAAGAGGATGAAAAAGAAAATATCAAAAAATACTACGATAATTTATTTCTATGCACTTTGCAAATTATTTACTTAAAGACACGGCAATATTTTTTAATTTATTTAATTTTTATATTATCCCGATTGTTGATTATTGAGAATTGCTGGTCATTAACCCTTTGACGACCAAAAAGAAAAATATGCGTTAAAAATGAACTAATAGTAAAAGTATTGATATTTTTAGCTTAATGCAAAGTTAAATAGTGGGTTTTTAAATTTTATAAAAAATTTGTGTGAAAAAAAAATTAAATGGTTTTAATAGCTAAATAGCAAGTTTTGCACACACCGTAAACGGGATATTTGAACTGCTCTAAATTATGGACGAAATTTTTTCTTTCTTTCAAATTGAAACATTTTGTTTAATTTAACAATATTCTGCAAATTGAAATTCTGTTTTGAGATATTTCCAAGAAAAACTAGCTTTATTTAAAAAAAAGGAAAGGGACACGGGTGTCCCTATGGTCGTCAATGAAAACTTTTCGTTTGATGAATTTGAATATAATAGCCTTTTCACACTGACGACCATTTTATACGAAAATTTATGCTAAATGTCCTAACAACAAATGGTTTGCGTTGGAAACACTTATTTTGAAATCGAGCAGTGTGAAAAGACTTTAACTGCTAATAGTGGTGCTGGGGGGTGAGAGTTGGCATATTAAAAAAACTAAAAAGGGACTTCCCCATCAGAGAACTGCACGAGTACACCGCAACTCATGAGTACACCCCATACTTACTCTATACTTACTCTATACTTTTCATACTCGAGTATTTTAAACACCGCAATAAAAAGTTGCGGTGTTTATTTTACCCATTCCTGCAAAAACGAGTATCAAAAATATCGCAATCAGAATTTTAAGTATTTTTTATACTCGTACGCGAGAATTTTTTAATTCTCTTTATTTGTAAGCAACGTTGCCACATTTTTACCCTATTAAAGTTTTTTACTACCGTTTTATAAAATACTGTATTGTATGCAGATCTATTTATAAAAAATAAAAAAAAAAAACAAAATTTGATCAAATCTATTGCTTAAACATTATAAACAGAAAAACAGACAACAACCGTTTTCATAGGTATGAAATACAAGACATATTTAATGAATAAAATGCAATAAAACCCGCTTAAAGGCACAGGTATACTTATTTTGTTGCTGTTTTTTATGAACAAATATTTTCAGTTTATGCGCCTTGTTGTCATAAACATGCTACTAAATATGAATGAAACAAATTAAAAATTGATGAAAAAAGAAGTAAATGGAAAATTTCACAAACAAAAAGTAAACGAAAAATGCGCCAAATAAATAGTAAATGAAAAATGTAAACAAATGAACAGGTGATTATTATTTTTCAATGGTTCCACTTTAAAAGTTTTTCGCGCTTTTAATAGCGATATCTAATGTATTGCGTTTTTAAAACCACGATTTCATGCAGTTATTGTATTGGCAGGACTAATCTGTTTTTTGTAGCCAAGAAAAATAGAAATTAGCCTAAGTTGGCTACGGGCTACAAAAGTAGCCGTGTAGTCGGTAGTCATGTAGCGGGTAAAATAATTATTCTTATAAGCACGCATGTATTCTATTTGTGACATCTTGTACTCGATGGTCGGTGGACATGATTATTTTATAGCATAACTTTTATTGTAAACACAGTAAACTAATTATTATAAATGCAGATAAAAATTTTATAGAATGGATACTTACGATCAGTGACATTGAGTTTCATAAAAAGATTAAGGAGCAAAATTAGAAATGTATGAAATAATAATGATTTTCCTATTTATCTTACTAATAGATTAATATGACAGTATAAAAAAGGAATAATATAAATACAAGAAATATAATTAAGCCAATGATTGATAAGTCTTTAATTTATGTACCAGGAATATCATAACGGTTAGTGAATCAATAATGTTTGATTCTAATAAACATAAAATGTCATACAAAACACTAGACATTAAAAGAATTATTTAGTAAAACTAGAAAAAAATACCAAATCAAGAATTATCAAATTTAGTCTATAAAATTTCATGTAGCAGGATTATCGTTCCTATATATAGATTTGTAATAAAGTATATATAGAAATAAGGAAAAATAAAGTAAAAACTAGAATTTATTTAATTTTTTTAAAAAACTTCGTGCTACTTTTAAATTATCCCGATTTAATTAATTACCGATATTGATTATTGAGGGTCAAAGCACGTCTCGATGGCCAATTCGTTACCGCTTACTTAACTCTTCAGGAAACTTCTGACAAACATTTTAAATAAACTATAGCTTTTTGTCCAAACAATAAGGTATAGATAAAAATCAAAGTTTGAGCAAAAACAACAATGACCAACAGTAATTCTATTTTTCTTCAGTAATTTTTTTTCAGCAATTCTATTTTTTTTCCACTACTTTTTCAGGTCTTTTGTACAATTAAAAGAGGATGAAAAAGAAAATAGCAAAAAATACTACGATAATTTATTTCTATGCACTTTGCAAATTATTTACTTAAAGACACGGCAATATTTTTTAATTTATTTAATTTTTATATTATCCCGATTGTTGATTATTGAGAATTGCTGGTCATTAACCCTTTGACGACCAAAAAGAAAAATATGCGTTAAAAATGAACTAATAGTAAAAGTATTGATATTTTTAGCTTAATGCAAAGTTAAATAGTGGGTTTTTAAATTTTATAAAAAATTTGTGTGAAAAAAAAATTAAATGGTTTTAATAGCTAAATAGCAAGTTTTGCACACACCGTAAACGGGATATTTAAACTGCTCTAAATTATGGACGAAATTTTTTCTTTCTTTCAAATTAAAACATTTTGTTTAATTTAACAATATTCTGCAAATTGAAATTCTGTTTTGAGATATTTCCAAGAAAAACTAGCTTTATTTAAAAAAAAGGAAAGGGACACGGGTGTCCCTATGGTCGTCAATGAAAACTTTTCGTTTGATGAATTTGAATATAATAGTCTTTTCACACTGACGACCATTTTATACGAAAATTTATGCCAAATGTCCTAACAACAAATGGTTTGCGTTGGAAACACTTATTTTGAAATCGAGCAGTGTGAAAAGACTTTAACTGCTAATAGTGGTGCTGGGGGGTGAGAGTTGGCATATTAAAAAAACTAAAAAGGGACTTCCCCATCAGAGAACTGCACGAGTACACCGCAACTCATGAGTACACCCCATACTTACTCTATACTTACTCTATACTTTTCATACTCGAGTATTTTAAACACCGCAATAAAAAGTTGCGGTGTTTATTTTACCCATTCCTGCAAAAACGAGTATCAAAAATATCGCAATCAGAATTTTAAGTATTTTTTATACTCGTACGCGAGAATTTTTTAATTCTCTTTATTTGTAAGCCACGTTGCCACATTTTTACCCTATTAAAGTTTTTTACTACCGTTTTATAAAATACTGCATTGTATGCAGATCTATTTATAAAAAATAAAAAAAAAACAAAATTTGATCAAATCTATTGCTTAGACATTATAAACAGAAAAACAGACAACAACCGTTTTCATAGGTATGAAATACAACACATATTTAATGAATAAAATGCAATAAAACCCGCTTAAAGGCACAGCTTTTGTACACTATTTAAAGCAGGTATACTTATTTTGTTGCTGTTTTTTATTTTCAGTTTATGCGCCTTGTTGTCATAAACGTGCTACTAACGGTATTTAGGAAAAAAAAAATGATAAAATGAATCCGTGAATAAAAGGAAAATTACTTATTTTTTTAGTTTTAACAAAAGTGTATATACGCTGATGTAATATATTAATTCCTCATTAATAGTAATAAATAAAATAAAGTTTTTAGTTTACATATTTTATTTTGTTAAATACAATTATTGCTTTTATACCTATTTAATAATTTTAAATATCTATTTGCTTAAAGAATAGAATTTTTAAATTTCTATCCTGTGTGACTTAAAAAAACCCTAACAAAAACGTAATATAATAAACAATGGACTATTCTTGAGTTCTTAGTAAACTTTTGTTGTGTTTTTAATAAATGAAAATATGGCGAATTTTACGGTTTCTATTTAATTTATTTTCTGTTACATATTAAATAAACTTTCATAATTTCAAAGAAGTATGTACATATGTTAGCTAATTTAGACATTGGCGACTTTTGATATTGTATTTGATTTAATAATTCTGATCTGATAACTCTGTTTTCCTCTCACTACACACGTTAAAATCTCTCTCTTGGTGTTTGTTGTGAGTATGAGTACGAATAAAGTAAAGCCAGCATCGCAAACATTTTACTTGAGTATGGTAGACACTTATACTCAAATGGAATGGGTATAGTAAATACTCGCACTTAAGAAATGCGGTGGCGATCACACCGCAACCGCATTTAAGATGAGTATACTTAGAGTATTAAAAACAGACACTCTTGCAGTTCTCTGTTCCCCAGTAAGTTTATTAACTTTATCTGAATCTGAATTGAATTCCTAAAATTTGTTTTCTATTTACTTACTTTCCGCTGTAAGAAGTGGTCGTGTTTTCTAAATTTCTAAAAAAAAAGTGATATTTGAGAGAAAAATTTTTGTTCTTTAATTTGCTGATTCATTTTGGTAAGTTTGGTAAATGGGAATTTTAAGGCACGTTATAACAACATTTTTTTTAGAAGAATGGCTTTCCAGACTCGTACATTTTTTAAACTTAATGAAGAAATATAGCAATTTCATACTGCGGAAAAAGCGAAGATAAAGACGATTTGTGTCTGGATGAAGAAGAGCACATTTTTCTTGAAGGTGATGTTGATGCAGGTGCAACATATTGTGAAATCGATGATAATACGGTTGAGATAACAAGCGCCTCGTATTCCCGAAAATTAGAAGAAAAAAACGACAGAAAAAGTGAACCAAATTTTAAATAGAGAAATTCATACACTGAAAACGTATTCGGAAAAGTACAAATCTGCGATGTTGAGAACACCAACTGTAAGCTATCACCATTTCACATATTTTTACTGACAACGAACTTTGATGTTTTAATTAAATTTATAGTTCATGAATCCTGCAGATATGCTGAACAAAATGGAAGAATCTTTGATGTTAATAGCTAAAAAGCAAGTTTTGCACATACCGTAAACGGGATATTTAAACTGCTCTAAATTTTGGACGAAATTTTTTCTTTCTTTCAAATTAAAAAATTTTGTATAATTTAACAATATTCTGCAAATTGAAATTCTGTTTTGAGATATTTCCAAAAAAAAAAACTAGCTTTATTTAAAAAGACGGAAAGGGACGCGGGTGTCCCTGTGGTCGTCAATGGTAACTTTTCGTTTGATGAATTTGAATATAATAGTCTTTTCACACTGACGACGAAAATTTAGGCCAAATGGCCTAACAACAAATGGTTTGCGTTGGAAACACTTATTTTGAAATTGAGCAGTGTGAAAAGGCTTTAACTGATAATAGTGGTGATGGGGGTGAGAGTTGGCATATTAAAAAAACTAAAAAGGGACTTCCCCATTAAGTTTTTAACTTTATCTGAATCTGCACTGAATTCCTAAAATTTGTTTTCTATTTACTTACTTTCCGCTGTAAGAACTGGTCGTGTTTTCAAATTGCTAAAAAAAAGTGATATTTGAGAGAAAAATTTTTGTTTTTTAATTTGCTGATTCATTTTGGTAAGTTTGGTGAATGGGAATGTTAAGGCACGTTATAACAAAATTTTTTAGAGGAATGGCTTTCCAGAGTCGTACATTTTTTAAACTTAATGAAGAAATATTGCAATTTCATACTGCGGAAAATAGCGAAGATAAAGACGATTTGTGTCTGGATAAGAAAGACCACATTTTTCTTGAAGGTGATGCAGGTGCAACATATTGTAAAATCGATGATAATGCGGTTGAGATAACAAGCGACTCGTATTCCCGAAAATTAGAAGAAAAAAAAACGACAGAAAAAGTGAACCAAATTTTAAATAGAGAAATTCATACACTGAAAACGTATTCGCTAACAGTGACTATGAGTTTGGAAAAGTACAAATCTGCGATGTTGAGAACACCAACGGTAAGCTATCACCATTTCACATATTTTTACTGACTACGTGCTTTGATATTTTAATAAAACTTATAGTTCATGAATCCTGTAGATATGCTGAACAAAATGGAAGAATCTTTGATGTTACTGCTGACGAAATGAAAGCATTTCTTGGTATCAATATAGTAATGACATATCACGTTTTAGCATCCATTCGTGATTATTGGTCAACAGAACCTGATATGGGTGTACCCTTCATAAGTAATGTAATAACAAGACAGAGATTTGAAGATATCCGTCAAAATTTGCACTTCAGCAATAACGATGAAGAAGGAAACAGGAATGATCGGGCTTTTAAGATCAGATCTGTCATAAGTCATTTCAACAAAGCATTTCAAAATGCAATGAACAACATATACAAACAGGCTGTCGATGAACACATGATCAAATTCAAATGTCATAATGCTAAAAAACAGCATATCAAGAAAAAACCAATAAAATGGGGATATAAGATGCGGTGTAGATGTGACTTTGCTTCCGGATATCTTTTAGAATTTGATCTACACACTGGAAGAAAAGAGTATGGAACTGAATATGGACTTGGGAATCAGTCGTGCTGCAGTTAACAGAAAAACTCTCATGTTTGCGCTGTGAGGTCTACCTTGATAACTTCTTCAACTCGCCCTTGTTACAATATTAGTTGAAAAAACGTCAAATAAAGTCCTGTGGAACTGTAAGAAGCAACCGAAAAAATGTGCCTCGCGATAAGAATATCAAGCGAGGAGAAATTTATACATCAAGCTTTGAGTGTATATCCTTTATTAAGTGGGTGGACAACAGAGCTGTGACTCTTCATTCAAATTTTCTTTCGCCAGTAGAGACAGACACCGTCAGACGTCATATAGCTGGTAGTGCTTGTTATGTTACTAGGCCAATTTAAGCAGAGGATGGGTGTTACTTTGGCAAACTCGTAATCTTGTGCACCTGGCTGTCTACCGGCTGGTTCAGTCAGTCATGGGTCCGATTTTCAATACTAGTTAGCCGATCCATTTGCCTAGTCACAACAAAAATACTACGTGCACTTTAGTCCAAAAAAAAATTGAGACGGACATGTAAGCTCAGGAAGTGTTTGTTAGCAGTACTCATTTGGTGCCTGCTCCATGCCCTGCCCTTACCATGTTCCCATTGATCGTACTGGGAACCCAAACAAACAATCTAAAACAACTTGTTTTTCAAATAACTTCGAACCTCAAATTTAGCTCAAGCAGTCATATTAATTTTTATTAATTAGCAAAAAAATTCATAAAGTTTTTATTTACATATTCAATCAAAAGTTAAGGCACTAAAGTTACATTTTAAATCAAATATTTTTTCTCTTTTGTTACCGAAGAACTTAGATTTAGATAAATTAAGTTTATATATATATGTATATATATATATAAGAAGAAAAAATTACTTTATATTAATTTAACCTTAACAAAAACTCGATGAAAACTAGGCTTATTTAAAGAAATAAAATAGTTAAGTGAAAAATTACATTCAAATCGTAATTGAAAACAAAAGAAAAAAGACGAACTGAGAAAATAAGCAAAATAACCAAATGAAACAAACTGATCTTGGAATTCCTTTAAATTTTTATCAAATAAGAAAAGTAATCAAAACAAACGTTAAGAAAATGGTCAAAGAAATATATATGTTTATATAGTGTAAAGGAAAACAAGTGATAAATAGAAATCTTTTAAAAGTTGAAACATGAGACGTAAAAACTTACATAATTGTTGTTGTTCTTGCAGTTGTGTTCTCCGGTTTGAAGGCCTTCATCCCTGTTGAATATTATCTGCTTCTCTTGCTGTAAGTCCACTTGTAACTTTTGTTTTTAATTATATTTAGACTAGATATTATGATTTTAAAGGTTACAGTAGTGATTTCCTCTTTAGAAAACAAAATTTTACTATTTACTTATTTTTTTTATTCAACTTATATTTTGTTATTTCATTACTGCGATCTTTAAAAGACTAATTGATAACGAACAGAAATTTTTAGTATTAGAGTTACATACTGCAAAAGAAAAGAATAATTGATAAATGAAACGCAAAAGCCAAACTAACAAAAAGTATATATTTTTATTATTGAATTTTTCTTTGTTGTTTTAACCTTAATACTTTTTGTTTTTGTGCAATTGAAATATTTATGTCTTATACTAAATTCACACTATCGTGTTTAAACAGCGTTTTAGCAGTAAAACACGTTAATCTTTCGTGTTTTTCCATACATTGACTCGTTTTGAAAACACAACAAACACGTGTTTAGGATGTAAACTCATTCAAAAACACATAAAAGGCAGGGTTCGTGTAGTGTCTTGAGATACGTTCAGTGGAATTTTGGATTTTGGTAATTCACTGAACATATTTTTTTAATGGCTGCTTGTCAAAAATGAAAAGTTAATGCTAGTGAAAAACAACAATTTTAAAGTGTGTGCCAGCAATTTATTTGTTTTAAAAAGAAATAAAAATTTTATTTGTTTATTAATAATCACCAAACAATTGTGCACAAAATATGGAAAAATCTGTTGGAAAAATTAAAAAAAAAGCCTTGGACAGCTCAAGAAGAATATTTGCTGGTGGAAGTTTGGTTTGAGCACATACGTGAGCTGAGAGGTGCACGTAGCAACAGGCATGTATACGAAGACATGAAGTGCCAGCTCCAAAAGCATGGCTGTGAAGCAAGTGTGCTGGAGATTAATAGTAAAATACATAATATGACTACAAGATATAGGTGATTATTTACAAACAGAAACAGCACACATATTGTTGTTCCAAAGTTATCTTCACGTATACAAAACCCAAAAAGTAGATAAGACCGCTTCCTGTAGTAAATTTTAAAAGATCTATCGATCAGTGCAATCCCCAGGTCTCTATCTCTTATGATTTTTAAGATATTAAAAAATCTTTTTATTGTATATAATATAATTGCATGCACATATGTAGTTATGAAACTTTGAACTCAAAAAACAAAAATTTGGAGATACGTGAAGAAAATTTGGCATGATGATATGTATAACATAAATAAAGTTTGGTATATTTTCAGAAAAGAAAAAGCTTTAATGGAACCATCAGAGGGCTCGCCATCTTCATGGAGCCTATTTCACAAGGTCCATAACATTCTTGGCAGCTTCAAAATAAACAATGTTGAAAATTTAGTAGAAGAAAGGACTGAAAGTACGTAAATAAATATATTTTTACATATTTTTTTTACATATTTAACAAAGTATGTATGTATATAAGTAATAACTATGAAATTATTAATTTTTCATTTTATTTAGATTTTGACAAATGCAACTCAATTCAAGTTGAAATGTTGGAAGAATACGAAGATCAGCTCAGTTCGAATAACAGCGATTCACTTTCCTCGAATCCAACCATTTCATTACAATCAACTCCAGTTGGTGAAAAGAAAAGAAAGCAGACGAATTTTCAAAATGAACTTTTAAAACGGTTTGACAAAATTGAAGAAAAATAGAGCTACAAACTGCAGAATTAAAAGAATTGGATGAAAAAAACTACAATTTAGAAGTAAAAAAAACAGAGCTCATGGAAAGATTTGTTAAAAGCTCAGAAGAATTTAAAAATGCTATTGTTAACCATCTAAATAACTAAAACTACAATACTTTACAAATAAGACTGTAAAAAGTATTTTCTAAAATAATTTGAACTCATTTAAAATGAAAGAACATTTTAGAAAACACTTCTTTTATTTTGAGGCAATATGTACATGATACATGAATTTTATCTTTTTGAAAATATACACACATGCATACATATGTAAGTACGTCGATTTGTTATTAGTAACTAAGTATTTGTTTGCAAATAAATAAAAGTAATAACCTAAATATGAAGCGATCACTTGTCTTATTTCTTCTCCGTTTCCACCTTCAGTCATAAATATTTCATTGTTTGGATTCTGAATATTTTTTTATTTCTAGGAGCCATTGGTGATTAAAAGAATCATTATTGATGTTTACAAAGTTATGTAAAATACAGCATGCTTTTAGATTGGTATTTACGTTCTTCATTTTATTATCCACACCTTTCCCGATTCTCCGAAAACGAGATTTTAAATGGCCAAAAGCGTTTTCAACAACCCTTCTGCACTTTGACAATACATAATTATAATGTTTTTTAACAGCGTTATTGTCGGCATTAAACGGATACGGCTTCATAACCATTTTTGACCATCGGAAGGCAGAATCACCCAGAACTACTACTGGAACGTCAACACCACATAATCTTTTTGACATTTCAGTTAACAGCGAACACTCTTCAAGGCGCTTTTTAGCAATGATTTTTCGAAAATTTGTGAATCGCTGCACCGCCCTGGGCTGCCAACATTAATAAAAAAAAATCTGTATCTGTAAATAGTTTTTGCACTCAATAATGGTTTAAAACAAAGTTACATATGTATGTATGAGTATAAGTATGTATAAACCTGTAGTCCACCAACGCAAAAAGTATTGTTGAATACCATCCTTTGTAGTTGAAATAATCTACCGCATCTGCACTGTTGGGGTAAACTTCAATATGACATCCATCTTAATAAAGAAAATTGAGTTTGTTTAACGCAGTTGCCTGTAATAACGTCATACGAGTAGCCCAAAAACATTTAGTTTCCACACACGTTTTACCAAATAAAAATACTGCTGTATTGTTAACTCGGACATTTGATTTTTTGAGCTATGAAGCATATGATCAGTATGCCTATAATTAAGTATACTCAACCTACCAATTGCACCCAAGCATTAAGAAAATCCCAATTTTTCAAATCCATTTTTTAATTCCTTTAACTTTTCTTGACATAATGGAAAATATTTAAGTAATCCGCACATAATACGTTCCAAGCCATCTTACAAAATTCTATTAAAATTACGCAAACAGTAGACTTTCCAACACCGAATAAACTTGCAATGCTCCTGTATTCTGCGGAGGATCCTAATGCATAAAAAGCAATAGCCACCCTTTTTTCAAGCGGAATCGTTTCCCGAAAATGTGTTTGTTCTTTTTGCAAACATCTCAGTTTGTTACATAGCAAATTAAATGTTTGGCGGTTGATCCGAAATTTGTTTTTGAAGTCGTCGTCACTAAGCCTCTGGCAATACATTTCCCATCGATTTTGTACGATCCTATAGGATTATGTTTATAAACACATTGTAAGATATTTTGATAGATAGTATTAACAATTATTACCAATTGTCACAATCTGTTTTCATAACTGAAATTGTTTGATTGCTCTGCCATTAGCAATAAAAGCTTCAATTGCTCCTTTCTCCAATAAATTATATTTTTCAACATAGCACAACGTTTTTTAAAATATTCTTTTTTTGCTTCAAATAAAATATTTTCAACATTTATGATAGCATTGTTAACATCATTTAAATAATACTCGCAAATTTTTATAATTTCTTTCTTATCCATTTTTTTGTTTACAAAACTTTTTAATTCTCGTGTCAGCAGTTGCAAAATTTGACAAAATGTCAAACCAAAACACAATAATTCTCGTGTGAACTACGTTGTTTAACACTGTTTAAAAGGTTGCTTAAACACGTTAAAGTTTAGTAGTGTGAACATACTGTTACTTTAATTATATGGCAGAGACGGATAACATATGTAGAAAAATTAATTTAAGCTTTATAAGTTATAAATTTACTTTATAAACTATAAGTGTAATACTGCAGATATTTGACAAACCCAAAATTACTGCAAACTAAGTTTAACTACACGCCTATGAAGTAGTAGAACTAGTTATAAGTACTTATTAACTTTTACGTTGAGGATTTGGTGGCTTATTTAGTCTTTTGAAATATTTTAGGGATGTCGTGACCTTATCACACAACCAAAAGAAACACTCCTAACCAAATTATTTTCACGTGCAAGGCCGTAGGTCTAGTATAGCAGGCATCTTCTTGGGCTTTTATACAGGATTTTTGGATTGCGTTAAAGGGGTCCTAAATATTACATTAGCCTGGTTAAAAATTTCAGAGTCAATGATTAAAATTCTCACCTTTACTTAGACAATACCCAGATATACAACACCAAAGGTATAGCCCCGTAAAATTCTTATAAGCAACGTTGCGTCAAAGTTGAAAGAGTCTCCGCCAGATGCGTGACAAATTAACGATGGATTTATGCTTATGGCTTAGTTATATATTGAATACAAACAGTCACAAAATTTAGCATGGACTTACTTGTGTAAAACTAAAATGCCGGAAATGGCTATACGAGCAGCGCCTTCGTGCTAAAGTTCTTGCTACTCCTCAGGGTAGTAAGAGCTTTTGGTCATTCGATAAAAGAGTAAAGGATAATGCTAGTTCCTCAATTCCGCCTCTTTTAAGGAATGATCAAATAATTAACGACCAGGTTGATAAAGCAAACCTCTTGGCTGAAATCTTTGCTAGTAATTCTTACTTTCCGGAAAGCAATTAACTACTGCCCGCGCTGGAAAGAGTATTAGTAACTATGCCAGATTTATGCTTTCGAGAGCGTGCAGTTAAAAGGGCTTTAGCGGATCTCAACATAAACAAGTCCCCTGGTCCAAATGGAATTCCAGCACTGGTGTTGAAGCAGCTCATCGGTGACAGTAGGGTATCCAGTTCTAGTGACTCACTGGAGCATCGACGCAATGTGGGGTTTTTTTAACTGTTTTATCGTTACTACAACGGGATGTGCTCTTATGAAATCAGGGAACTTGTCCCTGAAAACCGTAATTTCGTACGCGCAATGCATTCTGCATCAGGAGCGCATTCCTTTGTGGTCGATTGGGCAGTGAATCGCACTACGAATTATAGAGAAAATTCGTTTTTTAGCCGAACAGTTCGTATGTGGAATAAACTCCCCGCAGAGGTCTTTTCAGCCACTTTCAATGTGCAAAGATTCAAATCAAATGTCCACAAGCACTACTCCCTCTATTATCCCCCTTCCCACAACCTAAATTCCTAGCTTTGGCACAATGCATTGCATAAGTAGGGGTCATCCCTTGAGTGCTGGTCCTAAAAAAAGCCTGTTACAATTCACGTGTCGTTATTAAGGGTAGATTATTAATGAACTCGTGCCATTATTAATGAAATTTTGCAAGCCGTTATTATTAATCGCAGAGAGTGAGGAACTAAAATAACTTATGTTAAGCGAAATTAGGCGTAACATAAACCTAGTACATGCTGAGAACATCAACGTAAAATGCCCGAAAACTATTATGCATTACAACAACAAAAATGGGTGGAGTAGACTTAATGGATCAGCGCAAGTCCTTTTTTGAACTAGACCGCAAATTGAAATAATAAAATAAAATATTACCTCCAATTATTTTCTGACTTACTTGATATAAGCATAAACAATTCCTACGTTATTTACAGCGAATATAAGGCAACAAATCTTGTTGAACTTAACTCCCTTTAGTTTAGACGATTGGTAGCCAAAAATTTAATCGCTAGCTATTCTTCGCGTCAGAGAGAATTTCCAATATTCCAGTCATCAAAAGTCACTGTCAGCAAGAGACCAACTTCTTCGCACTCTATACTTAAAGCCAACACACTAATACCTATTGTAGTCAATGCAATGTGCATCTATGTTTTACTACTAACCGTAATTGTTTTGCAGAACATCATAATTAACCATAAGTTATCGCAAAATTAAACATAAAAATTTTTTTTTTGTTTCTTAAAAGGTTTTGCTTTAATTAGATTCTGACAAGCTTATTTCATATTAAAATGACAAAGGAAAAGTCCCCAGAAGCTTATGGTTGTAAAAGGGTTAATGTGATCAAAGATATAGAAATATTAATTCACAAAAAACTGTATTACACATTGTTCGAGATTTAATCACTATCCCAATTTTGAAAATATTTCAGTAATAAACATAAAAAACAATTATAAACGACGTTATAAATTATTAATACACCAACAGCACAGCGAATTAATTTTAAGGCAGACACAGATAATGTAGCTCAGATTTGTATACATTTACAGTCTTATTCACAAAAATTTTATATAGTAAGCCTAATGTGTATTTTAGTTATTAAACACTTTTTGTTTTATTAAGCATTAATAGGAATTTTTATTCACAAACGTTTAATAACGCAAAATTAACTATTAAACGATTTTAATACTATTGTAGTTTAATGTTGGCAACATCATATCATATGTCAATTTACGTTTAGTGATGCATACAACAATGAACCAAATACCTGAATAATGTTTATATAATTAAAAAAGAATAATTAAATCATTATTTTATTATTATTTATTGTTGCACATCAGAAAAAAATTTATAATAACATAAAAATTAGTGTTAAACCTTTTTTTATGCAATGATTCACTGAACGAGTACAAAAAAGTATCTAATACCGAGCTCGGTATTACTGTTTTAACATCACTATATTATTTTGTTTATTTATGATACAAATTTGTGAATTTTTTATTTATTACTTTATTTTTCAAATCAATAAAATACAATGCTTTAATTATGAAAGAACAATTAATTAAATTATGATATTTTCTCTATTCTAAACATAATTTTTCCAAATATTAATAGTTAATTTGATATTTATTACCTAGAAACGTATCGTTTATTTAATTGGAATATTGTGCAAAACAGATGAAGTGATAACAACATTTTTTGCATTTGAAAAACTAATTGTAAGTCTATCTAATAAACTAAGTCCATCTTATAAACCTCAAAGTAATTTGAGTGTTATTGTATTTGATTTTATTTGCATTTTGTGGTCTTAAATGGTGTAAATAAATACATATAATTGTAAAATATACCCGTAGTTACCTAACAAGCGTCCTCTTAAATCGCCATTTTTTAAAACTTTGTTCGATAACTGACTAATTAAAGATTCGGCAGTCATATGTACTGCCTCTCCATCTTGCCACTGAACATAAAATGTGTTTCGTAAGTACCTACAGCTATTCGCCTCGCATACTTACCTCTCTTCGGCCCCAACTACGCAAAGCCACCAAAAGCTGTAACTTGGCTGAAGTTCCACAGCCTCTTTTATCTAATTCTATCTCATCCTTGGCCATTTCGGCAAAAGTATCTGCAATAATTTTCCATTTTATGAAATATTTGCATTTATATATACATAAGTATGTTTTAAGAACTTACCTATTGTAGAAATTAAATTTTTTATATTCGTTGTAGTTTTTTATTAATAGTTTTTCACATTTTTTTCACAAATTCTACGGGAAAATGCTTTTCAAAACAGAAATACCGACTTATTAAAGGTTTAAAGAAGGGTAACTGCTACATTAAATATTTGAAATTTATTAATGATTAATAACAGCCTAATAGTGCTATTAAGCGTTTGTGAATACTACTTTAACGAGTTTTTCTTATTAACCTCTTATTAAGCAGTTTAAAATTTTTGTGAATAAGACTGTTAGTGAATAAGAAATAATTATATACTTTGTATTTGTTTTAAAAAATTTTTTACATGACAAAATAGTTTTTTGCTTTTAAAATATATTAGTTTGACAAAAATTTTATTGCTTTATGATATTAAAATAAATATTTAAAAATTAAATAAAAAAATTTTGAGCCTACTGTAGTATTTTTCCATATGTCCTTAACTAACTTTTCGGTGGAATTTTATTATATATTCGCAGTTTTAATGCCACTAGCGATGTCATAAGGGCGCCAGAGAAATCAGTCTCGTTTTACGATGCGTGCCGATATTGTGAAAATCCCTACTTTTCAATCAATGTCAACTCGCAATTATTGCATTTATCTAAATCTTCCTTGTCAAATTTTGCAACATATCTTGGTGCAATATTTTGAAGAAGGGTCGACAAAGAAACAAATGCACTTTTATTATACCCTGATACGGAAGGGTTCCCTACTTTTTTCCTTTAAGCGTCTTTCTCAGTATATCGTATTAATTTTTGGCAAACCTAAATTCAGAACGAATGTTATGATGTAAAATGTGTATCCGATTTAGGTGTAGGTATGCTTTCAACTATTCGTTTAAATCTTTTTGCTGCTAGTACATCTGCAATATTCAACGCCTCCTTTGCTTGTGCTTGTAAGCAACATCGTCATAATTTTTAACCGACTTCAAAAAAAGAAGGTGGTTATACAATTCGGCTAAATGTTGCTTTTTTATATTTGTGCCTCCGGAACTTAGTCATTTCTGATCCGATTTTAAAAATTTTTAATAATATGATAGATTATGCTTACAGATTGGTCCCGTTTTAAAAATTAAAGGGTGTCCCCATAGAACATACATATTTTTTACGTGTATTATGAACTGTAAAGGGCGATTCTGTAAATTTAAAATGACTGCGTTTTACTATAGCCCCCAATAGCAAAAAGTTATACAAAAATAAATCTAAAAATTAAAGGATGCCCCCATAATTAATGTAAATTTACTTATATGGGTCTATCTTTTGAACCGTTATAGACAAACGCTTGCAAATTGGACAGAATGTCAAACGCTATGGGCGTAATAGTAACAAGTATTAATATTACAATTTATAAATTAAAGGGTGCGCGAATAGTTCATGAAATTTGACGTATGTGGCCATACTTTTGAACAGTTGTAGACAGACGCTTGAAATTTACAAAGAACCTATATTACTAAGTTTCTATAACAACAAGTATAAAATTTGGATTTGGAAATAAACGTGTGTCCCAATAGTTGATGTAATATCGTGTATGTGGCCGGACTTTTGAACCGTTGTAGACAGACAGCTGAAATTTACAAGGGACATGTTTTTCTAAGTCCGCTATAACGCGAATTAAGCAATTAGAGGGTGTTCCCAAAATTTATGTAATTTGTTCTATATGGCCGTATTTCTTGAACCGTTATATACAAACACCTTAATTTTAGACAGAATGTCCACTACCTTATTTGGTATAATAAGAAGTATAAAAATGTTATATTTTTAATTAAATAGTTGATACAATCTGATATATATGGGCAAACTGTTTCACCATTTCAGACAGACCGTTGAAATTTACACAGAAACTGATTGCTAAATCTACTACAACAGCAAGTATATAATTTGAATTTGGAAATTGAAGAGTGACCCTATAGGTGCTGCAATTTGATGTATATTGCCAAACTATTGAACAGTTGTATAAAACTGGCGCCAATAACCTGCCTTGAGAAGCACCAGCTTGAATAATATAAATTGCTGAAAATTGGTAATTCACTTTAACATAGTAGGTGCTGTCATTAAGATATGATTTTGGTATGAGGTAGAAATGTGTTGGAAGTTATGTTTTTAATCCATTAAGCCAGACTTAACCAAAGGCTGGCTGTACATCCAATAATACACCTGAACAACATGATTTGTTTTCCACAAAATCACATATGAAGTTTACTATACGATGACACTGCTCGAGAATACCATGGTTTGATCTAAATCCAAATTGGTATTCTGGTCTGATGTGAAGTTTTCAAATATTTTGGAGATCTTGAGTGGTAAATTTATTGGGTGATAAGACGTTACGACATTTTCAGGCTTCTTTGGTTTTTCTACAATTACTACTTCTGCACATTTCCATTGCGAGGGAAACTCTTAGAATTGGTTTTTTTGAGGGCCTTATTATTTTTTTATCAATATAATCGTAGCCTGGAGACTTCTTATTATTCAATTTAGATATTTCCTCTCGAGGTGAAATATGTTTGATTGGCCAATTATTGGACTGCAGGCACTACTTTATTAAAAATACTTTGCATTCAAAAATATGTATTTTAAATCTAAGTGTCATTTTGTATTATTAGTTTTGCTTATAAATTTATTTTTCCTTTCAAATTTAAATTTGTACTTATAATAGTTTTGTGTTTTGATTTATTAAATAAACTTATTAAAATATTTTTTGGAAATATAAATGACTTCTCATTTATAATTGGTGACCCCTATAAGAACACTTAATTTTTTTGATAATTGTAAAAATCAGGATGCCTGTTTTTGCAGATAGATTAGCGGGACAAACATCTGACAAACATGTTGCATATGTTTAACACTTTTGCACCTTTGTGTTCTTTTCTAAAAAATATTCGATAGTGCAAACTAAAAGTGTGCTCTTTTGAAAATATGTTGAGCGAAACAGTGTAAGATATGTTACATATTTTACCCTCAATTTTATGTAAGGGTAAGTATGCTACGCTTTTTTTAGTAGTTTTTACTAAGTGATGTTTGCTTTTATTGCTAAATTTAGTGTTATATCACTTTATGTTTGAAACGCTAATTAAACATTACTGACATGTAGAGGTAGTTAAAAAAATTCAAAAACACTTTTTGTTCTTTTGTGGCTATAAAATGTGTAGCAATTTTTCGGGGTTTAGGCAACATGCAAAACATTTTATGTGGATTTTGGGTAACATTTATTTTCAGAAAAGGAAACGCAATTAGTTATACCCTTTTTGTGGTGAGGGGTATAACAAGAATCAAATATTGCTGCTAATGTATATCTTAACAATAGGTCTATGTTTATTTATGTTTTATATTGCATTATTATAATAAAAATAAGAATTAAATTTATAAAGAAACCGCCAGGAAGAGGTACGTGCGCAAACATGGATTTGTTGCGTCTAAAAGTACAGGTAGTCTATTTATTTATTATTTAGCTTATAATTACAAATTATTAATATGTATATAAAATATTGTTTAACATTATTCTATTTTCAGTATAAACTTATAAAGATTTTAAATAAACTACATTATAAAAATTGTAATTTAGTTAATAGGAGTATGTTTTGCATATTGGATAGGATAGAGCTGACAAAGGATCTATGTTTTGAAAAACTGTGTTTCTTGCATTATTTATTGTAGGACATACTTGTAGGTAATGTTGCGGGGTTGTGGGATAGTTACTCTTACAATTGCAAAATGGTAATATTATTATCAAACAGTATTCCATGCGTCAATCTAGTATACCCTAGTCTAAGTCTTTTATATTTGTTGAAGTCTAATCTGTAGATTCCTTTACCATAATCTGTCATATAGTCGTATATTGTTTTTTTATCCTTATTTATCATACGATACCAGTTTGAGTATGTGTTTAAAATATTGTCTTTATCTTTCAATGTATACAAGCGTACTATATGCCGTCATATCCCTTTTAATAAAGTTATGGGAGAAGTACAATGGGTGCCTTTCGGCGCTTTTGCAATCCTATCTGCCAGTTAATTACCACAGATTCCACTGTGTCCGGGAACCCATAACAACACTATATTAGTAATCAGTATATTTCTTATATTGGATACATAGTACTCGTTGTTTAAGGTGCAGATTACAAACTTGCCGCTCTTATTTTTTATGCAGATCAAGGCTTGGTATATGGCTCTGAACTTTATATTCGGATGTTACGCTATATCAAACTTTTGAATCGGTCTTAGATCCATTTGTGAAAAGAAACTTATAGTTACAGTAATTTTCCTTTAGGTTTGCAAACAAGGTTTCGTATGTGGAGGGAGGAGTATTATTTTTAGAAAATTGGTGAAGTGAAGTATTAACAGATGTATTATTAAAATGCCAGGTTGGTTGCTGTCGACTTATGTTCACCGATTGGCATGTTAGAATGCCATTATTTTTGCATTGTTGAATTGATCTGTACAAGAGAGAAAGGACTTTTGGAACTTTATTGGAGCGTTCTATTTTTTTAATAATTTGTTTTAACGGATTTTCCTTATTATGCAATTTGCATAAGAGTTAGGCAGTCAATATGTCTCTTTGGGTATTTAGAGATCTTATATTGGATTCAAATCTTAAATTTGATACACGTGTTGCACGTAACTACATTTTTTTTGTTAATTTGTGAGTTTGGAGCATAACCGTAACCGTAAAATTGTAGGCCGTAATTAATCTTTGAATGAACGAGAGCTTTCGTTAAATAGATAAGGTTTATTTGACTGCAATTCCATTTAGAGCTAGATTAACATTTTATTATATTCAGCCGTTGGGACAGAGATGTTAGCAGTTGATCTATATGATCTTTCCAGTTGTATTGCTTATTAATGTATAGTCCTAGTATTCGTAAAACTTCAACTTTAGTCAGAGTAATACCACATGACTGAATTTCGCATTGGCAGTTTTTTAGGCGGCAAATATGAATATATTTGCATTTTGAGAAGGAAAGTGATGCTCCCAAGTAGTCGCACCAGTTTTTTTTTATCATTCAGGAGATTATCAAGATTTATTACTATCCTCTTGTTTCGGCGTGATCTGATTATAAGGTTGAAATCACCGGCATATGCACAGAAATCTAGTTCCTTATACAAAGATATTATCTTGCTTAATTTATTATAGGTTATGAGAAAAAGGACACCGGAAAGAGGAGAGCCCTGCGGGATTCCATTGTGCAGTGGCAATGTTCTGGAATATTGGTTTCCAATGCGAGTTGTTATCTTTCTATTGGACATAAAATTAAAAACATACTTTATAATTTTTAGGGCCCACTTTCCATTCAATTAATTGACCTATAACAGAATGAATGCCTATTCTTTCAAATGCTCTGTAGAAATCCAGCGACACTATCGTCGTATGCTTTCGTAATGAGACGCAGTTAGCAATTTGATAGTCTACATATAGAAGATTATCGATTGTTGAGCACCTCTTTTTGAAACCATTTTGTCGGTTGTTCAGTAGTTTGTTGGATGCTACAAACCACCATAACGTATTAGCGATTACTTTGTCTAAAACTTTTGACATTGCTTTATCGTTACCAGGTTTCAGTATAGGGATGACGTAACTATTTTTAAATTGCTGAGGGATAAAGTTTTTAAAAATGTTATTATAAAGTTCTAAAAGTCTCAGCTTACAGCTAAGAGGCAGCATTTTCAGCATAGGGAAGGATATTCTATCCATTCCTGGGGGTTTCCATTTAAGTTTGCTCAACTCTGAAGAAAGTTCGATTAAGTTTATTTTAGACTCCATTCTCATGGCTTCCGCTGAAGCGATTTTTCTAAGTTCTGCTTTTCTTCTCTAAAGATATTAGAGAAATTAGAGACACCGGAAAGATGTGATCAGTATTTTCCGAATTCATTACCTATCTCAACTGAATCCGTCAATATAGAATTCTGATTTATTGAAGAGGAAATTCCGTGAATTCCATTCGTCCTTTTAAACCTGTGAAATTACGGATGTTTGACCAAATTTCATCGGTAGGGGTTGAGGGTGTAATTTTGGAGGTTAAGTTAAATATTGATGCTTTCTTTGATAGCTTTATATTCTTCTTATATATTGCATTTGATCTGTTATACGACAAAGGGTTGGATTGAGTCATGTTTTTTTTTTAACAAAAGCCAATGATTTCAATCTTTCTAGCTCATTTTCCACCATGAAACTTTCTTGGACTGATAATGTGTTTGGGGTATTGATCTGCTTGCTGATTGTAAAATAACTTTGCAAATGTTAGCAGTTTCCTTGTTTATGTTATCACAGACAGGACTTTTTACTTCAAAACACTTGCATAAATTTTTGTACTTTGTCCAGTCTGCTAATCTTGTATTAAATTTTGGTTTACTAAAGTGCAAGTTACCACTGTTCGTAGGAAATAATCACTTCCAAATAAATTTTTTTCAATTTTCCAATCAGCCTGAGATGCGAGTATAGATGATACAAATGACAGGTCAATATAAGAAAATGTACCATGAGTGTTTAAATGGGTAGGTGATTTGTCATTTAATAAGACTAAATCATATCTTTTGACGTATCTGGTTAAAATGGTACCCATACGGCTATTGATGGTTGAACCACAATCCATATGTGGACTGTTGAAATCACCTACTATAACATTCGGTAAATTTGATCTAAAAGCATATTCAAGACTCTTTTCAGTGAAGGTTTTAGTAGGTGAACTATAAGTGTTAAATAAGGTAAAATTAATTTTAGAAACTATTTCGATACCTGTTATATTGAAATCATTGGTAATAGTGATCAGTTTTTGTTGCAGGAACTTATGGGCTAATATTGCAATGCCACGGTACCTTGTATTTTATGTGTTCAAGGTATATAAAACATAGTTGACAGGAATTGGAATATTGAGGGAGGAGTGAAGATGGGTTTCTAGAATGCAAATGATTTTAGGGGAGTGGGTTTTAATAAGTATTTGTAAGTCATTGTATTATTTATTTAGCTGTTCATGTTCCATTGTAAGATCTTCAGAGTCATTATATTATGATAAAGAATATTACTAAAGTTTTATAGAGAAAGTATTTTGTAATTATGCTTTTTTTGATTAGAGATAACAGCCATGATGTCTTTACTATGATTTCGGAATACTGATTATTTAAACCAATCTTATTTATCTTCAAGTAAAGTTTTTGATAGACTAACGAAGGGTTGAACATCATTTGTGAGTTTATATATGTTTAAAGAAGTTTAATTAAGTTGAGTAAAGTAAAACATGTAATGTTAAGATTTTTATACTCTAATGAATGATTTAAATTTAATGGAATGTTTAAGAGAAAAGATTTAGGTTGACTGCTCGTTTTCTTTAATCTCCGAGAAATGAAATGCCTTATAAAGTTAAGAGTGTAGCTGATGCCTTTATAAGAAAAGGTCAAGGCGAATTGATAACAGGTATACTCACGGCGAAAATAAATACAACACTGCGATAGAAACATGTATATTTTGTTTTTGTACAAAAAGTTTTCGGCTGTCAAAAGCAAAGGAGATTGTAACTTTTGACACTCGAAGAAGGAAAAATCACAAAAGTCATGTGGGCTGTTAAGGCCACCTGTTGCTAATTCGCCATGAGAAAAGGTAATGATGTTTACTGGCAGCAAAGAATTTATAACTAAATGAAATAAAATTATGTATGAAGCAATATAAAAATGAAATGGAATACTGAATGAAAACAAATATGCGTAAGATATAAAATTAAAATAGTTAGTGAGAGTATAGAAATGTTAAGTAAACAGTGGTTTAAATGGAAAAAGGTAACAATTAAAAAAATAAAAAGTAACATTGTTATGAGATTAGTTTTTCCTTGTTCGTTTAGTTTTACGTGTAGCTTGTTTAATTTTATTTTTAGGTTTCCTTGATACGTTTCTTGGTAAGATGATTGGCGGTTTTCCATTAATTATTTGCGAAGAACTGCTCATTTGGTCTGTATCTATTCCAGATATCGAGTTGTCAATACCGCTGATAAGATCCAGATTCTTGAAGGAGGATGTGGATGGTTTGTCTACTTGGTTGTTATTAACCACTGTCGAAAAGCATGTGCTTTGCTGGGAATGTGTCTGGCTATATATAACAGCTGCCTTTTTTGCCTACTTTTTCAAGTGTTACTATCGTTTGGATTTCTCTCTATTTCAAAAAAATTAGACATCTATCAAACATTGCGTGGTTAGTTACCACCTTATTGTTGTTTTGCAAGTAATGTATGGTGGTTGGAGATAAAATTTTTCTTTGAGTTCCTCATTAGTATGGAAAGTATTTGAAAAGTTACCACAAATTTTTTCGTTTTTGCAAACTTTAGAGATGTGGCCGAACTGTTGACAGTTTTTACATTTTAAAGGCAGTGGAATATACGGGCGCATTCTTACTTTTTCATAGCCAATTCCTATGTCAGACGCTAGATTTGTGGATGCAAAAGTTAGTATGATCAATCCAGTTTCGATCAGTTTGCCATCTACATTTTTCAGTATTTTTTTTACAATGGTGATATTTTGTTCCTTTAACTCGGACAAGATTTCCGTTTCTTCTATGCCGCGAAGGTCATTGAAATAAATTACTCCCTTTGCGAAGTTTAGACACCCAGGTCTTTGATATTTACCTTTATCATGGGAGATAGCGATGTTAGCTGTATTAATTTGTTAGCTTGTGAAAGTATTTTTGTCTGTATCAAAATTGTTCCATTTAACAGTTTCTTACATTGCTGCACTTCTCCTCCAGCTATATTATCGGGTACTTTTTTAATTAGGAAAGGTGAAACGTTTGACAAGGTGTCAGAACTTTCTGTCCTTTCCATAACCAGAAATTTTTCTCCGGGTGAACTGATAATAATAGTTTTGTTATTATCTAGGGTTATCATTGGGTTTACAAGCCTACCCCGGTCGGCTGGTTCGGTCATTGTTTGTTTTTTTAAATTTAGAAAAAAATCAAAATAGTTACTGAATGTTTGCTGTGTTTTTGTATAAAACATTTTTAAGTTGTTATCGTCTTTTGTCTCATTGATTCAGTGGAGTTCTCATTTAATCAATTTGGCTTTTGATATAAGACTTTCTAGTTTTCTATAAAAAATTTGGGTAAAATCCACTGATGAGCTATTTGAGCAGTAGTGAAATGGCCATATGGATATATATCTCCGCGCAGTAATGCATTTCATTTATTAGTTTAGTTTAAAATAATAATTATTTCATGAGAATATCATGAAATATTTATATTTGAAAGAATCAAGCACGAATAAAGTAAATTAAATTTTTAAATTTATTTATTTAAATTTATAAGAGTCTTAAATAATCACCACCTTTCTTATTATATTTTATTTTTGTATGTATACGTATATTTTTTTAATAATTTAGGCACTGTTTTATAATCATTTAATATCGACTCTTTTGGTGAATTTAAAAAATAATGTGGTTAACAAAAATGCACAATGAGTTTAGAAAATATTTCCATCAAAAATTATATTTTGACAAATTATATTTTATATTTTTTTAAAAATTTTTTCAATTAGACAGAAAAATCAACCGTATATAAGAACGCTTTGAATTCTAGTCGACGACGGTACAGGTAGTCATTTCTGAATATTCTTTAAAAAAAATGTTTAATTGTTGCAATAGAAAAAAAACTAAATCGCTGATTTCAAAGAAGGAAGTAATAAAAAGTAGAAGCACTTATTAGAAGAACACACTAAAAGAGATTTTTTGCGCGCGGTACCTTAATTGTGTACATCATTTGCAACCGTTGTAATGAAAAAGGTGTCCAAATTGTATATCAGTGGATAAGTAATTACCTCTAATATTCAGCTGTGCTTAAGTTTTAAAATTAGTTTTTAAAATAAAAAAAGCTGTAAACAATACCGCTAAAAACCAACAGAAGATGAAAATTAAAATTTTGCGAATGAAACTTTACCTTAAATATCTCCGGACATATAAGAGATATTACATCAAGTTTTCATTCCATTAACTAAAACTTATAAGCTCTTAAACATTTTTCAAATTCGAGTTTACCTACTTCTCAATACCATTTATAATTATTTATTGCACTCATTCTATTTTCAAAGTAGTTACTATATACTGTTAAAGACACGGGAATATTTTTTTTAAATTTAATTTTCGCAGAAGTTTCCAGAAGAGTTATGTAAGCGGTAACGAAATGGCCATCGAGACGTGCTTTGACCCTCAATAATCAATATCGGTAATTAATTTAATCGGGATAATTAAATAAAAAAAATAGCACGAAGTTTTTTGTGAAAATTAAATTTTAAAAAATATTCCCGTAGCAAAGTGCCTTTGCATATAATAAATTATCGTAGTGTTTTTGATATTGTACTTTTCATCCTCTTTCAACTGTATAAAAGAGCTGAAAAAAAGTCGACCGTATACAATAGAGAAAGAAAAATAGAATTACTATTGGTTATTGTTGTTTTTGCTTAAACTTTGATTTTTGTCTTTGCTTTATCGTTTGGACAAAGATCTTCAGTTTATTTAAAACGTTTTTCAGAAGCTTCCTGAAGAGTTATGTAAGCGGTAACGAAATGGTCATCAAGACGTGCTTTAACCCTCAATAATCAATATCGGCAATTAATTTAATCGGGATAATTAAATAAAAAATCAGCACGAAGTTTTTTGTGAAAATTAAACTATATACTGTTATATCTTTTTTGTAAAATCCGTCGTCTCTGGCTATTTACTTGGTACGTTTGGCGAGCGCTTTCGATGTAAGAACATCTTTTACAAACCACGTTTTTGTTAATATGGTTGTTTTTGCTGATGTTTTGTGATTGTTGCGTAGAGTGCTGCTTGTTTTTAGTGTTGCCCGTAAACCTTTTTTTCTGGAAAAGGTTAGTTATTTTATAAATGTCGTGTTGTATCGATTGTTTCTTTGTCTTTATTCTTTTTGTTTTTTTTTTGGTGTTGTATTGCCTGAGTAGAATGTCGATGGTAGTATCGTTGTCACCATTATTTTTAGCAGAGTTCAGAAAGTACGCTCATCGTACACACAATGTTCTGTTCAAAACCAACCCGTACATATTTTCCTTTTCATAACAATTAAGTGTGCCCCAAATTTAGATATTTTCCGTACACATCCACGAGTGTGTTTTACGTTAATGTACGACTGTAGCTATTGTTTGTGCACGTGTACTTTATTTTCAGTACGTGTACGGAAAAAAGTACATAAAAAATTGAAAACCAATTCGTGTACATGGAAAAATTAAAATGACTTCGTGTACGGAAAAAAAGTTCCTGAGAAAAATAAACTAAATCCTGGTACAAAAAAAAGCTCCAAAAAAAAACTGCGTGTGAGAAAAACACGTACATGTAAAAATAAAAATAATTGCGTGTTAGGACGGCAAAAAAGTAAATGAAAGTTAGATAAAGTTAATTGGATTTTTCCGCTAGAAAATATTATACCACTTTATTAAAATAGAAAATAAATTTGCAGAACATATACATTTTACGGAATACCCACGTACGAAAATTTGACTATCCTACGGAATATGCTTTCTAACTTATACGACAATCAACATATCAATGTTATAATGAATACGGGTAAAACAATATTAAAACAAAACTACTTTAGATTCAATAATAAAGTCTAAAAATGGATGGACTTGGCATGGGAAGCCCAACCCTACGCAATTTTCACAGAGATTTGCTTGCAACATTTAGAGCAACTACACGTCAAAAACTGATATAAAAACATAAAATATACGTAGACTACATAATATGCATTCTGGAAAGAGATAACGCTGAACAAGTTCTAACAGACTTACATAAAAAAATAATATACACAATGAAAAAAGAGCCAGGCACAACTTAACATTATCTTGACATATCAATAACACGAGGAATTGATTCCTTAAACTTTAACATTTATAATAAACCAATCACGACAGACAGAACTATCTGCAGTTCCTTAAACCATCCTACTCAACATAAACTCGCAACATATAGACATATGCTTCACAGACTTAAGATAGTCCCACACCCTCAAGATAAATATAACAAAAAACTCGACAGAATTTACACTATAGCTAAAAATAACGGTTACAACCAAACTAACATCGACAAACTACTCAGACAATACAACACCAAAAACCAGAAGAGAAGAAAGAAGACAAGGAAACAATCGATACAATACGACGGTACATCTTTACTTACACAGGACCAGAAATATATAGATTAACTAACCTTTTCCAGAAAGAAGGTTTACGGACAACACTAAAAACTAGCAACACTCTACGCAACAATCTCAAAAGATCAACAGAAACAACCGATAAATTTAGTACCAGCAAAGTATACAGACTTACTTGCACCTGCAACCATACATACATAGCACAAACTGAACGAACATTAATAACAAGGTATACAGAAAACATACCATCATACAAACGGAAAACGGAAGACTCCAACTTCTTAATGCACCTTAACATACATGGACACGAACCAAGGGAAATAATAAATGTATGACAGTATTACATCCGGATAAAAAAAACGAAGACTAGAAATTCTTAAAAAATGGAATCAACAAAACACAAAGATTTAACGGAGATTTTATTAACGAACGAACAACCCCTGAAACAAAATTCATAAAACATTTTTACTGAAGAAAAACACGCACAGATGGACTTACTTACCTGCCCAATAAAAAAAAAATGGAAATTAGACAACAGAACATAAACAGAATGTTGGAACTTAAAACGGACCTATAGTATTAAGAGCGACCTTCCAACGCCTAATGAACAACGTCTTGGGAGATCTTGTGAATACCATTTGTTTAGTCTACTTAGACGATATAATCGTTTTTTCTACTTCTTTGGAAGAACACATAGAATCACTAACAAAAGTTTTTAAACGGCTTAAAGATGCCAATTTAAAAGTTTAACTTAACAAAAGTGAATTTTTAAAATTGAAAACTGAGTTTCTAGGGCATGTCGTATCATCAGAAGGCATTACAAAAAAAGGTTAGATGAGTAAAAGACTTTCCTTTACCGAACACACAAAACCAAATCAAACAGTTTCTAGGCCTTACAGGCTATTATAGAAAATTTATAAAAGACTATGCCAAAATCGCTAGACCAATGATAAAATATTTAAAAAAGGACTCGGAACTGAATAGAGAAGAGCCGGAATATAAAACCAGCTTCCAAACTCTAAAGAATATGTTGATGAACGATCCGATTCTTAAATATCCGGACTTTAATAAAAATTTTGTTCTCCAAACAGACGCTAGCAATTTTACTCTGGGTGCAGTCTTATCACAGGATAACCACCATATTTGCTATGCCAGTTGCACACTCAATAATCACGAAAGAAATTATAGTACGATCGAGAAAGAATTTTTGGCTATGGTTTGGGCCACAAAACACTTCCGGCCCTATCTCTTTGGCAGGAAATTCTTGATAGAAAACGAGCACAGACCATTAACTTGGTTATTCTCAATAAAAGAACCGAATTCTAAACTGGTACGTTGAAGACTCCGTTTACAGGAGTTCGAATATGAAATAAAATACAAAAAAGGAACACAAAATAGTAACGCAGATTGTCTTTCACGAATCGAAGTAAACACTAACGAAACCTCAGAATTTATAATCAACGAAACCACGAAACCAATAAATTTTTACAAATTCCAAGTCATTCTCAACAAAAGCGAATCTGGCTCTTTAAGAATAAAAACTAAACAAATATTTAATTCAAATCGCAAAATAATTCATTCTAAATATTCCGATGAGAGTTCATTGATAAACATCATTAAGAACCATTTTAATCCAGATAAAACTAACGCTGTTTACATTAAAGATAACGAAATTAGAGAAACATTCAAACAAACCGTAGGAAAATACTTTACTAATAGTAAAATAATTATGTGCACGACATTATTACTAGATGTTATAGATGAAGATGAGTTAGCGACACTAGTGGAAACAGAACATTTATAAAATAACCATAGGGGGATAAACGAAAATTACGCACAAATGAAACAAAAATTTTATTACCCACAACTAAAAAAGAGAATTATACAATTCAGAAATAATTGCACTATATGTAACAAGCAAAAATAAGACAGAAAACCAATTAAGCCCAAATTTAAACTAACTGAAACTCCTAACCAACCAAGGGAATTAGTTCATATGGATGTTTTTTATAGTCTCAATAAAACTCTTTTTCTAACAATCGTAGACAAATTTTCGAAGTTCGCTCAGGTGATCAAAATAAACAACAGATCATGGGTTGAATTTAAAAGAGCTCTGACCCAATACCTAAGCAATATAGGACATGTCGACAAAATAGTAATTGATAATGAATTAGGCTTTAAGGCCTTACCCCTCTTAGAGAACAAAATATAGAAATCCACTATACCTCAAACAATAACCATACTTCCAACTCAGACATAGAACGACTCCACAGTACAATCAACGAACATAGAAACACTACCCAGACAAAGACATAGACACCGTTGAGGAAATAGTTTACAAAATAATCAAGTACTATAATAATACAATACACTCAATAAGAGGTCAGAAACCTATAGACTTCAATAACGGTAAGATTGAAAGAGAACAATATCCCTTGATTAGAGAAAAAATATTAAAAATTAAAGAAAAAAACATTAATAAACATTAATAAATAAAAATAGAGAAGAGGTTGAAATACAAACCGGACCAATTTTTGTAAAAGAAGTACGTGGAGGTAAAAATCACTCCAAATTCCGTCAGACGGAAATAGAAAAATTAGATAAAGACCACGTCAGAACTGAAAGAGGACTAAAGTACTATGAATCCCACAAAAAGAGAAATAAAAAGTATCAAAACTTTCAAGAAAACGAACAAAACAATACGGATAATTAAGTAAACTATCACTTTATTAATTAAATTCCAGGTAAAATGGACCCGCTATATAAATACGTAATATTACTGCTGACAACAATCTACCTTACAACCGGACAGACGATCGACATACAAGATTTAACGAAAAATGAAGGATACATACCGATAAGAAAAGATGTTAAAATCATCAGCTCCTACCAAAAAGTGCTCCACATTATAAACGTGACGAAATATGAACAAACCACACAGATAATATCAGAAAATATAGATGTATTATCTAATTCTTTATTCGATAGCAACCCACTTCTGTATTCAATCAATAAAAACCTTATACTTTTAAAAACGAAAATAGATAACATGATACCTAAGTTTACACAAAAGAGAGGACTAATGAATTTTGGAGGAAAAGGATTAAAAATCTTAGCCAGTACCATGGACAGTGACGATGAAATAGACATCAAGAACGCTTTAAACCTGTTGACAAACAAAAGTGCAACTCTTTCAGATAACATATAATCAGTAACATATATTAACAACTCCCTCATAACAAGAATAGATAAAATAACCACCCATATAAATACACAACAGAATATAATTCAAAATTACATAAACAAATTCAAATTCGAAATACAAAATAAAATTACAAATATAGAAGACGAAGTACGTTTTATAGAACATATATATAGGATACAAAATGACATTTCACTCCTTAAAGACCACATAGACGCCATTGAGCAAGTGATATTTACAAGTTAACTAGGAATCGCACCGACGGAAATACTTACCGAAAAGGAACTCGAACTAGTGAACGACTATAAAGCTTATGTTAACATAAAAACAACAGTTACATTCCACGATAATAATATAATACTTATTTTATTTATCCCCAAATTCTCAAAGAAAGCCTTTACAAGAATTACACTAGAACCTGTACCAAACAGTCAAAACAAAAGCCTTTACTTAGAAGACAATAAAATATTGTTAGATGAAGAAAATAATGCCTAAGAAGTAAACGTAACCGGTAATCTATTTAGTAACCAAAAAAAACAAAATAAAAAACGAATGTGCTCATAATATTATTCATCAGCAAGTAGCAAATTGTGTATTTAAGAATGATAATGAACAAATAGTTAAAGAAATTTCCCCAGGATTATTAATATTTAAAAATTTCTACAGAAAAATATAAGCTCAAACTGTATGAAAAAACACCCGAAATTATTCGGACATAGTTGAAGATCAAATAAAAACACCCTTATTATTCGGACATTTTATAATTAAATTTGAAAATTGTATTTTGAAAATAGATAATAAGAACTTTATAAACGAAATAATAAAAATTCATGAACAAATAGTCTTACCTCATCTAATTACTGAAATTAAAGAAAACTACACTACTGATGAATTGAAACTAGAAGATATTCATTTAAATCAAATTAGAAATGAAAACCTTATAAAAGGCTCTAAAACTAATAATGTTATAATTTACGTAATAAATTTCAGTACATTTTGTACCCTTTGTATTGTTAGTATAATTGTAATATCTATGTTAAAATTAAAGAGAAAGACTTTGCATATTTCGGCGGAGCCTCAATCCAACGATGGGGGAGTTATAGTAACCCGTATCCATAAAACTATATTTTAATTGTAAATTATATTTTGCTTATTATGAAAATAGGTAAATTAACTCACAGTTCATTTACCAATATATAATTTTATATTTTGCTTACTAAAGAAGTAAAAGAAATAGGTAAACGAACTCACAGTTCATTTACCTATATACAAATAGCGTAATAATCACTTTAACTTGTTTCTTGTACCAAATTAGTAATTGAAATGTAAAATCGCATTGTAATCATTTTCAAGTTAATTTCGTAATTTAACAATTCTACCTAAATTATTATAGTTTTAAGTTAATTTTGTAAACTTAATTGTCAACACTTGATTCTTTCGCAATTCTGCCTAAATGCAAGAATATGAGTTGACAATACAATCTATAAATAATTGTAAACTGTATATTGAACGGCAGTTGTGTATTAGAGTCGAAAACCATATGATAAATTAATAATAAACTTAAATTAATAAACTAAACTCAATTAATTAATAACTTTACTATTAAGCCCGCTATATCAACGAGTTTATAATTTGAATTTAGAAATTAAAGGGTGTCCCATAATTGATGTAGATTTTCTTATATGGGCCTATCTTTTAAACCGTTATAGACAAACGCTTGCAAATTTGACAAATTTGACATGTCAATTGATATGGTTGTTATAGTAACAGGTATTAATATTTAAAATTATAAATTAAAGGGTGTCCCAATAGTTCATTTAATTTTGTATATGATCCTAATTTGAAACAGTTGTAGACAGACGATTGAAATTTACAATGAACCTGTATTACTAACTTTGCTACGACAACATATATAAAATTTGGTTTTGGAAATAAACGGGTGTCCCCCGTAATCTGTAATTTGGTGTATATTGCCGAACTAATAGACAGACAGCTGAAATTTACAAGAGACCTGTTTTGCTAAGTCCGCTATAACAAGAAGCTTAGAATTTGAATTTTAAAAAAAATTAAAATGTGTTTCCAAATTTAATGTAATTTGTTCTATATGGACCGTTATATACAAACACCTGACTTTTAGACAAAATTTCCACTTCTTTGTCTCGTATAATAAGAAGTATAAAATTTTAAATTAAAGGGTTTACAATAGTTGATATAATCTTATGTATATGGCCAAACCGTTGAACCGTTATAGACAGAACCTGATTTAATCAGAACCTGATTGCTAAATCTACTACAGCAGCAAGCATTTGATTTAAATTTTGAAATTAAGGGTGACCCTACAGTTGCTGTAATTTGATGTATATTGCCAAACTATTTAACAGTTGAACAAGTATAAAGTTTTAAGATATAAGGGTGTCCCAATAGTTAATGTTATTTAATTTATGACAGATGAAATCTGTTATGAAGTCGGTTTTTTTTGCAAGAATTATTTTTGAAAATTCTATTAATTGTTGTTTTTGAAACACCATACATTTCGGAAAATTACCTTTTAGTTTTTTTTTCTTTATAATCATTTAATAATTGTAATTTTTTCTTTAAATTTAATGTTTTATATTTTTTTGCAGGCATAATGTCGACTGCATGCAACAGAAATTATTTTCAGCTACATAATTTTATATTGTTTCATTTACTGTTTTTCTTCAGAATTTCATTCACAATTTTTTCTTTTTTAGGCGCAATTAAGCGGGTAAAATTTTTTAAGTTTTCTGGTTTAAGTTTAAAATAATTGAATCAACAATGCGGGGAACTCAATTAAACGGAGATTTTCGTATTGAAAAGTCTTTGAGGCAGTAAAATTTGCTCATTAAAGCGGGGAATGCAATTAAGCGGGGCGCAATTATTTAAGAGCCTTAGAGTGGCTGATGACTCTATCTTTTGACAAAGCTAATTGCCGGAATTTTAAATAGAAATAAAACAAACTCTAAGGGCCAGTTTACGACTTCGTATTTAAATGTCATTTATATTTAACTTCTATTTAAGTACAAAATTCACTTTTTCACTGCACACTTAAATGAAACTTAAATGACAAATCCTGCGCATTTAAAGTTCATTTAAATAACACAGTTTTACCATATGATTATGGCTTTTTTTGTTGTTGTTTCGCAAAACTAAACAAAAGTAAACAAACATTTTAGCCATTGATAGAACAATATTTTATGTTTTACACACATTTCTTAATGAAAATATTAATTAAAAAGTAAATTAATAAATAAAATAAGTTTAGGTGGTGAATACATGAGTATCGCTGACATTTTTTAATATATTTGAAATACTTTGCACAAAATTTGCAATTCATTGTGTTTGTAAGCAGCTGTTTTTCATAAACAATGGAGATTTATGTTGATATTTCCTAATGCTGCCATATTTTAAACATAGTTAAATGAGAACGATCATAAATGACTGAAAAACTGTATTTAAATACTACTTAAATTTAACTGCAAATTAACTAAATGCGTATTTAAATATGAAGTCAAAACTGGCCAAAAATTTAAAGTCCGAATTAATTCTGTTTTTATTTTTAATTTTCTTTAGTTTACTATGTTTTTATTTCTCTTACATGTTTCAATAATTTTTATTTTAATTATCATATTATTTTCCCCTACTTATATTTTGCTTATATTCTTTTCAATGCAATTCTAGTGACCTATTTCAATTAACACCAGTCACTTAAATTGTATGTCATAATATTTGGTCGGTTATTCCTTTTTCATTTTATTTTGTGTTCTTATAATTTATTTGATTGTTTACATTTTTTTGTGATATGTATGTTTGTTTATGGATGTTTATACTGCTGTTACTAGCTGTTCGCTTTGAGGAATGTAACAATTATTGAAAGATACATTTCACGACGTAGAGTAAACGTAACATGTGTAGATTTTTCTGTGTTAACTTTTATCTTCCACTTATGCAATCTATTCCCTATTTCATCGAGTTCTTCTTGAAGCTGAGTTGAAGCGTCGTTGGGATCTGTGTTTGAGGCAAGCATTGCAGTATCACCAGCGTAGGTTGCAATTAAAATATCATTTTTGGCTCGCCAATAATCTGCCTTGAGAAGCACCAGCTTGAATAATATAAATTGCTGTAAATTGGTAATTCACTTTAACATGTAGGTGCTGTCATTAAGATATGATTTTGGTATGAGGTAGAAATGTGTTGGAAGTTATGTTTTTAGCTTATATTATAATCCATTATGCCAGACTTGACCAAAGGCTTGCTGCACATCTGAACAATATGAGACTTCTTATGATTCAATTTAGATATTTCCTCTCGAGGTGAAATATTTTTGATTGGCCAATCCATTGGACTGTAGGCACTACTTTATCAAAAATACTTTGCATTCAAAAATATGTATTTTAAATCTAAGTGTAATTTTTTGTATTGTTAGTTTTGCTGATAAAATTATTTTTCCTTTCGAATTTCAATTTGTACTTATAATAGTTTTGTGTTTTGATTTATTAAATAAACTTATTTAAATATTTTTTGGAAATATAAATGACCTCTCATTTATAATTGGTGACCCCTATAAGAACACTTAATTTTTTTGATAAGTGTAACAATCAGGATGCCTGTTTTTGCAGATAGATTAGCGGAAGAAACATCCCAAAATATATTACCTCCGGCAGAACCTGTAAATGTTAATGAAATTTCGTCAGCAAAAACGCCGAAGCTGCCCGCTTTTTGGAAAGATGAACCAGAAGTTTGGTTCCTTCAAGTTAAGGCAAGTTTCCGCATGAGCGGCATTATGCAAGATGTTACTAAATTTGAATACTTGGTTGAGAATTTGGATCAATTCGTGTTGTATTTTGTGAAAGATATAATTATTTCACCACCGTCATTAGGTTGATATGAGGCGCTTAAAGAACGCAACATTTAATCATTTGCAGAGTCAGCGGAACAGCAATTAAAACGCTTGCTTAGTGGAATGGACATCGGTGGTCAGAAGCCATCCCATTACCCGCAACGCATGAAATCTCTTTCAAATGGTAAGGTTAGTAATGTCATTCTTAAAACCCTGTTTCTGGAACGTTTGCCTGAAAAGGCGAAGGGCTATTTTGCTGTTTGTGAAACAAGTGATGTTGAAAAATTTCCATATAAAGCCGATAAAATTGTTGAAGCCTCTTGAAACTCAACCTCGATGTTTGTTTCTAAAATAACTCCAATTTCAGAGAAAAATAATTTTTTAGTAAAGAGGAAATAGTCTGGTTTATGTTGGTATCATTAGCGTTTTGCACAAAAAGCGCTTAAATTCATTAAACCCCTCAAATTCGTTAGTTCAAAAAAAAATTTTGTTTCATACAAGTTTATCGACCGCTTGTATAGAAAAAAATCAAAATGGTCGTTTATTTGTAACGGAAAAATATTGAAAAATACAGTTTCTTTTCGATACAGGAGCTGAAATTTCAGTGTATCGTTGTAAAAATCGTAAGTCACCTCAAAAACTTTCACTAAACTTATGGTGACATAGTGCTTAATTAAGATTTAGGTCTACGCAGGAGTTTTCGATGGAACTTTGTAATTGGTGATGTTTCCCGTCCAATTATTGGAGCAGATTTTCTTCGTCATTTTCATCTGCTTCCAGATTTTAAGAACATATCATTAGTCGATGGTACAACCAACCTTAAAACAACCGGTAACATACTAACCGATTCTTTTGTTGGCATTAAAGTGGTTTCTGGTAGAAGTGTTTATCATAATTTGTTAAAGTACCCTGAAATTTTTACATCATTTGATACTTTTGAATTCAATCTACTTGTCACCATATTGTCACGCAAGGACCTAGCGTTTCATGTAGACCAAGGCCTTAAATCTAGCTAGATTAAAAGCAGCGAAGGATGAGTTGCAATACATGATGGATAGAGGAATTATTAGACATTCCAATAGTAATTGGGCAAATTCACTTCATATGGTGCGGAGACCTAATGCAGAATGCGAACCGTACCATACCTCACTGATTTTCAAATGTTTGTTTACGTCTACGTTGATGACATTTGCATTTTTCAAAATCTGAAGAGGAACATCTCCCTCACCTTAAAGTTCGGTTTGAACTAACCTAAAAGTTCTGTTTGAGAGATTTAAACAATTTGGAATAAAAGTTAAATGAGTATCCTCTTCCCAAAACATTTATGGAATTAAGAAAATTTTTGGCCATGATGAATTTTTACCGAAAATTTCTTCCAAATGGTGCTACAAGCGGAAAAAACAAAACAAAAATGATAATCGCAAGATAGCCTGGACTGATGGCTCTATAAATTCATTTAACAACAGTAAGAAAGCTCTAGCTCTAGGAATTTTTCGGGAATATCGTAGACGAGGGTTTGTCTCTGTATAAAAAATTTTACAAATGTATAAAAATAATCAAATGTCGAATTTAAGAACTCATTTACTTAAACCGCATAAAATTAATTTAGATAAAGAGGGTCATAAAAGTTGAAAGTGATGTTTGAAGTTTGGCCAATTTTTCTGGTTTTTGAAAAAGGCAATTGAAACAGTTTTAATTACAAATTTCACCCGACGTTTGGTCGATTGTTTGTTTCTCAGGGGTTTTCTTTTGTCTAAAATTTTATTTAATTAAAATTTTAAAATATACTCGTAAAAACATTAGTATTATATAATATAAATACATATTAAAATCATTTAAAATTTAAGGGTGCTACTATACAATATTTATTTTTGTTTGTATTATAAAGCGTAAAGGGCACCTCTTTAAAATTACAAAAAAAAACTACATGTAATTATAGCACCCAATGGCAAAAAGTAATACAAAAATAAATTTAAAAATTAAAAGATGTCCCGATAGGTGACGTAAATTGACCTATATGGGCCTATATTTTGAAGCTTTATAGACAAACGCTTGAAAATTGGATAGAATGTCGATTGCTATGGCCGTTATGGTAACAAATATTAATATTTAAAATTATAAATTGGAGGGTGCCCAAATATTTGATTAAATTTAACGTAGTTGGCCATGCTTTTCAACAGTTGCAGACAGACGGTCGAAATTTATAAAGAATTTGTATTGCAAATTTATGATGTTATTTGATGTATGTGGCCAAACTTTTGAAAAATTATGGACAGACAGTTGAAACTTGCACGGGACCTGTATTGCTATGTCCGCTTTAATAAAACGCTTACAATTTAAATTTAGGATTAAAGGGTTGTTCACAAATTAATGTAATTTGACTTAAATGTCCGTATCTTTTGATCCGTTATATACAAACACTTAAAAATACGACGAATGTCCACTACTTTGATATAACAAGAATTATAAATTAAAAGAGTTACAAGAGTTGATGTAATTAGATGCATATGGTCAAAATGTTGAAGTGTTATAGACAGACGGTTAAAATTCACAAAGAACCTGATTTTCAAGTCAACTACAACAGCAAATATAAAATTTGAATTCGGAAATTAAAGGGTTTCCCCATAGTTGCTGTAATTTGGTGTATATTGCCAAGCTGTTTTCCAGTTGTAGACAGACGGTTAAAATTAACGGTTAAATTAACAGAAAGTCAAATTATAAAGACGTAATTTTCCAAAATGTGCGCACAAACGGTAGAACAAAAATCGTCTTGCCTTTTAATTATATAGACGAATCAAAACTTTATTTCTTGTACTATTTCAGTGTAAAAATCTATTATGCAACAAGCACATACACATTAAAAAACTGTACCTGCGCTTAAAATTTGTAAAATTAAAGTGTTTTTTTTTGGCTTTGACTGCTGGCAACTTGCAAACGCAACGACATTGCTTTCACAAAAAAATAAATATGTCAGTCTATAAGATATAGTGTCGAAATAGGTGCTATTGGAAATAAGATAATGCTGTCCTTTGAGGTAGCAGGCAAAACACCCCGTCTACCTCTAATTTTTTCATGTCATTTGGAACAGTTAAGTAACTCTAATCAAAGAAATAAATACATGGGACGATATAGAATTAAAAAATAAGAAAAAAAAAACATAAAGTTAAATTATTGGCGCTCAGCCATATTTTCCGAGTTACGGGGTATAGAAATTTTGAAAATTTTTGAAATATCAATATGAGTATGATTTTCAAGCTTTAAGGAAACACTTAAAATTATAAACCCAGTAAGAGCCAATGGCGCCTTTATCTAAAATAATATATATGCAGTACCGAATTTTTTTATTTTGTAAATCTCTCAATTTACGTAGATGGTAAAGGGTATATAAGATTCGGCATAGCCGAACATAGCACTCGGCAAACTTGGTTTCAACACTAACACTGACGGACAGACGGACACCGCTAAATCGACTGCGCTATGCACAAGAAGTCAGAATATATATACTTAATGGGGTCGGATGTGGATTTTGTAGAAATTACACACGGAATGACAAACTGAGATATACTCTTTGTCCACTTTTGTGTTGAAGTGTATAACAAATACATACTTACCTTTGCGAAAATATGTTATTATAAATTAATACTCTAAAACAACAAAAAAAAAAAAAACGACTTCAAACGTATTTATTTGTCGGTTGTTAACGGTTCAAGCGTATGGCCACATACATTAAAATACATTAAATATAAATATTATATCCCATCTCCAAACTTTATACATGTTCAACTGTTCGACAGTTTGGCAACAATAGGTCCACCCTTTTATTTCCAAATTCAAATTATATACTTGCTATTGTAGTAGACTTAGCACTCAGGTTCTTTGTAAATTTCAACCAAATGTTTAAACAGGTTCAACAGTTTGGCCATATCCACCCAATTACATAAACTATTGTCAAACCCTTTGAATTCTGATTTAAAATATTTATAAATCTTATTATCCAAACAAAGTAGTGTCTTATTTTCAAGTGTTTGTATGTAACGGTAGAAAAGATACGGCCATATAGGTGAAATTAAATTCTTTATGGGAACTACCTTTAACTTCTAAATTCGAGTTATTAACTTGTTGGTATAGCGTACTTAGCAAAACAAGTTCCTTTGTAAGTTTTAGCTATCTGTCTATAACGGTTTAAAAGTTCGCCAAATAGATGAACTATTGGGACACCCTTTTATTGCCTAATAAAAATTTTATTGTTATTGTTGCAGCGGACTTAGCAGTACACGTTCGTTGTATATTGGAGCGTCTGTATACAATTGTTAATAATTCTTGCGCAAAAACCGACTTCAAAACAGATTTCATCTGTTTGCCTATAACAGCTCAAGTGTATGGCCACATAAATTAGGTTACATTAACTATTGGGACGCACTTATATCTCCAAACTTTATACTTTTGCAACTGTACAATAGTTTGGCCATATAAATCAAATTGCAGCATTTATAGGGTCACTCTTTAATTTCCAAATTCAAATTATATAATTGCTGTTGTAGTAGATTAAGCAATCAGGTTATGTGTAAATTTCAACCGTCAGTCTGTAACGGTTCAACAGTTTCCCCATATACATCAGATTATATCAACCACTTAATTTATAATATATCATTTTTATACTTCTTATTATACCAAATAAAGCAGTGGATATTCTGTCTAAAATTATGGTGTTTGTATACAAGGGTTCAAAAAATACGGCCATATAGATCACATTACATTAATTTTGGGAATACCCTTTAATTTTTAAATTCAAATTAGAAGCTTCTTGTTATAGCGGACTTAGCAAAACATGTCCCTTGTAAATTTCAGCTATCTGTCTATAACGTTTCAAAAGTCCGGCCACATACACCCTATTATATCAACTATTGGGACACCCGTTTATGTCCAAATCCAAACTTTATACTTATTGTTATAGAGGAGTAAGTAACGCAGGTTCTTTGTAAATTTCAATCGTCTGTCTACAACTGTTTAAAAGTATGGCCATATACCACCCTTTTATTTATAATTTTAAATAATATCAGCTGTTATTATAACAGCCATGGCAATCGACATTGCGTCAAATTTACGAGCGCTTGTCTATAACGGTTCAAAAGATAGGCCTATATAAGTAAATCTACAGTAATTATGGGACACCCTTTAATTTCTAAATTCAAATTACAAACTCGTTGATATAGCGAATTTAGCAATACAGGTCCCTTTTAAGTTTCAATGTTCTGTCTATAACGCTTCAAAAGTAAGGCCACACACTTGAAATTGCATCAACTATTGGAACACCCTTTAACTTCTAAATCCATATTTTATACTTGTTGTTATAGGTTCGTTGTAAATTTCAAGCGTCTGTCTACAACTGTTCAAAAGCATGGCCATATACATCAAATTTAATGAACTATTGGCGCACCCTTTAATATATAATTTGTAATATTAATACTTGTTACTATAACGGCCATACCAATCGACATTCTGTCCAATTTGCAAGCGTTTGTCTATAACGGTTCAAAAGATAGGCCCATATAAGTAAATTTACGTCAATTATGGGGGCACCCTTTAATATTTAGATTTATTTTTGGATAATTTTTTGTTTTTGGGAGCCATAGTAATACGCAGTCAATTTGCATTTTAAAGAATCGCCCTTCACAGTTCATAATACACGTAAAAAATATGTATGTTGTATGGGGACACCGTTTAATGTTTAATATTATGAACTGTTTTTAAAACGGTACCAATCATATTACCAAAACTTTTCAAAATCGGATCAGAAATGACTGAGTTCTGGAGGCACAAATATAAAAAAAGCAACATTCAGCCGAATTGTATAGCCTCCTTCTTTTTTTGAAGTCGGTTAAAAAGAAATAACATTTACACCGAATACAAAATTCATTTATTATCTAAATTTAAATACTTCATTTATATATATTAAATACCATAATTATTAACATTTATTAACCTGTTTAAATAAACGTTAACATTTTTTTAACTTTTATCACTATTCTATTCTATACTAGTTTAGAAGTTAATACCGGCAACAAAAAGAAATTGTTATTTACAGGCAGTAAGTGTTGTTTGCCGCATAGCGCCAAATCGAAAAGAAGTGTTCCAAATTTTAAAATCTTTCGTTCTCCATATTTTGATACCATATTGCATAAAGCGTGGTTAAAGATCACGCACTTTGTATGTATGCGATCTTCGTAACTATATAGATAAAACAAATTAAATATATCAATAATAAAATATATTGCACAGCGGTCTTATACAAACAGCTAGGGAAATATTGTCCTTAGTTAGTGAAATGCTACAGCAAAGTCCGAACTTAATTTTCCTTTTAACAGTCGATTCAAAACAGGAAAATTTGTTTTCATATGTGCGCGCCAAAGGTGGACATTTGCAATAGGCGATGTAATATTTTTGCCGCTGGAGCTTCAACATACATATTTCGGAAGTAAATGCCTGGTATAGGGTATAGCGCTTCGAACACTATGATACATATAGTGGATACGTACCAAGAAAATTAAGAATTTTTGATGAAAGTGCCGACTGTTTCAACTCTACGAATGTTCCAATTGAACTTACTTCAAGTCAATATTTCATTGATTGCATGGTGCAACGGTTAATTAGCTATTAATACAGAATAATAGATATAATTAAACCTTTACAAATTCTGACATATCCATCAGAAATGTATATCTACATAAAAGTCTTATAAATACTATTTTTATTAAAACAGAGTAGCTAAAAACATAAAAAATATATTACGGAGCAATGTGCATAGTGTACTAAATTATTATGTCTGGTTTGACTAGAATAACGCTTGTCACAAAAACGGGTTGGAAATTCCGAATTTACTTATACTTATTTTCTAAGAAAGCATTGCTCATGGGAGACACATGAGTGCAAAGTAACAACTACTGGAAAATTCAGAATTTTAAAGCGCCAGTAATTTATTTTGTTTGGAAATTTTAATTTATAAATTTAGCTTTCAAATTCGTATTGAGGTTTATATACATATTAATCGGTATACGCACAAGGGTTAATAAATATACATAAATAAGTGCCTTATTTTATTACCATTGTTTGAAATTTCTTAAAAAACATATTTGCCGTATTCACAAGCTCTGCTAAGGTGTAGGTAGTATTGCATACTACCTTTTGTTTACTTCTTTGTGAACAACCATTGTATCAGTATGCCATTGTACATTGTACTTCATACGTCAAAAAGTAAATAAGAAGAAGAAAAGTGCTATTCATTATTTGTTATTTATAAGCCAAATGGGGGAGAAAACAGAAAAAAGTAAATTAATAAATTTTTTGTGTGAGGATGAAATTCAAGACATTTTTAGGATGAACCTAATGTACCTGCTCTCCAGTCGCAGAATTATACATTTAGGGCTACCAAAATCATCATTATGGCATAATCGGGTTTTAAGATATTTTGATGAAAACAGATTTCTTCATGTGATACGACTACGGCCAGAGGAATTTGCCTATATATTCAACCTTATAAAAAATGCCGATGTTTTTCACACAATTGGCAAAAGGCTCCAACTACGCATTGACTTGCAGCTTAAAATTGTTCTTTACTGCTTGGGATATACAGGAAATGGTGCTTGTGTTCGTAAGGTAGCATCTCTTTTTGGTATAGGTGATGGCGGTACCATACAAAATATTAGAAATCGAGTCATTAAAGCAATATTAAATCTTAAAGAACAGTTTTTATATTGCCAACTTTCAACTTCAACTTTCTAATAAATCAGACAAATCAATAAATTTAATAAATAAAACTAATAAAAATATCTTTTAATTTAATTTAATATAATTCACACATGAACACAAAAATAATAATTCATTTAAACATAAAACATTTAAACAAATACAACGTTTGAAAAACATATGAAAAAAGTGTTGTATCGCATGTTTGCATGAAAATTACCAACAACACAGCTAGCTAAAAAATTACTACGTAATTTAGGGCATATTATTAAAAATACAAAAAAAAAAAAAAAAAAATATATATATATATATATATATATATATATATATATATATATATATATATATATATATATATGTATCCCGCATAGTTTGGAGACAGTAAAAATATTTGCTTTTTTTGGTGTAATTCGAAAAACTGTAAAAAATTATACACATAAATAGCAAAATCTTTGGTAAATTCTTAAAAAAAAATACGTTTTAAAGCAATTTTAGTGCCTTCCGCATAGTTTGAGGACACTATTCTGCCTTCCGCATATTTTGGGGACATGTGCCCAATGTAAACAGTATACATATGAAAATTTTTGTTGCCAGATGGCTTGTATATATTGCCCTTTTTGATGCCGCCGTCAAATTTTTATTAACAAACATTGAAGTAATTTTTAGTGGTGCTAATTGAATTTTATGGAAACTTTAAAAAACCGTGCTTATGTTAAATAATTAAATCGCGCAACTTGCGAATTAAATAGTATAAATTTATGATATACAAAATTAAAATAGATTTTTTCTTAAATCCTTGTTAGCAAGTTGTGATGTATTTAATATTATAATTAATAATTAATATTATAATAATAAACACATTACAAGTAATTTTTAATTATAAAATCCAATTACAATTACATGAATTAGTAATTAAATAAATTTCGAAAGTAGTTAATAAAATTCTTAAATGATTGCTTTTTTTAAATTAATTAAAGGTAAAAAATATAAAAAACATTTAAAAAATTATTAGATTCCTATCTAAATAATGCCTTATATCTGTTTAGAAAGAAAAACATATATCATATCGGCAAATCCTGCGTTACGAACGCTACATTCGTACGCGTTTTCGGATTGAAATATAACAATTTTTTGGTCTTGCAAAAGACATACCTTCAAGTTATGCACAGTGTTTAGTGGGATTTAAGTGTACTTTCGAATCTCATCAAAATATTTTTTTTAGTAGGAATAAGTTGCAAAAATTTGATCTCAAAGTATTGTTACGCACGCTACAAAAAATGGAAGTAACTTTAAAGGTTGAGGTATGTTTTTGTGATTTTTAGAAAATTTTGCATAATAAAACAGAAAAATTAAATACTTTAAAGAAAGATGAAAGTAAGGAAATTATAAAATAACTTACTTTCAGCCAAAATGTGTTGTTGTTTTTTTACAAAAGCCGTGAACCCAGCGTTACGCACGCTACATTTTTTCCAGTAGTATATAAATAAAAATAATTGTATTTCTTTTAGCAAAAGAATTCATATTCTTTTTTAATATCATTATTTAATTCATATTTTATGTTTATAAATTAATTTAATTATGTATATGTTTAAATTTACATTCTTTTCGCATTTTTGAAACGTTCTATTTGTGTTAAGTTATCATTTAATTGTATTTTTTGCGATATTTTCGAATACGCTCTGCACACGTCTTCACTTTTCGAACTCTTATTAATAAAAATTATACTGTAAGCAAACAATTTTGTATGGTATCAATATGCCCATAATCTAAACTGACACTAAAAGACAATTGCAGATTAATGAAACGAAACCAAAGGCTTCGTACCTACAAAGTAAGCTAAATTGTTGTTGCTCTGCTTATTATGTAGGCTAAGAATAGATTTAAGAAGGGAAGTAATAAGAAAAAAAAAATAAAAAGTTGCAAAGGTTTTTATTGTAATATTTGGGAGAACTCAAATCGTTACGCATGCTACAAAAATTATTATGCTGTAATTTTTTGGTTTTTAATTGTAGAATTATAATTTTTTTCTTAAAAGCAGGATATTAATTTAAAATTAAAATTATAGATGATTTGTAAAACAAAAATTTTTTCTACTCACAGTACAAAAAAAGCCTTACTTTCCGTTACGCACGCTACAACGCATTTATCTGTCCTTTCATACCAAATTTTGCTGTTTCCAAAAAAGTAAGCAACATTTTTTTTACAAAAATTAAAGAGAATTGAGTGAATAACAATATGGCTTTCGACTTGAACATCTATGTTAATACTATAGCAATGATATCAACACGTAAATAATTTGACTTTTTTTGTATAACATTAAAAAACCTGAGGTAGGGTAGGATTTTGTAATAATTTTTGTATTAATCATCATCGAAATAAACTTTTTTTTTATAAATTTATGAAATTAGATATCTATTCCATGCTCCATTAAAAAAAACTAAGTTGGATTAAGTTAAAAAATTTTTGACTGGTAGACTGTTTCTGGGATATGCCCATATATATACATATATACATTTAATAGTTTCTACTTGAAATTATAAGTAAAAGTATGTTAAAAATACGTATGTATGTATAAAATACATTGTAAAAGAGACATTTCTGATATATAATCTTTCGGAAACTACACCTTAAAGAGAATTTTTAATATTCGTCTGAGCTTTCACCACAAATTTTAATAAAATTGTGTTTTTACTACTGACTTTTACAACATTTACAGTTTTTAATTTATCTACTTCAGCTTCAATTATCCTAAGCCTTTCAGAAAATCATTTTCAGAATTTTTAGCTACACTTAATATTTTTAGGAACATGATTGATTTTGTTAAATTACAAGTACTGATTAATGCCTAATTACAATTTATTTTTTTTTGTAATTAAAAATTTTCAATAATGTAATCGTAATTGAAAATATCTAATCTTTCATGACTGATACTTGTTATAAATGAATTTATTATTATTGTATGTATAAATATCATTACTATTAATATATAATTATTGTTCAGATATGGACATGTTGGTTATAAATTGGAAAGATAGCAGTAAACATCTATACAGCTGTTTAAAGGAAATTTAATTTTTATAATGAGTAGTTGTAAAATGGCCATATGTTTATGCTTTCCCCGCAGTAATACATTTCATTTTATAGTTCGAAATAACAAATGTTTTATGAGAATATCAAAAAATATTTTTATTTGAAGGAATCAAATAAATTAACTTAAAAAGATTCCGAATAATAAATTTTCATATTGAAATATTAATTTTTTTACAAAAGTTAATATTTATTATAACTAATATTTACACACACTAACAAAAACTATACTTTACTATCCCAGCGCTTATTTCTAATACTTATTTCAAATTTCTATTTTATGTTTGATATATATTTTTATGTTTACCACAACTGTGTTAATATGTACTCGATGCATCCTTCGGATTCTGAAAGTACTAATTACAATAACAGTTATAAGGGTACTTATTACAATAATACTAATAATAATACAATATAATAATAGTGAAAAATAAAAAAAACTAATAATTATGATATTACAGCAATAATAAATATAATGACAGTAATACTTATAAGAAACAATATAAATATACAAGTTTCCTTAGAGTTTTAAAATACATTTATAAAATTTATTTATTAAATCATAAATTAACAACAAGCAAAATACGCTATAAATTCTACATTTTAATGTAAACCTGATGAAACATCTGCTCGATGTCACTACACAAATCTACCTGCCTTTCTCTGAACTGAAAAAGTACTCCTTGTAATGAAGCTAAAAGATCTGGACCCTTGTAAAGCATTGAGTTTAACGATATTCCGTTGAATTTAGCTACAAGGTCCCATACGATTCTACATTTGCCTGGTTAATTTTTATTAAAGACAGGAAAGGTTGGAAGATGCCTTATTCTTTTAGCCTTTGTTTTTATGTCAATCTTGCTTATGTAGCCTTTGTTAATATAATTTTGAATTGTTTTAGCATAAACTATAGAAAGATCTTTGTTTTTTAGTAACTGTTTTTCTAGGCATAAAAGTCTGCTTTTTGCCATTTGGCAATTATTTGGTAAAATAATTTGATCTTGTTTCTATGATGTCCATCGTCAAGTTGTTTTGTACAACTCTTTAAGAGATACATTTTTCTTTCATCTTCTTTATTAACCTTTAAAGTTTGATGGCTTATGCCCAAACTTTCGATTTTAGAAAAATGCCTTACAAGCTGATGAATGTTGTTGTCAGTTTCAGCACACTCGCAAACACGCATGTTGTACTGTGTCGATTGATCACTACCAAATGGCCCAAAAATGGTCCACCCTAGTGCTGTTTTTAAAGCAATCGGTTTATTCCTACTTCCTTCTTTTATTCTGCTAGAAACTGTAATATTTATATTATTAATTCCTATAAGAATTATTCGTGTAGCAGCTACGTAGCTATCAATTGGCAAACCTTTTAAATAATTAAATTTTCTGCGAAGAACTTCATATTGCAGTGTTTGTTCTGGCAGCAAAAGCTCCTTAACTGTGCGTACGTCTATAGTAAAATGTTTTTGATTATTACCAGATACCATTTCTACAAAATTTAAACATACACAACACGACAAAACAAAAAGTTCTTTTTAAAGTTATTCCAATAAGAATTTACGGGAAAAATAATAAAGTGGTCTCTACGTATGCATTTTTAGACGACGGTTTGTCAATAAGTCTAATATGTAGAAGAAGAGATTATAAACCAATTGGATTTAAGCAAAGTTGTTCAACTTCTCCCTTTAAATCCAATTGGTTTACAATCTCTTCTTCTACATATTAGACTTATTGACAAACCGTCGTCTAAAAATGCATACGTAGAGACCACTTGATTATTTTTCCCGTAAATTCTTATTGGAATAACTTTAAAAGGAACTTTTTGTTTTGTCATGTTGTGTATGTTTAAATTTTGTACACTATTGCCTTCCTTTTCTTTCTCATTGTAGGATGTTTTAGGTGAATTGAATGGTCTGTGAATATGCTCTGGTTGTTTGTAAAGAAGATTATGGTGCTTTAACTGGCAACCTTCGACGTTGCAAATTTTGTCTTTATTATAACAAATTCCATTGTGTTTTCTTAAGCAGTGCTTGCATAACTCGGACTTTTTAACAAGGTTCCATCTCTGTTTGCGGTCAGATGGCACAAATTTGTACAATGTGTAACATTCTTACAATCACCATTGCAAATATAAAATTTCTTTTTATTCGTTTCTGCGTAATTTTGAAATAAAATATTCCTTTGTTTACGCCAAGCAGACCCATATGTAGAATTAGTTTCAATATTTACTGTACGAGTACTACCTGACAACACAGCATCAAATATAAAATTGGAAAATTCAACTAAAATTGCTTTTCTGTTATCTTGCTGAAGATTTAGTTTTTTAGAACCCCAAATAATTTGGTAATACGGTGGTAATTTAGAGACATGATCCTGAAGTAACGAAGAATTATTTAGCTTGTCGCAGAGTCCACATGCTTTAATAGTTGATTGCAGCCCGTTAACTTGAATAGCAAAGTTGGTAATTGTTTTAATTTTGTTGGGATTAATTTGTGCTAATGTTTTTATTTTGTTTTCAGAGAATACAATATATTTTCTGTCTGACCGCACAGAATTTTCAATGCAGAAATGGCATGGGGTACGCACGAAGGATGAATGAGAATTACTTTAACAGCCTCTTACGCATCGCCTCGAAGAGCTCGTTGTAGCCTTATAAGATTTTCAGCATCTGTTAACCCGCAAACAGAAGTTGACCAGTCGTAAGTGGAGCTAAATAGTGGCCACTCCTCTGGGCAGCCCGAAAAAGAGGGTAAATCCTTTGGGACGGTTTGGCGAGAATGCAGTTGGTCGCCTCTAAGTCTACGTTGTTGTAGGGTTGCAGAATGCTCCGGCAATAAATGAAATGTGCCTAGTTGTCCGGCGTTAATAAAAGATTGCTCCTGAGGTGCACCTGTATTTTGTGATCGACCAAAACGTATTTGAGTTTGATTAGCTGTAAAAATTAGGATACGTAAATTATAATGGTATTGTAGTATTGTTTGCATTAAAGGTGTGTTTTAAAGGTAGATTAGATGGGGCTGTTGTCACAATAGGGATGTTGGTCGCTGTTATTGGTATGTGTGAATATGTGTTAAGTGAGGTTAAATTCGGATGCGTTACTATAGTATTTGAGGCTTGCGGTATTTGATTCGTATTGATAGTGGGTTGAATTTCTGAACTTTCGTCCTGCATTTGGAGAATTTCATATTTTTTATAAAGAGATAATCACGGTCACGTCTCATTGCAAGTTCACGTTCCTCTTTTAACTGGTTTAACTCTAAAGCTTTTTGTCTAATTACTGAATCTTTGGATGCAATGGACGAGTGTGTACTAGAAGCAGCGTATAGAGAGTTTGTTGTAGTTTGATTGCATGTTGGGCACAGCCATGGATCTTGAGAATTTTGCACAATGCGTGTGGTATGGTTTTTGGCACGACTTGCTGCATATCACGGTGTCATTAATTTGTGCGTTGCAGAGCTGACATATTTTTGTTAATTGTGCTATTGAAGAATCCATATTATACTTACGTGTGGTTGAGGTTATGTTGAAATTTAGTAGAATCCAGTTGGTAAACCAGTAGGTTATTAATTCTTTTCATCAAAAAAAATTAAAAATTTTGCTAGCAATAGTAATTCGTGGTGGCTTGTGGGAAATATGAACACAGACAAACTTGATGAAATTCAGTTATTTCTTTATTGTTTTAACACCTAGTGTTTTAATTTCTTAAAATAATACATGAAATTAGAATACATATAAAATATATAATTATTAATTTACCTACTTTTTGGTTTCAAACCACCAACTTTTCAATGTTAGAAAGTTCGACACGTTTTAGTGTGCAACTACTATGGTAATGGCGATTACTTGTGATTTACAAAATGGGTAGAATTTATATATAATATAATTTATACAAGTACATACAATATGTTCGATGGCTTCTAAGGTTGCATTATTAGTAGGGTTTGCCTGTGGCGGTAACAGCAATTAAGCATAAATCAACTCATTTATGAAATAAAAAACATATGTTGCGAAATAATTGTAAACAAAAAACAGAACTGTAATTAAATTTTGGAAAATAAATAAAGATCATTCTATGTCGAATCATTAAACTGAAAGGTCTTCTTAATTGGTGCCCAATGGAACATCTGAAAAGATATCCTTACAAAAGGATTAATAAAAACATTAATGGTGAAAAGATATTCTCATAAAAGGATTAATAAAAAACTTAAAATATAAACAGTGAAAAAAAAAAATAAATAGAAACAAAAAATATTATCATAGAAGAACTAATGAAACAATATCCTTCCACAAGGACTAATAGTGGAAATAGAAAGAATTAAAAACAATTGTAACAAGTGGAAAATTAATACAACGAAAACAAGTAGAAGACAACTTATCAAATCAAGTATAACAAAACAAAGGAACATTTACTACAAACCAAACGAAGTAAAGGACGAAGTGCCGTAAATCAACTGGGGGAGAAATATAAAAAGCAAAACTAAGCAACAACATAGAAGCACAAGTCTGCGACACCGTCAGAATAAGAATTGCATCAGAAATCCTAAGGATGATTATCATTCTAATATAAGCAATAAGTTATCTAAATTTTTCAATAAATCTGAACTTAATTTAAATAAACATTTCTATTAAACTTTAATTAAAACAGAGATAAATTTAACTTAAATCTAAAAAAAAAACTCAAGAAATTTTTTCTTTACAAATCCTTCAAATAAGCGACATTTAAAAAATATAAAAAAACCTTAAAATTTCATTTTTATTAAGTTATTAAATAAATAAATTTAATAATTTTTAGCAATTATTCAGAAAATAATATAAAAAAGTGAATAGAAGTTGTAAGTGCGTTTTTGATTCGAACAATATTACCTTTTAATTAAATTCGTTCTACATTACATATCGTTGGTATCGCTATTGTTTGTTTTTATCCAAGATATTCTTGTCTGCGATAATTTCTTTTCTCGTCACAACTAATGACTAAGACAATATGACGACTTCTACTAAGGAACAAATAGTAGATTTTGTTTCCGCTTCAGTGGAAGCTCTCACTAGGAAAAATAGATGAATTGACTAAACAGTTTGAAGGTCTGACCCCAAAAAGAGATCAGTATGATCCAGTAACCTTAAGCCATTTTATTATATGGATTTCTCTTGACCTGTTGAAGTTCTTGCCTTAATTTAAAGGCGAAGGCCAGACCAACCATGCATGGCGGGAGGCTGCGCATTTTGCCATGAATAATTATACTAAGGGACCGAAAACTATTACGTTGCAATGGGAATATTTCGCAAGAAAATTACCGAAGCAGCTAATGCTAAACTGTCTGCATGCAAATTTTAAAGCTATAATTGCCCGACTGGACCAGTGTTATGCGGATAAAATATCTCTTCAAGCGCTAGAAAATTAATTAAATATTCTAAGGCAGGGAAATAAGTTAAATTCTGACTTTTACGACACTGTTGATGAACATTTAACCCTAATAATAAACAACAATAAGAAGAGTTATTTTAATAACGAGGATATTGCTAACGCACTTAATGAACGTGCTAGGGATAATGCATTACGGGTATTCATTTCAGGGCTACGTCGTCTTTCTAGCGACATACTGTTTTCAGCAAGATCTGCCGATCTACCAACGGTCATGGCAACTCCTCAGGAGTTAGAATCGGATCAGAAACGCCAGAAATTTGTAGGAACCAACAAATCCGTCGTATAAATACGCACAACCAGCCAATGGACGTCGATCCTGGTTCCTCCATGTTTAGGCATCCGAGACTCCATTCTTCTCCTCAGAAAAGCCCACAACACAACAATAAAATTACAAATAAACGTAGATTTGAAGGCCCGGGAAAAACCGCACCAACTCCTAAGGCCCAACGAGTTAATTACATAGATTTAGAAGAGGTAGAAGATTATGACGACGTAAGCTCGATCTTCAAAGACAGCCTGAACGGGGATGAAGGGGTAGAACAATTAAATTTTTTGGAATAAAACCTCTCTTACCCTTTATGATCAAAATAGCTAGAGTTAGATTACTTGTTTACACCGGTACTACAAAAAATTTTATCCAACCATTAAGTTGTTTGCAGGGTGTAACTTCTTTAAAACAACCATTTAGGGTAAGCTCAATAAAGGGGACAACCGAAATAGATAAAAAGTGCGAAATAGTATTATTAGGCTATAGAACTACATTTTATATTCTACCGTCTTTAAAAAAAATTTGATAGCATAATCGGATGCAATTTCCTTAAAGAAATCCAAGCGATTATTGATATAGGATCTTATATTTTAAGGTATAAACTAGGAAATGTTTCTTTATTGTATGAAGACAGGAAGGGGTAGCAGCGCATATCCGAAAGAATTTTGAGGAAATTATGACTTCAAATAAAAATTCATTTGCGGACCCAAATAAATCATGACCATTCAATACCACTGTAATAGCTAGAATTCAAACTAATACGGATGAACCAATTTATACTAGGTTATACCCATACCCAGTTTCAATGTCAAAACTTATTAATAACGAAGTAGATTCACTCTGAAAAGACGGAATAATAAGGAAATCAACTTCACCGTGTAAACCCCCTAGTTCATGTCGTAGGAAAAAAAAGGCCTTGAAGAAAATGGCAGTCCAAACCACTGAATGGTAATTGACTTTAGAAAATTAAATGAGAGGTATATAGTATATTGGCAAATTTAGAAAAAACCAACTACTTCTCTACTTTGGACCTTAAGGCCGGTCAAATTATGTTTGACGAAAAGGACAGCCAAAAGGCGGCATTTAGCGTAAACAATGGCAAGTATGAATTTTGTAGATTGCCATTCGGCCTAAAAAATGCACGACAAACGTGCCAGGTCTATATGGATGATATTATCATTTATTCACCTGATGAATATAGCCATCTGGAACATGTTAATACTATAATGCAAAAGCTTGAGAAGGTGGGGATGAGAATTTCACCTACAAAATCGACATTTTTCAAAATTGAAGTAGGTTTTTTAGGTTTCATGGTGACAACTGACGGTATTCGAACCTGTCCCGAAAAAGTGAGAGCTATTCTTGAATTCTAAACTCCAAAGAGTCTAAAGAGTCTTAGATCTTTCTTAGGTCTCTCTGGTTATTACAGAAGATTTGTGCGAGATAACGCGAGAATAACGAAGCCTTTGACAAACTAGAAAGCGGACAAACTTCCGCTAAAAATTCAAAAAATATTAAGATAAATCTTGATGATAATGCTCTATTAGCCTTTCAAAAATTAAAGCAAATACTTGCCTCAGAGGATGTTTTATAAACCTATCCCGGTTACAGGAAAGTATTTGAACTTACAACAGATGCTTCCTCTGTCACTTTGGGAGCCATTTTGTCTCAGAATGGAAGACCCACAACAATGATATCGAGAACCCTGTCCACGCCGGAAGCGAATTATACCACAAACGAACCAGAATTACTCGCTATTGTATATTGCTATATCTGAAAAGAACTCAAAATGAAGAGATGGAGAGCATTTATAGAGGAATTTTCTCCAAAATTCTTCTATAATCCAGGTAAAGAAAATGTGGTTGCCTATACGCTTTCACGACAATATATCAATAAACTGTCAGAAAATAGCGATGATCAGACAATACACAGCGAAGTTTCAAGTACAAATGTTATAAGATCAATTAAATTCCCAGTTAGCCAATTTAAAAACCAGTTTTCGATATCAAAGGGCAGTCACTAATCTTTTGTGAGAAAAATTATATTTCAGCGATTTATAAGACATGTAATTATTTATGACACTGTAGACAATTTACTTAAGTGTCTTAATGATAATGTTAATTCAGATGACGTAAACGCGATCCAGTGTACTTTGACTAAATTGGCAGAGTTTCAAGATAGCCTTAGTTTTCAATTCCCATCCACAAAATTTGTTCATACTGAGAAACAAGTAATGGATCTTATTAGAGAGGACGATCAATTGGAAATTATCACTACCGAACACAATAGAACTCATAGGGCATTGCAGGAGAATTTTCGGCAGATAATCGAAGAATATTAATTCCCAGGTATAAAGAAAAAATTAAAGTACGTTATAGGTAACTGCAAAATATGTAAGGAAAACAAGTACCAGATAAAACAATCAAAGATCAATATTGCAGAAACGCCGATACCAACTTATTCTGGCGAAATTTTGCACATTAATATAATTATAACAGACAAACAGCATTTTCTAACGCGCATTGACAAATTCTCAAAATTTGCATTGGTAATCCCAATTCTAGATCAATTGTGGATATTAAGGTAGCTTTATGCCGGATATTGAGCAGATTTAGAAAGGTAAAAGTAGTGGTTTCGGATAATAAAAAAGCGTTTCAGTCAAATTCAATTAGCACATATCTTCGGGATCATTTCGGCACAGAGAAATTTTTCATCCCTCCGATTTATAGTAAGGATAATGCTCAGGTGGAGCGATTTCATTCCACGTTGCTGGAAATAGCACGGTTGTGAAAGCCAAACAAAATATAACTGATAGTATCGAACTGATGTTATTATCTACAAATAAATACAACAACACGGTGCATTCGGTGACGGAAAAAAACCAATTGACATCTTGAACGAATTTAACAAAAGCACCCTCGTAAAGGTGCAGAGTTGTTTGATATCGGCGCAACGAAAATTATTACAATAACATAATAAAGAAACGGCCATAAAAAATATCACACTGGTGAGATTGTTTTCGTTAAAATAAACAGACGCTTAGGTAAAAGTTTGATAGATTGTTTGTGCAGGGTGTCGTGGAGCAGGACTTAGGGACTACTGTATTAATAAAAAAAAAATAATTATCGCATTTATAAAAATTCGTTTCTATTGTTGTCTCCCATTTTTTTAGATCACTGATAATTCTAGTACTTTGGGTATTACTTAATATTATTGGTTACACGGATTCATATATCATCGCCTTTACGGATGCCAAAGTAGCTACATATAAGAATACGATTACGTTATACATCGGACCAATTTAACATAATACGAAGACGTTGTCAAGGAAAATGACAATATTATCAAAAACCTGTCTGACATAAGGGAAATAAGCTTGGTTTAAGAACAAACAAGAGAAATTAGAAGGGTATTGGAGACATTACGTGGACACAGACGATCTGCGAGATCAATTGACATTTTGGGATCTGCTTTAAAATTTGTTGATGGAACCCCGGACCATAACGACTTAGAATCAATAGAAACTCGTATGGATCTACTTATTCAGAAAATCGACAAACAGTTTATAATAAATTTAGCAATTCAGGACAGAATAAACGAATTAACAGAAAAAATCAGTATCATCGACAACTATGGACTTACTAATGTAATAGGATAGGACAGCTTAATTCTTTTTGAGACCGACGTGATAAGAAATGGTGAAATAATATTCTTTTTTAAACAATCTTGCATTAGTAATAGTATTGGCTAAAGAGAACACCCTGTTTTGGTGCAGGGTAGTACCACAGGGCGTCAAAGCCGGTAACCTCGAGTTTAAAAAATGTTTCAGAGCTTATAACTTTTTCAAAAGTAATCCGATTTCAAAATTTGTTATTCTTAGTAGTCTACATAGATAGGAAAAACCTGCTTGGCGATTGCATGGTATCTCTTAGAGAAATTTTACTTTTAAATTTAAAATACAAATTTTTACCTAAACATTTTTTAGTTTTTCACCTGTTGTTTTCTTAAAAATACAAGATAAAACTATTCTAAAAACAGATTTAGAAAGCTAATACTATATAATACTTGTAAAAAAAATTATTTACTTTGACTTCATTATATTAGTGGTAATAACACTTTAATTTTAAATTTCATAAAAAGTTGAAAAAATGGAAATTTTGTTAAAAAAAAATACTTTCAGTTTTTAAGGTAGATTATTAACGTTTTATTATTAAATTAATAAACAGATAAGTTTTTCTTTAAGATAAAGCATTGGGTAATCCTTCTGATGCCTTTTTATGCAATTCGTCTGAAGCACCCTACAGTCAGCATTGTTCAAATATTGGTAATTTTTACAAAAATCTAAATGTTCGAGACTGTAAAAAAATTGCACGCGGATTTTTATTCTTTTTTTAACCAACTATTATAGAACGATTCGTTTTCAGTAATTGGCTGAATTTGGTAGACATACTGCGCATAAATGGAGTCTGGGGTGGTGATTCAAGAAAAAATTACAATTTTTGGGAAGACAATGTTTTATGTAAACAAAAAATAATATTTTAATATATTGTTTGCCAAAATTTTTATTGGGTTTTATTATGAACATATTAGTCTTTAATGGGATGATCTAGTCTAAAACCTTTTTTATTTTCGGAGATATTTAAGGTAAAATTTCATTCACAAAATTTTACTTTTGATCTTATTTGGTTTTCAGCGGAATCTTTTACAGCTTTTTTTATTTAACAAACTACTGCAAAAAATGAAGCAGAACTAAATAGTAGAGGTAACTACCTATCAACTGACATACAATTTGTACATCTTTTTAGCTAAAACCGCTGTAAATGATTCACGCAATTATGGTACCTCGCGCAAAAAATCCCTTGTTTAATTGTGTAATTTTTATAAGTGCTCCTAATGGGTGTTTTTTAAGCCCAATAGAACATTCAATTATAAAAAATAACACAAAAATTAAGTTGAAATGAAGAGCTTTTTATACGAAAGATCAGAACGTGGCATTAATATTTAAAAATGATATCGGGCATATGGCCACAGCGGCTGCTCAAGATGAAGCGCATTCTGGACGTCCAATTTTCGGTTACTTTTTAAGTAATGCTGTCACAAACAACATGAACAATGTTGGCCTCCAAAGCGTCAATTGTTGCTGGTTTATCAGAATAAACCAGTGACTTCACGTGTCCGCACAGGAAAAATCAAGAGCAGACAAATCGCACGACCTTGGAAGCCAATTGACAGGTCCATTTTTCGAAATCAACTTATCGCTAAATTTTGATTTCAATAACTCGATGGCTGCGGTCGCCGTATGGCACAAAACCCCATCTTGTTGAAACCACATTTCGTCCTGATCAATGTCATCCATATTCTAAAACAAAAAATCATTAATCATGATGCCGTAATGATCTTCATTGACCGTTACATGAGATCCGGCCTCAGTTTTAAAGAAATAAAGTCCGATAATGCCATGAGCAATATTATCTTCGGGACGCACATTTCTTCAACGTGTTGGTATGGGTGTTATTGCATCCTCTAGATAGAGTATGTGGTAAATCTATCCACAGTTCGACGGACGGCTTATCAGACGGACGATTATGTGCATTATAAAGATCACGTCGTTTATAAGTTGCTCGAATTGATGACTGGTTCAAAAAGTAAACTTAGATGATTTGATAGCGTTGTTCTATTTTTAATGATTTGCAAGAGTTCACTAAAAAAAATAAGAAAACATTGTTCATCAAAATTTAATTTTTAGTGTTATTGTTTATAATTGTAAATTCCTTCATGCTTAAAAAAGCACTCTTTTTAGCTTTAAACACATCCGAAACAGCAGCTACCGACTGCAAAATGTCTAAAATAGAATACATGTGTTTATATGAGCATGATTATTTTGTCTACAGCAAGGCTACAAGGCGGCAGGTTGTTGTCTAGGCTGAATTTCCTGCTGCAGTCGGAATAAAGAAATATTTATTTTTGTTGGCGTCAATAAACATTTAAGTGATGTTGGTACTATAAGATATGTAAAATAATAAGTGCTTTAAATCTCTTATTATGAAAAAAGAAAAGAACAATAAAAATTTAAAATAAAAATTATTTGTTTAAAGATTTAAGTGTATATTGTAGCATACAACAGTTAGGTTATACCTAAATTTGGATTGAGTTAAGCCCAAGCATGCAGGAAGTTCCGGCTCTGGCTCGTCAGCAATCGGGAGGGTACGCGAGCTTAACATTGATGGAATTTATGGCTGCATAGTGGGAATATTTGTAAAAGCATGCTATAAGAACCTTAATATTGACTTTTGGGTGAATATAAAAAAAATGAATGAATGCCCCTGGACAGAGGTCGGACTGAAACTATAGAACGTGGAAGTGTACGTCAATTATGTAAAGTTGTTCTCAGGTGACTTTGGAACAACGGATTTGCCCATCCCAGCCTTTGATTACCTACAATCGTTGTGCCCTGTGAAAATATATTTATCCGGTAATCTCTAACATTTTCCTCTTTACCTCACACGAACTTCACAAAAGAATGACAATACAGGACCTGTAGCAATTCATTGTATTAGTTTTTATTTACAAAATATAATCATTTTAGTTTATAATTTGAGAACTATTTAATCATCTAAGTAGAGGTGTTTTCAGTTTTTTTTGTTTGAGTTTTTCTTCCACTTAGAGTTACGAATAATAAAAAAAGGGGAAAAATAGGAATATTACATTAGAATTCATATAAAAATAAGTTATCTCAGCACCCTGTATGTTAAAGTATGTACGTTTTAAGTATATAGGTCAAGTATAATTGGGTCAACTTAAGATAAACTAAACTGTAAATAAGAACTACTGTTATTAGAATAATATAGCAAAAATAAATCATGTTAGGCGTAGTTTACGCATAAAAATTTTTTTAGATAAATTAAAAATATCGTTTTGTATACTACGTTATATAAAAATATAATAAAAAAATTATTTGAGGTTTTAAATACCTTTCATTTTTGTTTTAATTTATTTTCTTTGAAATTTCCTAAAATTGGTGGTTCTTCTTTCTTCACTTATTTCTCAACTTAAATTTGTTTTTTTTTTTTTTTGTTTTTTTTAGTTATGTGTTACTTTATTTCTTCACTTTCCACTATTTTCTTCACATCAATAGCAAGGTTTTAATTTTATAATTCCTTACTAATCTTCACTCTGCATTTAAAATTTTTGTATCTTTTGTTTTTTTTTTTAAGCTCCGTTTACATTTGACACGCATGTATACATCAACTTTTAAATAATTTGTAAACTTCTGTGTTGCGTTCGCGGAGAGGTAAAGATTACTAAAGAATTTTTGCGTTTTATAATATAATAATTCTTGACTTACTTATTTTAAAGTTCTCCACCGTTGAATGGCCATTCAGCTATGTAGATTCTGTAAGCTTGAGGGAGATAGTTATACAGTATTGCATTGATGAGGTATTTTATCGATCTTTCTATGTTTTCCTATTCATGGAAATTGCATTGAGTAGTTAGATAAATTTTTAATTTCGGCTGATGAATGGTATTTACAAAACCTCAATAATGTCAGGAATAAAATATTTTAATTCTATCTTAGTAAGAAATTTGTAGCATGAACTAAATTTTGTATAAATAAAGCATCAAGTTTGGGTAAAGACAATTTGCGTTTTTTTTTTTTGACATGTGCGTTAAATAATGTAATGGGGAAAAAAAGGACACAAGTTACAGTTGTGTCGACGTTAACATCCTGGGTTCATCTGATGAGATTGGGCTTTATTTATAAATGAGTGGTGCTTTTGGGGATCCTTCCTTTTTTTCTGTTAGGTAAATTAATGTTTCCATTTGATTCCGAATTCTTGATACAGATGTAACCAAGTCGTAAGAAAACTTTGCGACAGATATCAGATTTTGGTTAAATTTTTGATGTGGTAAATTATTTTTGTTAAAGAATTGGTGCCAAATCCTCTAATGGATTGGCACCAAATATTTTGTTTAGATGAAAATTTGGGAGTATTTTTGCTCGAGTTTTGAAGACGAAACTAATTTTCTTGCTTTAACTCTTTAATCAAAATGTATATGAAAATTCTTTTATTTTGTTTAATAATGATTATTCGACCCTTTTTTTATTAAATTATTTTCTATTTTTTAAGCTTTGGGTCCTTATATTTGTTAATAAAATTTTATTTCAATATTTCGGTACTTTCTGCGTACCTTCTTCAGGAAACAAAATTAATATAAAAGCAAAATAACAAAATTAATTAACAATTGAAAAAAATTTTTTGTCATAATGAAGTTAAAAAACAATGTTTCAAAAAATTTTCAAAAAACAAAAATATAAAAAAGTGTTTTGTGTTACATACATATATTAAGAACAAAATCATTTATGTTATTTTGTGAATTAAGTGTCTGTATATTGATTCGACGAGGTAATAATATATTAATGGATTGGTATCAAAAACCGACAGCATCAGGAAGAATTATTAACTATTTTTCAAAGCACAACAAAGGTATAATAATTAATACAGCTAAAAATTTAATTGAAAGAGTTTTAACTATAAGTGATGAAGAATTTCATAAAAAGAATAAAGAAAAGATTAAAAATATACTAGCGGATAATAGCTTTCCAAAAAGACTTATTTATAAATTTATTAGACAATACGGACATAAAAGAAATACAAATAAGATAAGCACATTGGAACCTAAGATTTATAAGTCTTTAACTTATGTACAAGGTTTTTCAGAACGTTTAAAGAATTCAAAAATCTTCAATAAGGAAAAATATAACATGGCTTTTAAAACAAATAATACACTGAATAGATTATTTAGTAAGACTAAAGATAGAATTAATAAATTTGACATTTCTAATGTAGTCTATGAAATACCTTGTAAAGGTAGTGATCAGGAGATTTGCAATAAGGTATATATTGGTACAACAAAAAATAAACTTAAGACTAGAATTGCTGGACATAAGTCGGACTTAAGATATGTTAATTCACAAAAAACAGCATTATCCACTCATTGTTTTGACTTAGGTCACTATCCTAACTTTGAAAATGCTTCAGTTCTTAGTATTGAAAAAAATTATAAGAGACGGTATATTTTGGAAATGTTACACATTGTAAATACTCCATTGACTAAAAGAATTAATTTTAAAGCAGATACAGATAATGTCGCTCATATATACAGACACTTAATTCACAAAATAACATAAATGATTTTGTTCTTAATATATGTATGTAACACAAAACACTTTTTTATATTTTTGTTTTTTGAAAATTTTTTGAAACATTGTTTTTTAACTTCATTATGACAAAAAATTTTTTTCAATTGTTAATTAATTTTGTTATTTTGCTTTTATATTAATTTTGTTTCCTGAAGAAGGTACGCAGAAAGTACCGAAATATTGAAATAAAACTTTATTAACAAATATAAGGACCCAAAGCTTAAAAAATAGAAAATAATTCTTTTATTTTGTTTAATTTATTGAATGGTTATTTCATATTATATAAAAAAATATAATATAGAATTATTAATAAACTTATTCACTTAAAAAGCTTCAATTAACAACGTGGTTAGAAAGGCCGAGTTTTTGTAAATCTTTGCTTTTATATGAGGGATTTTATATTGCTTAAATTGCTTAATGGAAAAATACTTTGATCTACCAATAGCAAACTTGCTGGAAATTATATCTATACTTAAATATTTGGCTAGTGGTGAAATCGTGTCGCGCAAATTTATTTTGACATTTTTCTTTCAGACTTCTTATCTCACAGCTGTATTTTAGTTTCGTACCCGTTAAATTCAAATATGTATTTTCTGAATAATTTTGTCGCCAGTATCTGTACACAGTTCCCCCGGCAAGATCAGATATTGGGGTTGAACGCACCAATATGTGATCTAACTGGCGTGGATATTAGCAAGGTTTAATGTCCTTTGCGTGGTATTTCCCAATATAATTTCCTTTTAAATCTTCCAACTCATAATTACAGTTACCTACTTTCTTTCTTATTCGAGCTTTTATAAAGATCTGATCTAGTTTGGCATTGTAGCCTTTCTCGAAGCTCGACTGTTTGAAGTTTCTTCTGAAGACTTCCTGGCCTTCTTTGAAATTTGCTACTCTAGATCTTAAGTTATATAACCGCTCATTTCTTAAAAACTGTTTTTCCATTAGTTCAATGGCCCTTTTTCTAACTACCTCTAGGGAATCTTCTCTTGTAAAGTTAATAGTTCTATCTTCCAAAGTTCCTAGCTTCTGCGGCAGTGAATAAGTACCCCCACTGGTTATCATGTGTTGCCCAAAAGCCATATAATATGAGGATACGCCTATTGCCGAGTGCACGCTCGAGCGAATGGCACACGCAATACTACTTAACGCCTCATCCCAGTTTTTTTGATCAGGACTTACGTAGGCTCTAATTGCCGCTATTACGGAGCGATTTACTCTTTCAGAAGCATTGGCCTGCGGCGAATGTACTGCAGTAGGAGTATGCTACATTTTGTATTTTCCCAGCATTTCTTGAAAAATTTTGGATTTAAATTGAACGCCATTATCTGAAATGATTGTTTCTGGTACCCCAACGACGTGGAAAATTTCCTCTTCTAAATACTTAGTTATAACATCAGCGGTTAGTTTCTTCACTGGTTTCAGAAAAGGAAACTTTGAAAACTGGTCTAGAGCAACGAATATTCCAATATTACCCGTTTTAGATCGCGGATATGGCCTTAGAAAATCTATATATAACCTCTAAAATAGACGTTCTGGAGTAGGACAGCGTCCCATTGGAGGCCTTAACACAAAGTTTGGGTGCTTGGTAGACTTGCAAATTTCGCACGAGTTTACAAAATCTCTGACACTATTTACTAAACCTGGCCAAAAAAAATATCTTCGTACGCGTTCGAGAGTTTTGTTAATACCAAAGTGGGCTGCCAATGGATTATCGTGAGCTTTAGTTAGGACATCAGTTACCAAATCCCTTGGAATCCACAATTTCCAACAAAAATCTTCATTAAATTGTTCTTCCGTCACGTGTTCCGTTCTTCTGTATACGTGACCATCTAATATTTTCAGGTCCGAAAATTTGCTTTGATTCTCTTTTATATGTTTAATCAGTTTGTTATATTCGTCCGATTGAAAATGTGGAGAATCCAAATCTACGACACGCCCATTATCATCAGACAGACCACTGACTACTACCTCCATCTGTCGGTCAGACGAACTAACAATTGGGTCAGGTGAAATGGTGCGGGATAGCGCATCGGGAACAACATTCTGGGAACCCTTACGGTGTTGAATCCTAAAATTATACCCTTGAAGTTTAAGTGCCCATCGAGCTAATCTGCAATTTAAATCTTTTTGAGACATGAGCCACTTAAGCGAAGCATGATCGGTCACTATAGTGAACTCATGTCCTTCCACATAGGGGCGAAACTTTTTAATGCTTAAAACCGCAGCTAAGCATTCCTGTTCGGTCACTGAGTAGTTTCTTTGGGCTTTATTTAGTTTTTTTGACATAAATGCCAAAGGAACTTCATCACCCTCTGAATTCAACTGGACCAGTACACTTCCTATTCCTGTCTTACTTGCGTCACAATGGATATAGAAAGGTTTTGTAAAATCCGGACTATGTAATACAGGTGCAGAGCTCAGTAGGCACTTCAAAGCTTCAAAGGATTTCTGAGCCTCTTCAGTCCATAAAAATTTTCCCCTTTTTCCCAGCAAATCAGTTAAAGGAGTTGTGATCGAAGCGTAGTTATTAATAAATTTCCTGTACCACCCCGTCATGCCTAGAAACTGCCTAATACTTTTTACTGATTTAGGGGTTGGGTAATCCAGGATAGCTTTAACTTTGTCAGGATCAGCACGAATAACGCCTTTCCCAATAATATGGCCCAAGTATTTTACTTCCTCCATGCAAAAGCTACTTTTTTCCACATTAATTGTCAGCCCGGCTTCCTGCAAAAATCTAGCAACTTGTTTCGCGACATCGAAATGCCTATCAAAATCATCAGATACAACGAGCAAATCATCGAGATATATGAAGACCTCGTTACGAAGTTGGGCTGGTATTACTCATCAACCGAGACATAGTTTGGGGTGCGTTACACAGGCCAAAAGGCATTACTTTATATTGATATAATGGACGCCATAGTACCGTGAACGCTGTTTTGTCTCTTGATTTTGGATCTAAGGGAATTTGCCAAAAGGCATCCTTACATCATCCCAGTTTTTTTGATCAGGACTTACGTAGGCTCTAATTGCCGCTATTACGGAGCGATTTACTCTTTCAGAAGCATTGGCCTGCGGCGAATGTACTGCAGTAGGAGTATGCTACATTTTGTATTTTCCCAGCATTTCTTGAAAAATTTTGGATTTAAATTGAACGCCATTATCTGAAATGATTGTTTCTGGTACCCCAACGACGTGGAAAATTTCCTCTTCTTAATACTTAGTTATAACATCAGCGGTTAGTTTCTTCACTGGTTTCAGAAAAGGAAACTTTGAAAACTGGTCTAGAGCAACGAATATTCCAATATTACCCGTTTTAGATCGCGGATATGGCCTTAGAAAATCTATATATAACCTCTAAAATAGACGTTCTGGAGTAGGACAGCGTCCCATTGGAGGCCTTAACACAAAGTTTGGGTGCTTGGTAGACTTGCAAATTTCGCACGAGTTTACAAAATCTCTGACACTATTTACTAAACCTGGCCAAAAAAAATATCTTCGTACGCGTTCGAGAGTTTTGTTAATACCAAAGTGGGCTGCCAATGGATTATCGTGAGCTTTAGTTAGGACATCAGTTACCAAATCCCTTGGAATCCACAATTTCCAACAAAAATCTTCATTAAATTGTTCTTCCGTCACGTGTTCCGTTCTTCTGTATACGTGACCATCTAATATTTTCAGGTCCGAAAATTTGCTTTGATTCTCTTTTATATGTTTAATCAGTTTGTTATATTCGTCCGATTGAAAATGTGGAGAATCCAAATCTACGACACGCCCATTATCATCAGACAGACCACTGACTACTACCTCCATCTGTCGGTCAGACGAACTAACAATTGGGTCAGGTGAAATGGTGCGGGATAGCGCATCGGGAACAACATTCTGGGAACCCTTACGGTGTTGAATCCTAAAATTATACCCTTGAAGTTTAAGTGCCCATCGAGCTAATCTGCAATTTAAATCTTTTTGAGACATGAGCCACTTAAGCGAAGCATGATCGGTCACTATAGTGAACTCATGTCCTTCCACATAGGGGCGAAACTTTTTAATGCTTAAAACCGCAGCTAAGCATTCCTGTTCGGTCACTGAGTAGTTTCTTTGGGCTTTATTTAGTTTTTTTGACATAAATGCCAAAGGAACTTCATCACCCTCTGAATTCAACTGGACCAGTACACTTCCTATTCCTGTCTTACTTGCGTCACAATGGATATAGAAAGGTTTTGTAAAATCCGGACTATGTAATACAGGTGCAGAGCTCAGTAGGCACTTCAAAGCTTCAAAGGATTTCTGAGCCTCTTCAGTCCATAAAAATTTTCCCCTTTTTCCCAGCAAATCAGTTAAAGGAGTTGTGATCGAAGCGTAGTTATTAATAAATTTCCTGTACCACCCCGTCATGCCTAGAAACTGCCTAATACTTTTTACTGATTTAGGGGTTGGGTAATCCAGGATAGCTTTAACTTTGTCAGGATCAGCACGAATAACGCCTTTCCCAATAATATGGCCCAAGTATTTTACTTCCTCCATGCAAAAGCTACTTTTTTCCACATTAATTGTCAGCCCGGCTTCCTGCGAAAATCTAGCAACTTGTTTCGCGACATCGAAATGCCTATCAAAATCATCAGATACAACGAGCAAATCATCGAGATATATGAAGACCTCGTTACGAAGTTGGGCTGGTATTACTCATCAACCGAGACATAGTTTGGGGTGCGTTACACAGGCCAAAAGGCATTACTTTATATTGATATAATGGACGCCCTGGTACCGTGAACGCTGTTTTGTCTCTTGATTTTGGATCTAAGGGAATTTGCCAAAAGGCATCCTTAAGATCCAAACTGGTAATACACCTGGCCTTTGGTAATCTGCTCAATATCCCGTCGATAATGGGTAGAGGATAGGCATCCTTAATTGTGACTTCGTTTACTTTTCGACAATCTAAACATAGCCTATTTTTACCCGGCTTTCTTACTAACACACAAGGAGAGCTCCATGCGCTGTTTGACTCTTCGATAATACCTAAATCTAGCATTCTGTCAACCTCTTCATACATCAGTTTCTCTATTGCCGGGGAAACCGGATAATTTCTCTGTTTAACTGTTCACCAACATCGATTACATGACTAACTAGTGATGTCTTTCCTAGCCTCTGTTTGGAAAATGAAGGAAACAATTCAATGACTTTGTGTAACTGCTGTTGTTGGTTATCGTTTAGTTTACTAAAATTTGACAATGCTGAAATCCAAGTGACTGATGGACAACTAAAAGTGCGAAACGGCAATAAATCGTACGTCCGCCAAAAATCAATACCAAGATAAAGCGCTTGAGACAAACTGGGTATAATATAAATCTCTACGGGTTTTTCTATTGATCTGAAAATTATATTGGTTTGTACAAAACCGACTACACGTTGCGCCTTGCCGTCTGCTGTATGAACTGTACGATCTAGTTTTTTGTACGAACGGTTTGAATCTAAAAATCTAGTATCAAAGTTTCCCCCGATACAGCTTATAGATGCACCAGTATCGAGAAGTCCGCTGACCTTTTCGCCGAATATTATAACTTCTGCATAAGGTCGTAAATCGTTTTCTTTTTCAAAAATGCTACTAACTATGTCTCTATTTCTTTTTTTAACAGTTGACCAGTATTCTCGCATTCTTTTTGATGAACGCGTGTTTTTCCTACATTCCGCATTAAAAATTTTATTACGAACGTGATTATAAACTTTCATTCGTGCATCAATGGGTGTAATTGCAGTAAGCTTGATTTCATTATTTTTAATTTTAGAAACAGAAAATTTAGGTTTTAAAATCGTGGTGACCGTGAGGGAATTTAATCCGTATTCGCGGAACGATTGGGTTTTTCCGTTTGAAATTGTTGAAGTGCACTTGGACGTGCACGGCTCTGTGAGTTTTTTGCAGGGTTACATTTGGAACAATTTGGCTTATAGACATTTGAGGCACCACACCCATAGCAGAATACATTTCTTTCCGCAAGACATTCTTGATACCTATGACCTGTCATCTTGCAATTCCAACATACAAGATTGATTTCAGAAATATCATTTTCAGAAGCAGATGCAATGTCCGTAGACCGCTCTTCTTCCCCATACAATTCTGCTACTTTCCTCGGAAATACTATAGGTTTGTGAGTAATATTCCTTTTACGTACATCCTGAAGAAAATATTCCCTTTTTCTGCAATTATCTCGCAAATGGTCAACCGAAAATATTTGCAGGTTTAAAATTTCGTGCTGAACTTCTGGTAATATATTTCTTCTAAGAATTTCTATCATTAGTGATTCTTCTATTGGCCGGTCCAGATGGTCTACAAGTTGCAAAATGGAATCGTAGAAAGCATCGAAGCTTTCTCCAGGCTTCTGTTTTCTGTCGCGAATTAGCTCCCTATAATCCATGTCTGTTCGAGTATCTTTAAATTGTCTACGTAGAGATAAACAGAGATCTTGCCACCTTATTTCCCTAACAGATTTATGGTAACGCCAGTACCAATCACTGGCTTTACCTTCGAAGAGTGCACTAGCATTCCTACACAATAGCTCAAAGTTACCCCCTAAGGTTTGATTTGTAAGGGCCTCAACTCTATACAGGAAGGAATCTATAGATAAGCTTGAAGAATTTCCGCTGAATTTAAGCCTCCAGTTGCTTATAATTTGGCTAATTTTATCTGGTCGGGCTGAGTGATCTGATGTAATTCCTGAGCTTAATCTCAACAAATTAGTACTTGTGGGATTAGAATTAAAATTTTCCTGATTGTTTGTTTGAGGGAGGCCTAACAATTGGTTCAGTGTTTGGTTCTCCGAACCATACCCGTGATTAATTTGGGCGTTAGTATTTTGTTCATTGTGAGTAATATTTGGAACGGTAGCCAGAAGCGAATTTAGATTATGCTGGTTACTATTGTTGAGCCTAGAAAAGCTTGCCTCAATATTTGTCTGTATCAGTTGCGTTAATTGTTCACTAAGTGAAGAGGCCATTTCAGCTTGTTGAGCCCTAAAGGTTGATATAACTAAGTTACGTATGAAGTCACGTTGCTGCTCTGCACTTCCTGGGGAATAGTTGGTGCTTTGAGCAGTATTGGGTGTAGTTGGTCTATCTTTAGAGTCCCCTACAATTCTATTTCCATCCAATTGCTGTTGCCGTGCCTGCTGCCTAGTGGTCACAGTTAATCTGTGTTCTGTAGGGGTCTTAGGATTTGATGGTTTTGGAAATACAAATTCAAGGTTACAAGATGGACAACTAGTATTATTTTGAGTGTATTTTTTGAAACACGTTTTGTGAAAATAGTGATTGCAGTTAGCTTTTAATGCGTGAGCTTTAACTGTGACATTGCTTATGCAAATCTCACATATAAACAAGCTCATTTGCGGTGAAGTGAGATGAACGCTGAAGGAAGTAGCAGGTGGGATTAATGATAAATTTTCAGTACTTCGCCTAACAGACATTTTAAGCGAAAACAAGAAATTTTATATATATATATTTTTTTTTAATACTGTAAAAACAAGACCTCCTAAGGTATTAGATGCTGCTAGAAAAATAATGTTAAATATTAGATTGCTTAATAAAAAAATCTAATGGAAAAAAATGTAAAACCTCTTTTTTGTTAAGTTCGAAAATTTGAATTTGTGATTCTTATGTTAAAGTTCGCTCCTGTTCGGTAAAGGCATTTTGTTTGTTCCTTTAATAATATATTTGACGTACTACTTTGGGTAACAAAAAAAAAATATGTGTCTCTCTCAAAAACTGTATTACGAATTTTAAATGGAAAATTTAAGTCCTTTAAGATGGCCTATGATAACACTAAACGGTTTATTCAAAGTTTCCATATACAGGTAAATTACAAATTAAAGTATATTAAATGGTTAAAAACCGACATATTAATTCAGTTCTTAAATTTCAGCTAAAGGCAATAAAATTGCGGGTTCACTTCGTTCCTGGCGAAACCGGTTTTGAATTTCCACGCAAAAAAGATGAAAAAAATGAAACATTGTGCGCTACTTGGTCAGGAATTTTAAACCTGATTTCTAAGTTAGCTTATCCAATTAAAACAGATCTTGAGAGATGTAAAGCCAGACTTAAAAGGGAGCCCATGAAGTAATTGCTTTATTTCTTTCATCGTACATGATGATTATGTTTAAGTTCAAGGTGTTAGTGAACATCGGGCCCCACGTTGGGCGCCAAAAAATATTATCTATGTAGCATACAACAGTTAGGTTATACCTAAATTTGGATTGAGCTAAGCCCAAGCATGCAGGAAGTTCCTGCTCTGGCTCGTCGGCAATCGGGAGGGTACGCGAGCTTAACATTGATGGAATTTATGGCTGCATAGTGGGAATATTTGTAAAAGCATGCTATAAGAACCTTAATATTGACTTTTGGGTGAATATAAAAAAAATGAATGAATGCCCCTGGACAGAGGTCGGACTGAAACTATAGAACGTGGAAGTGTACGTCAATTATGTAAAGTTGTTCTCAGGTGACTTTGGAACAACGGATTTGCCCATCCCAGCCTTTGATTACCTACAATCGTTGTGCCCTGTGAAAATATATTTATCCGGTAATCTCTAACATTTTCCTCTTTACCTCACACGAACTTCACAAAAGAATGACAATACAGGACCTGTAGCAATTCATTGTATTAGTTTTTATTTACAAAATATAATCATTTTAGTTTATAATTTGAGAACTATTTAATCATCTAAGTAGAGGTGTTTTCAGTTTTTTTTGTTTGAGTTTTTCTTCCACTTAGAGTTACGAATAATAAAAAAAGGGGAAAAATAGGAATATTACATTAGAATTCATATAAAAATAAGTTATCTCAGCACCCTGTATGTTAAAGTATGTACGTTTTAAGTATATAGGTCAAGTATAATTGGGTCAACTTAAGATAAACTAAACTGTAAATAAGAACTACTGTTATTAGAATAATATAGCAAAAATAAATCATGTTAGGCGTAGTTTACGCATAAAAATTTTTTTAGATAAATTAAAAATATCGTTTTGTATACTACGTTATATAAAAATATAATAAAAAAATTATTTGAGGTTTTAAATACCTTTCATTTTTGTTTTAATTTATTTTCTTTGAAATTTCCTAAAATTGGTGGTTCTTCTTTCTTCACTTATTTCTCAACTTAAATTTGTTTTTTTTTTTTTTTGTTTTTTTTAGTTATGTGTTACTTTATTTCTTCACTTTCCACTATTTTCTTCACATCAATAGCAAGGTTTTAATTTTATAATTCCTTACTAATCTTCACTCTGCATTTAAAATTTTTGTATCTTTTGTTTTTTTTTTTAAGCTCCGTTTACATTTGACACGCATGTATACATCAACTTTTAAATAATTTGTAAACTTCTGTGTTGCGTTCGCGGAGAGGTAAAGATTACTAAAGAATTTTTGCGTTTTATAATATAATAATTCTTGACTTACTTATTTTAAAGTTCTCCACCGTTGAATGGCCATTCAGCTATGTAGATTCTGTAAGCTTGAGGGAGATAGTTATACAGTATTGCATTGATGAGGTATTTTATCGATCTTTCTATGTTTTCCTATTCATGGAAATTGCATTGAGTAGTTAGATAAATTTTTAATTTCGGCTGATGAATGGTATTTACAAAACCTCAATAATGTCAGGAATAAAATATTTTAATTCTATCTTAGTAAGAAATTTGTAGCATGAACTAAATTTTGTATAAATAAAGCATCAAGTTTGGGTAAAGACAATTTGCGTTTTTTTTTTGACATGTGTGTTAAATAATGTAATGGGGAAAAAAAAGACACAAGTTACAGTTGTGTCGACGTTAACATCCTGGGTTCATCTGATGAGATTGGGCTTTTCCTTATAAATGAGTGGTGCTTTTGGGGATCCTTCCTTTTTTTCTGTTAGGTAAATTAATGTTTCCATTTGATTCCGAATTCTTGATACAGATGTAACCAAGTCGTAAGAAAACTTTGCGACAGATATCAGATTTTGGTTAAATTTTTGATGTGGTAAATTATTTTTGTTAAAAAATTGGTGCCAAATCCTCTAATGGATTGGCACCAAATATTTTGTTTAGATGAAAATTTGGGAGTATTTTTGCTCGAGTTTTGAAGACGAAACTAATTTTCTTGCTTTAACTCTTTAATCAAAATGTATATGAAAATTCTTTTATTTTGTTTAATTTATTGAATGGTTATTTCATATTATATAAAAAAATATAATATAGAATTATTAATAAACTTATTCACTTAAAAAGCTTCAATTAACAACGTGGTTAGAAAGGCCGAGTTTTTGTAAATCTTTGCTTTTATATGAGGGATTTTATATTGCTTAAATTGCTTAATGGAAAAATACTTTGATCTACCAATAGCAAACTTGCTGGAAATTATATCTATACTTAAATATTTGGCTAGTGGAGAAATCGTGTCGCGCAAATTTATTTTGACATTTTTCTTTCAGACTTCTTATCTCACAGCTGTATTTTAGTTTCGTACCCGTTAAATTCAAATATGTATTTTCTGAATAATTTTGTCGCCAGTATCTGTACAATATCTATAATAAATGGGAAAATATTGTTGTTGGTGAAGATAGTAATTGATTTGGAATACAAAACAACTAAATTTGGAATTTTTGTCTGTCTGAGTTCGCGTGAGGTAAAAGCTGCTAGATGGATTTAAGTAAAGTTTTGTTAGGAGATCCTTTAGAACCTTGGTTTAGAATATATTTTTTTTGTAGATAAATAGAGATAAAAATGTAAAATAAATCAATTTTACGGATATAAATATTTAAAACTTTTTAAATACTTTGCAATAAACACATAAAACATATTTTTTAAATTTGAATTTTGAAAAAATTAGGAGTAGTGAGCACTGCTAGTATTTTACATACAAAAGTCATTTTTCCGAATTAAATATACTACAATTGTCATGGCTAAAGTATACGAAGAATAATTGTAAAAATTACAAAGGAATGTATTAATGTGTAGTATATAAAACTACAATTCCATTTTATGTGGACAATATTTAGTTAGAAATTTACTTCTGTTCTTAGTACAGCTTGAACCCTATAATAATTTCAATTTTCGTTTATAAGTAAAAAGTTTTATGTATGGGACATCTGTAAATATTTAACACGATTGTTTTTATAGAACAGAAAAGCATTTAATATTTTATTGTTTTTAGTATTTAATATTATTATTTTAGTGGACCAGCAACTACGTGTTATTTATACTGACACACATTACTGTACTTATTACTGCTTCTGAGAAATACTTCAATATATTTTAAGTTTTAAAGACAATCCAAACGAATACAACATAAAAGAATAATTTTACTCTTCTAATTGCCTCTTAAATAATAGTTAAAACGTTTTCGCAGGTCCAATTAAAAATTACCATTTTCTTATAGTCATAGACTCATTTTCCAAATGGGTAGAAGTTTTTAAAACTAAGGAAATAACTTCCAATTTCGTTATTTCAAAACTAAGAGAAATTTTTTGTCGTTTCGGTATTCCTCATGCCATTGTCAGTGACAATGGCCGACAATTTGTCTCTGAAGAATTTAAAATTTTTACTTTAAACAATAAAATAAATCACGTTCTAACAGCTCCTGGACGTCCAGCCACAAATGGCCAGGCTGAAAATTTCATGAAAACATTAAAAAAAAAATCTATTTATGCGAACTTGTCATCTGAATCAAATGAAAATCTTGATATTATTTTAAATCGTTTTCTAATGGATTACCGTAATACCCAGCACAGTTCAACTGGTGAAAGCCCAGCAAAACTTTTTATTGAAAGATCGATTAGAACTCGATTTGATCTAATTAAACCAGCTCTTGTTAAACACAAAATGTTAGAGCAACAAAAAAAAAGTATTTTAAATTATAAAGGTAAGAGATCGGTTATGTTTGAGAAGGGTCAAAATGTTTTCATGCGAGATTATACAAATGTTAATTCAAAGTCTTGGGCACCTGCTGTTATAAAAGATAAGACAGGTCCACGTTCATATTAATGTATTCTTTCAACAGGTAGAATTATAAAAACACATAATGATCAAATTAGGGCAGGAGCAAATGAGAATCAAAACATTGAAACTCCTAACTCAAATCAAAATAATTCATCAGATTTACCATCATGCTCAAATGGAAATTCCACCAATAATAATAATGAGAAAAACATAGATGAATTAACTTCTAATTTAGAATGTAATGTAAACGCATACAATAATAAAAATTCGTTAAACTCAAATCAAAACAGAGAGAATGAAATTGTCTCTTCAAGAGTACTAAGACCTAGATCACATAAAAGATATACTTAATGTAATTTAATATCACTTAATTTTTAGAAGTTCTTGCATGAATTTTATTTTGTTACTAACAATCAAATCTTATTGCATTAAATAAAATAAAATACATATGTATATTGTATATTAAAATTATATATCATTTTTTTATATATGAATTTTTTATGCCTTATACATAATTATTGAATTTATACTCTTTTAAATATAATAAAAATTTATGTTTTGAAAATTATTAAAAATCAAATTTAAGCGGAGGCGTGTTATGTACGCATCTTTGTAACAGACACCTCTCTACCTCTTATTAATTAATTAAGCTTTTAGAACTAAGATTTTATATTAAAGCTTTTCTTATGTTAAGTAATTATTATTTGCTTATTCCTTTTTTTTTCTGGAATATAATAAAAATCAGTTATTCAGTAAACTCCAACCGAAGCGTTTCAATACATAACAATATGCTTACATTTTATTTGTTTCATACTTTGTATATTATTTTTTATTTTATATTTTGTATATAAATTTATTTATTTTGACTAACAATAAAACAATTTCAAATTTTAGCTAACAAAATAATTACCATACTGATAGAAAAGCATTCTGTCATAACCCATAAAAAATATATTTAAACGCAAACATTATTTTGTTTGCTTTTAATCATATTTTGTTTAATAATATATTATGGTTAAACATATTATCTTAATTTAAATAAGTAAACAAAACTTTCGAATTTTTTAAAGGTAAAATCACCCATGTTGCATTATTGTGCGCAGTAACCACTTAGTGGTTAAATGTTAACTTAAATCTGACTGAAGTTTTGTTGAAAACATCTATAATTTGTTCTTCATAAGTATACATTATTACAAAGAACATAATATGGTTATTGGGACCATATCACAACCATGATTTTTCTTTGCGTGTATATATGGCGCAACCTGACACTTGGTTGATAAACCATTTCCCTAAAAAAGTTTTGAAATTAAAGAAAGCGTTATATGGACTTAAGCAGTCCGGTCGACAATGGAACATAAAGTAAGATCAAATATTAAAAGGCATTGGTTTTCAACCCTGTGAAAGTGAACCATGTCTAAACCGAAAGGGAAATAGCTGTATATGTAAATGATTTGCTAATTGCCTGTTTAGATTTAAATGAACTGATATAATTAAGTGCAATTCACCAGAATAATTATATAAGAGAGCTTCTACAAGAACATCGAATGTTAGAGTGCCGTCCAGTCTCTACTACTTCAAAGCATAAATTTTAAGTTGCATGTAATAATGATAAATGCAAAAAGGTAATAATGATAAATGAACAAGCAAGCAGCAAAACGACTTTTAAAATAACTGAATAAAAGTACAAGTTATCGACTGAGGTATCACAAAACTGGCAGGCCTACAGCTTCTTACTCTGATGCTGTTAATCGAAAATCATATACAGCATATGTTTTTATTCTTGCTGGTTGTGCGTTCTCTTGGGAGTGTAAGAAGCAAGTACCTGTAGCCTTAAGTAGCACGGAAGCCGAATACATGGCGCTTTCACCAGCGGCGAAGGGAGCAGTATTTTAAAGAAATTGATTGAAGAGGTGCAACTCCATTGTCCAGAAATAATTCTTATATATGGAGATAACCTTGGCGCTTTACACTTAGTTCAGAATCATATTAATAACAGTAGAAGTAAGCATATTGGTATTATGTATCATCATATAAGAAATGTTTTTGTTGAGAAATTAATTGATTTCGAATATTGTAACAGTAAAAATCACAGCTGTGATTTTTCATCCAAAATTAATTGGTTATAAGCACTAGATAAGTCTAGTTTTGAAAACAACTGACCACCTTGAAGTACAGCAAAAATCTCATCAATTAATGGAAGAGGATATTTAAAATCTGTTAAAAATTTATTAATAGTAATCTTATAGTCACCACAAATGCGGATATTACCATTTGGTTTTAAAATTGGTACAAGCGGTGTACCCCAGTCTGAATGATCAACTGGTTCTAAAATATCATTGGCTATTAACTCCCTTAAATTCTTTTCTATTTTGTCTTTCCATGCTAAAGGAACAGAACGTGGTTTACAGAAAATAGGTTTTGCATTTGTGTCCATGGACAAGGAAATTTTACCAAATTTGTAAGCTCCAAGACCACTACTGAAAACTTCATGAAATTCATTTTTAATTTCTTCAGTTATAATGGAATACGAGGGCTGCTATATATATTTCTGGCCTGGCAACACTGAGTGCTGCCAAGTGCAATCTGACATTTCCATTGGAAAGTTTGTCATTTTTAAACATAATCGTACTCAAAACGTTTTGACGTACGACCATTATTTGTGTTGTTTACAGTGACTTGAAAAAATTAATATAGAAAAAAATGGAATTAACTCGTGAACATTTTCGTGCCATCATTTTTCACAACTTTCGACGTGGATTATAACGACAAGAGTGCATTGATGAACTTAAATCTTTGTATGGCGATGAAGCACCATCCTATAGCACTGTAAAAAATTGGTATAATGAATTTAATCGTGGCCGAAGCTCGCTCAAAAACGAATTCCGTGTAGGTCGTCCAAAAACGGCTGTTGTACCAGAGAACATTGATGCCGTGCGTGAACTCATAATGCAAGAACGACATGCGACATGCCGAGAGATAGAGACATCCTTGGACATTTCTTCCACCAGCATACATTCGATACTGCATGAACAACTGGCTGTAAAAAAGGTTTGTTCTCGTTGGATCCCGCACAATTTGAAACTCGCTCAAAAAAAGGCTCGTGCCGATTGGTGCAAAGAAATGTTGCAAAAATACGATTGCGGTGCTTTAAAAGACGTTTATAAGATTGTCACAGGTGACGAATCATCTATGCGTATGAGCCTGAAACGAAACAACAATCGACCGTGTGGGTCTTCAAAGACGAGCAAAATCCAACGAAAGTTGTTCGTGGAAGAAGCACTTCGAAGCAAATAGTTGCCTGTTTCTTCGGCAAAACTGGTCATGTGGCGACTGTTCCGCTTGAGCAACGTAGGACGGTCACTTCTGAGTGGTACACTACAATTTGTTTGCCTGAAGTCATCGGAGAAATTCGAAAAACCAACAAGAGAAGACGAATCATTCTTCACCAAGACAATGCGAGCTCTCACACATCGGCTCAAACCAGAGCGTTTTTTACCGGCCAAAACGTCGAATTAATGGGTCATCCGCCGAAGAGCCTTGACTTGGCACCTAATGACTTCTTCTTGTTTCCGCACATCAAGAAAAAAATGCGTGGTCAACGATTTTCATCGCCAGAAGAAGCGGTTGAAGTGTTCAAAAACCATGTTTTAGAGGTGTCTCAATCGGAGTGGAAAAAGTGCTTCGACAACTGGTTTGAACGCATGCAAAAGTGTATAAATCATGCTGGAGAATACTTTGAAAAACAATAAAACCATTTTTGATTATAAATATTCGCATTTTCAATATTAGGCCAGAAATATATGGAGCAGCCCTCGTATTGTTCAGAATCAATGGAGTTTACTTGAACAAGTTCAAAATTAAAGTTTCTTAAAAAATTTCTGCCAAATAAAGGACTATTATTATTGTTTGTAACAACGAGTTTAACTATTTTGTCAACACCGTTCACTTCAATATTTCAATGTATTCTCCCAATACTTCAATTTTGTTACCATTGTAATCAATATATGGATCTTTACAGGGCATAAGACTTACTTTTTTATTTAATTTTTCCACAAAAGTTTTTGATACCAAACTGCATGGAGCACCAGAATCACACACCACATCAAAGGGAATTCCATCTATTGTAATTGAAACTTTGTACAACTTGTATCATTATTGATACTGTAAATAGAAAAATCATTAGTATTATTTTCATTAAAATCTTCACTATCTACATCAGATTCAGATACATAATTTACATTTTTTTCCTTAAGTCTACAAACCGAAGATAAATGACCAATTTTGCCACAAAAATTACATTTACTCTGCTTAAATCTGCATTCATTAGAATTATGGTTTCGCCATCCACAATGAGAACAGGCATTGCTTGTCTTCTTCTGATTATTCAGTTGTTTTTTTCCATATCGACCTTCGTAATTATTTGATTTGACGGTTTTGTTTTGGTTATTGTAGTTTTTATTCCTGTATTTACCTCCCTTGACGTTTCCAACTTGCATATTTTGATTATCATCTTCTTTGGCTACCAACTTCAATTCCATAATTAGAGCTTTTCTAAGTGCTTCATCACTTGTTATTTTCTCGTCTTCTTCACACAATCGCTCAAATATTTTGTTGTTTATCCCCATGATAAAACGATCCAGAACAAAAGCATTTAAATTATCTCCAAACTTGCAAGAGAGTGCTAATTTTTTTACTCTAGCATGCCATTCTGCTACCATTTCGTTTTCACTTTGTACTGCTGTATGAAAGCTTTTTCTCTCCCGAAAAACAATCAGTAGTAGAGTGTAATGTTATTTTAATAAATTACAAAGTTCTTTAAACGTTTTAGAAACTGGTGTATCTGGACTACATAAATTATGAAGGGTTTCATACGCAACTGTTCCTATTGATTTTAAAAGAGTAGCCTTTTTTGCGTTCTCTTCAGTGCAATTTATTTCGGCGAATTGAATATCCAATTTCTCCTTCCACAAAAGCCAAGATTCATTACTAGGGGAAAATTGAGGAATGTTGTTTGGATGATAAATCATAACGGTTCCACTCTGGGCGTTGTTTGGCATTTTTACTTCTTTTAGTTTTTAAAAAAAGATTTTGTAGTTTTGTAGTTTTATTTTTTTTATAAATTTATTGGTAACTGTTTCCTTTTTATGAAATGTAAATTCTTTCTTGTTATTGTTGTTATTTTATGTATGTATAACAAATTGTTTTTTTAGGGTTTTTATTCTTTTGCTTTATTTAAAATTTTATTTTAGTTAAAACTTAGATTTTTTTGTTTGTGTTCAGTAAAAATTGTTTTTAGAATTCTTTCAATTCTTTTATTTATATTTTATGGTATAATACACCAAATTAATATATTGTATTACAAAATTAGCACAATTAGCAATTTTCAGTTATTATTTTACACACGATCGTATATATATATATATATATATATATATATATATATATATATATATATAATGCATATCACTTTGAAACAAAAGTAATAACAGAGTTAATAAAAATAAATTTACTTTTTAAATATACTAAGAGTTAACTACTTTTGTTTTACTTTTTTACTTCTTGAACGACACGCGATTTAAATAAATTAAGGGTGGGAATTAACACAAACAACAGCACGATTGTATTTTGCCGATGGCAAATGAAAGTAAACACGGATGTTTGTTTTTGTGACTTTATACACTTGCTGGTTATTTTGTATCTTTTTTTAACACAAATCACTCTTGTATATATTTTTTAAAACTTAATAAAAAGCACAAAACGTACCTTATTTCCACGGGTTTTAGAAATGAAAAAAAAAAATAAAATGGCTGGATGGATGAAAATCCACGGGGAATCTGAAAATACTGTGTAGAAACGTCCGCTGAACAATAATGCAAGACGTTCACACTATGCGCCTAAACACTATTATATTCCGCAGTTACGAGCTGTTCTTAAGAAAGTAGTAAAGCAATGTCAAACGTTCAAAATTAGGAAAGCCATTCCGAATTAACCACAAATGGCAAAATTACCAGAAGCTAGATTAGCAGCATTTTGTCCACCATTTACATACATGACCCGATGATGGTGACCGTTGGTCGACGTACCAAGAAAAGGTATGGTGCCTTGTTTACCTGTCTTACACTTAGAGATTGTTAAGTTCTTCCTCAATACTTCATCGTGTATAATAGCAATTAGAAGTTTTACTCGTCGTCGAACCCCAAGAGAGTTTTTCAGTGATAACGCAACAAACTTTACAAGCGCTGAGAGGGAGATTCGAAAAGCCGTTAAAGAGGTGGATAAGAACAAACTTATACGATCATTTACTACGGCAACTACAACGTGGAATTTTATTCCACCATCCTCACCACATATAGGAGGGGCATGGGAGAGATTAGTAGGACCAATTAAAATAGTTGTTTATAATACTTCACCTATACGAATACCAAGCGAGGAGTTACTTCGCTGAATGTTGGCCGAAGTGGAAAACATAAAAAATTCCCGACCTTTAGTTTATGTGCCGATTGAATATGAAAAGTCTGAAGCTATAGCACCGAATCATCTGCTTGTGTACTTACCATCGTTAACGTTTAGATCAAAGTGGCACGAGAAGAGTAAGCCATTGCAAGTTGGCGACCTAGTTATAGTGGTTGACCCGTCGAGTCCAAGAAACGTGTGACCAAGAGGAAAAATTGTTGAAACAACTATCGCAAATGATGGTCAAGTGCGTAACGCAAAAATTCTTATTACTGGCGAATTAATAGTGCTGTCAGCGGCTAGATTGGCGATACTCGACGTAACTTCACATTAGGAGTATGACTTCGAAAGCTTATTGTCACACTGCGGAGGGTGTTACCGCCACAGGCAAACCCTAATAATAATGCAACCTTAGAAGCCATCGATCATATTGTATCGATAACATATTGTATGTAATTGTATAAGTTTTATTATGTATTAATTCTACCCATTTTGTAAATCACAAGTAATCGCCATTACAATAGTAGTTGCACACTAAAACGTGAACTTTCTAACATTGAAAATTTGGTGGTTTGAAACCAAAAAGTAGGTAAATTTATAATTATAAATTTTATATGCATTCTAATTTTATGTATTATTTTAAGAATGAATTTCATCAAGTTAGCCTGTGTTCATATTTCCAACAAGCCACCACGAATTACTATTGCTAACAATTACGATTGGTCAAAATACAATAAATTTCAATCACTAAAAGTTAACAACAATGCACTTTTAAAGCAAAAAATAAAGGTATTTAATTATAATTTATTTAAAAACAATTATCACCTCATATGCTTTATTTGGATTGGTTAAATTACAGTGAATTTTGGTTAACTAAATAAATGATTACATTGCATAACATATTAAAGTAATATGAGTTCACTAAACACAATAGGTGTGTTCAATTACTTACTAGTAAAAATTAGCAACGAGAGAGTGACAAAAAAATTTTAAAAATTACTCTCAAAAATGTGAAAAAGTAAATGAACTCTTTACTAGCTAAAATTTGAAAGTTAAAATAGTGTTGTAATGTATAGGTACATATGAGTACTCAATAACTACCCCTATATTTTTTGGAAAAATTATACATTTATGTATATTATTATAAAAATGATATGATTATGGTCAGTTATATTCAGCATTGTCATGACTGGCGTTTTTCGATTACGGCTAGTATTAGAATAATGAAAAGTTTTGCAATTTTATTTAATCTAGTACCTGATGTAGTCGCAATACGCTATATACGTTAAAGGTGATTAACTACTTTTGATTAAATTAATGAATAAAATATCTATTTTTAATTAGTTTATACGTTATAACAGCCTGCCAACACATAGAATCTTTATTTCAAATATCGGAAATATTGACATAATCAGGACGCAGAAATATTTATTTCCACTTTGTGATTTATTTTCCAAGCGATTTTCATAAAATGGTGTTTTTAATGCGTGGTAGAACGTTTCAGAACTATAATAATAATAATAAACAATCGGAGAAAAACGAGTTAAATATATTTTTTAAAGAAAACAAATTTAAGCAATTTTCATTTTCATTGTAATAAAAAGCTTTATTCAAAATATAATATCAAAAGCAGTAGAAAAGTAATTTAATAAATTATGTGTTAATTTAAATTTATTTGCAAATATATATTTAAATTATTAAATAATTGAATTATTTGCCTGTTTAGTGTAAATTACTGAGTAGCTACCTCCTCATAATATTTACAACACTAAGGTTAACAGCTGATCTGTGAAAATTAAAGAAAAAAAACAAAAACATTTGAGAGGTAGTTAACGTTAAAACTTGAAATATATTAATATAAGTAAAAATGGAAGGGTCTAAGTGTCGATTTAATTGCTCCCCGTAAAACGTTTAGACTCATTCAAGCAAGTAAGTTAATTGTTTTACATATGTATTTAAAAATTACCATTTATACGTATATATATATATATATATATATATATATATATATATATGTATGAATTTAGACCCCCAGTACCAAAAGCATGTGGCTACCCAGTTGGCGGAAGTTGAGAATGAGTTATTTGAAGAAATAATATTTGGGGAAACTGCCACTGATCAATCTTCATGTGTATGTATATTCATAGCCTTTAAATAAAGTAAATCATTTTAGCCCAGTGTGAACGAAGTGGAAGGTGACCAAAAACGAAACTAGTGGTTAATTGCTTCTATAAAACTTTTAATTTCCTTAGTCAAGGAGATGCGGCCACAGGTAGGAAAAACTGTTAAGCTAAAAACAAAAAAGAGAATGTTGCAAGTTATATCGGAGAAAATGACAGAAAATGGTCACACATATAATGATCAACAGGTGGAAGCCAAATATTATGGACTGGGAAGGCAGTATAAAAAAAACAAAGTCCACAATTTCCCTACTGGGCGAAACAGACAAACTTTTGTTTTTCAAGAGTATGTATGTTTACGTATATTTTACAATGAACAATTAATTTTTTCTATAGCGAATTAGATGACCTCCTTCAAGAACGGAAATGTATAAACCCAGAGTATGTGCTTGGTGAGGAATCAATGGTTTCAACACTTGATAAAGAGGCTCCAGATGACAGCATTCCGAGCACGTCCAAGGAATCGATTGGTAATTGCAATAAAATTTTATTTAAGTTTAAAAATATGTACATTATATGAAATTAACTAATGTTAAAAAATTTTTCGTAGGCAAAAGAACAACGCCTAACAAAAAGAAGACACTCTAAGAGCAATTCTATCAAAAAATGGACACCTTGGTTGAGCAAGCAGATATATCTGTAAGGGGAAAAAGGAGAGAAGAACGGGCGCAGAATGAGGAGGAGAGAAAAAAAGAGAAAACTGGAGCTTCTGGAAACGCTTGTAGCTAGGGTTGCCAGACGGGCCTGATTTGGCCTGATTGTCAAGTTTTTTAATGCGCGTCAAGTGTCAAGTGAAAAAGTGATTTGTCAATGTTTTTTGTAAGTTAATTTTTTTTCTCAAATTTATTCTAGCTACATATGTAATAATACTTAAAAAAGTAAGTTTATATTTCTAAAAAACACATCGATAGAGCATATTTTTTTTCTTAAGATAGTACCTATATTTTTTTTAAATAACGCCTAAGTTTTCTCTAAAATATATAACGACTGAATTTTTATTCTTATATTGTTTTTTGTTTCTTTCACATTGTTTCTGTTATTTTTACTTTTAACGATATTTTTGTTTTTATTCTAATAATTTTTATGAAGAAAATAATAAAAAAAATTAAATAAAAACCAATAGTATGAGTGTTTTTATTTGTCAAGTTTTTTTTTCAAAATCAAGTTTTTTTTTGGGCAATGTCAAGCTTTTTGGCAAATTGGATCTGGCAAGCCTACTTGTAGCTAAGTTAAGTAATAAATAAATGCAAAAGGTGTTTTAGATAAATTTTCAATATTTGTGTTAATTTTTATGTTAATTTTTTATTTTTGTTATGAGTATAATCACTGTTAATTTTTTTTAAATACTTTTGTTACTTGAATTACTTTTATTTTTTTGCATTGAAGCTTTTTAAGTTAAAAATAAATAACCGTGTGAAGTGTATTATATTATTTTTTAAAATTTATGTTAATTTTTATGTATTTTAATATTTATTATTTTTAATAGTTTTGTTATTTGAATAATTATATTTTTACTGAAAGACTGAAATACATACATATTCATAAAAAATATTTAATAAAAAATAAAATTTAAAAATTAAACATATATTTCAATTTCTTGTCGAATAGCATCTCGTATAGTATTTCCTCTGACACTTTGTTCAAATACATCGTATTCTTCTTGAACGGACAGTACTGTTTCTTCGTTGAATTGAATGTCATCTTGTCCAGCAATATTACGTAGTACACAGCAAGCATGAATAAAGTGGTACAAATGTTTTATTCTACGAATTTTGCGGTAATACAGTTGTCTGAACCGCTGATTTAGAATACCAAAAGAGTGCTCTATAATTACATGACCAGAGCTTAATTTCATATGGAAATTTTTTTGACTTCTGGATAGATGCCCATTATCGCGATAAGGAGTGATAAGATGTGAACTGCAAGAATAAGCTGAGCCACCTAAAATATAATAATCTAAAAAAAAAATATTATATAAAAAGTATTCATAAAATAAAAATTAAAGAAAATACTTTGACAATTCGATGGTAATTTCCTGTAAAGGGGGAATTTTGAAAAAGCCAACTATCATGCGATGAGCCGGGATATCCAACAAATATACTTACGAATTTCTTTTTTTCATTACATACAGCTTGCAAACACAGGCTAGTATTTCCCTTCCTATCAATATAATCATCTTTGCCATTTTTCATTTATTAAAAATTTAAGTTAAAAATAAAACTAAGCATTTTACCAATCGCTCTTGCAAAATCACACTTTTGTTCATATAGATCTCTAGTGATCCTAAAATGTTGCCTAAACTCATCTTCTATATAGGTTATGATAACATCTTCAAAATATCTTCTAATGCAGTTCCGCGATTCCTTTTCAAAAAATATTTTATAACCTTTTATTACATTCAAATGCATACACAACTCTTTTCGCGACTGTAGTAAACATTCAACAGTTTTAGCATCGTTATCACTTTCCGAATCACTTGATGAATCAAAAAATAATAAAGAGGTTTGTTAGGCAGTACTATTACTTGTATTACAAGAATTAACAGTTAAATATATTGAAAATGATTAACTTTTAATAAGAAAACAAATTCAATTTCAGTAGACATCTTATTTTGCCTCTGTTGTTCCTAACTTTCACAAAAACAAATTTATCTTTTTAATACTTTTTATCGTTTTAAAAGTTTACGTTTACTTACAATTTCTTATATTTTCCAAAATATTTTTATTTTCAACTTGATTTTGAAATATTTTTTTGTAATCACAAACGCAAAGCAGCTGTTTGAATAATTATTGTAATTTTACTTGAAAAAACTTGCAAGAATTTGTCTGTTTCTCAATTTTTTTACGCTTTTTCGACGCTCTCTCGTTGCAAATTTTTTGGGTTAATGAACGCTTTCTAGTAACAAATTTGTACAAATTTTTAGTAAATGAACACACCTAATTACTAAGCAAAAAGTAATTATTAAAGGCATTCAAGCCTGCTGCTAGATGTAATGACAATCAATAAGGGTGTTCACACCTGTTGCTAAGATCAGAGTTTAAGGCAACTGTTTTTCCAAAAAAAAAAAAAAAAAAAAAAAAAAAAATAAAATAATTCATAAATTCGGATTCTATTCTTGTTGTTATAGCGGACTTATTAATACAGATTCCTTGTAAATATCAGATGTCTGTCTATAATGGTTCAAAAGTTTGTGTACATATATCAAATTACATTAACTATTAGGACACCCTTTAACTTTAAATGTTTAAGCGTTTGTCTATAACGGTTCAAAAGATAGGCCCATGTAGGTCAAATTAAGTGACCTATGGGGACATCCTTTAATTTTTAGATTTATTTTTGTATTACTTTTTGTTATTTGGAGCTATAGTAATACGAAGTCATTTTAAACTTTAAAGAAGTGCCCTTTACAGTTCATAATACATGTAAAATATGGATGTTGTATGGGGACATCCCTTATTTTTAAGATTTTGAACTGTTTTTAAAACGGGACCAATCTGTAAGCATAATATATCAAAGACGAACTGATAACTCCCTTTTTTGAAGTCATTTAAAACAAGTAAGAGTGGTATATTTGGCTGTACGGAATCTTTTATAGCTTTCGCCATATATGCACATTGGAGGGGTCAATTTGTATGAATCGAAAAAAGTCACCAAGCGGTTGTCAAAATCGTAATCTACGACAAATTCTTAGAAAGTTTACCCAAGCAACCGTGGGCCTAAGACGGTGGTGTTTATCCATATTACCCAGCTAACGAAGTTGTTCAAGTATTTTCTTATTCTCTTCGCGAATATTATAACCAAGGTTACCCAAAGACCAAGAATATTTCCACCTGAAAGATTCTTGAAAAGTATCAAAACCAATTGTATTACTAAACTCTGTAGCATTACCTTACTGATATTACTTTTATAATTTCTGAAAAAGTATTTTTGTTTTATTTTCCGACCGAAAGATTAAGAAATTTTAGTGAATCAACAACACTACGAAACTTTTTGTAAAAAAAAATCCATACGCTTTGTTTTAATACTGTCACACGGTAGCCATAATTGGCAAAAAATGTTTGTGAGAAACAAAAATATAATTTAGTAGCTTGCTAGCTTTCAACGAAGTGGCACTTTGTCGTCCTCTTTTATGTTTTATAGATTTTAGAGAGAGCTGAGACTTTTTGCTGTTTTTTTTTTGTGTTTCTCTTTGTGAACACCACTGGTCTAAAATCAAAATCGAGCTTCCGATTTTTTAACGTAAAAGTTTTTTTTAATAAGCTTAAATTAAGGTATTTAAGTAAGAGTGGTATATTCAGCTGAACCAATTGTACTAATTAAGATTAAATTAAAAATAAAAAAAGTGGCGGGCATATGAGAAGATATTTTTCAAGTTTCTCCAATACTTTGTTTATATTTTTAAAAGTCTTACTATTTGTATCATTTTGTTTAAGCATATTTTTTTTCAAAATGATTAAAAACACGGAAGGCCTTGTATTTTAAGTTATATTACCTGTCCCCTCATTAAAATTAAAGTAAACAAAATTGCGTTGTTTTGAAAGTATCACACTTTTTGTTTTAACATTACTTATTTTTGAGGTCTTTCTTGCAGTGCAGTTAAAATTTATAGTGAGCTTTTTGTAAACTCTTAATTTTGTTGGGCGGTAAAGATTTTTTATAGCCATTCCGCGCAATTACTCTTTGTTACAAAAATCATTGTTACACATTTTCTGAGTGGGCAAAATATCCGTTATTTTGAACGACATTGTTTACAATTTCACGCAAATTTTGTACAGTACGTCGCAACGAAACTTTCACGACATACGTTGATAAAATTTATGATGATATAACTACTTAACGTCACTTTGTTCGTTTCTTTTTTCTACACATAAAACGAGAAATTTTTTAATACAAAATTTTCATAAATATTTCAATTATTTTTAAAGATCACAACGATATTTTATTTCTTCGTGTACTATATTATGATTAAAAGCTTTTTTAAAATTTATCTAAACATCCAAATTGTTAAAAGCTCATGAATTGCCTTTGAAAAAAGCCCAAACATATTACTTTTTTTCGAATTTAATTTAAGGATTCGTCGTAGATTACGATTTTGACAACCGCTTTGTCGATAAAAAAATTGACCCTACATAATGTACAACTAGTTTAGTCGAGTAACTCCAATCAAAAAAGCAAATATTGGGGTAACAGAGAATTATAAAATAAGGAAAACGAATTAAGTGCTATATGTATATATATATATATATATATATATATATATATATGTATATATATTTACATAAATATGTCATCGGCTCTTAATGGCATTACGCATTTTTAAAAATTTTTAGAATTTCCTTAAAGATCTTATCAAAAGCTTTTAAATGAGAAACATATTGATATTAAAAAAAACTTGAAAATTTCAGGGGCTTATAACTCGGAAAATAGGGGCATGCGCCAATTTTTTCCCTTGATGCTTTTTCTTATTTCTTAATTCTCTATCGCTCCATATATTGTTTGTTGTGATTGGAGTTACTTCATTCTTGCAAATTATATGCAAAAATTAGAGGGAGGCGTGGTGTTGTCTGCGGTAAGCACACTATTAAAAAATGTTCAGAAGCTTTACTTATCTCAATAAAAACATTTGACACCTAGCTAGCGTTTTCTTTTTTTTTACAATTCCACACGAAAAAAGTGCAGCTTATTATCCCGCTGTTAAAAAAATTGGTGCCAGATAAATCTTGCTGTTTTTAAAAATGAATAGTCACTACGTGACTTCAAAAATTGAACATTTTTTTTATTTATTTCCAAGTAATTATTTTATATGGGATTTTGACAGCGTTCTGCAATGATAAACGGAACTTTACTTATGTTGCTCGAAAATATTTGGCAACTACCTACGCGTGAAATGCTGAACAAAATACCTCACTTAAGGTGAATTTGAAAAATATCTGTTATGTTTAAACCCATTTAAAATTATCCATTTATGTTTTCATCCCTATTTAAAAATGAATTTCTTTACATAGTTGCGTTTTTATTCACCCTAATAATATGATTCTGCGTAGTAAGTCAAATCAATATAGAAGAATTTAACTTCATGGGACACTAACCATAATATTTTATATGTAATAAATAATATAACTAAAAGCATTATTGTTTCGTTTTAAAAACCTATATTAGTTCAGAATGCAAACTAGATCGAATAGTGAAATGTGAGGACGTGATTTAACGTATTTTTGTGGAATTTTTAGTCATATGAACAAAGTTTTTACGTATGTATATATTATTTCACACAAACTAAAAGCAAAGCAAACAAAATATTAAACAAAATACAGTTTTTAATTGAAACGGATGAAGAGATTATATTTACATTGTAAAAAATTCTTGATGAGTATTGCTTTTTGCGGATGAATCTTGCGGCATAAAGAATAAGTGAGTTATTTGAAGAGATAAATAACAAACTAAAACATGTATGTATTACTTTAGTTTTTTTTTAAAGATTTTTTCATTTGCATTACTTTCAACGACAAATAATGAACGAAAATAATATATTTGATTTAATTAAACCAATAAGTACTGGCTTATGCGAGTCAAATTAATAAAAATATTGAGTATAATATGTACATTATACACATGTAAATATATTACACTAGTTTATTTTTAATTTAGTAAGATATTGTTTTGGATTTCTTTAAGGTAGCCTATATCATTAGGATATTTGAATATAAGTAGAACCCTTATTTCTCTTACAGCTTTTGTTGCATTTTGCAATAAAAGCTTATTTTAGTAAATCTTTCTACGTTTGTGCCCAGCAAAAAATTTTTGAAAAGTTTATCGAATGTGGAAAAAGGCATTTTTGGGGAAAGTACTTCCCAACTAGATTGCCAACTAAATGATTTTAACAAGGCATAAGACTTTTATAATCAATTAGAACCGATTAAATAAATTATTGTAGGAAATAATTAGAACCATTAGTACGAATTTTAAGATAATCTCTTTTAACATAAGGAACTAGTTCCATTACTAATTCCTTTTTTGGAAACAAGTGTAATGTGTTTTGTAAGCGAGTAGCAAAATATGGCAATCACAAAAGTAAGTCATTCAGGTATGTGATGAATTTCGACCGACTTCAAAAGTAAATCGAGTATCCAAATCGATAAGAGTGTGAGATAATTTTTATCATAAGATGACATTTTTATTTAATTTATTTTTAGATTTATACAATATTTTCGGCTCAATAAAGAAGGATTTATGATTCTAATTGTATTGCAATTGGCAGCTTCACTACGATTTTTAGCTGATGGAAGTTTTAAACGATTTGTTGGAAACGATATCAATATAACAATGCATTGTACATCAGTAGAAAAATAATTGAAAAAAATGTAAAACTGCCTGGAAAGAAAAATTTGCCCAGTATTTATTAAATACAGCAAAGAAAATTTAAGAAAATCTAAACACTTTCTTTTTGTAAAATGTGGTTTAGTTGGCGTTATACGAATTAGTGTACCGTCTATACACCCAGTCAGCCAGAAATATTGTAGAGAGGACAATTGGGGTTTTGAAAAGTCGGTTTGGGTGTTTGTTTAGAATCTTGTGGTATTTACCGTGGAAAGCAGTTCAAGTTATAAATATTTGTTGTGCTTTGCATAATCTATGCAACTCACACACCTGAAATTGTTATTGAAGGCGTCAGCAATCAAAGCTATAAAATAGATGACGAAGAAGTCCCCATCGGATCTGCCCTTTAAGATTATGCTGTAGCTATAAGAGGCTGCTGTAGTCTAGGTGGTAAGCACGTTGACTACAAATCTGGCTGCCTTGGGTTCAACCCTTGCGGCAGCCAAAAAATAAAAATTTTTTTTCTGTTTAATGGTATAAATACATAATCAGAATTAACATAAAAACACGCAGCCTCCTTCGTCGGTACTTCTTCATAGCATATTCGCCGGCGAAGTAAAATAATTAATAAAATGGCTATATCTATCTCCTTTCACCACCTGTCTTCTCTCTCATCTATCCCTTTCCTAAAGAATGTAGCACGGTTTAAAAAAAAAAAAAAAAAAAAAAAACTAAGTAGGTATTGATGCCTGAAGTCTACTTCTCTTTAAACAAAAAAAAAAAAAAAATAGCTGGAAATTTAAATTCGATTTAATAAATATATCATTTCGAAATGAATGCAAAAACGTTATGAAGGCATCCTCTTTCCAGAAATTCTTATTTTTATGCTTACAAAAATTTAACTTGCATTTTTCTTTACGTTTCTAATATGAAAAATAAAATTCACAATGCAATGCTAATGTGAATTAAAAACGATTTCAAAGTTATAATAACGATTTTCATCACATGGCAAAACGATTACTTTTTCATAGAATTAAAAAGAATTTGAAATCGAGAACATAAAAACGAAAAAATAACCACATCACACCTCTTACCTTATTCTACTCAATTTTATATCGAAATCGATTTTCATCACATACTCGATTATATGAGAAGTACTTTTAAAGGTAATGTCTGATTTTTTGCTGGATACGTGTAACTAAATTCATTTTTTATTAAATTGCAGGTCTCAAGTATAGCTCTTTATGCGATTGATTTCGTTTTTAACCGCCTTCAAAAACAGAAGGAGGTTATTAATTCGACTAAATGTTGCTTTTATTTTATGTTTGTGCCTGCAAAAATTTGAATTTGGTCCCATTTAAAAAACAGTTCATAAACTTAAAATTAAAGTGTGTCCCCATACAACACTTCTGTAAAATTTAAACTCACTGCGTATTACCTTAGCTCCCTATAACTAAGTTATACAAAGTAAAGTCTAAAAATTAAAGGGTACCCCCATAATTGGGGGCAAATTGGACAGAATGTCGATTGCTTTGGCCGTTATAGTAACAAGTTTTAATGTTAAAAATTATAAATTAAATGGTGCGCCAATAGTTCATAATTTTGAAGTATATGGCCATACAGACACTTGAAATTTACAACAAACCTGTATTGCGAAGTCCGCTATAAAAAAGTATATAATTTGGATTTGGAAAATATAGGGTGTACCAATAGTTGATATTATTGCAAGTATGTGGACTAACTTTTGATCTGTTATAGACAGAAAGCTGAAACTTTAAAAAGAAACCTGTATTGCTAAGCCCGTTATATCAACGAGTTTATAATTTGAATTTAGAAATAAAAGGATGTCCCATAATTGATGAAGATTTACTTATATGGGCCTATCTTTTGAACTTGGCCGTTCTAGTAACAAATATTAATTTAAAATTATAAATTAAATTAAATCATAAAGAACCTGTATTACTAACTCCGCTATAACAACAAGTATACAATTTGGATTTGGAAATAAACGGGTGTTTGATGACAAAATTGTGTGAAATGAATGAACACATCGTATACTGATCGCAATTCAAAAACATTTTTCTTAATTGGATAAAAATTATATTTAGTTAAGCTGCTCAAAATCGACAATTGTTTAGAAATAAAAAGGTGATCTTAAAAAAAATACATGTTAGAATTAAAGTGTCAGAAACATTGCAGTTTGATCATTACTTTTTCGGTATGTTTTAAAGGTAGGTTTATTATAAAAAAGTAACAAAATTTTTTTCCAAATCAGGATTTTTTCTTGTTTTCTTTGGAAAACGCCTGCATACATGTGTATATAATTTTTCTTTCTTAAAATGTTTAGAAATTTAACTAAAAATGAACCAAAAAGCCGAAAATAAGTAAATTTTGATTCAAAGTAACAAAATAATCATCAGATCCCTACTTTTTCGGAAGTTAAAGTTTTTCAGACAGTGTATATTTATGTAATTTTTGCAAATAAAATAGAGTAATCCTAAAAATGGTCAAAAATCGTCCTGCCCATATATCCTGAGCATGTTTGCTCCACAATGCTTAAAATTATTTAACTACATTTGGCTTACATTTGGTTATCTTGAAATATGAAGAAAGCGAAAACAAGAATACAAAAGAACTTATACAATTTTACTTTAAAGCAGTGTTTGAATTCCTACTTTACCTACCTTTTTTTTAAATACAGCTACGGCTACAGCTCCAACTTTTTCAAGTAGAAGTAGCGGTAGACGCTGTTTTTTCCGAAGCATTAAAATTTTTGAGCTACAGCTACTTTTCATAAAAATAAAGCGACAAGTAGGAGTAGCAGTAGACACTGTTTTTTTCCGAAGCATTAAAGTTTATGAGCTACAGCTACTTTTCAAAAAAATAAAGCGGTATGTAGAAGTAGCCTCTTTGCTACTTCAGTTAAAGTATTGGTAGGAGTACAAAAAGCAAAAATATTCTACTTCATTTTTTGCTGCTATTTGAAAAGTAGCCAAAAACGAAAACATTATTTCTGGCTACTTTGTGTTGATAATGAACATACTTTTTGGCTACTTTATATGAATACTTTATGCTTGGAGCTACGCAATACAAATATTTGCTTCTGGCTACTTACCGAAAATAAGAAGAACGAAGAAAGAACGTGTGTTATTTTTTTTTTTGGATTTTTCTTTTGAAAATTGTTTTACACTCTTTTAATATCAGCGTTGCTACGCCCTTTTGACGATATATAAAAAGTTTTTTATCTATAAACAACAAATTTTTTTAATTTATTTTGTACTTTTTAAGGTATATCACTTTAAACTGAAATAGCCCCTAGATGAATAGCGCCAATAGAATGGATTTGGGCTTATTTCAAAAGCAATTTTCTCTTACATTTTAAGAACATTTCCAATAAAAAACTTTCTTCATCACATTAAAGTCAAATAAGCCCAAATCTACACCAAATGAAAATATCATTTCCCATCACTGAAATGCAGTACGAAATTTTATTATTTTTTAATTCCCTGTCACCCTAATGTTTGCTTCTTTGATTGGAGTTACTTCACTAAACTAAATTAACATAGATGGTGAAGTAAATATAAGATTCGGCATAGCCGAATTAGCACTCTTACTTGTTTGCATTAAGATTGACAATTCTATCAAAAGATATACAAAAAACGTAACAGTTGTTTTTTTGTAGCTACCCTATGTACAGTGATAAAAAACAAAACGAATATGTAAAACCAAATAATAAGACACGATAAGAACTAGAGTTGCAATATTCGTAAACTATAAGTGATGAAGGGGAAATGCTAAAACTGATTAATTTAAGAAAATCAATGGTTTTAAATTGTAGACGTATCACTGAGAGTATCAACAGTTACAGAGGAGTAACACAGTATTTTTTTAAATCAAATAGTATAAAAAAAAGTACGATCGTAACAACTTTTCCATCACTGTTACAAATTTAAAATTAAAGGGTGCGTCAAAAGTTCATTTAATTTGATGTGTATGGCCATACTTTTGAACAGTTGAAGACAGACGCTTAAAATTTACAAGGAACCTGTATTGCTAATCTGCTATAACAACAAAAATTTGGATTTGGAAGTTAAAGGGTGTTCCAATAGTTAATGTAATTTTGTGTATGTGACCAAACTTTTGTACCGTTATAGACAAAACGCTGAAACTTAAAAGTGACATGTTTTGCTAAGTCCGCTATAACAAGAAGCTTATAATTTGAATTGAGAAATTTAAGGGGTGTTTCCAAAGTTAATGTAAATTGTTCTGTGTGGCCGTATTTTTTGAATCGTTGTACACAAACACCTTAATTTAACATAGAATGTCCACTACTTTATTTGGTATAATAAAAAGTATAAAAATGTTATATTATAAATTAAATAGTTGATATAATCTGATGTATATGGGCAAAGTGTTGAACCGTTACAGATGGACGGTTGAAATTTACACAGAACCTGATTGCTAAATTTACTACAACAGCAAGTATATAATTTGAAATTGCTGGAATTTGATGTATATTGCCAATCTATTGAACAGTTAAACTAGTATAAAGTTTGCAGATATAAGGGTGTCCCAATAGTTAATGTAAACTAATTTATGTGGCCATACACTTGAACTGTTATAGGCAGACAGATGAAATCTATTTTGAATTCGGTTTTAAATTAAAAAATTTATTTATTTTAAATTAAAAAAAAACTGTAATAGTATTACATGTTATTTTAATTGTTTACGAATTTACTTTATTTTGCCCCATTGTCGAGAGTGTGAAACAAATTCCAAAAGAAAAAACCAAACAAAATAACACACGTTCTTTCTTCGTTCTTCTTATTGTCGGTAAGTAGCCAGAAGCAAATATTTGTATTGCGTAGCTCCAAGCATAAAGTATTCATATAAAGTAGCCAAAAAGTATGTTCATTATCAACACAAAGTAGCCAGAAATAATGTTTTCGTTTTTGGCTACTTTTCAAATAGCAGCAAAAAATGAAGTAGAATATTTTTGCTTTTTGTACTCCTACCAATACTTTAACTGAAGTAGCAAAGAGGCTACTTCTACTTACCGCTTTATTTTTTTGAAAAGTAGCTGTAGCTCAAAAATTTTAATGCTTCGGAAAAAAACAGCGTCTACCGCTACTTCTACTTGAAAAAGTTGGAGCTGTAGCTGTATGTTATGGTTTGCTCTTTAAATGTGACTTCAGCAGTAGAAGTAGCTGGATATTGGCTACTATTTTTAACAAATTTGTGTCTTAAAAAGTAGGCTTTTTTTTTGTCGCTACGGCTACTTTTAGAGTAGCTTTTTAAACGCTGCTTTAAAGGGAAATAATGTCATTTATTCAGAAACACAGACAATCAAAATGCATTGAAATTCATTATTGTGCATTTACTAGGAGACCACGAAAAGGATGTTAAAATTCAAATTTACTTGGTTTACTTGAAGCATTAAACTCATTCACATTAAACTATAATGTAAGAGGCTATTAGCAGATATACTTTAAATACTTTTAAAGTTCACGTTGATTTTTCGTTTAGATTGTCTTTAAAATTAAAAATATATTGAAGTATTTCTCTGAAGCAGTAATAAGTACAGTAATGTGCGTCAAGATAAATAAACCGTAGTTACTTGCCCACAAAAATAAAAATATACAAAAACAAACAGTTATATGATATCTATTAAAATCAATCGTGTTAAATATTTACAAGAAATTTTTTTTTTAAATATGCAAAGGAGTCTTTAGAAATAATCAAATATACTGTAAACGATATAAAAAAAGGATTTCTGAACTTAAGCCTTATGTTTTTGAAATGGAAAAACTATTTTGTTTATTACGAATTTTTTCTTCAATTGATTGGTGGCAAAGTCTTCACTTTAAAGTGTGCGATTGGTAAAAAGTCACAGACAGACTTTAAAAATTTTGATGCTATAAGTGATGAGCGAAATTGTAGATGTGAAAGTTCTCGGTTACATGCCAGAATTAGGTGAAAGAAGTTTATTTTAAAATTAACGTATAAAATTCCGTGAGAAGGAGGATGTTTTGATAGGAACGCAACATAAAAAGAAAAATTATCTGCTCGAAAAAAAGATTATGCGAAAAGAATTTCTTAAGAAGCTTGGACTGACAGTAGACTGCCCAAACATGGGTATGGAAGTACTTACGACGGTAAAATGTCTAGAACATTTTTTTAAAATGGTGAGATAACAGCCCGAATTAGTGGGATCGGCTTGAATGTCAATTACTCTGAAGAAACGGTAAGCGGCTCAGAGTTTGATCATAATGCATCAAAAATTGCCAAAGTTTTGGCTCAAATGTACCCTGAAAATGTACTCCTACGGTATATATGATTTTGGCTCAGAATAAAAATTGAATTGAATGTCAGTGCTTACAAGTTGGAGAGTTATCAGAAAAAGCTCAGGAATGCAAAAACAAAGACTACATTAATATTAAAAACTGTTTTAAAATATGTATCTTTAATATAAGTAAAAAATATAATATTAGTTTAAAATGTTGTAATAATGTAGAATTTCTTTTTTGGACTTACATAAAAGAATATCATTTAAAGCATAATTTTAAAAAAATCATTATATCCAAGGATATGATTTTTACACAGTGCCTTTCACAATGCGAGAGCACTTATTTGGAAACTAAAGGATTTAAAATTCAAGTGAATTTTAAGCATTAAGCAACGAAAAGACAAGATTTTTGCCACACAAAAAATCAAAAGGCCCCACAGTGCATCAGTTAGCAATGAACAGAATCTTTCTTTTCGTTACCAGCCTGGTCATTTAAGTGATTTTTTAGAGCAAAATTTAGCTCAATTGTTTGGAATTATTTTGAAATATTACTCATATATATTGCTTTTAGTTTAGTTTCTTTTTATTTTTAATTCACATACATTTTTCTTTAACATTATTGTATATAATTAACTTACATATTTAAATAAAAAAGTTATCCATGGTTAATATTTGGAACCATTTACTTAAAAAGAAGATGCTTTAAATTTTACTTAGTAGTAAAAGTAGCTTTCGAATTGTAATTTAAATTGGCATTGGTTAATTTTTCTAAATTTTTAGTAACTTTTAAAGACTCCACGTAATATGTATAATTCTGTTACAATTGGCCAAACTTTTGTAACTTTGGGTACAGACACGTAATGTAAAAATACTACTTAAAAGTTTTACAGTTTAAGCAAGAGCCTCTCAGATAACCGTTTTTCTTATCATATCAATTTGGTTTTAATCACAAAAATTACACACTTGCAAATGCTATCAAAATATCAAACTCCCATACAAAGATTAGTTCAGAATCAGAGAACTGCACGAGTACACCGCAACCCATGAGTACACCGCATACTTACTCTATACTTTTCATACTCAAGTATTTTAAACACCGCAACTTTTTATTGCTTTTATTTATTTTTTTATTTTTTATTTATTCTATTCCTGTAAAAACGAGTATCAAAAATATCGCAATCAGAGTTTTAAGTATTTTTTATACTCGTACGCGAGAATTTTTTAATTCTCTTTATTTGTAAGCAATGTTGCCACATTTTTACCCTATTAAAGTTTTTTACTGCCGTTTTATGAAATACTGCATTGTATGCAGATCTATTTATAAACAATAAAAAAAAAACAAAATTTGATCAAATCCATTGCTTAAACATTATAAGCAGAAAAACAGACAACAACCGTTTTCGTAGGTATGAAATACAACACATATTTAATGAATAAAATGCAATAAAAACCCCTTAAAGGCACAGCTTTTGTACACTATTTAAAGCAGGTATACTTATTTTGTTGCTGTTTTTTATGAACAATTATTTTCAGTTTATGCGCCTTGTTGTCATAAACTAGCTACTAACGGTATTTAGGAAAACAAAATGATAAAATTAATCCGTGAATAAAAGGAAAATTACTAAATTTTTTTAGTTTTAACAAAACTGTATATACGCAGATGTAATATTGCATTGACTGAATAGACATAGACCTCATAAATAATAATAAATAAAATAAAGTTTTTAGTTTACATATTTTATTTTGTTAAATATACTTATTGCTTTTTATTTATTTATTAATTTTAAAAATCAATTTGCTTAACGAATAGAATTTTTAAACTTCTCTCCTGTGTGACTTAAAAAAAAAACCCATCAAAAACGTAATATAATAAACAATGAACTATTCTTGAGTTATTAGTAAACTTTTGTTGTGTTTTTAATAAATGAAAATATGGCGAATTTTACGGGTTCTATTAAATTTATTTTCTGTTATATATTAAATATACTTTCATAATTTCAAAAAAGTATGTATGTTAGCTGCTTTAGACATTGGCGACTTTTGATATTGTGTTTGATTTAATAATTCTGATCTGATAACTCTGTTTTCCTCTCACTACACAGGTTAAAATCTTTCTCTTGGAGTTTGTTGTGAGTATGAGTACGAATAAAGTAAAGCCAGCATCGCAAACATTTTACTTGAGTATGCTAGACACTTATACTCAAATGGAATGGGTATAGTAAATACTCGCACAAAAGAAATGCGGTGGCGATCACACCGCAACCGCATTTAAGATGAGTATACTTAGAGTATTAAAAACAGACTCTCTTGCAGTTCTCTGTTCAGAATATAGTTCTCGTTTTATTGCCTTGAGATATGCAACAATTTTTACTGTTTTTACAATTTTTGAATTTAAAAAAAAGTGCCCGATGAAATATGCATACATGTATGAATATTAATGAAAATTTGTCAGTCACTTTATGTTAAAGGTTTAAGGCAAATACGACTTATATTTGCCCTTAATAATAGTATTTTTTAATAATATTAAATTTGTAAATTTTATCGCAACTCAATCTTTCAAAGAAAAAGGTTAAACCGATTTATTAAATAAACTTCATACCTTAACTAGTTTCTTGAATGGCCAGAGCACGCCTCTTTCAACCGCGGAATATTAGGATTGAGTCCTAATTTAAGAACTTATAAATAATGCCTTTGTGTAGAGAGAGTAGGAAGACACTCGTATTCTACTCAACAAATTTGGACTTGTTTATTAATAGTTTATTTAAATTTATTACCCATGAATTTCATGTTTGTAAAATACTTCTATGCACGTTTTCAAATTTGTTTTTTATTCATTCCATTGTAAGTTTTCTTTCAATAAACATTATTTTATTTAAATAATTGTGCACCTCTAATAGGTTATGCGCCATTGGTTCACGCAATGGATTTATTGAAGACTTCCTTTGCTAAGCTTAATGCTGACAACTACCATTTATTTAGAGGTCCGACAATGGTGGTGAGTACACTTCGAAATATCTCCAAAACTACCTTGATTCGAAAGGTATCCAATATCAATATACTGTTCCGTACTGTCCGCAACAAAATGAAGTTACCGAAAGGAAGAATAGAAGTTTAACTGAAATGGCAAGGTGTATGATAACTGAAGCTAAATTGCCAAAAACATTTTGGGGATAGGTCATTAATACAGCCAATTACATACAGAATAGATGTTTTTCTAAAGTAATAAATGGTACTCCATATCAATTGTGGGAAGGAAAGTTCCCAGTATAGACAATTTTCAAATTTTTGGTAGAAAGAGACATGTTCTTGTGCCAAAAGAAAAACGTCAAAAATTAGACAACAAAACCAAAGTTCTAGTTTTTATGGGATATGACGAACACTCAAAAGGCTATCGGATGGTTGATATAAATACTAATGTTGTCACAATGAGTCGCGATGTTAAATTTCTAGATGAAGAATTCTTTATTAGTATCTATTAGTATCATGAAAACCGCAGGTGATGATGATAAAATGTTAGTAGAAAATAATGAAAAAGAACCATAATCTCAGTCAATTGTTAGATCACTACGAATTAATAAAGGTAACCCCCCGAATCGGTTTGGGTATAATGCAGTTTCTACTTGCAATGACGTTGTTAAACCTAGAAATTATAAAGAGGCTTTAACGTCAGAGGAAAAAGTGAAATGGGTGAGAGAGGAATACATGTCTTTAAAGGATTTAAATACATGGTAACCGCTCCATCTAATGCTAATATTATAAGCTGTAAATGGATATTCGAGGTTAAATGTGATGTAGCTGGAAATCCACAAATGTTTAAAGCATGATTGGTTGCACGTGGGTTTACTCAAAAATTTGGAGAAGACTATGATGAAGTTTATGCACCTGTTGTTACACAAGCAACATTAAGAGTATTGCTATCTGTTGTGGGTGTCAAGTAAATGTCGGTAGTGCATTCTGATGTAAAATGTGCTCTTTTGAACGGAGATCTTAAGAGAATATTTACATGAAACAACCTCCTGGTTTAGAAGAAGTAAAAAGCTCGTTTTGAAGCTGAAGAAGCGCATTTATGGACTCAAATAGGCTGCTCATGCTTAGAATCAAACATTACACTATTTAAAATCTTCAGGAGGATTTATAAAATCTAGTGCTGACCCATGTTTATATACAAAATACACCATCGAGTAAGGGCTAGTATATATTTTATTTTACGTTGCTTGTGAGAAGGAATTAAGCAATGTAGCTGTAGGAAAATTATTGTCCTCCAAATTTTCAATTTACAGTCTTGGAAGAGCTAGTCATTTTTTAGGAATCGAAATATTTCAAGATAACGATTTAAATTACTGTATTCGTCAATACATTTACATTAAAAATCTTGCAAGAGAATTTGGTTTGGAAAGTTCGAAAGTATCTTCATACCCATTAGATCCATGTATGGTAAAACTAAATCTGATTTATTGTTGGATAACCATAAATATCAGAAATTAGTTGGATCACTACTATATCTAAGTGTTTGCTTAAGACCAGATATTGCTGCAAGTGCTTCAGTACTTGCTCGTTCAGTACTTGTTAAAGCTAAAAAGAGTACTTAGATATTTTAAAGGTACAGAAAATTATTTTTTACGATTAAGTGACAAAACCGAGGACCCCAACATGTTAAAAGGATACGCAGATGCCAGTTGGGCAGAGGATAGGGTAGATCGAAAGTCTAATTCTGGTTATAGTTTTCAGATAAATGGTGGTACAATAAGTTGGTCATGTAGAAAGCAATCTCTTATAGCTTTATCTTCAACCGAAGCTAAATTTATTGCGCTATCTGAAACGTGCAAACAGGCCATTTGGATAAAGCGCATCTTAGATGACATAAATATCAAGCAAAACGTCCCAACTGTAATATATGAAGATAACCAGAGCTGTTTATATGTAATAAAATATCGGAAGCTTAGTGCCAGAACCAAGCACATTGATACTAAAACTCATTTTGTAATTGATCACATTGACAAGGGACATATAAAATGTGTATACTGCCCGTCAAGTGAAATGCCAGCTAATATAATGCCAAAACCGTTGCCAAAATCAAAATTTTTTAAATTGCGATTTCTGCTAGGAGCAGCATCCGATTGAGGAAGTGTGTAGAAAGACACTCGTATTCTACTTAACAAATTTGGACTTGTTTATTAACAGCTTATTTAAATTATATTACCCATGAATTTCATGTTTGTAAAATACTTCTATGCACGCAAGGCGAATCAATTACCAGGTGGTAGCCTAGGCGAATTCAACAATTTTCGCCGTAAACACTACTGTCAAACTCCGTATATAAAAAATTTGTGTACTATTTTTTATATACGAAGTTTGACATTCGTTTCTACCAGCAAAAAATAATAAATTCTCTAACGCTGCTGTATGCACGTTTAAAATTTTTTTTTTCATTCATTCCATTGTAAGTTTTCTTTCAATAAGAATTATTTTATTTAAATAATTGTGGAGATAATATTTAGCCAACTGAAACTTATAAAGACTGGGTTCATATATACTGGTAAAGTGTGTTCAGTTGTTTTTTTTTGGATTTTGGTGCTGCACTGAAGAGGATTTTTTAATGGTGCCAAATCCAAAACTAAGCGTTGTCTTAAAAAGTATAAACAAATAAGCATTTTTATAGAAATTAATTTTCAATTGGAAAATTAAATTTAATTAATAATTAATTTTTCTATTTTATTTTTGTTAATGGAAGATGATTTAAATACTCCAAAATTGTCTATTCGTTAGGATTCTCTACGGAGGAGAATAGGAACACTTTTTAATTTTCTTAAAAAAAAAAAGAAGAAGGTTATCAATTCGTCTGAATGTTGCTTTTTTTAATGTTTTTGCCTGCAGAACTAAGTTATTTCTGAAACGATTTTGATAATTTTTTGTAACTTGGTAGATTATGTTTACAGATAAGTCCTGTTTTAAAAACAGTTCATAATCTTGAAAATTAAAGCGTGACCCTATAAAACATATATATTTTTCACGTGTATTATGTACTGTAAAGGGCACTTCTTTAAAAATTAAAACGACTGCGTATTACTATAGCCACCAATAACAAAAACTAATAGAAAAATAAATCTAAAAATAAAAGCGTGTCCCCGTAGGTGACATAGATTGACCTATATGGGCCTATCTTTTGAACCTTTTTAGACAAACGCTTAAAAATTGGACAGAATGTCGATCACGAATGAACATTCTTTGGATTTAGAAATAAAAGGGTGTCCCAATAGTTGATGTAATTTGATGTATGTGGCTGAACTTTTGAACCATTATAGAGAGAAAGCTGAAGCTTAAAGGGGACCTTATTGCTAAGTACGCTACAACAACAATCTGGATTTAGAAAATAAGGGGTGATCCCAAAATTAATGTTATTTGACCTATGTACATATGTGGGATGCTAATAAACACCCTACATTAGCATCACCCGTAAACTTGCTGACAGAGAACAGAATAGACGATAACTGCAACATAACAAACAAACATAGACACACTTCATAGAAAGAAAAAACATATAAAATCAGCGTGAGTCGAGTGTTTGCGTAGAACGGTCAAGGTCTAGCGAAGTGTGCTAAAGCTTACAATTAAAATATAAGTGCTTTGATAAAATATTAGAACTGTCTTATAACTAGTGGTTAAATAAAATATCTTATAACTAGTGATTGAATAAAATATCTTATAAATAGTAACTTAATAAAAGTATTAAAATTATCTTATAACTAGTGTTTAAATAAGAGTGTTAAAACCATTTGAATCATTTGAACATAATACCTATGTAAACTACTTTATTACTAATTTAAAGCTTCAATTATTATTAAATTATAATTTTTTAAATTTATTGTACAGATAAATGAATTTAAAATAAACAGTACGTTTGCTAAATGTTTTAAATAAAATAAAAAGTCACCAAACTACAATTTGAGGGCTCAACCTGAAAAACAGAATGTAAACGAACTATAACTAACTCTCATTCCAAACATAATATAATCGAAAAATGAATGAATGGATAAAATTAATTTTAAATTAAAATTTTCAAAACACAAAATATTTACTAGCCTGGTATAAAGAGAATCATAACATAACTTGATTTGTTGTCTGTTATTTTTGGCCAATCAAATTCAATGCTTTTCTATTTCTATATATTTTAAGCTAACATTCTAACATCCTAACATTCTCCATGTCAATTAATTTACTTTATTCGATTCCTTTAAATATAAATATTTCATGATATTCTCATGAAATATTTATTATTTAAAACTAAACTACAAAATGAAATGTATTACTGGGGGGAAAGCATATCCATATGGCCATTTCACTACTGCTCAAATAGCTCATTAGTGGATTTTACCCAAATTTTGTATAGAAAAAACAGAAAGTCTTATATCAAAAGCCAAATTGATTAAATGAGAACTTCATTGAATCAATAAGACAGAAGACAATAACAACTCAAAAATATTCTACACAAAAACAAAGCAAACATTTAGTAACTATTTTTATTTTTTCTTTCATTTTTCTACATAAGGGATCCCATTGGGAACCATTCATATGTATTTGAAAGATTCAATGAAAAAATAAAAATTAAAAATTGAAAAACAATTTTTATTAATAAGCAATGTGCACATGCAAATATATCAAAATGAAAAATAATTATTCGGAATCTTTTAAAATTTAATTAATTTACTTTATTTGTGCTTGATTCCTTCAAAATGTATTTTAATACATTGAATCAATAAGACAGAAGACAATAACAACTCAAAAATGTTCTACACAAAAACACAGCAAACATTTAGTAACTATTTTTATTTTTTCTTTCATTTTTCTACATAAGGGATCCCATTGGGAACCATTCATATGTATTTGAAAGATTCGATGAAAAAATAAAAATAAAAAAAATAGTTACTAAATGTTTGCTTTGTTTTTGTGTGGAACATTTTTGAGTTGTTATTGTCTTCTGTCTTATTGATTCAATGTATTAAAATACATTTTTACAAAAGGCAGGTCACATTCAAAATTGAACACTTAGTTAACGATTCAAAAAAGAATAAAAAGGTGCTTTATTACTTCTTGCAACTGACGAGGCATGCTTTCAACAAGTGTTTTGCAGTAATTTCTGTCGATTTTTTCCCATTCATTTGAAATTGCTTGCTTTAATTCGGACTTACTACTAACACTCCTATATATGCTCAATAGGGTTCAAGTCGGGCGATTGAGCAGGCGTGTACTGTGTCAAATGTGGCAACACAGTTTTGCCATTAGTGTAAACACAGGGTCTAACATAAGACTACTCTTAAGGATGGCAACTCTAAAACAAAACTCACTACAATTGAAATACAACCCTATTCCTTGACCACACCTAAAATTTTGCAACGTTGATGTACCAAGTGAAATGGCGATTTCCGGCCTTTTTTCAATCATCAACAAGAAGAGAAGACAGGTCGTGATTTGGTTTCGCGGATTATCTAAAGAATCAGATAAAATAACAATACAGTGTTAGCGATAAAAAGCAAAATAAATAAAAATAAAAGGTCTCCCCGACTCTCGTCGCGGCATCATCGTCCGCATCAGAGGAGGCAGCGACCACCAGAACAGGCTGTCCCATATAACAACCAGGACAACGCTCGTCAAAAAAAAAAGGGAACAATAAACATTAAGGGCAGCAGGGATTGGCTAAATATAACTAAAGATCTGTAGAGTAATGTTGTTTGACCAAGAAGAAAAGATTGATTTCAATCAATAATGCAGGTACATTGGTGGAGTTTATGTGGTTAGTGTCTCCCGGCTTTGTCTTAAACAAATTGACTAGCTGAGTGAGGGCCCAAAATAAAAATACACCAACGCCAAACCGCCCATGCAAGCTATCAAGTATTAAGGGTGGCTGATTTTAACGTTTTTTAGGACTTGGTCATTCACACATCAAGATGAAAGATCTAACCCTGTAATCGACCAACAACAGTCACGAGCGTCTAAGTGCCTTAAAAAGGGAAAATTACGACCACTTTCGTAGACCTAGGTCAGATCAATTTTGCGTAGCCTTGAACGAGCAGTAGAAGCCACAGTTAATAAAAATATTTGCAGGCAAAATCAACAAAAAACTAGATACCTACAAAATATATAACAAGAAATAATAACGAATAACGGCTAGTTACGGTATTCACAACATAAAGCAACAAATTCCTGCCTGAATAATAAAAAATGTCAAGTGCAACGAGTACAATAACAATAACAAATCATCAACCAATTAATGACAACAATAATAACAAAAAATAAGTAACAGCAACAACAATAGAAATTCAACAAACCGTTATAACGGTATGGGTTTAGCTGTACAACGAAGCATCAGTAGCAGACCACCATTTTGTTTTCAAGACAACAACAATAGCATCTTCCTAGTAACATCCAACATTCACAATAATAGTATAATCTGCAGGTTCACCATGAGCATCAGCACCAAAATTTTTAGGATTCAAAGATAACCACAATCAACAGCTGGAAACCCCCCACGAAACATCAAATCGTAACAGCTTGTACCATCTTAAACATCAACTACAGCAACAGCAACATTCAACCGCCATTTTGGATTCAACCAGGCAACAATAGCACCAGAACACTGTCATCTTTAACTCCAACACCAATAGTTTCAACAATAGGAAACTACAACAACCCATCAACAGTAACAACAACAACAACAATTGTGCAACCAACACAGATAGCAACATCAGCTTGAACACATCACCAACAGCATGGAGCACCAGATAAGTAACTGTAGTTAGTGTTGTAAATACAAATGCATTTTAGTATATAATTATTTTCCCGTTTTGAATACCTAATTGATTACCTTAAGTCACAAAAATTCAGAAAAATTCAATCTATTCCAAATCCAAAAGAAGTTTTTGTATAATTGTTTATTCTTTTTAAATTATAAATGTCAATATGGTTTCCCTGAAATAAAACAGAATTCGAAAAAATCCTAAATCTAAAAAACGTTTACTTACCTGTCATTCGGGCTAACAATTATCGTGTTTCATAAGTTTCTTTTGTGAGTATTTCTTTGCCTTCTTGTATTTTGTATTTTAAATCCAAAATTTAAGTAAATTCAATTGAATAAATTAAATCCAAAATTTACGTAAACTCAGTTAAACAATTAAATTCAAAATTTCAGATTTAATTAAATGGCTTTGAGTTCGATTTTGGATCTTTAAAATTTAAAATTCATTAAATTAATTTTTGTATTCTTTTTATTCAATACTCATTAAATTCATTGTCATTATTAAAATTTGAAATTCAGTAAGAGATTTTAAATTTGGGTTTTGTTTCTAAAGTTTGAGTTTCGTTAAATTCATCTCTGGAACTTGGGATTTTAAATCCAGTTAATTTTATTGTAGCTACCAAGATTTGAACTTCATCAAGTTCAGTTTTTAGATTTTAAAATTCAAAGTTCGAAAATTCATTAACTTCATTTGTAAGTTATTTAGATTCAAAATTTATAATCCAGAAAAATTTCATCAAATTCGGTTTAGACTCTAAAAATCGAAAACCTACAATCTTTTTGAACAATTGGAATTCAAAATTATTCCGAAATTAAAATTTTTGCTAACTTGAAACATCGGTTGTCGAACTCAAAAGTTTTAAATTTTATTGTTTGAAGTTAGTTACTTACCAAATTTATAAATACTCACCAAAGATCGTCCTAAAATACCTACTTTTAAGACACTTTAATACATACCTACCTGAATATTTAAATTACTAGCTACCTATAAGTTGAAAAGTTGTGCACTTATCGGAAACCATTATTAATTTAGAATAGTTACAATTGTCATGCCATAATAATATACGTTCAATATATTTACCTGCGTTACAATGAAGGCAGTATGATACTATAATCCGTGTTTTGAAATATGAATGAATTTCTAAGATAATGTACAAATTAACATGATATCCATACTTGTTACAAACTAACGTCTCTAACTGAAATTCATGAGAAAATTAACGTGTAATAAAACTATAGCATATTAAGAGAAAAACAAATCAAACAAAATGTATAACCATGGTTCAACCCGCCATTAAGTTTGGGTTATTTGGAGAAATAACTTTTGAGAAAATATGAGAACAAAGAAGAAAGGAAAGCAATAAATCATTCAATCAAAACTCACTCCAGATAAGCCAACCTTAGAAACAGGAGCCATTAGCAATAGAAAAAAAACAACAAAAAAAAACAAGAAAAAACAACCGAAAGAAAATAAATCAAAACAAAAGAAGATAAAAGAAATAGTACAAAAAAAAAAAGAAAAGATGTAATATAGTAAAAATAGTTATAATCGTTATTTAGTAAGTTTTGAAAAGGCTTAGAGTTTAATTGTAAAAGTTCGAACTTAGGGCATAGAATAGGATAAAGCCCAAGTGGCGTAAAACTTTGTCAACTACCGAAAACTTTATTGATTTAAGAATTGTCTATTTTCTGATTTAATATATATATTTTGATGTCTGAAACCAAATGAATTTAATATGGGTTTTTTGTTGAAATTATGAGATAAGTTTTATATATTGTGCTAAGGGTGAGTATGAGTGAGTGTGTGTGAATTTTTTTTTGGGATGTCCCAGTAATCAGGCAAATGAGGACAATAGGGTTAAAACATTGGCATGTGGATGCAATGTGGGAGAGGAAAGCCAAGCTAAGAGACCAGCACCTAATCTTACCAACCTAAAGACCAGGACAATCTGCAGTACATATCGGGTCCCTTCTCTTTATATTTCTTTTGTGTTTTAGAAGCACTGGCACGGCTAGTCCGCGTCCCGAACTTCCTGCGTGAGCTTGCAACGTACGCACACCCAAGCCCACTGAGCTAAAGCTGCGCTGAGAATTAAAAGTTGCCGGTGTAGCAGGCAATATCTCAAAGGGGGTCAACCAGCGATTAAAATCGAAGGGTTGTAGGGACAGGACCAAGTTGAAATTGATGAGCAAATATGTCATAATGGTCAGTTGTATCTGGCGACCGGCCGGCAAAGTGATTCCATCGCGTTGATGAACTTTTTTTTCCCATAGTTAAGCGAAAGTTCCGCCATGGCAATATTTGCATAAATCCGAAATTTCATCTTCATAAAAGTTTCATCATCATAAATAAATATTTAACTATTTATTTTTGCAAAAGAATTTCAACGAATATATAGCACAATAAATAATGGCGCCCAACGTGGGGCACGAATGTCGATCGAATAGGCACGACGACGATCGAAAGGGTACTCAGGTTATCCTAAATGTTTTGAATTGTTTATAAAGGTAAAGCGGATTAGTTCGGAGGTTAACTATCATTGTCTAGAAGGAGGAGGGGGAAGTGAAAGACAACACCTGGTGAGATAACGGCGAGTAAGTGAGTCACGGAAGTAATTCGGAGAATTGCCCGTCTGCCACTTATGAGTTCGTGTCGAGATCCGATGACCGGTCTATTTTGTGAGTCTTATTAGTATACAGATTGTAAACAATAATTGCCACAAATAGGTAGGCACTGGGGGTGTAAAAGTCTGTAAGTCCAGAAGTTTTGTTTGGAAGAACTTTTTAGCGACAGGCGTTTTGATCCTTTCTCAGGTGAACGAATCCACTTTTTACTTCAGTTTAAGTTTTTCGCACGAATTATCTAGCTTGACCTCAAGAAACAATAGGAATTTTTAAACACACACACTATCACTCAATACCACCTTAGCGCTATGAAATAAATAGCATCGAGATTTTGTTTGATATTTTCTTTTATTTTTTTTTTTACAGACAATTTTGTCGTTTTCATGAGTTTACGTTCTTGAATTAAAGATTGTATTATTATTTTTTATCGTACATTAGCACAAAATTTTTTTTTACCTTGACTCTTGTCCGGGTTCGGATAGTCAAGTACAATTGGTAGAACTTTTCGTTTTTGATTTAAGAACATTTTGAATAACTTTATCAATTTATCCTTTTATTACTATTTTTTTTTTATATTTTTACACATTATTACTAAAACAGGTAAGGTAAAACGTCGATTCTAGGGAGGCAACGTAAGCCAACATTGTTTGAATTCTTTTTCCTATAGATCTGGCACCAGACATTTCAATTTTTTTTGATAATATTTAACGCGTAGCAATCGCGGAATTGGTATCGTCTTGTTTTTTTCCGACTCTTAAAGTTTTTGGGAAGTTTAGAGGGATAGGTTACTCATAGGCATTCCAGGATAATAATTAAATCAGCAAAGAAAAACGATAGCGCGATTTGTAGAAGGTAGGAGCAAAGCGGAGCAAAAATGATGATAACGCGATCAGCAAGCCGATCCGGTGAAGCGGCAACTACAGCGGCAATAACCACGACCACGTCTACAAACACCACAACTACGGCCACGACGGCAACGACTTCAGGAAGCACAGGAGCAATGCCTAAGAATCCCAGCCCTAACGCTACCATGATTAGAACGCAAGCAAATGATGATTCCGATATTAGTGGCGAAAGTTTTTCGGGTAATAGCACAATTTGACACCGCCGTATAGCAGCATCAGCGCACAGGGAATAGCAGACGCATTTAAACAGGCAAATATGCCATTGAGACATGCAGCTCGCGAGGAACAGCAAGAGCAACGCGATCAAGGTAGGACGGTGACACACGACGATCTTAAGAACTTTGAGGAGAGGCTGTTAAGCTTAATACCAAGGCTGATCCAGCAGAACAACAACGTTCAGCCAAGACAGTCTGGCATCAATAATGTTCCAGGGTCTAGTAGACAGATGCTCCCAGATTTATCACAGCCTCCACCATCGATGGTGAGTGACAATCAGCGGCTACAGGTTCAAAGATGGCCGGAGACAACGGGTCAATACATGAACGGCGGGAACAACCTAAACCGCGCAGCAGGCAATCATTTTCAAGAATGGATTTACAACACGGCAGGGGATAATGGAGATTTACCGTTTGGCAATGGACAATCAGGATTTGCGTTTCGCCCAGGTTTTCGGCAGGGTGATCAATTTTCGGATAGTCGAAACCAATCAATGGGGTATATCCTTCGAAGGCACCAACAAAACTACGAGTATCGAAGATTTTGTCTTCCGAGTGGAGACATTGCAAGCCGATTACGGATGTGGATGGAGTGAAATACTTCGGTCTTTTCATCATCTTCTTAATGGTCCGGCAAGAGACTGGTTTTGGGACTATCGAAGGTTTAATAACATCACCAGATGGCGAGATTTGAAAGCCGCCTTGATAAGCCAATTTCATCGCTATGACACTGATTTTGAAATTCAACGTAAAATTTTGGACAGACGGCAGCAAAACATGGAATCGTTCGATGACTTTTACAATGCAATAATAAAAATAAGAAACCAGTTACGGAGCCCGATCGGTGAAAGAGACTTGGCCAGTATCATGCGAGGGAATCTCAGAGCACCAATGGCCCATCTGTTGTTTTCAGTGCAGGTGACTAGTTTGGCTCAATTTGTAAGGGGTGTCAACGAGCAGAGAACATGCTGAATAGCCAGAGACAGAGCAGCGTACGTCCACAACCTAGGAATATTTATGCGCTTGAACATAATCAAATGGAGCCAAAGGATACGGAAGAATTAGATGCATTGGCAGCCACTAAGAAGCTGACGTGCTGGAATTGCCGAGTAGAGGGGCACACATTCTATGACTGTCTGAAGGAAAAAAGAAGGCTATTTTGCTACAAGTGTGGGCTAGAAGATACGGTAACACCAAGATGCCCGAAATGCCAGGGAAATCGAAATCCGAACGCGTCTCGATGTACCCGAATCCCAAAACACAGTAACCAGAAGGTCACCTATTGACAGCCAAATTAAAAGAAAGCGAAACGAAGAACAGCAAATACCATCACCTAAAACCATCATGAGAAAGGACTTCGGTCAAACCACTACGTCGACAACCGGTACTAGCCATCAAGGCAAGCCATTTCAGTTACGTCTTCAAGAATATAAATTAGCAAAACAGAGAATTTTTGGACCTTCGAAAAAGATAGCAAAAGCACGCCAAAGGTATGAGGTAAGAAAGCAAACGAGGTGGGAAATCTCAGAAGCAAGCATTTATGAAGGGCCAGATACGAGGATTTACGCCACGATTGAAATCAAGGGAATGCCAATTCAGGCACTTCTGGACAGTGGGGCGACTGTGACGTGTATCGGTCAACACTGCCTGGACTTCGTTGAAAAGGCTAAAATGGTGATCCATCCATACAGTGGAGAAATAAAAACAGCCGATGGCCGACTAAACCCTATAATAGGACGTGTGCGAGCGGATATCACATTCAACAAAATTACCAAGCCAATCGATTTCTTCCTGGTTCCTTCGCTTAAATTGCCATTATTTTTGGGGGTCGACTTTATGAAAGCGTTCAATTTGTTAAGATTCGAGATAAACGCTTTAGCAACGCAAGGTGTAAAGACCGATGGGCCTACTGAAACTTCATTTCCGCTAATGCACACGTTAAGTTCACGACAACAACAACGGTTATATGATACTATAGAAACATTCCCGTGCTTTACGCGCAAAGGTCTAGGAAAGACTTCTCTAGAAATACATCACATAGACACTGGCACTTCGGTACCTGTGAAGGAGAAACACTATCCGGTTTCGCCGGCGGTGCAGAAACTCATGTATGGGGAGCTGGATAGGATATTGTCCCTAGGAGTCATTGAGCCGAGCGAAAGCCCGTGGAACAATCGAGTGACGTTCGTGCAGAAAGGGGAAAAAGTGCGGATTTGTGTGGATGCGCGTCGGCTCAATGAACTGACAGTGAAGGACGCTTATCCACTTCCCCATATAGAGGGACTGTTAAGCCGTTTGGGTGACACCCATTACATTTCGAGTATAGACTTAAAGGAAGCGTTTTGGCAGATACCGCTGGCAGAATCGAGCAGGGAGAAGACAGCCTTTACGGTACCTGGAAGGCCCTTGTACCATTTCACAATGATGCCTTTTGGTCTGTGCAATGCAGCCCAAAGACTCTGCCGTTTAATGGACAAGGTTATTCCAGCGCGTTTGAGGGAGAGGGTGTTTGTCTACCTGGACGATCTGTTAGTGGTATCGCCAGACTTTGAGGAACACCTGATAGTTTTGACTGAGGTAGCGCAATGTTTGGAGAGAGCCAATCTAACTATAAACGTAAGCAAGTCCAAATTTTGCTGCAAGGAACTAAAATATCTGGGTTACATTGTTGGAGAGGGGAAGTTGAGACCAGATCCAGAGAAAATACAGGCCATATTAAATCTGAAAAATCCGACAACAGCCAAGCAGGTGCGTAGTTTTATGGGCACTACCGGATGGTACCGACGATTTATTATGGACTATTCGACCCTCACAGCACCGATCACGGAAACGTTAAAGAAATCAAAGGAATTTGATTTTACCGACGCAGCCAAAGCAGCATTTGTTAAGCTAAAGGAAAAACTTACAGCCAGTCCCGTATTGACACATCCGGATTTCAACCGAATATTTTACGTATAGTGCGATGCATCTGATGTGGGAATGGGAGCGGTACTGTTTCAGGAAGATGAGGAAGGTGAACATCCTATAGCATACTTCTCACAGAAATTTTCAACGGCGCAACGGAACTATTCCGTAACAGAAAGAGAATCCTTGGCCGTAGTGTCCGCGGTTAAACGTTTTCGCCCGTACATCGAACTAATGGAATTTGTAATTATCACCGACCACTCTAGCCTAAAATGGTTGATGTCGCATCGTGACCTTAGTGGAAGACTAGCGAGGTGAAGCCCTCAACTGCAAACGTACTCATTCAGTATTAAGCACATAAAAGGAGCACAGAATATAGTTCCGGATACCCTGTCCAGATATGCGGTAGATGAAATGGAAGTAGGGCCAAGTGTAGATTTAGGCGCACCACATTTTCAAGAGGAAGAATATCAGAGGTTACAAGAAGCAGTCAAAGAAAATAATGCAAACCTACCAGACCTTAAAGTCGTAGACGGGAGAGTATACAAGAGAACACATTTCTATTCCGGGAACATCTCTAAGGAGGAACAGGCATGGAAGCTGTTAATGTACCAAGTTTGGATGAGACCTCAAGTGTGTGGAACCTAGGGTATCTTTAAATTCAAAATCAACAGGGGATCTGCTACTTTTGATTGTTACAATCTTAGCAGCAAAATCATAAATTCGAATTATTTTCGTTTGTATTTTTTTAAAGCTTCCTTTAGGACAAAAAAAAAAAATGAATAAACCACTTCCTTTTCTTTTAATATGAATTACAATTTATTGATTTAAAATACTAAAAAATTAAGAGTTAATACAACTAAGATGGCGCTATGTCAACTCAAAGTACCAAAGGTAAGTAAGTAACAAAAAAAAAAAACTTTACTCTATCGCGCTTAAAACTCAATTTTTATACACCACGTAAAAGCCAGGGTGGCCCTAAGATCTGAAATCTCATCAAACCCATGATGACAATGCCATCAAAACTAAACCAAAGGACGGGAGTAATAGTTCCTTTTATTCAAGCTTACACATTCCGGCGGCCTTGCAGCACTGCAACTAAAACCTATATCTTATTAGAAAGAGGAAATAAAAAGAAGAAAAATTAAAATTCATTGTTTATCCAGGATACGAAGTATAAAGCAATACAGAAAATTAAAATCATAAGAGAAAAATTCAAAAGTAGTCATCTGCTGATAATACAAAAAAGTCAACTTCTTCATTCGTTGAACTTTGTAGGATAAGCGCGACGCAGACTCCAAACTGTTTACTCTGAACATGGTCCAGAGATGAGGTACCCAAAAATCGAGTACTGAGCTAAAGGTTTACCAAAAGAACCCCCAGCGACGCCACTTCTCATGATTTTAGAGTAAATATCCCCTCCTAACGTAACATGTGTCCGTGCTGACACATTAAACTGAGGATCTGCCAATTGAAGGCCTGGGAAATGATCCATAATTTTGTCATCAATAGACTTTCGAGGAGTAACCACATGCTGCCTATATTTGACTTTGGCGAAAGTCTCGACCGTTGTACTGTTGCCAAAGTTGCCTCGAATCTGAATATGACACATCTTATGTCTCCCCACCTTAACAGTTTTCGCCTCTAAGCGCCTCACAACTTCTTCTGCAATCACGGAGCTTTCCAAACTTGGATCAATTATCGCTCGCTCCCAAATATATCTTTCTTTTGTCACTAATTTTACCATTGCAGTCGGCCTCAACATTATAGTCTCAGTAAGCTTGTAAAAAGGTATTATCGAATTATCCCGACCAGATCGCCTATTGGATGAATGGTTGCAAATTTGAAGGTTCCGTGAAGAAGCTGGAACTAAAGCTCGCGACGTACTAGGTCGTATGCTGTCGTGACAATCCTTGGACGTACGAGGTCCGTCGGCATCTACCTGAGACAAACTAGGTCTACGCTTAGACAAACTTGGTCCCTCGCGTTTTCGGCGGTCAGATGAATTAGGTCCCTTACGCAAACGCTTTACATACTTATTGTTATTATACCTAGACGAAAGAGGTCTTGGGTTAGGTTTGTGCAATAGTGTATGGTGCATGTCACCACATTTCTTGCATTTCCCTGTACTTTCACAAGTGCGCCAAGTGTGGTCATGTCCCAGGCACCCCGCACAATATTTATAAAAGGTAACTAAACGCATTCGTTCCTGATAATCTTCTCTTAAAAACCGGTCACAAAATCGTATAGGGTGATCTTTAAAGCAGACTCTGCAAACCATTGTTTTGGTAGTACGATTACCCTCTATGTATTTTTTGCGGGAAACCATAATGCTAAAAAATAAATATACAAAAAAAAAAACAAAATAGAAAAAAAAAGTAAAAATAAATATTAGTTACTTGGAAGAACTACAAGCTTCACTATAGGTCTTGTAATAATTCCACGCTGAGTCTTAAGTTCAATAACTCTGGTATGACCATCTTTACCCATATAAACCTTTACGACTCTACCCAAGCGCCATTCATTTGTTGGTAAGTTATCCTCTCTTATAACAACCATGTCGTCTATTTCCAAATCTTTTTTCAAATACTTCCATTTGTTTCTCTTTTGAAGATCTTTTAAGTATTCATCCTTCCATCTGTTGCATAGTCGTTGATTCAGTGCTTTGACTCTTTGCCAACGATTAGTGATAAACAGTGGGGTTTCTGCAATTTCCGGTTCCGGTGCTGCTAAAAGAGGTGCTCCAACTAGAAAATGTTCAGGCGTCAAAACATCTAAGCATTCCACGTCGTCCGTTAAAGGACACAAAGGCCTCGAGTTTAAGCATGACTCAATGCGTGCTAACAGCGTTGAAAATTCTTCAAAGGTATATTTTAAATTACCTGCAATTCTTCGAAAGTGGTGCTTAAAGCTTTTCACCCCCGCCTCCCAAAGTCCTCCCATGTGAGGCGCACCAGCGGGGTTAAAGTGGCAATTCACTCCCTTAGCTTCATACGAAGCGTTAAATTCTGAACCTACAGTTTTGAAAAATCTCGAAATTTTATCTTCAACATCTTAGAAGCACCAACAAAATTCGTATCATTGTCAGAATGCATGTCGCTTGGATAGCCACGGCGAGCAACAAATCTAGAAAAAGCCGCCAAAAAAGCCGCGGTTGACAAACTACTGACGGCCTCTAAGTGAATCGCCTTTGTAGCGAAACACACAAATAAGCAAACGTAACCTTTCGTAATTAGACAAGCCCGACCTATAAAATTCCTAATATCAAACGGACCTGCGAAGTCTACACTTGTTGTGGTAAACGGACGTGTAATAATCGTGCGATTCGCGGGGACAGATGCCATAATCTGACTTTGAATGGCCCTTTTCTGTATAGTACAAACCTTACATCTGCCTATAATTGACTTCACTAAATTCCTCGCTAGCAAAATATAAAACTCAGTACGTAAGACCCTTAACATTAGTTGATTCCCTCCGTGCAATGTGACCTTGTGAATGAAGTCTACAAGTAGGAAAGAAAAACGACAGTTCAAAGGCAGTAGAATCGGAAATTTCTCATTGTATGTTAAATCTGGAGCATGAGCTAAGCGTCCTCAAACTCTCATTATAACATTTTTGTCCAAAAAAGGGTTTAAGTTAGCCAAGTTACCTCTGACAATAACTGTGCTATTAGAGAGTTTATAATACTCGTCACCAAACGATACCTTTTGAGCCACAACTATTAACCTGTCTTTGACAATTTGCAGGTCTTTTGAAGTTAGTTCCCCCGAAATATACTGTGGCTCATCCATCTTTCGTAATCTTCGAATTCCTCTCATTATCCAAGCCATAACACGTAGCGCCCTCGTATAGGAAGAGAACTTCTCTAACAAATCGCAGTAAGACTCAAAGTACGTAAAAAATACTTTCTGGGTCCTGTTCTCTTCTCTAGTTTCAAAACTGTTATCGTTTGGGATACTCCAGCAGGCCGAATCCGAAAAAAGAAAACTAGGACCGTGCCACCAAAGACGATTTTCAACTAATTCCTGAGGTCGAACTCCTCTACTTAGTAAATCTGCTGGGTTATCGCTAGATCCTACATGCCTCCAGCAATTTATACCAGTTTTTTCAACAATTTTAGATACACGATTAGCCACGAAAGTTTTCCACGAACTAGGAGGTTTTTGAAGCCAAGCTAAAACAATCATAGAGTCAGTCCATGTGTAGAATTTATTGCTAGGTCCATCAAATTTTAAGTCATTTCTAACAGTATCTAATATATTTGCCAACAACAAAGCAGCACAAAGTTCTAACCTAGGTAAAGATACTGTCTTGAGTGGAGCCACTTTAGACTTAGCCATCAATAAGTGAGTCTGTACCGCACCATTTTCATCTTGTACACGAACATATAGGCATGCACCATATGCCTTTTCTGAAGCATCTGAAAAGCCGTGAAATTCCAAATTAACCGATGGTTTAAATCCAATCCATCGTGAAATCTTTATATCGTTGATGAGTATATAATCATTTACGAATTGTTGCTATTTCATACCGCTAGCCTTCGACAAAACTTCATCCCAATCCGTCTTGTCGCTCCATATTTGCTGCATTAACATTTTTGCAATAATAACAATAGGACCCAACCACCCTGCTGGATCAAAAATCTTAACGATAATTGAAAGTACTTCCCTCTTAGTAAAATTCTCCTTTAACGAAATAGGAGCCGTAGAAAAATAAAAATAATCGATTTTAGCATTCCACCTCACACCTGAAGTTTTTGTGTTGCTAAAATCATCGATTTCCAAAAAATGCCTATTTAATAAATGGTCCGTTGGCAACCCTTGCAAAATTCTCACATCATTAGCAGTCCATTTTTTTATACAAAATCCTGCAGATGACAATGCAGAAATTAATTGGTCACGAGCCATTATCGCCAAATGGACACTGTGAGTCCCAGCCAACTCGTCATCTACATACATCATATCACGTAGGATTTTCGATGCCAAAGGCCACTTCTTCTCAACATCGTTAGCTAGTTGAAGCAAGGTCCTAATTGCTAAGAAGGGAGCACAATTTACCCCGAAAGTAACAGTTTTCAACTCAAAATCCTTCAAATCCTCCTGAGGATCCCTGCGAAACACCATTTGTTGAAATCGGGTCTGTTCGTGCTTCAATAGTATCTGTCGGTACATTTTCTCTATATCCCCACTGAATACATAACGGTAAAATCTCCATCTAATAATTACGAGCATCAGATCGTTTTGTAAAGCTGGACCCGTATATAAAACATCATTCAGTCCAGTCATTCCAGTTGACGTACTATTTATGCATTGAAAACAACCCTTACTTTAGTGGGAGAGCTTTCTGGCTTAAAGACTGCATGGTGGGGCAAGTAGTAAACTTTCGACATACTCAATGTATCAACATAAACTCTATCCATATGACCCAGACTCTCATATTCCGATAAAACATCATCATAAGTCGACTTTAGTTGCAGATTTTTTAGTAATGATGCCTCACTTCTTAAAAACTGACGACTTACCTTTTCCCGAGATGCGCCAAGATGATTTCCGTCTAAATATTGGGGTTTGAAGGATAGCGAGACAATATAACGCCCATCGTGATTTATTTCCGTCGTTTTCTTATAATATTCTTCACAATAATCATCTTCTGGTGTATTTTTGTTAGCTTGTGGGGGTTCTTCTAACCTCCAAAACATTTCCAACTGTTTGTCCAAGCTCACTTCAGTATAACAAGAAACTACTGTAGAACTTGACCCAAAATGTCTGTCTTCAATAGGACCAGTCCAAACCCAGCCAAAAACGCTTTCCTGGGCCATCAAATTTCCTAAAACGTTGTGTTTTAAGCCCTTCAGCATAATCATGGGATAAAAATCTCCACCTATTAAAAGATCAACAGGTCCACTTTACAAAAAATTGGGGTCAGCCAAGCGAATGTTCAACGAAGAACCTAAGTCCAAAACATTTACCGTCCTATTTGGTAAATTTCCAGTTAATCGCGGAAGTACCAAGCCTGACACCTTTAATCTAAACCCGCCATCTAAGCGAGACCCCAGTACGAAAGTGCATTCTCTTCGTGATGAACCAGCTGAAGCACAGTTAAGGGCAGAAATATTAGAATTTACCGCTCTTGTCGGCAAGTCCAGTTTTTGTTGAAATTTCTCACTTATAAATGTCGATTGAGAAGCTGGATCAATGAGCGCCCTAGCAATAAAAATCTCCCCCCGACATATCACATTTACGACAGCAGTTGCCAAAAGAATCTGCCTCGATGTCGTAACAAAACAATTCTGTATAGTCGAATTGCAAGCACCTGCATTATTATTTGCTGAGACAGAAGCCATTTCCATACTTGAATTGCCAATTGCTGGTGCAAGAGGCGTTACTTCTTTATGGAGCAGCGTATAGTGCTTAAGGTGACATTTTGCACAACCGAAATTACTTTTACAACTACCTACTTTATGACCATCATTCAAACAGTTAATGCACAGGTTTCTGGTCTTGAACACTAAAAATCGCCCTGCCTGATCCTTCTTCAAAAACTGTTGGCAGTCCTTTAAAGCATGATTTTTCGAGCAAACTGTGCAAGACTTTCCAGAAATTTTAGCCTGGTATACTCTAACGACTGAATTGCGTTGTTTTAAAGAATTTGCCCTCACAGCCTTGCCTTCAGAATTCGATTTCTCTGCACCACGAATGTTAGATATTGTCTCTAAGCATTGAAAGCGACCCGTAAGAAATTCATCCAGTTCCTTCCACAGTGGTATTTCCATTTTACTCTTAACTGTTTGTTCCCACAATGATAAAGTATAAAAGGGCAGCTTCGTTAAACAAGCATATACAAAAATTGGGTCCCAACCAGATATGTTAATGCGATGAACCTTAAGAGAAGAAATGCAATTGTTTATATCCCGTTGTAGCGTTTTTATTGATTCACTGCATTCAGATTCTACGACTACCAAATTAAATAAAACTTTCAACTGATCATGAACTAAAATTCTTTTATTTTCGTATCTATCTCTGAGATTCTCCCACGCATTCTGAAATCCATCATTTGTAAGTGGAGACTCTTTAACGATCAATAAAGCATCACCTTTCGTGAACTGACGCAAATAACAAAACCGTTAAACCCCTGTCAAATTTGCCCCATCAATATAAACAGCTTGGAACATATCCCGAAAAGATGGCCATGACTGGTAATCACCCTTAAAGACCTCGGTAATACAAGGTGGCAGCTTAAGATTATGCCTCTGGTTTCCATCTGTGTCTGCCATATTTTTACCACAATGTGTCGACGATAGCCCTGGTCTGTTTATAAATGAGTCCGATAACTCACCCATTTGAGCAGCACACGAAACGTATCCCATTCTACATTCTTTAAAAAGTATTCTTGCGCTTTCGAAATCTTTCTCAGAATCCTCTTCGGGGTTTCTTGTGGCGAAGTCTTCGAAGGCGTTCCTTACCTTATCCCACAACGTTTTGAACTCCTCCTTTTGTATTTCCAACATATAAGAGCTTATAGTTCCCTGTGGCAAATCAAGGTATTCTTTTTCGAATTCTAGAAACAACTTAGCAGTTTTCTCAAATATAATCAATTTGCAAGATTTAGGCATTATGATCAATATTCTAAACAAAACCTTTGCAAAATTCAACAACGAAAATCAAAATCGAAAAATCCCCAATATACTATGGTTAAAAAATCTCAATCGCCAGCTTGCTTAAATATTTACATATAAGCAAATTATTTACAAATTATTTAAACTTTGAAAGTAGTTTATAAAAAACACTCACAGCGTACCCAATATACCAAGTGGTATTACTTAAAAACGCCACATCAAAATCCAACTCAAAAAAAAACAAATAAAAATAATAAATTTTATATATAATTTTATAATACGTAATTGGAAAACTTCGACAAAAGGTTCTGAAATGGAAGCACTTACAAAAATCTGAATTGAATTTCTTTCGCATTCACCAATCCGCAGACTCAAATATCTCGATTATTATAATCTCATACAATGACAAACAGAAAACAGAACTAAATTTGATTTCAATACAAAAAAAAACTTATTAAGTTCTTTTGTTGTCGGCATTCAAATTGACCGAAAATTGCTTATTCAATTAATTAAATCGTACACCCCACCTTCCAAAACTTGTCAAAAATATTTAAGAATTGTGCTTTCAAACGCACGACTAATCTATTCAGTTACAAAAATTGAATTGAAAAGAACAGATTTTTATCTGACAAATCGGTCTTTTTGATAAAACATAAGAAATTAAAAAATAATTCCGCATATGTAATTTAAATATTTACATTTACCCAAGTAATGAAATCAATCAGTATACAGAGATTATTGCCGATCGAGTATTTAAGCCCAAAAAGAAATATTAGTTTGCATTTATGTACATATGTTGAGGGCTGATCTACACTATGTATTATTTCGAATATATAAATAACAACACAGCCGCAACTTATATAGAAATAAACCACTGACTTCCACTTCTAAAGTTTTTTCTTTAAAATTCACACTCAGATCTAGCAACTCAATATTATTCAATCTCAAATATCAAATTCAAATCAAACTCTGTTACCTTTTGTATGTTGCTCGCTTACAAAAATTTTCACTATTGCTTTTCTGCAACAAACGACTTCTGATCCTTAGCTCCCGCTTAAACCACCATGTCCATTAAACCTTTTCGCAGCATCTCCTGCACATTCATGGCCAACAATTATGGATGCACACTCTCACTGCAACTTTGTTTCGAAGTTACAATAACACAGAAGTTGGTTGTAGGTTTATTTGATTTTCCAATAAACTGGCCGGACAGTCGTCACGAAGCAGAAACAAAAAATGGCACAAAAACTGCATTTATCAAACAACACAGCGAATGAATTTTATTTTTCTTTATTTATATTTATTCACGTTTGCCTTATAAATTGTTTGCACTTTTTTGTCTATTACATTATTTCTGATTTTAAAAAATACGGCGAATTTAATTAAAGAAGAAAAAAACAGCTGTCATTAAAATACGCAAAAACGGTCAATATGGTAAAAAACCAGAGTTGCTACACCACTACTTGGCTATAGACAAAGAAAAATACTGGGATAAATTGTTCAGTATTTATCTTATAAACCAATGTCACAGTACAAAAGCAAAGATAATGCAGTACCTTTTGCTCTGTTAAAACCAAAAACTTGTGCTATTCTGTATACTACAAACAGAATGTTACAAGAAAAAATACAAAATGAAATTAAAATAAAATGAAAAGTATCACCTGTTTACTCTCAGAGAAAAAAGAAGTTTGTTCCACCAACCAATATATCCGGCTCGAAGGACCAAATGTTAATGTACCAAGTTTGGATGAGACCTCAAGTGTGTGGAACCTAGGGTATCTTAAAATCCAAAATCAACAGGGGATCTGCTACTTTTGATTGTTACAATCTTCGCAGCAAAATCATAAATTCGAATTATTTTCGTTTGTATTTTTTTAACGCTTCCTTTAGGACAAAAAAAAAAAATGAATAAACCACTTCCTTTTCTTTTAATATGAATTACAATTTATTGATTTAAAATACTAAAAAACTAAGAGTTAATACAACTAAGATGGCGCTATGTCAACTCAAAGTACCAAAGGTAAGTAAGTAACAAAAAAAAAAACTTTACTCTATCGCGCTTAAAACTCAATTTTTATACACCACGTAAAAGCCAGGGTGGCCCTAAGATCTGAAATCTCATCAAACCCATACCGACAATGCCATCAAAACTAAACCCAAGGACGGGAGTAATAGTTCCTTTCATTCAAGCTTAAACAGAAGCTGTGTGGGAGAAATAATCGCCAAGGCGCATAATGTGACCACTTCTTCACACGACGGAGTAGGCAAAACCATAAGAAGAATACGTGAGTGGTATTATTGGCCACATATGAATGCGCAGATCAATGACTACATCAGCGAATGCGACGCATGTAAGGAGAGTAAACCAGCCAATAGAATCTTACGACCACCTATGGGAAAGGAGCCCGATGTGGGCCGACCGTTTCAAAGAAACTATATAGATTTTCTCGTTCGATCAAGGAAAGGAAACTCTTTTATATTTATTGTATTAGATTATTTTTCGAAATTCGTAATACTCAAAGCAATGTCCAAGGCTAATTCTAGGAACGTGATAAATTTTCTTATACAAGAAGTATTTTATAAATTTGGTTGTCCGGAAACAATTGTCTCAGACAATGGGCAGCAATTTATCAGCAAGGACTTTGCGGAAATGCTAAGTAGTTTTGGGAATTAAGAAAATTCGAAATCGTTTTATTGAGGGTGCATTCAAAGATAGGGTTTTAAAGATCAAGCCCTTGTATTCCACAATAACATTTAAATGACGAAAATGACCTACAATACGGTTTATTGCAGGCAGTTTTTTAAAAAACATTTGAATTTTATAATATTTTCTATATTTTTAAGGCTTACAGGTCAACTAGAGAAGCAATTAATACACTTTATAAGGCCACACAAATCAACTTGTGAAACATTAAAACTGTTGATACTTAATCAACATAATTTTATTTATTTTTTTTTTTTATTATTTTATCATTATTAAAAAACATTGCACAATTTCTCTATTTAAATTCAATAACTATTATTGTTGACTAAACACTTTATTTTATAACCCAATTTTTATATTAAGTTCATTAACCATTGTTGTTGACTAAACATTTTTTCTTCAATTTCTTTTTTTTTCTTTTTTTCTTTAATTACCTAAACATTTGTATTTAGTTTCATTTAACATTATTGTTGACAAAACAGAAATTAATATTTTAACTTAAATAATAAAAAAAAAATAGGTTCAATGATTTTGCAAAAATGTATTCTTCTTACTAAGCAATTTTATTGTAAAACAATTTAGTATATAAGCATGAAAAATAAAGAAATTAATTATAATTATTTTAAAGCATTCAAGGAGTTTTATTGTATTGATTAGCGTTCTTCAGGTTCAAGTGCTTGTAAGAACAAAAAGGAAATAAAAAAAAATAATGTTAGTTCTGACGAAACGTTTGAACTAAGTTCCACTAGAATTCCTTTCTCTACATTTTGGTGACCCCTAGATTACATAATTTCTAAAGTTTCCCCCCCACCAGTGGTAAGGAGCTTTAAAAATTTAAACAAACATGCAGCAATTCATATTCCGTACAAATCATTTTATCAGGACAGCCAGTCCAATTTTTCAGGATAGCCAGTCTGTACAAATCAATTCATCAGGATAATCAGTCCAATTTATCAGGACAGCCAGTCCGTATAAAACAACTCAACAGGAGGGATACCACTTACTTATTTTCTTCAAATCATCAATTTAACGGCAATCTAACATGGCTTACTTAGAAAGTCTTATATCTCAGCAGCAAGCGAAAGCAACTGAGATAGAAAAAATTATTTCAAACATCAAGAAGGCTCCACATGATCGGCGAACGTTAGACTTCTACAAAACTAAAAGGGAAGGCCTTTGACAAAACAGAAAACGCGATTAGAAGAGATAATACGCTATCAGCCAGTGATCCATATATTGTCAAAAACCTACACGAATCCATAGGAGAAATGTTCAGTGAGACAACTGATATTCTTACCTCTCAGATTAACAAGCTCAGCGTCAAGCCACTACCGACAATCAGAAAAGAAACTTTAGAATCCAAGTCCCCTAATCCATCTGATCATGAAGTATTGTCACCCCAAGTTAAATGGATAGGTAGAAAACTTAAAGGTCGAATGACGGCCTTAGCACGTTTATTGAAAGGGTTAATGTTGGAGGGAGAGGATCATCCACCATAGTTTTATCAGATGAAAAGTGAAACCATAAAAAAATTATGGAATCAAATTCAAGAATTTATGATGAACTGTGGCATGAAGTCGAAGATTCTACAAGACTGGAACTTGGCCAGAATGAATACCATAATCTAGATGACTGAGTTCAACATTATTTGATAGAATTGGCAGTACTATCAGATCAACACAAACATCAGCATGTAGATGGTGGATTACAATTGGGAAGCAACCTAGGCGTACATAGTCATTGCCTTTACCAAAAGTTACAATTCCACAATTTAATGGAGATTGTTTAAAGTGGTGTCAGTTTTATGAACTGTTTACGGAAATGGTCGACAAGGAACCTCTACCAAACGTTCAGAAAATGTAGTACCTCAAATCAAACATCTCAGGAGAAGCCGAAAAGCTTATTAGTCATCTAACGCTTACCGAAGAAAACTACAAGACAGCATGGACACTACTTCAGGAGCGGTATGATAATAAAAGAGTCATAGTAGCCACGTTAGTAGACAAGATCCTTAACCAACCAACAGTAACCATATCTAGCGCGTCAATTAAGACTCTTCATGACACTACCAAAGAATGTTTGTCGGCGTTAAATAACTTAAATATTAACAGTTCATCTTGGGATGCCATAATCATACAACTAATGATTAAAAAACTAGATCGTGCTCTTTACATTCGTTTTATACAAGTACTAACTAAACCTAGCGATGTGCCAACAATTAAAGAATTATTCTCCCTCCTTAAGATTCAATTTCAATCAATGTAATCAATAGGTTACAAGAGAAAATTAACTACCCATCAAAAAGAAAAGATAACAGTATCATCTGTGGCATCTACGGATAATAATAATAATAATTGCAAACTTTGTTTAACAGGGAATCATCCAATCTATTACTGCAAGAAATTTTTAAACATGACAGAATCAGCCAGATTGAGATGGGCACAGCAACAAAGACTTTCTGTTAACTGTCTCAGGGATGATCACGTAACAAAGGCTTGCACCTCCAGTGGATGTAGAAAATATAACAAGAAACATAATTCATTACTACATTTACAACAAGATACACAAAAAAAAAACAGAAGACACCACTTCCACATGTGCAACTCACAAACAAAAGAGGAGAGACGATCATAGCCTCATCCACATCTATGAAGCCAATGACAGGGCATCAGAATTATGTCATGCTGGCCACAGCAAAAGTAGTTATCAAAGCTACAAATGGCATCGAACACGAATTTCGAGCAATACTGGATTCAGGTTCACAAGTAAATATTGTGACTGAACGACTTATCAAGAAGCTATCCCTTTCTCCAATGGAAGCGTCCTTATGCATTGATGGTGTGGGAAGGATTAAAAAACGAGCAGAGTACCGCGTGAATGTTGAGATGTTCTCTACAAATAACGACTTTTCAACAAACTTGGAAGCGATTATCCTCCCAGCTATCATTCCGGCAAAACCAAATCAAAACTTTGATGTTTCAACTTAGAACATTCCAAGTAATATCTACTTAGCAGATCCCAGATTCTATCAGCAAGGAAAAATCGATGTCCTCCTTGGCGCTGAATTCTATTTTAGTCTTATGCAGCCTGGTGCAATAAAACTGACTAACGGCGGTCCAACGCTTCAAAATACGTTACTTGGTTGGATCGTGGGCAGCTCTGTACGACAAACCATTGCTCATAGCTCAAAACCACCACTTACATGTGCAGTATTTGGTAAGGAGTCTACACAAGAACAAGCGGTCAAAAACTATCGAAACTCGATGAAGTAGAACCAAATGAAAGGATTCTGTCTCCAGCAGATGCCTAATGTGAAGCTCATTTTATTCATCATACTCGAACTAACACAGATGGTCGCTATATCGTCAGTCTTCCATTTCGGGAAAACCCAACAGCATTGGGTGATTCACAAGCTATGGCATATAACAGGTTTGTTAGTTTGGAGCGACGACTCAAAAAGAATCAAAATATCCGAGTTCAGTACACGCAATTCATGAAAAAGTATGAGCAACTAGGCCACATGCAAAGGGTAAACCTAGAAAACTTACCACATCCAAGATATTTTATTCCACATCACTGCGTATTCAAACCTGATGGCACCACAACAAAGCTTCGGGTAGTCCTTGACGCATCAGCAAAAACATCAACTGGATACTCATTAAATGACTTAATGTATACTGGTCCAGTGGTGCAGAGGGAACTATTTTCCATTTTAATTCGTTTTCGATTGCCAAAGTTCGTTTTTACAACCGATATCGAGAAAATGTACAGGCAAATACTGATTAACCCAAATGATCAACAATATCAACTTATTATGTGGAGGGAAGGTCCATCATCGCCACTTGCCTATTACAAACTCAACACCGTAACATACGGGACACGTGCAGCACCTTACTTGGCCACAAGATGTCTACAAAAAACAGCTAATGAGAATTCTCTCAAGTTTCCGTATGGTTCTCAGATGTGAAAGACAACTTCTATGTGGATGACGGCCTCGGAGGTTCTGATAACCTAAACGTGGCAGTGAAGATGCAAAAGGAACTCGTTATTATGTTAAAAAATATGGATTTAGTTTGAAAAAATGGTGTGCAAACCTCATTTGCTAAAAAATATTCCAACTGGTGACCAAGAGGTTAACTTAGATTTCAATAATAACAGTACTAATTAAATAAAAACCTTAGGATTATATTGGCTAGCTAAAAGCGGTCACTTTTGCGTTAAAGTCAAATTAACCCAATATCAGCGAATCTCGAAACGAACAGTAACTTCTGATATCGCAAGACTATTTGATCCTCTTGGACTGTTAGCTCCTGTGATTGTTAAGGCCAAAATATTTCTTCAACACCTTAGGCATCATGAATTAGACTGGGATGAACCATTAACTATTGACTTTAGTGCATTTTGGAGTATATTTATAAGCGATTTAGAGAATCTTAACAATTTTACGATACCACGACACATCTTCCAGAGCGAAATCCCAGTAAAAACACAACTTCACGTATTTGCAAATGCATCTGAGAAGGCTTTTGGTGCAGTTGCATACATTTGTGCATCTCTTAAGAATGTGCAGACAATCGTGCGAATGCTCTGTGCAAAATCAAGAGTTGCACCATTGAAACAGCAGACATTACATAGACTAGAGTTATGTGCAGCAGTTCTAGCAGCACAGCTTGCTAAAAGACTTAAAACTGACCTGCAGTTTGAAGACCAAGCTACATTTCTATGGACTGATTCGGAAATCATACTGTCATGGATATATTCACAATCATCTTCATACAAAACCTTTGTCGCCAACAGAGTATCAACAATTCAGTCACTAAGTCTAGCTGAACAATGGCGCCATGTACGATCAAAACACAACCCAGCCGATATACTATCCAGAGGACTTGGTGCAGTAGATCTGGCAGCATGTAACTTGTGGCTATATGGACCACTTTTTCTTCATGGAAAAGAGGAATCGTGGCCATCGAAATACTTACATCAAGAAATTCCCAATGATGTTGAGAAAAAGAAATCGGTTCCTGTTACAGCAACTATGGCATTAATCAACGATAGCCTTTTATACAAAATTCACGAAAAAAATTCATTTATAATTTTACAGAAGGTTTTGGGTTACGTACTAAGATTCATTAATAATTCAAAAACGCAAAATTAATTTCGACCAAAACACATTTCGCTAAGTCCTAGAGAACTGGATGATTCGCGGTATATAATTATTCGAGCAGTTCAGACCTCCGACTTCATGAAGGAGATATCTGAATTAAAGAAGAGAAACCAAGTGGACAAGTCCAGCACAATCAGCAGTTTATCTCCATTCCTAGACGAAAATAAAATTTTGCGGGTCGGAGGAAGATTAGAAGCATCTGAACTTTCATATGACGCAAAACATCCCATACTTCTACCCTACAACGACTCAATTTCAAAACTTATACTCATAATGTTAGATAAAAAAATTTATCATTGTGGCCCACAATCATTATTGGCCATATCCAGACAACAATATTGGATCATCAAGGATAAATCAATGGCAAGAAATATAGTCCAAAATTGTGTGCGATGTACTAGAGCGAAACCTTAACTTTTTTCACAAATAATGGGAGATCTACCAGCAAGCAGGGTAACCCCATCACACCCATTTATCACATCTGGTGTTGACTACTGCGGGCCGTTTTGGGTTCATTTTAAGATAATGGGTAAAAAACCGCATAAAGTTTACACAGCTGTTTTTGTCTGTTTCTCAACAAAGGCTGTACACCTGGAAGTTGTAACGGAACTGTCAACAGATGCATTCATTGGAGCACTAAAAAGATTCTTATCACGCCGAGGGCGGTGCCAGACCATATATTCCGACAACCATATATTCATACCATATATTCAGACTTCATATGTACGCGGAATCAGCTAGAAGAATTAAATCAAGCGATATTTAATAATAACTCCAAAGAAAATATCTTACAAGTTTGCAGTAAAGAAGGCATCGAATTCAAATTTATTCCATCTCGGGCCCCTCACTTTGGAGGCTTATGGGAGGCAGCAGTAATGGCCGCTAAGCAACTTTTACTACGAAGTGTTTCAACAGCGTCACTAATGCACAAAGAGCTCGAGACAGTGATTATAGAAATAGAAGCTATATTAAATTCTCGTCCGCTAACTCTGATGTCATCTAATCCAAATGATCTATCTGCGCTGACTCCCGGACACTTCTTAATTGGAGAACCACTCACAGCCCAAGTAGATAGTAGATCAGTGCATCCAAATATTTCTCTCGCCACAAGATGGAAACTCGTCTCTCAACTCAAGCATGAGTTCTGGAAACGTTGGTCTGCCGAGTATTTACATCAGCTGCAGGAAAGACAGAAGTATAAATCATCATCTGAAAACGTGAAAGAAGGACAGATGGTTATCATAAAAGAACACAATTTACCGGTTATGAGCTGGCCACTTGGAAGAATCCTTCAAACAAACGAGGGAAATGATAGAAAGGTTCGGGTAGCAGATGTAAAAACAAATGCAGGAATAAAAAGAAGACCTATTCACAGATTAGCTCCGCTACTTCACGAAGACGAATTACCTTCAACTGGGTTATCCAATACTATTCGCCCAGTACCTGTTGACCAAGAAGATACTCCACCTACTAAAAAATCGAAGACCATTACTAACTCTATCGCACTCAGCATGATAGTAGATATACTTTTTATTCCAGCTGTTATGGGCAGTCCCGTAAAGATAAAAAACTTCAATTCTGATCCAGGGCTTTACTTTGAAGGTATCGGTACCATAAAACTAGCAACAGCTGAATGGAAACTCATGGTATACTATGATCTAGCACCTTTTTTGTCCGAGTTAAAGATTTTTCAGTCTGGATTAGTCACGTTACAACACTTATGTTCAACCATCACACATCGGGCAACATGTAATATTTTAATAAATAATTTTAATCAAGTAAAAGAAGAATTGCTGAAGGAAAAGGAACTATTTACCGCTATAAGAGTTAAAAGGGGTGCTATCAGCATTGTTGGAAATGTAGCAAGGACACTTTTTAGATTGCTGGAGAAGTCAGTCAGTCAGTCTCAGAAGTCAGCCAGACACAACTAATATCACTTCTTGCCAATCAATTAACATTAACAGCACTGCACTTACAGAGGGTAGAAAAAGAGATTATCGACGTACTAACCGATGCTCACAATGAAAAAAATTAGTCCACTTTTATTATCACCACATCAGCTAAGACATGAATTAACTACAATGAAGGCACATCTACCAGTACAACGTACGCTTCCAATTGAAGAAGATAATTTGGTTCAACTATACAAGTTTATGAAGGCAAATGGAGCAGTGACAAAAGACGAAGTTCTCTTCGAAATTAAGTTGCCACTGATCGATCAACAGTTCCTAGAACTTCTGAAGATAACTCCAGTCCCAACAATACGACATAACTCACTAATATCCATTAAACCAGATGTACCTTTTTTAGCAGTGAATCCACACAGAGATGAATTTATTCCTTTTACAACCGATGATTTGTCAAGCTGCACTATAGCAACAAGGGATACATATATATGCCAAAATAAGCAGCTTAGATTGAAAAAGGATATAAATTCCTGTGAAATTAATATCCTCAACAGCGTTAACACAGCCAATTGTAGTCTTACCCGTCTGGCAGATAACACAACATGGACGCAAATGAAAAATCCAAATAAATAGATTTTTGCTACCACAACGAACATAGAAATTTCAGCAGTTTGCGGCACTGGAATAATGCAAATAAAACCCAATTGCATAACTAAAACCAACTCTCTCACTATCCACGGCCACTTTGATGCATCAAATAGCTTGCATACTTTAAACATCCAATTAAGGCACTCCACAAGAGATCAAAAGAATTTTCAATAACACTAACAACCAGATTGAAACCCATCTAAATCAACTGAATAACCTGCAAAGACAGCTTGAAGAGTCAACTATTGTAAAATTGCCAGAATTAATCAGGTCCCAAAGCCAACATCACCATGCCGTCAGCTACACTGCACTTTTAATTTCCCTAATCATTTTAATAGCCGTCATCATAGTCAAGCTATACTCAACTTATAAACGAAGAAAAATTCATAGGATCGTTCAACCGACACCTTATCCAGTTCCCTTACCCCGACCTGTTACCATCGACATTGCAAACATCAACCCTAATGAACGTTTGTCACCAGTGACCGTTGGTCAACGCGGGGGAGAATGTTGATACTTAATCAACATAATTTTATTTATTTTTTTTTTATTATTTTATCATTTTTAAAAAACATTGCACAATTTCTGTATTTAAATTCAATAACTATTATTGTTGACTAAACACTTTATTTTATAACCCAATTTTTATATTAAGTTCATTAACCATTGTTGTTGACTAAACATTTTTTCTTTTAAGTTCAATTACCTAAACATTTGTATTTAGTTTCATTTAACATTATTGTTGACAAAACAGAAATTAATATTTTAACTTAAATAATAAAAAAATAGGTTCAATAATTTTGCAAAATTTAGTATATAAGCATGAAAAATATAGAAATTAATTATCATTATTTTAAAGCATTCAAGGTGTTTTATTGTATTGATTAGCGTTCTTCAGATTCAAGTGCTTGTAAGAACAAAAAGGAAATAAAAAAATACAGGTGTGTGATGGGAATCGATCGATTTGAAAACGAATCGTTTTGAGATATTTTTTAAAGAATAATAAAGAAGTCATCCCAAAGTAATTGCAGATTTTGAATGGAATGTTATTGAAAACTATATTGAAGGTATTTAAAAAACGAAAATAGCAAGCATATCGCAACCATTTTCGGTTTTAAATCGTTTCGATTTCGAAATCGATTTCTATCACATAGCTGATAGTGTTAGTTCTGACGAAACGTTTGAACTAAGTTCCACTAGAATTCCTTGCTCTACAAAAACCAAAGAAATTTAATTAAGTAATTCTCTTATATGTCATTATAGAAGTTCACATATAAACTTAAATTATAAAACATTAAGAGCAAAGACTGCTTAATATATTTTAAATACCTTTTACAAGCAATTTTTTAAAGATTTAAAAACATTTGCTTTAAATTGTTTAACGCTCGCACAAAGTAAAACTATTGGCAAAATTTAAAAGCAGCGTTGCCGCGCAAGAAATCCTTTCCCAATAAAATTATTAAAAAAATCTAACAAAACGCTTTTTTGTCTACGAAAATCGAAATTTTATAATTAATTTTTTATTAACAAGAACACTGATCCAATTACGCTAGTAAGTAAATATAAAACTATTAGTCATACAAAATAAAAACACAGCCTTAAAAATCATTGTGGAATGAATGAATTGGCAACCGTCTCTTAGGGGAATATACGTCAATCTAGCGGGAAATCATGCGCATGGCGTAATCTGTTTTTCTATCATTCTTGCAAACAGAAACAAATTCGAAGTGCGAGTAAAAAAATTAAAAACCAATTTACTTTTCAACTGCTGTAAACTACAATACTAAATCGCTCTCTCTCGATAAAGTGGAGACAGCGTAACGACACCAGAGAAGTGTAGCAAGCAGCGACGCAGTAATCATTAATAGATATACGCTGACGCAGAGATGATGACAGCAGTTGATATGCATGATTAGAAGCACAAATATAGATGATAAAAAAAACAATAAAGAGTGCTATATCTGGCTATACCGAATCTTATATACCCTTCACTATCTATGTAAATCTAGTTTAGTGAAGTAACTCCAATCCAAAAAGCAAATATTGGGTTGACAGAGAATTAAAAAATACAAAATTTAGTAATTTTACATCAAAATGATATCGGTTTTTAATAGGTTAAACATTTTTAAAAAATTTTAGCATTTCCTGAAAAATCTCTTGAGAGGCTTTAAAATGATACCCATATTGATATTTTAAGAAATTAATGATTTCTTTATTTTATAGTTGACCTGTGTTATTTATAGTTGATAAGATTCTGTTTTTCTTAAGGTCATGCAAAATATTAAAAATGAAAAATATTTTAAAAAATTTGAAAATTTCACAGCCCCGTAACTCGAAACATATGGGTGAGCTCCCATTTTTTCACTTGATGTTTTTTTCTTATTTTTAATTCTCTATCACCCCATATACTTAATTTTTTTATTAGAGTTACTTTAATGTTCCAAATTCCATTAAAAAATTAAAGGCAGGCGTGGTGTTTTGCCTGTTGCCTAGAAGGACATGGACCGATCATGCTGATTTCCAATAGCACCTCTTTTGACACTAGATCTGATAGATTGATGGACGGACAGACGCCCATCGCTCAATCGACTTCTCTATGCATAAGAGGACAGATATATATATATATATATATATATATATACTTAATGGTATCGGAAATGGATATTGTAGAAATTGTGACGGAATGACTTAGATATACCCTTTTTCCTTTTTTTGTGAAAATGAACGTATCATCAATCGACTATATTTTTTGCAAAAGTCGTACTCATAGTACAACAAGCTTCTTTTTTTTACGAAATTCTTTATCCAGTCTTGTATTTATTAGAAGGTTTTTATAATTATGTATCCATTTTTACTAATTAAAAAAATAGATGAAATACGAGTAAGTACATATAAAAATATATTAAATTATTTGTATTTATTATGCATCTAAATTTCGTTCGCATAGTTACATTTAAAACAAAAACAATTTTTCAGATTTTGGTTTAAATGTAATTGTGCGAACGAACGAACGATTGCGACATCGTGGGACTATCAGTAAAGCGGCTATTAGACGATCAAACTTCGCCTGTGAGCACGGCCTGATGGCAGCGGCGCTGGATGAAAACCAAAATTTTTTGATATTTTGTGTTTGCCATCATACTCGTTTAATAGCGTGTTTGTCAAACACAGTGTAAGTTTTATTTGTGTTTTTGCAAGCGAACAGTGAAGATGGCATGGCATGAGCGCACGAGTTAAATATGAAGCAAATAAAGATAATATGCATTGAGAAATTATTAGAAGTAATAGGTAGATTATATTACATTGAAATTCTTATTAATTGCTAGGTTAAAAGTAAAATAAAAATATTAACAATTTAAAACTTTTATTTATTATAAATAAATTAATAAATTGCACACATATTTTGAAAATTTCATTACCGTTCTTATAGCGAAAATGCAAAACAATAAGTTAGTGAATTTTTTAAAATAGTGCAAGTTTGAATATAAATAAACATAATTTAATTTATCTTCTGTTAATGTCAAAATAAAATCTTAAATAAAAAAAATAAAACAAACAATAAAATAGTATATTTCTTTTTGAAATAACTGAAAAACATTATTTAATTCGCGTTTTAAAAGAATTTATAAAAGTATATGAAAATTTGCCAGAATTATGGAAAATGAAAAGTGATGGTTATAATAATAGGCGTTTAAAACAAAAGTCTTAAAAAAAGATTTTAGAAAAATTGAAAAAAGTACAACCAAATGAAACAATTAATGTTGTAAAATAAAATAAACATATTGGAACTAATTCATGTGTTTGCGCACTGATTTTTGACAAAATTGGCATGATCGTGTACTAGCAAAACACTCTCTCTCATCAGGCCGTGCTTACAGGCGAAGTTTCATCGTCTAAAAGCCCCTTAACATTTTAAAAACTTTTAGGTTTGCGTTTACCAATATACTCTAATGTATTTATGCAAAGCAACATGCATTTAGGAAGATGATTATTATTTTCACGTAGAAGTCCATGTCACTTGGAAAAGAGAAAATATTTCAACTTAACGAGAGAATATAACAAAAAGAAATTCAATTGTTTTAAAATTAAAAAAAAAAACAAAGTATTAAGATAGTAAAATTTTCAACATGGAAAACATATTTTTTAATTAGCTTATCTTAATAAATTTTATTTATTTCAATACCTATTACACAAAATAGAAAAACCAAAATTAATTTATATATATTTTTTACTGCGAACTAATTCTTCACAACACTTAACATAACATTTCATTTTAATTGTTTACCATAAAAGTAAACCTATTTAATTGATTTTGTAAAGCACCAATCAAGAGCAAGAATATTGGAAAAAGATTAAGGGCAGAGGAACGTAAAACGAAATTGGGGGAGTCAGACCTACCAAAAACCGGTAAAAAGGTACAATTACAAGACAGACTTATACAGCATTTAGAGTTAACTAGGGATGACGAGGATTCTGAGAAACTTAATCTTTGGTTGAACGTACGGTATCAGGGCGTGGTTACACATTTACCTTAAATTATATCTAGGATTCAGTGTCAGCTTTTTCTGGGGACGGTTTGCTTGAGGTTGCACTTGGCTACGGGTATTTAAAGACGTTGCGTGCACGGTCTGCTGAGACGATTTACGTATTTTCATTTATGCGAAGCAGCTACTTAAAGGTGCCGCAAATATGTATATCAGAACGGAATGGGGCATAACTATTTGTTCTAATCTAAAAATTTCTGTAGTAAAAGATAAAACTCTCATCAATAGAAGTCCATAAAATGTTATAAAATGAAAGAAAAAAAAAACAATGAAACATTTCGGGAATACCTATACAGCCTTCAGGCTATTGGTAACCAATTGGAATTGATGACGAAGCCTCATTGATAACTTTGTTCAGGGGATAAAAGATTCATCGACCAACAAGTTAATTCTAGACCAAGCTCGAACCATGGACGATCTGAAAGATAAACTTAAAACATAAGAGAAAATAATAAAAACTATTGGAGAGTCAATAATGGTTCGAAAATAAGCAAAAGCCTAATGCGAAAAATTACCAAATCTATTTTAAAGGCGGAGATAAAGGACATACTGCGAAAGACTGTAACAAGATAGAACTTAAATGTTTTAAAGGCAAATGGTTTGGACATAAATTTTTCAATTGTACAACTATCGAGAACTATAAACGAGAAGAAGGAAACAAAAGAAGATCGCCAAACAACAATGTACATACACTTGCTGATGAAATTGTGCCACATCAAGAAGAATAATCACTGACATAGAAATTAACGAAAAGAAGATCTAAGCAGTAGTCGACACTGTAAGCGATATAAGCATTCTTATATACGACTCATTGTTGTCGTTAGGCGATGTAGAACTCGCACCTAACTGTTAACAGGTATAGGTGGTAAAGCTATAAAAACATTAGAGAGTTTCACGACGCGTATTGAGCTTAAGACAGCAAAAGTGATAATTAATATATCCAGCCGTAATTGGGAATAATGTATTGAACCATGTAGATTTAATAATACATTCCGACGGAGCGATATTTCGACAATAGTACCAGTATGGTCAATGTTAGAAGAACAAGATGAAAACAAAGTAAATATTTTAAACCGTGGGGATAGTGAAGCGACGGAAATTAATCGGACCGCTAAGCTCAACATAAGCCCAATAGCAGAACTAGATAAAGAATTCGCTGAAATAATTCTTTCATCATCTAGAGGAGATTTTAAGGATGATGAAATTAAACTAGAACACCCAGACAAGACGATGCAAGAAAAACACAAATGTAGAATACTGGCTTACAAGCGTATAAGGCCTCGTGCATATCCAGTGAAGATGCAGATTATCTTGAAGGATGACATCCCTGTGGCACACAGACCTCGTCGAGTACCATATCCTGACCAACTTGTAATCGATAAACAAATCAATGAATGGTTGAAAGACGGTATTATTGAACACAGCTACTCAGAATACTCAGCGCCAGTTGTGCTAATGCAAAAAAAAGATCGAACCAAACGTCTATGCTGGGATTTCAACTTTTCAATGGCGGTAATTGTTGAAGTCGTACACAGACTGAAAAGTGGAAAGTTTTCACCACTTTAGACCTATGAAACGGATTTTTTCTTGTTCCGATTGAATCAAATACGCAAAAATATACTGCTTTTGTAACTAACAATGGGCAGTATGAGTTTGTGCCTTTTGCTATTTAAAATTCGCCAGCGGTATTTTGCAGATATATAGCCTCTGTCTACCGTGAGCTAATATCCGATGGGACGTTACTAATTCATATATAGACGGTATCGTTATAACATCAGAAGATGAAAACGATGGTATGGAAAAGCTGAAACAACTTTTAAAAGTCGCGGAAGTAAACGAATTTAACATAAAGTGGAAAAAATGCAAATTTCTACAGAGAAGAATAATTTCTTAAGAGTATATTTTCGAAAAATCGATTATTTTTCTGTCGACAGAGAAAACAATACCAGTGGCTAATTTTCAGTTACCTAAAACCACGAAATCGCTACAAAAATTTTTCGTTTTAACTTATTTTAACGACGACTTATAAAAAGCTATGCATGTATAGTCAGATCGCTAACAAACCTATTGAGAAAAGGCTTATAATTCTCGAAGAGATTTTAGCTTTTAAACTATTAAAAGTTTCAATGTTACTGCAAAAGGATAAAGATAGTCAGTTACACTCAGTGGAATTCATGAGCAGGGAAACCACCATGAAAGAGCAAAAGTACCACTCATATGAATTAGGAGTTTTAGCGGTTATAGAAGCCCTCAAAAATGTAAGATGTAAGATGAGTGCAGGTGTTAAGGTTATTGAATTTTGATTTTGGTTTTCACTAAGCAGAAGCGATATGAAAGAAAAAAAATATGAGAAAAATTTCGTTTTAAAAGTTCAAAAACTAAAAAATTTGTATACACTAAGAATTTTTTTAATAAGTTTTTTTTTTAATAAGTTCTTACAACTAATTGCCTAAATGTGAATGTGAATGACGTGGGATGACATATCAATAAGTGTGACAATGAGATTAAGCGTTAGTGCAATGTGCGATCACAAGTATATGAAATGAATAGAGAAGTCAAACACAACAGGTGTATTGAGAGACAGTCATTTGATAAAAGTAAAAAATGCTAACAAGTGTAGTTAGATATAGCTAAAAAAAAAAAATAAGTATTTTACACATTAGGAAAAATAATGGATTTTTTGTTTTCATTAAGCAAACGCAATATGTGATAAAAATGCAGACTGATAATAAAAATAAGAATGTGAATATTTAATTTTCTAATAATACATTGCAGAGATATAGACTGAATGCTTGCGCGTGTGTGCGTTTGTATGTTTTTGGTCAATTTAAGTTTTGGGTTTTATTGAAATGATGGTGATTAAAATATTTAAAAAAAGGTCAATAGTTATATTGGCGAATAGAAAATGTTTATTGAATAGTTAATAGATGTGTTCTTTTTCAAATGTATTTTTAGTTTTTTTTATTATTCTCTACTCTATATTTAAATTATTGTATGTTATTAGCCATGTTTAGTATAATGTTCAATATCATTTATGTATATGAAAAGAATTGTAAACATTAAAAAAAGGTAGGTGTATAGAGACATCGAAATCGAATTTCTTTACGACTATGATGGCGATGACTATTGCTTAATATAAAGAAATAGCGGTTTGATGATTATAGTAATATTAAGGATAAAAAAATTTTATATTTAAAATTCAATTAATATATTTTAATTATATAAAAAATATAAAGAAATCGATGAGCTTCGCAAGAAGAACAACAGCAAAAAATCAAGCTAAGATTTTTAGATTCTTATAGGTTCGTGGCATCAAGCTTAGATGTTTTACTTCTAATTTATCTGACGATGACTTGATGTCGGTTCTAAGAAGTTTTTCGTATTCTAAAGAGTTTATTCTCATGAGGCGAAAGGGTGTTTTTCCTTATGAGTATGTGAATACATTAAGCAACTTTCTGAAAATAAACTTCCATCAGCTGACTTGTTTTACAGCAAATTGAATAATAAAAACTGCATGCTTTAAAGGTATGGGAAAAATTTAACTGTGATTATACGAAGGTCTATATAAAGACAGATGTTTTATTGCTAACGGACATTTTTGAAAACTTTCGAAGAATTTGCAAGAGAATATATAATCGTGACCTATGTCACTACTATACAATCCCAGGTCTTTCATGGGACGCTATGTTAAAATATATACAAAATGAGTTAGAATTGCTAACTGAACTTTTTTTTATTATCTGAGTCTATGAAAAAAATCCTTACAGACTGATATACATGCATATTGTTGTTTACAATTTAAATCGTTAAATTACATTACCAAAAACCACATTTACGTTAAGTATTTAAATACAACATTATATTGCGTTTAATAATGTTTACATTTAAAGAAAAATCAAAGAAATTAAACTAAAGGAGTCATCATTTGCATAATTTTTGCGAACAAATTGAATGTGAATTGGTTTAAAATTTCTGGTTGGACGCACAGGAATGTTGAAGTATAAGTTTCCCATAAGGAACTCCGAACAAACATCTCTAATAATCAAATTACACAAAAACGTAAATTTAACCATAGTTCTTCGCTACATTTTAGCAAGTCTGATTTTATATGACGGAAAATTAGAAAATTTATTTCGGTCCATATTTCGTAAGCAAAATAACAGATTTTTTTTTGAACAGACTTAATTTTATTACTATGCACGATATACTGTGGGTCCCAAACAACGAACCCATGTTCTAAAATTGGCCTTACTAAAGATGTATGAAGCAGCTTGGTGATTGGAATATCAGTGAATTCCTTGGCCCATCGTATGATGAAAGCGAGTACCCCACGGGATTTATTTGATGTTATAACAATATATTGAATAAAGTTCAATTTGGCATCTAATAAAATACCCAAATATAGGACTGATAACCCTCAAAAAAGAACGGATTGTATGTATCAATTCTTCTGGAAAAGTGCATATGTTTGCACTTGTTTAAATTTGACAATTGTGGTTGTCATTAGCGTATATAAGAACGTTTGAAAATTTGATAGCAGTAGGTAAATCATTGCTGAAAAGCGTAAATAAAATTGGACCAAGATGGCTACCTTGAAGAACACCCGATTTCAAAATAATATATTTAGATATTGAAGCTTTGAAGCACACCCGGTTGTATCTGCTAGTTAGATCCAGTTCAAACAGTTTTTGGTGAAACCCAATTAATGAATTTTTTTTAAATAATAAAACATGGTTAACTTTGTCGAACGCTTTACTAAAATCAGTATAAACGACATCTATGTGTTGACCAAAAGTGAATCCTCGGATAACATCGCTTGTAAGTTGTAGCAGATTTGTTGTTGTTGAGCATCCTTTACGAAAGCCATGTTGACATGAAGTCATCAGTGTTGAAACTTGATGACACAAGGCATGAGTAAGATATTTTTCGAATAGCTGGGGAAACGCACCTAATTTTACAATTTCTGTGTAGTTCACAATGCTTGACGTATTTCCTGAATTAAATAACGGAATAATGTAAGACTCTTTCCATAAATCGGGGAAAAAAGCCGTATTTAAGTGAAATGCTAAACATTATAGTTAATGGCGTCGCCAAAGCATGTGCACAACTAATGAATAAGCTGCTAGGAGTACCATCAGGACCAGAGCTAAATGAAGACTTGAACTTTTTTAATTGTTCATGATATCAGCTGTCTGTATAGGTGGAAATAATGCTGGCTGGGTTTGAGTTATGGGAAAGGATAATCACTTGAATTATCGTATTGAACGTTAGAGTAAATGGTGCCAAAGGAATCAGCAAACATATTACTTATGACGAAATCGTGGACAGAATCATTATTTAAGTATTTCATAACAGTTGGGTATTCACTTACTAATCGTTTTGAGTTAACGAACTTATTTTGGTTCTCTCTGAAAGTTGAGTTTCATGTTGTTTAAGTATATCTTATATAATGCAGTATTTAATAAGTTGTATTCAGCACGAGCTCTAGAATATTATCCATAATCTGTTACTCAACCAATTGTTTTGTAAATTCTGTATAGTTTATTTTTCTTGTTTTTGACTCGAGCCAGAATATTTTTTGACCAACACTACGGGAACGCAGTCCTTGAAATATCCGAAGATTGTTTTATTAAATAAGCTCACGATTGCATTAATAGAATCGGAACAACCATTAGGTATAGATAGTAAATCCAACCAGTTCGTATTGTATAAATACTGGTTTAAAGTGTCATAATCGGTACGTTTAAAGCAAAAAGTTCTAATCATAGTTTTTCTAACTTTACGTTGATAGCTAGATGGTGTACAAAAATTAAGTTCTATAGTTGGGTGATAAGGGTCAAATATCATCAACAGTTGTTTCGAAAGCAGAACGAGATACAAAAACAGACTTTTTATTTGATGGTATTACCACAAGTGGTTTGATGGCATTTGAATTATCATTATTAAAAATGTATAATTTTATTAAACATGGGATTCGAGGTGACGTCACATAACAGACTTTTTATTTGATGGTATTACCACAAGTGGTTTGATGGCATTTGAATTATCATTATTAAAAATGTATAATTTTATTAAACATGGGAGGGCTGCTATATATATTTCTGGCCTGGCAACACTGAGTGCTGCCAAGTGCAATCTGACATTTACATTGGAAAGTTTGTCATTTTTAAGCATAATCGTACTCAAAACGTTTTAACGTACGACCATTATTTGTGTTGTTTACAGTGACTTGAAAAAATTTAAAAACACCTTTGAAAAAGACTTTTATAAGCTCTTAAATATTGCAGTGTACGGAAAATCGTGGAAAATGTAGAAAAAAGAAAGATGTGCGATTGCTAAGTGAATGGGGTCGCACTAAGTACAATCATATAGGAAACAATGTGGGATGTGTAAATGAATAAAACCACAACATATTACTCCAAGCCAATCTATTTAGGTTTCAAAACGGAAAATATACGATTTTCACTACGGGTACATTAAACCTAAATATGAGGATAAAACAAGTTTGAATTATATGAATACAGACTCATTCATATATTCTATTCAAACAGATGATTTTTATATTGATATAAAAAATGATTTAAAAGATCGGTTTGATTCTTTATCATACCCTTTTAAATAAAAAAATTATTAGGTATGAAGAAGGATGAAACGGAGGGTAAATTTATAACAGATAAATGATAATGAAAAAGATGTATAAAAGGCAAAGGGAGTTAAAAAATGCATAGTAGACAATTATAATATAGATATTTATGAAAATGTTTTATTTTCTAAAGAAACAGCTAATGCATGTATGTATACATTTACATCAAAATTATATAATATTTTAACTAATGAAATTAATAAAGTAGCTTTAAAATTATGAATAATCATGCAAATGCTTGGCATCATTACCCATTAGATAGTGGTAACGGTGAACATGAATTAAATATGTTAATAAAGGAAATTAGAGAAATAACAAAACAATAAAGAATTATATAAATTAATAAAATATTTATAAAACTAAATAATAAGAAAAAATTATAAAATAATATGTATATGTATAAAATAAATGTATATATAGATATTTAAAAAATAAAAATGCAATTGTTTTAAGTTATAATGAAAATTTCATTATGTGTTTATTTTATTGGACAGAAAAAAAGGAAAACATGTACATATGTATAATACAAATTCATAATTAATAAAACATTAAATGACTTTCTTGACAATTCCAGTTAATTGGGTGTACTTCAGCAAGCGATCCTAGAGAATTGAACAATAAGCATTTGTGTTTGTAGGAATCGGAATGGCAGTCTCAAACTCAATTTTCACATCAATAGACCCACTCTTAATCATTTCATTATGATAGCTTAGATCAAAAACGACAATTGGGTTTTCCTTAAACTTTTCACAGGAAAGAAGTGGTTAAATTTGTTGAAATTTTGCATACATATCATATAAAACAGCATAGCGATTCTCTGCAATCTTTAAATTTAAATCATCGTACGGATAAGAATCTAAATTTAAATGTTCTTTTATATTTTTAAAATCAGAATGAATATATATCTTATTGTTTTTTCGGTTAATTAATAGCTTAACATTACAAATATGGTTTCTTCCGCCAGAGAATGTAGGATTAAAATAACAGTTCTAACTCCAAAATGCTATGGGTAAAGAGGTATCATCTTGCAGGTGTCTTCATTATTTGCAGTTTTTTAGGGTCCGAGAGTTGCAGGTGTGGAATTCTCCAGGTTATATTCGTAATCGATAAAGTAAGATTTTTATTTGTTAATAAACGTTCTCATCATTTGAACTCCGGAAAAAATAAGTTCATGTTTGCTATTTAATATTATTTTATTGAAATCCTTGGCAAATCCCAAAGATAGTTTTAGGGGTATATACAAATGAAATATTTGCATGTCTTAGTCTCCAGAAATACTGCATCCAGCATTTCTCATCATATTGCTTTCAAATTTATTAAGGAAAACATAGCTTTTAATTGTGCTAGACATCGCCAACTATCGTGTACGATCAACTTCCACACCATTAACTTCATAACGTATTTCATCAAATAAGTCCACAACACAATTATTTCTTAGTATGGTTTTTGTAGAGTTCTCCAAGCTAGTGTTTTTTATATTTCCCTCTATGTACAAGAAGCTTTCACTAGGAAGAACATATAAGTCTTGATTTTGAAGAGTAATTCGTATCTCATCATTATTTTTAAATGATTGAATGCATGGTACATAACTATGATAATGCATTTATATTCTCATCCGAAATAGAAGTTTACATAACATTAAGTATATCAGACATTTTTCTTTAGTTTCAATTCAAGTTATCTTAAAAACCTCTTATTTTCTTCTGTTAATTTAGGTCTATTAGCTTTAACAGTTTCTAGTGGAATGTTTTGGGTAACTTTCTTTTGCGCAGTTTTATTGTAAATAATCATATTTCCCTTGATCTCAAATGCAATCTAATTGTTATTATTTCACCTCTAAGGTAGAAAATTTGAATACCAATATTTTATTGTATTATTTTTAATTTGTCCAAGAACAAAAATGACTCAGGGGGACTATTTTGTAAAGCATTTGATATATAATTGAGATTTGTGTAATATAGTTCCAATAGCAAATTGTTTTATCAAATGAAGTACATCGCAAAATATAAATATTTGTTAGATTTATTGTAAAATTGTCTATTCTTATAATATTACATATTTTATGTAGTTATTTGAGATGATCTAAACAAACCTGTGCAAGCTCTCAAACATTTTCTTTCAAAAAGCCTTATTTTTTAACCGACTTCCAAAAAGAAAGGAGGTTGGTTACACAATTCGGTTGAATGATGCTTTATTCTTTATATTTCTGCCTCCAGAACTCAGTCATTTCTGAACCGATTTTGAAAATTTTTGGTAATATGATAGATTATGCTTACAGATTGGTCTCGTTTTAAAAACAGTTCATATTCTTCAAAATTAAATGGTATCCCCATACAACATACATATTTTTTACGTGTATTATGAACTGTAAACGGCGATACTGTAAAATTTAAAATGACTGCGTATTACTATGGCTCCCAAAAAACAAGACTATACAAAAATAAATATAAAAATTAAAGGGTGCCCCTATAATTGTTGTAAATTTACTTATATTATATTACGTTATAGTAACAAGTATTAATATTATAAATTAAAGGGTGCGGCAATAGTTCATTTAATTTGATATATATTGCTATACTTTTTAACAGTTATATACAGACGCTTGGAATTTACAACGAACCTGTATTGCTAAGTCCGCTATAACAAAGAGTATAAAATTTGGAACTCAAAGGGTGTTCCAATAGTTAATGTAATTTTGAGTATGTACCAAACTTTTAAACCGTTATAGACAGAACGCTGAAACTTAAAAGGGACCTGTATTGCAAAATCCGCTATATCAATGAGTTTATAATTTGAATTTAGAAATTAAAGGGTGTCCCATAATTGATGAAGATTTAATTATGAGCCTATATTTTGAACCGTTATAGACAAACGCTTGCAAATTGGACAGAATGACGATTGCTATGGCCGTTATAGTAACAAGTATTAATATTAAGAACAATAAATTAAAGGGTGCGCCAATAGTTCATTTTATTTGATGTATATTGCCATACTTTTTAACAGTTAAAGATAGACGCTTGGAATTTACAACGAACCTGTATTGGTAAGTCCGCTATAACAACAAGTGTAAAATATAGATTTAGAAGTTAAAGGCTGTTCCACTAGCGGATGTAATTTCAAGTACGTGGCCGTACTTTTGAACCGTTATAGACAGAACGCTAAACTTAAAAGGGACCTTTATTGCTAAATTCGCTATATCAACGAGTTTATAATTTGAATTTAGAAATTAAAGGGTCTCCCATAATTGATGAAGATTTAGTTATATGAGCCTATCTTTTGAACCGTTATAGGCAAACGCTTGCAAATTGCACAGAATGTCGATTGCTATGGCTGTTATAGTAACAAGTATTAATATTAAGAATTATAAATTAAATGGTGCGCAAATACTTCATTAAATTTGATGTATATGGCCAGACTTTTGAACAATTGTAGACAGACGCTTGAAATTTACAACGAACCAGTATTGCTAAGTCCGCTATAACAACAAATATAAAATTTGGATTTGGAAGTTAAAAGGTGTTCCAATAGTATATGTAATTTTATATATGTGATCAAACTTTTGAACCGTTATAGACAGAACGCTAAAACTTAAAAGGGACCTGTATTTCTAAGTCCGCTATATTAACGAGTTTATAATTTGAATTTAGAAATTAAACAGTGTCCCATAATTACTTAAGATTTACTTATATAGGCATATCTTTTGAACCGTTATAGACAAGCGCTTGTAAATTTGTCGCAATGTCGATTGCTATGGCCGTTATAGTAACAGCTGATAATGTTTAAAATTATATTTTAAAGGGTGCACCAATATTTCATTTAATTTGGTATATGGCCATACTTTTAAACAGTTGTAGACAGACGATTGAAATTTTCAAAGAACCTGTATTACTAACTCCTCTATAACAACAAGCATAAAATTTGGATTTGAAAATAAGCGTGTGTGCCAATAGTTGATATAATATGGTGTATGTGGGCGGACTTTTAAACCGTTATAGGCAGACAGCTGAAATTGACAAGGGAAATGTTTTGCTAAGTCCACTATAACAAGAAGCTAATAATTTGAATTTAGAAAGTAAAGGGTGTTCCCAAAATTAATGTAATTTGTTCTATACGGCCGTATATTTTGAACCGTTGTATACGAACATCTTAATTTTAGACAGAATGTCCACTACTTTATCTGGTCTTATATATACTTCTTAAAATGTTATATTATAAATTTAATAGTTGATATAATCGGATGTATATGCGCAAACTGTTGAAACGTTACAGACAGATAGTTGAAATTTACACGGAACCTGATTGCTAAATCTACTACAACAGCAAGTAAGCTGAAAAAGTATAAAGTTTAGAGAAAGTGTGTCCCAATGGTTAATGCAACCTAATTTATGTGGCCATACACTTGAGCTGTTATAGGCAGACAGATGAAATCTGTTTTGAAGTCGGTTTATTTTCGCAAGTATTATTTCCATATATGAAGGTGAGATATTAAACCATATAGGACATCCGTATGTGAATATTGGTCTAATGAGTGACTGATGCCTGATTATTTTAACTTTAGGCTTTAAGTATTTTAAATAAAATAATCCTTTATACATAAAAATCGTTTTTTGTGCTTTCCTTATTGTTTCAATGACATGAATATTATAATATAGAAATTTATCTAACTGAATTCCTAAGTATTTCACAATTTTTTTATTTGTTATATTGGTATTATTTAAATTCGATCTAATTCCAAAGCATTTCCAATTTATTTTAATATTATTGTTATATATTAAATGGGGGTCTAAATAAATTTGTTTTACATTTGTTTACATTTATTTTCATAAACCAATCTACTGAGTACTGCTCTACTATATTAAAATATCCTTAAAGTTTTGAATTTATTTTTTCTATTGTATCATCAGCATGATACATAATTATATCATCGCCAAAAGCTATAATATTATCTATATTTGTTATAAAATCTAGAATAAAAATGTTAAACAAGGTAGGAGAGTTAACTGTACCTTGTTGCAGGCTATTGACAATATTAAATGATTTATTACTTTCCTAGTTTTGGTAATATACCTTAAAAGCTTTATTACTTATCATTTTATAAATAAGCAATATCATATTAAAAGGAAATTGAAGTACTATTAATTTATATATTAACCCCGGAATCCAAATGTTGTCAAAAGCTTTCTTCATGTCTATTAAACATGCTCCTGTGCATAATTTTTTGTTCCAATTCCAGTTAATATTAGAAGTTAGATAATGGGTCTCATGCATAAAACGTGATCATGAGCTCTGACTCGTTTTTTTGAGTAAAAGGTGCTTGTCGTATGCAGAATAAAATTAGATTTATTTGCTTTTACTCACTGCTCACGTTTGATCTCGTCTTGCTCAGTTTGAACTAAGTTAGATGAGATTGTGCTAATTTTCATATGCATAAAAACAAGCTTTTGCTTTCTTTTGTGAGCTCTTGCTCAAATTTTATTGAGTCTGCCTTATAGGTGACTCGCGTACACTAAAAAGGAATCTTGGCTGAATATTTTGAAAATTATACAGGTTTATATTCTTAATTAATTTGATAACAATACACTTACCTGGAAGTTTGTTTGTTGAGGGATTAGAATTACCAGAAAGAAGTTGTGACAAATCAGTTTCCCACTTTTTAAAATAATTTTTTTTGCCTGTTTTACTCACGTCTCTTTTATTTTTTTATGTGACATTTCATGTTGTATTTTCCAATTAATTCGATGCTAAATTTTTGCTTAATTTCTTTTAAACATGTTTCTATTGTTTGTTTTTTTAATGCTTGGTAATTGACCCTTTTCGAATAAATATTTATTTTGTTTTTTTTTTTTTACTAAAAATTAAGAAGTGCCGTTATTATCTATTTTATTATTATTATTATTTGATTCTACTTCTCCTTCAGTTTCACTTGACGACATGTTTGCATTTCAATAATAATTAGACGTTTGATCTCCCTTTGCTCAAGTAATTGAAATTGGTTTGAACTCATTTGAGCAAAAGCTGTTGCTGTTTGATTGAACTCGACTAACGAGTAATTGCTCACCTGCCTCAACTCAGCGCTTTTACTCGTTTTTATGCATAAGCCAAACTGTCTTTCATTTACGATCCCTTTCTGTTTACAAAATGTGTTTATATTATTATTAATGCATATTTCAAATATTTTGTTGATATTAGGCAATAAACTTATAGCACGTAGATTTCTTGGACTTCCTGACTACTGCAGCGTCTTTCAAGCTGAGGTAATAGCCATTCTTAAAACATCTTCGGATATTTTTGGACAGTCAGGCGGCAATCAGGGCGCTTGCTGGTGCATACAGTACATCTAAGCTAGTCCTGAGATGTCGCTCATTACTAAACACACTATCGGAGCGATCACAGATTGGGCTGTTTTGGGTCTCTGGTCACAGGGATATCCAGGGAAACTGTGAGGCCGAAAATGGCCATAAAGAACCACTACCTTAATTTGGCTCGCAGATTAAGGGTAGAGGAAAGCTCCTGTTGGGTCTCCAGACAACTGTGGACTACATTGGACCTTAAGCGGACCAGGCAGCTGCTCGGACTGAACAGGAAATCCGTAAGTATCACGGTCTCGGTACTTACTGGTCACCTCCTGTGGCATTGCCCATCCCTGGCTCGAAGAAGATTAAGAATTCTGGGCATATTTGTAAAGCCTGGTGATCACTGTCACAGTCTACCGTTTCTATACAATTAAGTGTGTTATTTTTAGTCTTGATGTGACACCTACAATCAGCAATACACACATCTATATATGAACTTGACTTCGGATATGAAAGTAATTCAGATACATAGAATTTACATCTAAAATCTATCTCATTATCAGCTAACCAGTACCTCAGTACCTTTAATATTGTCAATTTGGTTACTCCAATCCCTGTGACTGGTATTTAAATCTCCGGCTAATATGTAATAATTGTTGTTACATAACAAATCTAAATAATGGAAAATTGGCACAGATCATTTAAAATATCTTCTGCTTTTATACTAGATTCTAAACCCTTTAGCAAATACGTTTTTGTTTTTAAAGCTTTTGAGGTAAATGCAAAAAAATTTGAGTTCGTTTTAACTAAGTACGATTTAAGTTTTAAGAAGTCCTCTAAGGAATTCATAAATAAAGTCTTTTTGTTTCTAAATTCTTTTATCATAAAATCTTTTATATTTAGAGCATTTTTTTATAAATTAAATTAATTCTTTAGTTTTTATATTTATTATATTAATAGGAGGGATTTTGTTGTTGTTATTTTTTTCAGTATTGATTACTGTATTATTGTTTATTGTTTCAGAAATATTTTTTTCACTTATTTTCTGCATTGCGGTCATTCCAGCTATAGCTGAATTAAGTTGTTGCGATTTGTTCTTGTTGTTTTTAACATGATCTTTAAATTTCTCAAGTAGTTCACATTCACATACTGTATCATTTTCATTGTCTAGTACACCATAATAGTTATTTTTGTGATACTTTGATATTGACTGCTCCATGCTTTCGTTTTTTCTTTTTTTCACATTCCCGTTGTTGTATTTGTTATTTATATTAATATTATTATCATTATTGCTGGACGAGTTTTGAGCATTACGCTCACTCATTTCAGAATCGTTGTACGCTTTTTTAATGTTTTTTTTTACTTTTTTCGCGGTAAATTTAATTTTTTGATTTTGGTAAAGAGTTTGAAAATAAGTAAGGCACTTATTGAAAATAGCATTCGACTTATTATCCGCAGTGCGACTGACTTTCATCACGGTCAAGCTAAGCCTGTCGAAAAGATTGTTATCATAGTTCACGTTGGTAATCGAATTATATGAATGAAAATCTATTAGAGAACGTTCATAATCTACCGGTAACTATATTGGCAGAAAACAATTTGCCGTTAAAATTAAAGAATTTCCGCTCAGTGCTAATGTTAATGACATAACGAATGATTAAATGTAAATAAATAAAAGAACGCTATTTGTAATTTGGTTTTATTTAACATAATTTACTACGTTTATACGTTCCCTATTTGCAAATAAAAATTATTTCTAATTATTTAACTCACTGCTTATACGGCAAAGTATTTTCGATGTTTTAGTGGTACCGGGTAGCATAAAGGTTAAATTGGACGTACCATACCATAACACCATAGCTGTGAGCAGCGAATAGTGGTGCCATAGCCATAAGCAACTCTTATTTGTTTTGCCATGTGTTAAGAAAGCAGCGTAGTGAAAAATGTAAATTAAAACTTGGCAATACAATGTAGCGAACGTGAAAAATAAGAAAAAAAAGAAAGAAATGCAAACAGTTAATACCTCAATTATAAAGTCAACTATATATGGTTATGGCAAAATTGAAAATTTAATTAATATCTATGGTTACGGTTATGGCTATGACATTATTGCATGTAACCAATAATCAAATACAATGTTGCTCAAATTTTATATGGTTATGGCAAGTCTAATTGAACCTTAATAAGCAAAAATACTTTGCAAATATTGTAGTTAATCAGGAATTGTTGTTGTGTAATTCCCCGTTTATGCGGCAAATTTTTCTATTCACAATATCTTTATTTGTGAATAAAGGCCCAACTATAATGTGCATAAGCTAGCTTTAGCCTATGTCAAAAATTCAACGAAAAGCCTGTCAAATGCTTAGGTAGCTTATCAAAGAAATTTATGTGGCTACAATGTACTTACATAAATTTAGTAACTTATTTGCCACAGTTGCACATTTATGTTTAATTCGTACTTTTGCCAAAAATAATTTCTATATAAATCAACAAAACTTTAAAACCAAAAGGCTTTAAAGAAAATATTTTATATATTTAATAACATTCTCATACACATTTACATATTTTGGTTTATGTTCTAAGAAAATTAAAAAAAAAAATTATTACAAATTATTTTCTGTTTTGTGTTTGTGGCAAACCGTACTAAAAAATGCAACGATGTTCATCGTTTATATGGTATACATATGTGTATAAATACAAATTTAATTTAAATATATTATAATTGTAAAAAATTGGCCATAAAGCAAAATGTTGTTTGTTCTACATTTTTTATTGAACTATAAACTAAAAAATTTAACAATTTAGGTCTTAATTAAAACTTTTCTTTATCAATGTATAAACCAAAGCACAATCAGCTGTTTCCGTACGGAAAGTGCGATCAGTTTCGTACCTTGCATAAAGAAATGAAATTTAACGAAACTTGACGAAAAGTTATCTTATGTACATTATAGTTTACCACATATAATTTAATGTATTTGCACAGTTGTTTAAGTTGGCATAAGCTAGTATATGCACATTATAGTTGGTATTTATTTAACTTAATGCTAGTTTAACAATATTTTATCTATTAGAGAACATTCATAATCTACCGCTATCTCTATTGGCGGAAAAAAATTTGCTGTTAAAATTGAAGAATTCCCTCTCATAACGAATGATTAAATGTAATAAATAAAAAAACGCTATGTGTAGTTTGATTTTATTTTTTATATGTATTTATTTTAACGAATTGAAAGATTTTACAATATTTCATTTTTAATTATTATACACATGCTTTATCACTCTTTGTTTTTAATATTTTTCAACTAAGAATGTATTAGGAAAAGAAGTGCGTAGTAACTCCTTCTTGTAAAATCCACCTTTTATTTCAATTCATTCATAGTCTTCTAGTATAAATGTGACGGGGTAAGTATTTTGTATCGATCTTATTTTATATATTTTTGGTGTTCTATTTGGTGTATATCCTTTTTCAAAGACGTGCTTATAATTACTTATACATTTATAGTCTCCAAAATTAAACAGTGAAGCTTTAAATAGTTTTAAATGATTGTACACTGCATTCAGTAAATTTTCTTCGTGTTTACAAGTTACATCAATGGAAGCCATTTTGATCGTTTCATGTATTTTTTTATTATATTGATTATTCAACCCTTTATAAATGCTAATCCATCTATAAGATCTATTGTTACTAACCTCTTTCCACATCATTTCTTTCAGTGTCAAATTGAAACGTCCTACAATTGTAGCTTTCATAACACCATATGTAGAGTAATGATTTATTGAATTTTTTTCATTAATACTCCAAACTCCAAATTTTGTGGAATGCCTTACAAACTTCTGCTGCAGTTTTTGACTTAAGTGATTCGATCCAAGCATATTTTAAAAATATATCAATGACTTTGCATATACCTAAATTCATTGTTTTTAGATGAATAATTCCCCATTTCTGCCAAATTAGCTTGCCAGAGATCGTCAAATCCCTTCATTATAACTCGATGTCGTAAGAACTTTCTCCGCGCTCGTAAATGTAGTTCCTTAACTATTTTTTTCTTAGCCGTATTCATGACTATATAGATTATATGCGCATTGTGTTACTCTTAAGTATTAAATATGCTTGCTTATATTATGATAATTTATTTGGAGGTAGTGGTTCCAGCATTCGTTTTTTATAACACCCACTTTAATAGAGTTATTATTAATCCATTTGAAAATATAATCCTCAATGTTAATAAATCTCTCTATGAGGGTCTACATTGATTATTCCGCATTCAGGGGGCTTATTCTGAAATGCGATGCGAAAATACACAAATGCGAACAATTGCAATTCTGTATTGCGATAAGCGCAAAGTTCTTTTTAATCGCATTTCAAATGCGAAAATGTGGCAGGTCGGTATTCTACATTGCGAAAGCAAATGTCAAACACATGTCAAATTCGCAAAATTTATTCCATAACAAAATAGCACTCGCAAAGTACAAACATGTAAGTAAAAGATTATTTTTTATTTATTTATCATATATTATTTAATTCAGAGAAGCAAGCGATAAGACCACCAGACCGCGTCAATTTGAAATAATGATAAATTTAATGAATAAACACAGCCTTTTGGCAAGAGACCATTTGAAAACTCCAAATGCAGTCAGTCGGCAAATACTTTGTGGCAAACTATATATTAATGGACCTCCTATTAGAGAAGTTGCAGGATGGAAAAAGTATGAAATATATAAACCAGTTCAAAATATTTGATTTAAACTTTAATTTTAAAAGGTTTGGTCCTATTTTAAAGTACACACCAAACAGAAGCTGAGACGAAATAAAACCGATATTGGCGGCTCTGGCGGGGGCCCATCAAGATAAAATCCACTGTCGCCCTTAGAGGAGCAAGTGGTAAATAGATTACCGGGCGCACTTTTTTTCGGGGCAACAACTGCTTCCAATCTAGAAAAGAATGGTTAAGAAATGGCGGTGATAGAACAGTTGGACGTAGTGCCGTTGCAAGCATTAGCTACGTAAGTAATAGTTGATTTGAAGGTGGCAACAAATGTACGTTCTCAAAGCTGTGAAAGTAATCTAAGAAAACGTTCGCGCTTAAAAAGCAAGTTGAAAATCAAATTGTACACCAAAAAGAGTGTATGGCTTTATTGAAGCAAATAAATGAAAATTTAAAAAGTTTAAGTCGATATCAGAGAAAGGATTTCGAAATAAGAGAAAAAGAATTGGAACTGGCAGGACAAAAATATGAATTTGAATAGGAAAATTCAATTGAAAACAGAAGTTTGCTAAAACAAAAACTAAAGTTAAAGAAAATGATGCTAGATATTGAATAAATAAAAAATTAAATAAAACCAATGTTCCTATAATGTACCTGTACGTAGTATTATTGTTCTTTTTTGTTTTTTAGTTATACAATTAATATTAATCCTGTAACTTTTATTTTTTTATCAATGAAGTAATTTTGTGATGTGAAATATTAAAGACTGTTTTATCTAGTGGTTAAGAAAAAATTTAAATCATATTGTTTTTTATTTAATCTATAATATTTCTAACGATGTTTGTATAATTATTGCTACTACTCAAGGTGAATTGAACAGGTGACTGCATCAGGCCATACGGTCAACATATGTTTTCTTTTTCGAGTTGTCAAAATTGTTGCTTTTTTTCTTATTGTATGTGGTTGCGCCAAAAAAAAAAAAAACGGTCAAAAAATTTGTAGAACTGACTTGTGCTTAACAAAATTAAAGTGTGGAAAGGAAAGTATTAATAATGTCCACTTTTTAAACTTTTTGCTTGTTTAAAATTTTAATTTTCAAATATTTTCTTCTTTTTTAGCAAACTTGTTTCCCTAGTGCCGATTAATGTTGGAGAACACATTATATATGAAACACGAAAAAAGGAAAGTATTAATAATGTCCACTTTTTAAACTTTTTGTTGTTTAAAATTCTAATTTTCAAATATTTTTTTCTTTTTTAGCAAACTTGTTTCCCTAGTGCCGATCGATGTTGGACAACACACTATATATGGAACACGAAAAAAGGAAAGTATTAATAATGTCCACTTTTTAAACTTTTTGTTGTTTAAAATTCTAATTTTCAAATATTTTTTCTTTTTTAGCAAACTTGTTTCCCTAGTGCCGATTGATGTTGGACAACACACTCATTTGAATAGATTCTTCAAATTTCGATTTAGAAGATGGCATGAAAGAATCATCCTCGGTGGATGAATGGGATGAATTTATTAAGTGACGATTCTGATAAATTTATGGAAATGTAATTATGCTTTTTATTTACTTTTTTTGTTTGTTTCTAAATAATATTGATAATACGAAAATAATAAAGTAAAAATACAACAATAAAAAATTAACAATGACATATTTTTTTACGGAAATACTTATATTTTAATTTGTTTGTTTTTTGCAAATGTTGAAAAAGGATATAAAACCAGTAGTTTTCCATTAGACCAACAGAAATGCACCAGACCATTCAAGTGAGAATTTTTAAAGGTTTTTGTAGTTTTTTAGTTCCAGCATGACTGGTTGAAACTGATGAGACCATCATCATAACTTTTTATTTTAGTTTTGTTGGCCAACTCTGGTTCAATAGCTTTGACCAATTGATATCCCAAATTATACGCTGGGTAAAGATTTAATGTTCGTACATGGCTGTAAACGATAAACACAATTAAAATATATACACCCGAAATAAAAAGAAAAACTCACCAATTAAAGCACCCAGACTGAAAGGTGTAATTTTTTTACGACAATCGAATTAGTAGGATGATTACCAGTTAATACCTTGTGCAAGATCTGTTCCAGTTTTTCACCTGATAAGCCAGACTTGACTAACTCAGTTCTTGCCTGTTTAGCCATTAAAGCTTCAGTTTGAGCCAAAAAATTGGCCAACAGAATCGTATGGTGTGTACCACATGCAATGGGATTGTGTGTTTCAGCTGGGGAAATAATATCGCAAGGAATCAATCGTGTGCACTGGTGTATCAATTGATAAAATGCATGTTGACCATTGGTGCCAGGTTCACCCCATACAATTGGTCCAGTATGTAATTAACAACTTTGGCCCCAGTTTTAGTAACAAATTTACGATTGCTCTCCATATCACCCTGCTGAAAATAGGCTGCGAAACGATGCAAATATTGGTCCAAAAAGAGCTAAAAAAAGGAGAGCCGAAGGAAAATTGAAAAAAAAAAATATATATTATAAACATTTGCAAATTTAAATTAATTTTTTCTTGCTTACTTATCTGCTGCTTACATTTATTTTTTAACAAACACATACACACATTTTGCCAGAAATTTTTGACAACTCAACAAGATGTTTACAAAAACAAAATACACATAAAATCAAGGCGAATTCTAATGCAGTCACCTGTTGTCAATTCGCCTTGCAACTACTATTAAAATTGCTTGTGTTTGATATATTATTATTCGGATGCGGCAGATCTTCAGAGTCCACAAACTTGCAGCAAATATTGTGCAACGCGAAACAAACATTCATAATACGACCACCTTTGGTGGATCGCAATGTAGCTTTCGGGAAGCTAGCAAACACCCAAATCTTCCTTTCATTACACCAAACACTCTTTCAATTAATGATCTTGCTTTGCTGATCTTTTCATCGAAGAGTGCTTCAGCAGAAGCCTCTGCAGCATTTCGATATGGCGTTAAGATCCATGGTTCTAATGGTTAGCCTGAGTCGCCTAAAAAGTTGTGGAATTGTAAAAGTATTGCAATAAAAAAAATACTTACCAAGGATCCAAGTTCCGTTCATTCCACTGTCGAACTTTGTTTTCAGTATTTGTCTTTCATTGGGGAGATTCCACACATGGGAATCGTGACTTGCCCCTCCATACCTACAATCTATAGCTCTAATTATCATTTTATTGTCACATATCTGAAATAAAGTATTACTAAATTGTTATCTTAACAAAAAAAAAAAACAAAAGATTACTTACAACCATAGCATTCATGCTATGCTTAAGCTTCCTATTCAAATATAAATGTTCATTAACACTAGGTCGAATCATCTAAATGTGTGTATCATCTACTATTCCAATCAAACCAGGAATATTACTTTTCTACAAAAAAAGTTTTTGCTTCTTTTTTTTCGTCTTCGGACATTTCAAGTTGAATATGCTTAGGACATAGAACCTTTTCAATTGCTATACACAGCTCCGCCAAACATTGCGACATAGCTGGCTGCGATATTCTGAGAAAATGATCTTGACCAATTTTGCCCTTCTTCGTCGTCGAACCACAGTGCCATAGAATCCATTCTTATTAATTTTTTTTCTTATTATAAGCACAAACAATTTATTTATTCTTAATTTGACGTTTGTTAAAACTGACGTTTATTTGAGCAGCGATGCCACGTTTTGAAATAAATTGCAAATGCTATTGCGAAAGTCTAACAGAATAACAATTTTTTCGTATCGCATTTCATAAACGCATCGCTTTGATTTTCGCATCGCAATTCAGAATAAGCTTCCAGTTTGGCGTGGAGTTTTAGGGAGTGTATGTCTCATATAAACTCCCCTAAAACAAGGAATATTCTTTTTTCCAAACCTTTTCAAATCTTAATCGATAAGCGGTCGTTTTTGATGCTTTCGTTTTATTATTAAATATTCCATATCCCTTCTTATAATGTTCTATTATGACGCTTATTCTTCTCGAGCTGCTGCTTATCATTTTTAGCTGCAGTGATAGACGTACAGCCAGTTTACAGAACACAATTTGCCGATTAGACGCACAAAACGTTACCGTTTTCCATGTTTGGGTTTTTATGTATCGCGTATTGTAGTGTCAGACACGTCGAAAATGAGCGAAGAAAAAAACACATTCTTCAGGAGTTAATATTGTTGGGCAACTGCCCATCATAACACTTTCACTTATAAAAACATTTACTATTATACATACATTTAAAAATTATTGTTTATTTTTATAACTATTGTTAAAACTTTTTTATTTTCACAAATTTTTGTTTTGCAGATAAAATTTGTTACTTCATTGTTTGATAATTTTGTTTTGCTTATTTAACTCAGCTGTTTCTTTTTAACCGCCGAAGCAGGGTTACCACCATTTAAGGCTAAAAAAAATATATATAAGAAAAAAGTAAATAAAAAACATTAATTAATATATTGGCAATACTACGATTTGACACGACATTTATTTATACTAAACACATCGCAAGTTAAACGAAAAAACCGGAACGTGTTACACGAACGCCGATTATTACATATTCGTCAATATGCCATCCGGTTTCATTTTGCTCTTGAGGTATTCTATAAACAGGCTGTTAGCAATCGACGAGCCACCAGAAGCTAAAGCACACAATGCTCCAAGTGCTGTAAGTATAGGTACAAGCGGTAGAACACCCCCAATTTTAAGAATGGTAATAACTTTTGGAATTTTGACTTCTGACATTTTGCTAAGAAATGATTCATCAATAATTTTTTCAGTTTTTATTGCCTTTTTAACATTTGTTGGTTTTTCTTTTTTTAAGACTAAGTTGCTGATTTAATTGCATTGCGAAAAAGGTTTCGTTTACAAGTTTTTTAAGATTATTCATTTTAATACCTAAACCAAATTTAACTTTAGACTTCATTGCGTTAGTAACAAGGTATGCTTTTAGTTTTTCTCCAAGTGTGCTATAATTAGCTTTGACTCTCCTCTAAGATTTGCCTGCTAGTTCTCTTTCAGCTTGATGTCGTTTATTTATAACAGAGTTTTTTTTATTTTTTTTTTATTTTTATTTATCTATCATCATACAGTTTAAAACAATAAAATATTTTATATAAATACGTAGAATGAGATATTACTAGATAGTATTGCAACAAATATTTTGTGATTTTGGTATTAATATTTTAACGTTTGTACAGAATTTAGATTCAAGGGAAAAAGATAGAAAAAACCTTATATTTACAAAAGTTTTATTTTAGGAATTTTTAGCTAACCCTTTAACTATCTTCATTTCTGAAGTTAGCAAAGATGTCAGCTCTGCAAATTTTTAATTAAATCATAATTTGACAATCTGTTACGATGCTCAAATCTTTGTGTGTATATATCGACTAGTGTAGCAAAAAGATCTTCGTTGTAGTTTTTGTGTAGTTCTATTGTTGAATACCGCATAGGTAGATTGTATATAATCTTGAGATTTGTATTTTGAATTATTTGGAGCTTTTTAAAGTATGTTTTTGCACATTTTGTCGACCACACTTGACATCCATATAACAGAGGAAAAAGAGATCTTCCGCATCTAATAGCTTTAACGCAAGTTTGAAGAATGTGTTGCTTAAAGGTTAGTCTTTTATCCAGTACAATCCCCAAGTATTTAACTGAGTCTAGCAGTGGTGTTTCATAGCCCTGCATTTCCATCCTTGCAGGGGGATTTCGTTTTGGTAACTTATTGAAAGGGAATATAATAGCTTGTGTTTTAACCTCATTAATTTGGATTTTCCACTTAGCAAAAAAGTTTCTTGCAGTAGTGAGAGCGTTTTTCATTTTTTTAATAATTGCATCTGATATGTTTCCACTTGCTATAAGCGCAGTGTCATCTGCGTAAAGTGCTGTGAATTGATCTTTGAGTATTTTGAAGTCAGATATATATATAGAATATAAAATGGGGGATAAAATAGAGCCCTGAGGTAAACCTGCTGGGATCCTATGTGCGCTAGAGTGTATATTATCAATATAAACTACAAAAGACCTCTCAGACAAAAAGCTACTTATAATCTTTTGCTTATTTATAAAAATTGTTTACAATTTTTATTTTTTCATTAAATCTTTCAAATGCATATGAATGGTTTCCAATGGCAACCCTTATGTAGAAAAATGAAAGAAAAAATAAAAATATTTACTCAATGGTTACTGTGTTTTTGTATTAAAATTTGTTGAGTTTTTTATGGCTTTTTGCCTAATTGATTCAATGGAGTTCTCATTTAATCAATTTGGCTTTAAGTAAAAGACTCTGAGGTTTTGCTTACAAAATTTGGGTAGAATCCACTGATGAGCTATTAAAACCAAAAATGAATAAAAGTATTTTAATAAGTTTGGTTTTCATATAAAAATTTGAATCTTTATTAAAAGCAAGTAAGCAATAGTTGCTGTACGTCTTGCTGTAGAATTTAGATTGATTTGTTCTTAAAATTAATTCAGCTTATATACTACTTATGAGAAGATCCTAGATTTTAATTTCACTTGTTTTTCATTATCACTGTGGGAATGTTTTAGGAATTTAAATGTAATTAGATTATTCTTAAAATTATTTATTGTTTCCCACAGCGACTGGAATTTTGGTGTAACGTAATATGTATGTCTAATTTAATGTAAATAATTTTACTTGGTATTTTGGTCTTTAAGTGTGCCACACACACACATAGCAATAAAATCATTGTCACTTCAAGAGGTGTAAAGGCGGCAGTATTTTAAAACAATTCACATGTGTTTGCCTGCCTTTGTTGATGAGTTTTTAAGTGACACATGACACTCGTTTGGCTATTTAAAGAATGCCTTTAAAATAATTAAATCTTTAATGTTGGTGTGGTTTAAAAGAATTAAATCATATTATGCTACACCTCCATTTTTCGCAAGAATGTTCATATAACGATAGTTTTATGGACATTCTTTTACAAAATGTCTTTATTTTATAAGAAAAATTAAAAATAAGGTTTATGATCTTAACTATTAAATTGTTATTTTTATTTTGTATTTGCTTATTAACAATCGCGATTGCTTAACTAAAGGTTTTTACTATGTATTATTTGTTATAATATAGCTTAAGTCTATTCTTATGTACTATTTGTTTTTTATTGTTTTTCTTATCAACTGTAGTAACATTATTTCTTACGTCTATGTTCTTAATTTCAAATGGACCCTTGTAGTTTGGTTCTACTTTGGGACCTGCTTCGTTTCTAAGTAAAACTAAATCTCCTATTTTTAAATTGTATTCTAAGCTATTTTTATCGTAGTTTTGTTTTTGCTTAATTTTATTCCTATCTAATAATTGTTGGGCCCTCTTATATGCTACTTCTAATCTATATTTTGCCTCTTTGGCGTAATTGTCTATATTATACAACGGATTTATTTTGTTAACTTTATTGAATTGTTCAAACTTGTTAGGAAGTTTTGAAAAAACTAGCTCATATGGACAGTAGTTGTGGACTGTTGATGGTGTTGTATTAAAACAATACGTAAAATATTTTAACCATTCGTCCCAATCAGTCTTGTCAACTTGAATGTAAGAGCGTACATACTCATTAAAAGTTCTGTGGCTTCTTTCTATTGTTCCTAACGTTTGGTGGTGATAAGCTGTGGAAGTTAGTTTTTCTATCTTTAAAAATTTACAAATTTCTTGTAATGTTTCATTTGTATACTCAGTGCCCATGTCCGAGATGAATGTCTTCATTGGACCGTAGGTGAGTATGAAATTTTCAAAAATGGCTTTAGCGACTGTTTTAGCGCTTTTGTCTTGTATTGGTATAGTAACTAAGTATTTAGTTAAGTCACATATTAGTGTGACAGCATATTCATTTCCGTAAATTGATTTTGGAAATGGACCTAATGTATCTACATACACCGTGTTAAATGGTTTATCTGGTGTTTCTGTAATAGTCATTGGACTCTTTAAATGTTTTGTTGTTTTTGATGTTTGACATTTATGACATGATTTTACATAATTTGATATATCCTTAGACATATTTTTCCAATAAAAGTATCTTTTTATTTTTTCTATTGTTCTATAAATTCCACAATGTCCTCCTTCTATGGGATCATCGTGATATTTCAGCATTATTTCGAGAATTGCCTTGGCATTCTTACTATCAATTTGGGTCACCTCATTTAGTAGCGCTACTTTAATATTCTTTAATATTTTATTGCCCATTATTTTACATTCATTTATTGAGATAAATTCAAAAATTTTCGCACTAGGTGCCACTTGTAATTTTCTTATATTTTGTTTACCGGCTACATATTCGAGCCTAGGGAGAAATTGTCCTAAGTCAAAGTTCCCTTTAGTAAACAAATCATTAATTTGTATATATGTTACTATAGATTTTCCTCGTTTGATGTAACATCTTCCGTGGAAAATCTTAAGTTTATAATATTTTCTGACGTCAGTGTTGTTTAATGGTACATATATACTGGGCTCATTATTTTTCTTATTATTATTATTATGCTGATTATTTATAATATTTCTATTATTTTTGTTTTCTTTGCTATCCGTCATCGATCTAGTCGTGACTCTTAATATAGAACAAATTTTAATACTCATGTCTTTTAGGTCATTTATGCTTATTCTTGAAAGTCGGCAACATAATTATCTTTTCCTTAAGTGTTCTTTTTTGAATTAGTTTTTAGATTTCGATTTTTTTATTAGGTTGCAGTTGTATTATTTTAAAATAAAAATAAAAGAAAAATATTTTACATATAAACCAATAAAATAAAAGAAAAATATTTTACATATATAAACTTAAGCTAGTAGTAGTGTTGAAGAACAATAATAATAATATAAGAGTGGTTTGTTTGCGTTAGTCGTCTTCATTAGTAAAACGTGGGTACATTGCTATGGTCTTGATCATTGGTCATCATCGTTGGAATCATCATCAGAATTATCGTCGTCTGAGGCATCAGCATTATTATCATCTGAGTTATTATCGTCATTATACGAAGATGATTATGTGGAATCACTATCAGAATCCGTATCATTATTGTTATTATTTTGTAGTTGTTGAGAATGCGGTTGACGTTGTTGTTGCTGCTGTTGTTTTCGCTTATCAATATGAAATAAATTTGCAAGAGTTATTGAGTGTTGTTCCTGCATCATAGCGATTGTAAGGATCTTGATGGTATTGCAACGATCTTTCTTCTTCATCGTCGTCGTCATTGTCATCCACCATTTTTGAAGTCGTGTGTTATAATCTTCTTGGTACAAACGGCAATTATTAATTTTAAAATAGAGATCCAACTAAGCTTAAGCTCTGTGTGTTGGATTCTATTATCCTTTTTATTCGAAATAAGGATAAGCAATACTTGCTATGTTTTCCTTATTAGGAATTTGGCAGGATCGCCATAAAACCGAAATTACATAAAAGTATTTTAATAAGTTTGGTTTTCGTATAAAAATTTAAATCTTTATTAAAAGCAAGTAAGCAATAGTTGCTGTACGTCTTGCTGTAGAATTTAGATTGATTTGTTCTTAAAATTAATTCAGCTTATATACTACTTATGAGAAGATCCTAGATTTTAATTTCACTTGTTTTTCATTATCACTGTGGGAATGTTTTAGGAATTTAAATGTAATTAGATTATTCTTAGAATTATTTATTGTTTCCCACAGCGACTGCAATTTTGGTGTAACGTAATATGTATGTCTAATTTAATGTAAATAATTATACTTGGTATTTTGGTCTTTAAGTGTGCCACACACACACATAGCAATAAAATCATTGTCACTTCAAGAGGTATAAAGGCGGCAGTATTTTAAAACAATTCACATGTGTTTGCTTGCCTTTGTTGATGAGTTTTTAAGTGACACATGACACTCGTTTGGCTATTTAGAGAATGCCTTTAAAATAATTAAATCTTTAATGTTGGTGTGGTTTAAAAGAATTAAATCATATTATGCTACACTATATATAAGCAGTAGCGAAATGGCCATATGGATATGCTTTCCCCGCAGTAATAAATTTCATTTATTAGTTTAGTATAAAAATAAATATTTCATGAGAATATCATGAAATATTTATATTTGAAGAAATCAAGCACAATTAAAGTCAATTATCAATACTAAAATACTTTAGTGAGAAATATAGATTTCAATGAAAAAATAATGTAACTAAACATAGGTGCCTTTTACCAAAGTCTGTAAGGCATTAATAGTGGGCCTATCGAATTGCGGAAAAACTAACGTTATTAAAAAATCCCTACCGGATTGAAATTCAGAAATATTTATCTTATTCTAGATCTCTACATCAACCCAAATATCAATATCTACGAAAACTAGTTACCTCGGTAAAGGGTATGGGTATATCTACATTTTCAGAAAACGAAGATGTTTTTGTTAAGAAAGTGTTTAGTGAAATATAATTACAAAATATGTTATGAAAATACTTTGATTATTCATTTTATTTTAAATCACAAAAACATTGAAATATTTGTTTTATAATTAAATAATTTCAAGTGTATTTGTTTACTTGCTCATAATAAATTGTCCAACGTTGTTAGAAGCAAAGTTTTGTGCCTGAAGTTTTTTGACTCGTAACAGGTTATGGGCTCAGGCTAGCCATAACATGATGGAAATTTTTAAATCATCCTTTCAAAATTAAATAACGATAATTATAATTTATGGAAATATAAATTAGAGCTTATTTTGAAGCGTGAAAAGCTATGGGACTGTGTATGTGAAATTCCACCAACACCAAGAACATCAGATTGGAATAAACAGAATGACGAGGCCACAGCAATAATTGGGTTATCGGTGAAAGATCCGCAATTGTTTTTATTCAAGAAAGCAAAATCAGCACTTGAAGCTTGGAATATTTTAAGATATCATCATGAAAAAGACACGTTGGGATCCAGTGTTCGGTTAATGCGCAAGATATGTGGATTGCGTTTTTCTATGAAAATTCAAGTTTTGTTTGAAAAACTTGAGGCTTTGGGTGAGCATTTTACGAAGCGATGGCTTGTGGCAATGTTGTAGAGCAGTTTACCATCATCGTTTGATACATTGGTGCACTCGCACAACACATACTAGAAACTGGACACACAGCTGATATTGATAATGTTAAAATACTGGACATAGAGAACATTGAAAGAAAGCGATTCACAATCGAGAGCTTACGTATACAACAGAATGTACGCAAAACAATGAACCTTAAAGAAGATACGGACAACATAAACGCAAGCTACAGAGTGGTTTTAAGCAATAATTTAAAATAAACTGGGATATCAAATTTTAAGATGTGTTTGTTGTTTTTTGTTCTTCGTTTTGTTTTTAAAAAATTTTTAAAAGTCCAAATGTTGACACATATGTTTTAAATTTTGTTTAAATGTAAAATCCCACAATTTTGTAAGTAATTTGTTGTTTTCCTTGTAATAATTGTTTTATTATTTAAATAGACGATCCCTTGAAAAAGTAGACAAAAGATCCACGAAACGTCGGGAAAAAATGTAAATAAAAGGCATTTTTATTTCTAACAATAAAAAATCAGGTCTAAACATCAAGTAGTTAAAAAACTAAAAAACCAACAACAAAGTAAGCGGCCAAAAGAATACACTAAAATAACATATGTTATTTTCCTATGTGGTATAACATGTTTCTGTTTTTTATTTAGAGCACGTTCTATTTTAATATGTAAAACTATATGACAACAGCTGCTTTCAGTGATACTAACTTCCACTTTTAAAATTTCGGCTCAAAATATTTTTACGATAAAAGTTAGAGTTCTGAAAATAAAATATTTTTTGAGCTTTTATAGGGAATGTTTGCATATAAATTGGCCGAAGGCTAAAAAATAATTTTTGGACATTTCCATAAGCTTGTGAACCAGGACAGAAAAAACAGAAAGCCTTTTTTTAATATGTTTGTCAAAACTAATTATTAATATTTTTGTTTTCCGTTTCCTAAAGATGCCACCCAACGTAGTGGCGAAATATTGAAAAAATAAAAATAATTAGCAATATTTTTATTTTAAAAACTGACCAAGTGCTTGAAATATTAGAAAAGATAATGATTCAAAAGAACTATCAAAATTTAGTATTTTGGGATTATTACCGCTTATTGTGTTTTTAAAATTAAATTCAGCACCAATTATTTTATGGTAAAAAATTAATACAAATTTGAATTTGGCATTACTATCTTGTAATTCATATTTTTTTCTTATTGGAATTGTACTCCAATAATCATGTCTATTTTACGTCGATTATCTGAAAATTATTTTAAGTTTTCTTATGTATATACATACCTAAAAGAGAAAATAATAATGCTGACACTTCTAATGTAGAAATTTCTAACAAATAGCAGAGAGAAGATTTTTTTTGTGGAAATAATTAGTTTTTATGAGTTTGTAACAAATATCAGTTTAAATTTTACCAGCTTGCTAGGAATTTTTAAGATAAAGGCGTGTGTGTCCCTTACAGGTAGCGACAGTTCAAAAATACGGTAAATACGAATTTGATTACAACAATTTTTTATTCAATGTACATTTTTAAAATATTTGTCTCTTTTACAACTTATAATTAACACTTGCATACATATTATTATTTTGCATACAATAAGCAATACTTGTATGTCAATTGTTTTATTAGAGCAACTAACAACCTCAAATGTAAAAATAAACAAAAAAAATTAGCTGAGTACCTTAATTTTAAGTTTGTAACATGTACTTCATTCGAACTACGCCAAGTACCTGAATTAAACGTGCAGTTGTCACCTTGTGACGTGTTATTTTAACGAACGCTAATTGCAATTGTATATTATGGCAAATTTAATTTATACCAATTTTTATATAAATAATTAGTAAAAGCAGTATTGTGCTTGTCGTTGTTCTTTCTAAAATGTTATTGCTTAACATTTTGGTTTTCTTTTCAACACTTAGAGGTTATGTGTTTGTAGGTACCATATGCAAATTTGAACATGATAATTATAAACCGTACGTTAAACACAGATTTTGACATATACAAAAAATTACAAATGGATAGCAATTTTGACATTCCATATGACTTGTACACGCCGTCTAAACACAGCATAAATAAACTTGAATTTCCCTTGCCAAGTTTATTAATGCACAACTTTTTCTTTGTTTTTTCTTTGTACACAATCACGTTTCGATTATATGAGGACTTTTTGCCTACCTACTACCATGTGTAGTGGTAGTATTATAAGGAGTCAATTATTTCATTAATACTGAACCAACTTAAATGAGATAAAGACGGTGCACTTCGGCTCGAAAATATCTAAAAATATATAACAGAATACATCAAATCGCTAGGCAAACAGAAGAAAAGAAGGATTCCAATGTTTCGGGTTTGCCTGTTTATATTTACTAGAGTTTGCCCTGTTGTCAAAATTCGACTTAAAATACGTTCACATTTGTCAAACATTTGACTAAAATTGGCAAATATTTGTTTGGCGTAGTCTGACCACAAAACGTCTATTAGGAGCAAATAACACCACAGGTGGGAAAATAAAATTTTTTGCCAGCAAACAAAAATGCTTTTCATTTTTGTTCTTACAAAGTTTTTCTAAGAACAAACAGAAGCAAACAACATAAATGTTGCCTAGTACTTAAACTAAATTACTTGGTTTCGGAGAAATTCGCTTAACATTTTAAATTTATAATATATGTAAATTAAATAAAAACAAAATAAAGGACACAACTAATAATAAAATTATAGATAGAATAGTGAATAAAATGCAATTTTTGAAAGAGGAGGTAAATTAATAAAGTTGTCAAGACACATATCTTTCGAGTTATATATCCCAAGTATTTTAAATATGGAATTTGGAATATTTCGATATTTTCGCTTCAGAATGGAGCAAAGTTTCAAAATTTTATGTAAAACAGTTGATGCTTTGGCGATTATAAAGTTTTCTTTTATAAATTTTTAGTAAGTATTGGTTATTTACTCAAGTTATCTACTTAACATTTTTTTCTTTAAATAGTCATTCCTACAATCTAAGGTAGTTTTGTTTTCATTTTGGGATTATATGCTAAACTAGACTAAAGCAAAACTATCTTTACTTCTACCGAAGGCAAGTATTCCTGCCAGAAGCCATTTGTTCGGGAATTATACAGGCTTAAAGTTGTAAATTACATAAATTAAATTATATATCTGTACATAAACCTATGATCAGGTTAAGATGCATTTTGTTTCAAAATGCTTATTGTTTGCTTCAATGATAAGGAGGGAATCTGGTGGAGAATTCGAAGTTAGCCTCAGAGCCAATTGACCAAAAAAATCAAATAACTTGTTTGCTCAGTAAACCCAAAACCCCAGTGGAAATGAAAAGGTAGAAAAGGAAGAATGAATACAAAGAATTTTGGGTATAGAACAATAATTTTACTGGAGGAATATTACCTGTCGGCACAACTGAATTACAATCAAGAAGGTTTTTTTTTACGGAATCAGCACGATTGACCTTGCGACTATTAGGGCGAGAATATTTTGACATTTCGTTAAAAAGGGATATTTACAATTCATAGTATTCAGTTTTAATATATCTATCAATTACAAATGACATAAACTAGTTACCCTGTAAGTTATCGAGGAAATATTAATGTCAATGTATTTGGCATTAACATTGCCGCCCGCCTTGCAGGATACGCGCAACAAAAATCAAATGAACCTGCATAGTCTGGTCAATGATGCTGTGTGTTAAATAAAAAAAACTTATATTATATAATATATATATAAGTAAAGATGCATAATTAAATAGGTAGATACATAATGCATTTGTGTATTTAATTTTCATCTGATATATGCAATAAATTCAATTTAATATCCAATTCATATTATAATAACGTTGCTTAAATATCTAAGAAATATAATAAATTTTAAAGTTCGTTTTGTTTTATATGCTTGTGTAGTTCCCAAAAGGGCTTGAAACTCGTAGACTATAGTGTGCATGGACCATAAATTACCCACCCGAATAATTTACTTTGTGCTGTCGGAAAACCAGTTCTAGAAATGACTCCCTGTCACTTGATTTTTGAAACATGTGCCCTCAGAATGGTCATGTGCCAGGCAATTAAGACAATATTTATTGGTACGGACTTCATGAATTCGCTCAGAGATGCTCATTGCAAGGGATTTTCGACAGGTGCGAAGTGGGTGTGGACAGTTACAAATTCGACAAGGAAAAGCATTATAGGTTGTCATGAAAAGTTTGGAAGCTGATTTTGATTTATTTTTCGGCATAGTTCCTCGAAAAGAAAATGTATGGCAAGAAAAATAATAAAAAATAACGAAATTCAAGATGTGGTTGGTAGTAGTATAAGTTTAACTACAGGTCTTGTTATGATGCCACGTTGTGTCAAGATATCAGCAGATCTAACGCGTTTATCGAAACCATAATGAACCTTAACGATTCGACCAAGTCGCCAACAATTTGGTGGAAGATTTTCATCTTTTATCATTACCAAATCCTCTTTTTTAATATCGATTTCAGGATTTTTCCATTTTATTCAGTTCTTTCAAATATTCGTCCTTCCATCTCGAACACAAAGTTGGGTGGATTAAATTTAGTTTTTGCCAGCGATTTACCGTAGAAATCGAGGAATCGTCTACTGGAGGATCGACAGGAGCTAGTATAGGAGTACTAATTAGAAAATGTCGTGGGGTCAATGCACAAAGATCAGTTGAATCTGTCGAAATAGAAGAAATGGGTCTTCAATTTAGACAGGATTAGACAGGATGAAATGCCAGGATAAGTTGTGGTGTGCGTAATTAGCTTCAATACGTTGTCGAGAAGTTTGAATGAATTCTTTTGCTAGAACTTTCGCAGCTCCCATGAAGGTAGTGCCATTATCAGAATGAAGATGTAATGGACAACCACGACATGAAACAAAAGGGGCAAAAGCTGCGAGAAAGGCTTTTGAGGATAAATCCTAAGTGGCTTCTAAATGTATTGCCTTTGTTGAGAAGCATACAAAGACACATACGTATCCCTTAGTAATGCGACAGAAGCGGCCAGAATAACTTTTTACGTCAAATGGCCCCGCGAAGTAGAGGCCAGTGTGTGTAAAAGAGCGCGTTATAGTACTTCTTTCGAGTGGTAAAGCCGCCATTACTTGTCGCTGGCATCTCTTTTTATAAATTATACAAACCTTACATTGATTCACTGTAGATTTTATTAAATTCTTTGCCTTCGGGATCCAGTATTGTGTCCTCATAAGGAAAAGAACTAGTTGATTTCCTCCATGTAGGCTTAAACTGTGGACAAATCGAACTAAAAGTCTAGCAAATTGAGAGTTATAAGGGATAATAATTGGATGTTTTTCGTTATAAGTAAGACCTGGTGAGGATTCTAGTCGGCCACAAGAACGAGCAATTCAATTTGGGTCTAAAAACAGATTTAAGTTTAAGATGCAACTAGAGTTTAAAATGGTTTAACTTGATTGCAAGGCATTATACTCACTAGGATACCATGCTTTTTGAGCTACAATAAGAAGTTTGTGCTGAACAAATTTCAGTTCTGAACTGGAAAGTTCCTTAGAACCAGTGTAAGAATCTATTGTAGCGTCCTGACGAGTTCTGTGTATGAATCTAAAAACGTAGCACATGACACGCATAGCCCGCTGAAAAGATGAGAATCGTTCAAGCAAATCTTCAAAATGTGTGAAATACGAAAAATGAACTTTAATAAGCTTCACCTCAATACTAGTATCTGGAATATTGGATAAAACAGAGGATGGCCAATGTGATTTGGATTCTCCTAGTCAGTGAGGCCCAGACCACCACAAATCTTTGTTTAATAAATCTTGTGGAGAAATACCTCGGCTTGCCAGATCTGCTGGATTCATTTCAGAGCTGACGTGAGCGATCTTTGATACTCTGTTGACCACGAAAGTCAACTAGCTACAAAGTGATTTTGCTAACCAAGATAACACTATGGTAGAATCTGTCCAGCAAAAGGTAACATACTTTTTGACATCCAGCCTTTGCAAAAGATTTTCTATCATTTCGGCTAAAAGGACAGCTCCACATAGGTCCAGTCTCGGAATAGACAGAGTTTTAATAGGTGCTACTTTGGTTTTGGAAGAAATTAAGTGTGTGGAAACAGAACCCTCAAATTCTATTCTTATGTAAAGTACTGCTGCGTATGCTTTTTCGGATGCATCGCAAAAACCATGGAATTGGATATCAGCATTTGGACGGTAATCAATCCATCGAGGAATATGAATGGAATCTACGTAAGAATAGTTAGCTTCGAAGGATTTCCATTGATTAAGCGTATCTGCAACTAAGACTTCATCCCAGTCAGTTCCATCGAGGAATACGAATGGAATTGACGTAAGAATAGTTAGCTTAGAAGGATTTCCATTGATTAAGCGTATCTGCAACTAAGACTTCATCGTAGTCAGTTCCATCTACCCATATCTTCTGCATCAAAATCTTTGCCTGAATAATACATGGAGCCAACCAACCCGCAGGATCAAACAGTTTGGCAATTCGGGATAGAACTTCTCGTTTGGTATATTCAATAGGTTCTGGAAACAGATCAGCTTTGAAGTAGAATTCGTCTGAGAATGCATCCCATCGGATGCCAAGGGTTTTGGCGGAGCTGCTATCTTCAAATTTTAGGAAGTTCTCATTAAGAAGGTGGTCTCGTGGAATGTCCGCTAAAAGGAGTTTGGAATTCGATGTCCACTTCCTTAATAAAAAACCGGCCAAACTAAGAGCATGAACTAGCTCGTTTTTTGCTTTACTGCAACCTTGCTCCGTATGTGCTCCGGCCAAGACATCGTCAACATACATTGAGTTACGAAGTATTGAGCTTGCAATTGGATAGCTGGATTCGACATCATCTGCCAATTGTAATATAGTACGAATGGCGAAATATGGTGCGAAGTTGACTCCAAATGTGACGGTCTTTAATTCATAATCACTGATGGGCTCCTTTGGATTACTTCTGAATAAAATCGTTGATATGGTGTATGGCATGGATTCACCAGAATTTGCCTGTACATCTTTTGAATGTCGGCATTAAAAATGAAACGGAAAAATCGCCCTTTTAAGATTATGATAATTAAGTCACTTTCGAGAATTGGTCCCGCATGAAGCAGTGAATTTAAACTATTGCCGTTGGATGATGGCGCAGAAGCATTAAATACGACACGAACTTTCGTTGTCGTACTATCGATTTTGACGACCAAGTGATGAGGTAAGTAGTATACCTTTGAACTTACGTACGGACTGGATAATTTTACTTTTTTAATATGGCCTAAGTCTAAGTACTCTTGGACTACTTTGTCGTAGTCCAATTTCGATTCTGGGTTTCGAACAAGTCTCGATTCGTTGCGGAAAAATCGCGCCATTGCACTGGACCTAGAATTACTTATTTCTGGGGAATCAATGAATTCCTCCTTGAAAGGGAGATATACTACGTATCTTCCATCCGAATTTCTTTCAGTTTTTCCTTTGTACAAATCTTCACATAATCTATCAAAGGGGGGTAAAATGTTCTTCCGTGGAAGAGTCTCCCAAAAACGTGAAATTTCTTTATCTAAAAAGATTTCACAGAAATGAGAAACTATTGTAGTGCTGGGCTTTGCATTATTGGCGATAGGACCCGTAAGGATCCATCCAAAAACAGTCTCCTGTGCTATCAAGGACTGACAGAAATTATGAATGACACCAGCACACACAATTGATGGGAAAAGATCAAAGCCGATTAGCATATCAATCTTCGAACTACTATCGAGGTTCAGCAAGTGGAATGTCGGGAAGGTTTAAAAATATTGCACTCGACATATTCTGAGATGGCAAGTTGTTGGAAAGCTGAGGTAAAGCTAAGGCTTCAACTGAAATTCCAAAGTCGCGATTCGATTGTGAGCATACTACTAAGGAACATTGGCGTTGAACTCTAGCTGAAACTAAATTATTCAAACCAGAAATCCTAGCATTTATTAAGTGAGAGGGAAGCTTTAGAAGATTAGAAACTTGGTCTGAGATAAATGCACCCTCAAAGCCTGAGTCTATGAGGCCACGGACTTGATGTTTCATACCGAAATGGCATATATTTACTAAAGCAGTTCCTAATAAGACATCTTTCGAGTTCGTAGCAAAACAAGACTGAACTTTGCCATATTCAGCATTGCGAGTGGACTGTATGTTGCTAGGGTTTTGACGGGGAAAAGGTGTAGAATTGCGGTTGAGGCCTGAGCTGTTGCGCAGCTGTTGTTAAAAGGTTGAAATTGTTGATTGCTTTCCTGGTGCCAGACGGTATTGTCTTTTTCTGACATTTAAAACAATTATTCCTACTCGTACAGTTCTTAACTGCATGCGTTTTCGAAAAACAGTTAAGGCACAAGCCTTCCCTTTTTATCTCATTTAGTCTTTTTTGATGGTCCATTTTTAAAAATTTTGGACACAGGCGGATAGCATGATGTTCTTTAGGATATTTAGCACCAGTCACTTTTGTTTGAAAACTATGAACTTTCTTCTGGGTATTTGAACTAGAACTAGGTTTTGTTTTTTTCAGTTTGCTTAGAAGATCGAATTTCTGTTACAGATTCTAATGTTCGGTGTCGATTAGTTAAAAAATCATCTAAGTTGGCATATCTCGGAATAGCAGTCTTGTCTTTCAATTCATATTCCCACAAAGCTAATGTATTTCTGGAAGTTTGCTGGTACAAATGTATACAAAAATTGGGTCCCAACTTGCTACATCACTATTGTACAAGGTGAGCGTAGATATACATGAATTTATGTCACCTTGTAGTTGTTTTAAAGACTTGCCAGATTCGGAATGTATGGTAGGAAGATTGAAAATTATTTTCAATTTACCATTAACGAGGATTCTGCGGTTTTCATACCGCAAGCAGAGATTTGACCACGCTAAATCAAAACATTGATTCGTTAAAGGGCACTTTTGGACTATTTCTCTAGCCTCACCCTTCGTCTTCTGTGTTAAATAAAACAACTTTTCTACGTTGCTAGCCCTTGAGTTGGAGACAATGGCTGTGAATATATAACGAAATGTCGGCCATGTTGTGTAATCCCCACTAAAAATATCTATTTATACAGGCGGTAAATGGATATTATGAGATTCAGCTGAAATACAGGGTTTGATGCCGCTCTGCGTAACGGATCTTGACGGACGCTTGAATCACTCTTCTTTTGTATAGAATCGCGTAACTCAGACAACCTCATCAAGTTATTACAATAAGTAATATAAGTACTTTTGTATTTAACTTTCAAAGATTCAACCTGTAACGGATCATCTTTGTCATCAGATCCCTTTTCGGCTTCAGTTATAGCACTGGTATAGGCTAACTTAACAGCATTCCAACATGACTTCAGCTCCTGTCGATGTACTTCAAGAGCAGAAAGAGAAGCCACCGGAAGTTGGTTGTCGTTTAGATTGGCTTGAAACTCTACAATATTGTCAGCCAAACGGATAAACTGATCTAAAGACATTTTGGCACTTAAATTAAATAATACCAGAATAAAATCACAGACGATAAAGCGCGCGGCAATTAGAGAAAAACAAACTCGAGCTCACAAATCAGGATATTAAATACTGTTGTCAATTAATCACTTGACTCAAAGGGAAAGAAAAAAACTAATAGTAAAAAAAACGATATACTGTTCGACAGACAGAATATCAATTAAAATTTCAAACAAATATTTTTAAAAATAAATAGATAAACATAAATTAAGAGATGTTCAATTTATAATGGATTACCCAACAAAAAATTGTTAAACACGAGGAAAGTAAATTTTTTGTAAAACAATATATATACGAGTAATTCCGAAAATGAAATCATATATTAAGATCACTGAATCAATCTCAATCAGCTGTAACGACAAAAATATTCTATAAAAGTTCATTGGCCTTTCTTAACTCGAATGGAAGTAGTATTGTTATTGCCGAAACTTCCCAACATAAGGTCTGTTCTTATACTGGAGCATGCATATAGTTAATAAGAGTCAATGAATCATTTAAAAAATTGATTAAAAAAATGTAATTGAGGATGAATGCGTACCTCTTTGAAATGGAAGGAAATGTATTGAATTTTTTTTATAAATTTGAATTTAATAAAAAAACAATATTTTTTTTAAACTTTATCTTGAATATTTTTTTTGTTTCCTATAAATTGAGTTTCATTGGACCTATAGTTGGAATAATATTATATATATATATATATATATATATATATATAGACATTTATTGAAATAAATACATGTACATTCTTATTCTCCAGATTTACAATTATATTTTAAAATAAACAAAATAATTATTTCTACGGCACTTCCTTTCACCGCAACTCACCAATTCTAAGTCCCTCATATTTTTTAAATTTTTATATAAGTATAACAACATAGTCCCAGTTTACTATCTTTATTCAATAGGTTTTAAAAAAAAAAGTATGTATGTACGTATATTTATATTTTATACTTGTTTATTCATTCGTATGTTTATTGTTGGTACATTTTACCTCAACCCCACAATCGGCAATCCTGACTCTCAATTCGCCCCGAATTGTGAAGTCCATCGTTTCATGTTTACGGCTATTGTAATAGTTCTGTTGGGACCTTCTTGATTCCCTATTTTTTGCACATCGTATCTGCCATGGGGTCTCTTTTCAATTATCTTGTAGGGTCCTAGGAATTTGCCTCGCAATTTCAGGCCTTTTCCGAATTGAGTTCTCTTAATAGCCACCACATCATTTATTTCATATGCTGTCTCCTGTTTTGTATTCTTATTAAATGTTCTACAATTCTCAGCCTGTATTTTTGAAATATTTTCCCGTGCTTCCGCTCTCAGCTCATCTCGTTCTGTATCCAATCTATCTATCTTCTCCTGCTCTATCATCTGTCGAAGATCTGGATAATCTGACAATTTCATTTCTGTTCCCATAAGCAATCTAAAAGTAGAATACTGCGTACTCCTTGTTGGTGTTGAATTTATGATCATCTGCACCCGTCGAACATGCTTGTACCAATTTATTGGTTTCTCGTAACTTAATTTCGTAAGCATTGATAAAACTGTTTTATGAATTCTTTCTACCTGCCCATTACCTTTGGGAACACCCGTAGCTATAACGAGATGTTGAATGTTCTGTTCCTTACAATAGTCTTCAAACAATTTTGCAGTAAAAGCAGTTCCCCGATCCGTGATAACTCTCGACGGGTTCCCAAAAATAGTTTCTTGCTTTTCCATGCAATCTACTACTGATTTAGCATCGGTCGATTTCGTAGGATAGAGCCATACGAATTTGGTAAATGCGTCTACCACTACCAGAAGATGATTATATGTTTTACTTGTAGCCTCCATAGGTCCAACATGATCTAGATGATAAGCCAACAAAGGCCTCATATCCTTATCAATAGGATTCAAAAATCCCTCCCTCTTACCAGTTTTCGTTTCTGCAATAATACACTCTACGCAGCTTTTAATTATTTTTTCTACTTTTCTTGTCAGGTTTGAGATGTAATACTGCTTTTCTACGAGATCTTGTGTTTTCTTGGTAGCAAAATGACCTTGTCTATGAGCTATCTTGGTAATTTCCTCTTCCATTTGTTCAGGTACCACAATAAGTTCCTTATCGGGATCTTTAAACAATATATCATTTTTAACTTAGTAATTATCATACTCTTTATTTTCTAAAACAAGCCTGATTGCCCTTGTACGCTCGTCTGCCATCTGTGCCTCTCGTAGCCTATGTGCCAGGGTTCCTTCAGTCAACAGACAATTCACCCGACTTAATGCATCTACGTGTCTCGTTTTATTAGCTGGCCTGTGTTCTATTTCATATGAAAATTCTTGCAAAAACATCGCCCATCTAGCCACTCTAGGCGGAACGTCTGCCTTCTCCATCGTCATCCTAAAAGCGTTACAATCTGTGACAATCTTAAAGGATATGCCTAATAAGTAAACGCGCAATTTCTTTCAAGCCTCAATCACTGCTAAGACTTCTAGTTCATATGAGTGGTGTTTCTCTTCACAGGGCTTCGTCTTACGACTCATGTACTGTATGGGATGCATCTTCTGATCTTCTGAATCTTTTTGCATTAATATGGCACCATAGCCATATTTACTGGCGTCTGTATGAACTTCTGTCTCCGCTGTTATAGAAAACAAATACAAAATCGGAGCTTTAATGAGCTCGTCTTTCAGTTGTTAGAATGCCGCTAAGACCTCTTCATTTAATGTAAATGGAATATTTTTCTTTAATAAATCAGAAAGTGGTTTCGCAATAATTGCATAATCTTTTATGAATTTCCTGAAATATGACGTTAATCCCAAAAATTTTTGAACTGATTTAACGTTTGTGGGTACTGGGAACCTCCTGACTGCTTCCGTCTTTTCGTCCGAGGGTTTTATCGCACCATTCGCTATTACATAGCCCAGGAACTTCACCTCTCTTTTCAGAAATTGACATTTTTCCCATTTAATACGTAATCCATTTTCAATCGCTTTCTTCAATACCAGCTTAAGCTTACTGAGTCCTTCTTTTTCGTCTTTTGATGGAATAATAATGTCATCCATATACACCATTATAGTTCCATCATATATCAAATCCCGCAAAACTGACATAATGAACCTCGTAAAAATTGCAGGAGAGTTGCTGATTCCAAATGGAACATAAAGAAACTCATATTGTCCTTTGCTAGTAACAAAAGATGTATATTTCAGTTTTCATCAAAAGACTATTTCCGATCATAATGGAATGAAGAACGCCTTTTCCAGAAACTATATGAAATGTTACGTCAAACAAAACACCATCAATTTCAACCTGCGTGTCAAAATATCCCATAGTTTCTATTAAACTTTCACCAATACCGTGCAATTTCATTTTGTTATAAACAACACTAAAACCACCTAAAGTAATCGCCATATCCAATCGCATTAAGCATATGTCACATCCGGTGTCTATCAAAGCTTCAACCTTTCTTCCACGGATTCCAATCTTTTTGAAAATCAAACTTGAACTACCTCTTACCATATTTGCCTGATTTTGGTTTCTCGAAGTAGATTTTCCTGGAAGAATATTCTTACATTCAAAAGAGCGATGGTTAATCTACCACATTTAAAACATTTGTAATCTTTATCGCAATTTGCAGCAATATGATTATTATCTCCACATTTAAAACATTTCTTTGGAAGTCCCTTTACTGTAGTATTAACCGCATTACTATTGGGAACTTCCTTTTCTACACCTCTATATGACGATCTTGATTTTAACCGAATCTTATCATATACCTTCTCTGTTCCTTTAAAACACGAATATTTCTAGCTTGATAAAGTACCGCTTTGTTAAAATTTGAATCATTGATACCATTTATAAAGTAATCTATTACGCTGGCTTCATCCAGACAGGTGTGTTTGCCCATATCCAAAATAGCATACAAGTATTCGAGTAATGTTTCTACCTTTCGTAATCCAGACTTGTTTCGAGCGAATTCCAATTTCTAATGCCAGTTTGGCTTTTAATAAATAATCGAGCTGCACCCTTTAGTAATTGCTTGCTATAAACAAACATTTGAAGATCGGTCCAATTAACAATTATTGCAATTTCTTCAAATTCTTGAATCCATTTTGAAATATCTGACGAGCAGGTGCCATCAAATGTACTCAAACTGTCTTCTACATCTTTTGAAGTATAGAGAACTCCACGGGGTACTTCTCTTCGGGGTTCCTGTTCCATCACCGATACGCCGTCTGCATCGTGGTTGGAATCAACAAAATCTAATTCCAAATGTGCCAACAATCTTTCCATCAAGTCAACTTTCCTTCCAGTCGTATCCAGTCCAAATTCCTCTAACTTCCGTCTTAATTCAGTCACTCCCCATGTCAAGATAGTCTCTTTATCCATGTTGCGTTGTCGGGAAAGTGCCTTACAAACAAACCAAAATACACAAACAATGGATAATGTAAAATAAACTACAGTGTATGTTATGATATAAAGACAGGGTGAGTTAATTAATGTTTTATCAATTATTCCGAGACAAAGTAAACCAATTTGAAAAAATTCGAAATGAAATGAAATCTAATTAAATTCACGTCTCAAAATATTACAAAATGAAATTAGATTTATAATAAAATAGTTTAGTTTAAATCAATTAAAATAACACTGTACAACACACCAAAAAATTACAAGGTCCGGGCTATAAATTCTGAGGAGACAAAAAAAAGAGATACGTGTATCGGCGTTTTGAAAGTTTACATCTGAATTTCATTTGAGAGGGGGTTAAAATTTCCCAGCTCTGGCACATTCTTATTGTTAAACGGCATAAGAAACCATGTGACCCTTACATTTTAGGTATAAAATGTGTTCAGCAAATTTATGTAAAATGTTACGGAGAACATTTTTGTGGAAATGTTAACCCTCTAGCTCCTCAAGATATGGGTCTTTTCTGTCCTTCTTTTAAAAAAGGGCAAAAAACACCATTAAAACAGGGTTTTAGAGGGTTAAAATGTTCTACAAAAATGTTACCCGTTAAATTTTACTATAAGTCCCTGAATACACCAAAAAGGAAAATTCAACCACAAAGTCAGAAATACGACACAACAAAAGAGAGCTTAGGGTTAATTTCGCATTTATTAAGAATTTTGTTTTAAAGCAAATTTGGATAGCATTATTTACATTTTTTTTAGGTCTAGGCAATTCCACTTCATTACCATACAATGTCCAGCATATTTCAGCGATAAACCAATGAATGCTTTTACCTTTACAGCGTTCTTCAATGGGTGCGCATGTCTGATGAAATTTTTCACCATGCTCATCACATTCTGTTGACAACTGGTTCTCAAAGTAATCCATATGGGAATTTAAAAAATGAATTTTTGTTGACATATGAACGCCTAGTTTTTCAAAAGCTCTAATCATGGTGTCTACGTATATTTGAGCAGTAGGAGAACGATTTTTGCCTAAGACATTGTTTATCACTTCCTTAATGCTTTTCCACGCATCAAGCTCAATTGGTGAGAGCGTTTCGTCGAAGTTAGCGTTTAGCATTAGCTTTTTTATATCTGGACCAACAAAAACACCTGTTGGTATGAAACCAATTTTAAGACTTTTAACAATAACAACGACTTGAAGAACATATACATACCTTCTTTAATCTTTGCTTCACTTAATTTTGGAAACATTGTTTTCAGAAAATTAAATGCTGATCCCTTTATATCCAGACATTTAATAAAGTTTTTTATGCTTGACGTACAATATTGTGCTCTCCTAATGTTTCCTCAGCTCTCAACTTCCATTGTTTTTTGGAATATTGGTCACTCTTCCATCTGCTATCCCAAGTGCATAAAAAGCATCCGTACTTAACGTATCCGGCCTGCATACCTGAAAGAAAACTAGCAACTTTTAAGTCACAGCAGATCCGCCACTTATGGTCTTAATATTTTACGGAGTCCAGTATTAGTTTTATAGAATCATAGCTTTCTTTAATGATCATTCCGTAGGCAATTGGAATTGGATTTTTGGTATTATCGTAATACAGAAGTACAGCTTTTAGACTCTTCTTAGATGAATCAATAAATATACGCCAGTCCTCGTGGTTATACTCAAAATTCATTGTATTCATTATTCCTTTAATATCGTTGCAATAAGCAAACGTGTTATCATCGTTTACTGAAAAGAACGGCAGAAAGCTGTCTTGATGCTTACGAAAGCTGGTAACATTGACACCAGGTTCAAGTAGATGAAGACCTTTTAAGTCTGCAGCTAAAATTTCTGATTTGTTTTTAGACAGATTCAGTCTCCGAACCAATGCATTTAAATGCTCTTGAGACATTAATATTGGTCTTGGGATAACGTCAATTCCTGTGTAATCACTATCGGCGCAATAAAAGGTTCTTGTTTCAGCGATAGTTCCATCAACATAACGACTAGGACTTCGAAGTTGTAGCACAGGTACTGGGAGTTCGTCAGAATGCGGAATTGGCAGCATGGCTGATGGTACAGTTTTGTATACAAAACTCTTTCGCCTATATCTATTCAACTTTAATATGGAAATATTTTCGCAGACGTAGCACGTAGCGTCATTATGTTCACCTGGATCTAACCACCGCATAGGAATACCAAACTGCATTGAATTTCGTTGACCTTAAGCGAGAGTTCAAAAATAAAACTCTAGTTTTAGAACAAAAAAAAATTAATTACCTTTGGACCACAAAGTTAAGCCATTATAACAAATGCGACAGCAATGCTTCGGCGTCCACAGTTCATCCGGAAAACTTCTAGCTCAAAATACCTTTTATAGATGTCTTCAACTTTACTATTGAAAAACGTAACTTTATATTCCGGTATGGTATGTTTACCGCAGATATAGCAAAACAAATCTAATTTTTTCAAACAATTTAACATTTTTGCCAAAACAAATCTAACACGTAAACTGAGTTTCTTTCTTAATTAATTTAGTATTACTATGAGATGGTCAATCTTTTGAAACTTGAATGCAACTGATGCTGTTAACAAAATTACTTGAATATTTAAACGGGCAAGAAAACACACAGAAAAGGACTTAATTTGCGTAGAAGGGGAGTGTTTAACTAAAACATTTTAATTTTTAGTGTTCAATAACTACCTAGTTCTATTTATAATATGGAAAACATCGATATTTATTATTGCAGTAATTCATACATACATACATACATACATACATAAGTACTATTTAACGTTTTTTAAAATTCCCAAATGCAATTTTAACAGATTTTTTACAACCGCAATTATTACCCTTTTCACATCACATTTGAAAACATTTTCAGTTTCAACTAAAATTATTTACCTATTGCAATACCACTGATAAATATTCTGGTACCTGGTTTTATTTAGGGACATTCCCAAATTTGTGGAATTTTAACAACCACAATTACTAATTACATTATTTTGTACCGCCAAATTGACCTGATTTATCATAAAATTTAATTGCTTTTTCAAATTTGTTATTCTGAATGAAACATTTTCCTTTCCTTTTAATGTTCAATTGAAATTTTTTTATATTTACCTGTTTTTTTTTTTGGTCTATGGACATTCTCGAATTGGTTTTTTCTAAAACAGATTTTTTAAAACCACAATTATTATCCCTTTTCACACGTAATAAAATCTGGTTTATAAAAGGGCAGTAAAAATAACAATGTTCGTAAGATAAAAGTAAAAGCATTTATACGCTTATTGCTGAAATATGCTGGACATTGTATGATAATGAAGTGGAATTGCGTAGAGCTAAAAAAAAATGTAAATAATGCTATCCAAATTTGCTTTAAAACAAAATTCTTAATAAATGCGAAATTAACCCTAAGCTCTCTTTTGTTGTGTCGTATTTTTGACTTTGTGGTTGAATTTTCCTTTTTGGTGTATTCAGGGACTTATAGTAAAATTTAACGGGTAATATTTTTGTAGAACATTTTAACCCTCTAAAACTCTATTTTAACCCTTTCGGGACGGAGTTTTATTTTGCAAACCAAAATATGTATGGTAAAATTTTTTTCATATTCTAAAAGGTATGATAAAAGTATTATGTTCTCCATACTTAAAAATTTTAAATTCGTCCTTTTATCCTGGGACATATAATCCCAACAAGTATTTTCATGGGGCATAAAACCCCAATCAGTGTTCTCGAAGAGCGGTTCGAAATTAAAAAGATAGCTAAAATATAAATATTATTAGATTTAGATAAAAGCTTACATTTATTTTTTACATTTTAGGAATGCAATTAGGTATTTATTTGTGGAATGGCCCAAAACACTTGTAACATAAGGCGTTGTTGCAACCTGAGCATATCATCTTTCTTCGCTTTTCTATGCCAAGTGAAGAACAGCGGACACAGCGACAACGCTTCTCTTGCTCTACTGGCAAGTGTTCTCCAATATTGATGCTATTCGGTTATGGACGTTTGGGAGTTCTACCTCCCTGGCGATTGCGTTGAAAATAAAGAAAAAAGAAAGTTTGAAAATTGCTGGGACGTATTATCCCAGTAGTCCCGAAAGGATTAATGGTGTTTTTTGCTCTTTTTTAAAAGAAGGACAGAAAAGACCCATATCTTGAGGAGTTAGAGGGTTAACATTTCCACAAAAATGTTCTCCGTAACATTTTACATAAATTTGCTGAACACATTTTATACCTAAAATGTAAGGGTCACATGGTTTCTTATGCCGTTTAACAATAAGAATGTGCCAGAGCTGGGAAATTTTAACCCCCTCTCAAATGAAATTCAGATGTAAACTTTCAAAACGCCGATACACGTATCTCTTTTTTTGTCTCCTCTATCAGAATTTATAGCCCGGACCTTGTAATTTTGGAAAAAATTTGATTTTGTTGTACAGTGTAATTAAACCAACTTAACTAACATACCACCACCGATACAGGATATAGCACAATCACCTCAATTCGTTTTCTTTCCTTAAAAATTTTGCTTCTGTTCTTCCTTGTTTTGATTTTGCATCCTCTTCTTTAAATTTCTTCTTCCCAAAACATATAAGCTCTTGCTTCTCTTTTTCTTGATTATCTCTTTTCCCCTCTCTTCTTCTTTCAAAAGATATATATTTTCCTCCTACTTCTTCTCCTCAGCTATAACGCTCGATTTCTTCTTAATTCACCTCCTGTTTGATAGAGTTTGTCTTCTTAGTCTGTCTTCTTGAACAATATACCGGCTTTTATTCTTCTACACCAGCAATTGATTTTCCACACACACACAATAGTTTTCTTCTTTAGCTTCAATTCTCCTCTTTATTTATTTCAAAACAAAAGAAATTTGTCACGGGTTCTTTATTATTTCTTATGGATCCCGGTTGAGCCCCTAATTTGTAGACATTTATTGAAATAAATACATGTACATTCTTATTCTCCAGATTTACAATTATATTTTAAAATAAACAAAATAATTATTTCTACGGCACTTCCTTTCACCGCAACTCACCAATTCTAAGTCCCTCATATTTTTTCAATTTTTATATAAGTATAACAACATAGTCTCAGTTTACTGTCTTTATTCAATAGGTTTTTAAAAAAAAAGTATGTATGTACGTATATTTATATATATATATATATTTGTTTTGTTTGTTTATTCATTCGTATGTTTATTGTTGGTACATTTTACCTCAACCCCACATATATATATATATATATATATATATATATATATATATATATATATATATATATATATATATATATACATATATACATATGTATATATATATTTTTAGAAATATTTGTTGATAGTAAAGCTGGTTTACTTACAGACCAAACCATTGTAACTTGTATCAAATTTCCAATCGGTTTCTCCGCACTTCAAATTGTATTTTATTATTATTGTTGCATATCAATGTTATTTATGAATGAGCAAGAGAATCGTTAACTGGAAAGTATAGGGTAAAGAGAAATATCCAAATTTACAGCCTAAGAGAACTCTGATGGCAAAATTGAATTATTCTACATATGTACATATGTATGAATACAGGAATTTGCTGAAATTAAACGGTATTTTCAATGATACATAGTATCTATATACATGTGTGAATACATAAAACTAGACCCTTACACCACTTATGTAAATATGTATATGACAAGGGTCAAAACCCTGGACAAATCTTAAAGGTGTACACCTACCCCACAAAATTATGCACAGTACCTGTTGTCTGGTAGCGATTGATGGAATCTGCTTATGTATTTATGTCTGTCCACACTTATGTAAATGAACGTGTAATTTTTTTTTTATTTGATTTTACAAATCTTATATTACAGCGGCTATATATTTTTGAATTAGATAATTTTCTTTTTCAATTTAAATCATAAAATATAAATAAAACCTGTGTTTTTTTATTAAACACAAATGTATATTTGTATGTACGTGTATGTCACGAATTATAAGTATTCACGAATTCCCGTGCGCGTTCGTAACCAATGCACTTTTGACTAAATTTACTCACAAGCAAGGAACAAAGCGTACCTTCTGTAATGCTAGTTATACTGCAGAATATGTGCATAATTATGGATGTATGACCAGCTGTGATATTCAATTCAATGATGAATTCTCTGAGAACGAAATTTCCAATCCGGCTCGAAGTGGACCAAATGTTTGCTTCTATGATAGGAGGGAATCTGGTGGAAAATTCGAAGTTAGCCTCAGAGCCAATTTACCAAATAAATCAAATAACTTGTTTGCTCAGTAAACACAAAACCCCAGTGGAAATGTGAAGGTAGAAAAGGAAGAAAGAACACAAAGAATTTTGGGTATAGAACAATAATTTTATTGGAGGAATATTACCTGTCGGCGCAACTGAATTACAATCAAGAAGGTTTTTTTTACGGAAACAGCACGATTGACCTTGCGACTATTAGGGCGCGAATATTTTGACATTTCGTTAAAAAAGGATATTTACACTTCATAGTATTCAGTTTTAATATATCTATCAATTACAAATGACATAAACTAGTTACCCTGTAAGTTATCGACGAAATATTAATGTCAATGTATTTGGCATTAACACTTATAAATAACTTTTAAATGAAGTAATGTATGACAAAAAGCATAACGCTTGCACTTCAAGAATCACTATCGATTAACTTCAAACTACATAAATTACATTTTTCTTAAGATTTGCAAAGCGCCCGCGCTTATCAACTACTTAAAGAGTCGAAAAAAGTCGGCTGTATGCAGAAAAAAAGCAAAGTTGTTCTTTCGCCCCACTCGATAATCCATTTTAAGCACCTGCATAACTTTCGACTTTCTATAAGTCCTAAGCTCAAAGCTTACTTTCTCAATTAATGTAAGCTGACTTTTTTCATTATATATTCGTTTGACGGTAAGTTGTAATTTAAAAATTTTTATAAGCCATATACAAGTGATTTTCCTTTATTTTCCAAAATCTGAAATATTTAAGTTTCTTAAAAATTGCAGGAATTGTGGTCCCAATTAAAACTATGCATAGTTTGGTTCTTTGTGAAATTGGCTTTTTAATTTAAACGAATTTTTATTTATACATATTACTTGTCTATACTTATATAGAGTAAACAAACAAACAGCTGTAGTATGAAAGTTATATTAATATATTTTCTTTGGAAAAACGTCCGATTATACTTGTAAAATAAATTTTCTTTCTAAAAAGGGTTTTTAGAAATTAAAAATAAAATGAACTTAAGCCAAAATAATTTCAATTCATAAAGTAAAAATTTTAACCAAAAAAAAACATAATCAATGAATATTAAAAACTGTTGTTAAGAAGTGGAATCTTATTCCTATCGCTACTTCCAGCACTGTGCTCCCTTGTGTCCCATGCCTCCTTCCGCTCACGCGCCAAGAGGTCGACGGGTATTTCCCCACTAATTACGAAGACTGCCGCTCCCGAGACAGTGCGGTAGGCCGATGCAACCCTGAGTGCGGCAGTGCGCTGTACTGCTTCCAGTACCTTGTGCTTACCCTTCGATCTTAGCTTATCTTCCCAAATTTCACTACCATACAACAGAATGGAGTTAGTTGTCGCCATGATTAACTTTCTTTTACTCTGCGTGGGGCCGCCAATATTCGCCATCAGTCTGCTCAGCATACCCGTCCCCCTTGCTGCCTTGTCGGCCACGTACAGTATCTGGGCCCAGTAATTGAGCCTACAGTCCAGTCTCAAGCCCAAGTATTTCACCACCTTCTGCGTTACCAGGAAAACATCGCCCATCTGCCTGCTAACCTCAAGTGGCATGTGGCCTCGTGTCATCAGTATAACCTCGGTCTTGTTCATGGCAAGCTCCAGACCGTGGTCTCCAAGCCACATCCGAGTCCTTATCATGACTTGGTTTAACTTTTCCTGGCATCGTCCATGTCCCGTGCTGAGATTACCGCCGCTATATCATCTGCGTACCCCACGAGGTATGTATCCTCCGGCATATTTATGCCCAGGATCTCGTCGTAACTCAGATTCAATAGATCTGGACCCAAGATAGAACACTGCGCTGCGCCAGACGTGACCGCCCTAGCCCGTTGTTCCTCTGGTGTGTCGTAAAGGAGCACACGGTCGTTCAGATATCTCCATAGAATCCCCAGTAGGTATCCGGGGACGCGAAATCTCTCCCGTAGTGCCCTTATGATATCCGCCCACCGTAAGCTGTTAAAAGCATTCCGTACATCGAGAGTAGCCAAGACAATTATGCGCTTCGGATAATAGCGTCGGCCCTGAGCGCTCTCAAAATGCCTTACTACGTCCTCAATTGCGCCAAGTGTTGATCTACCTGGTCGGAAACAGTGTTGCCTTTCCGACGGTCCTCCAGCAATCCTGACGGAATCTGATAACCTGCGTTGAAGCAGTTTCTTTAGTAGTTTCCCGGCAGTGCCCAGCATGCAGAGGGGGCGATTTGCTGAAGGCTGTGCCGGATCGCCTCTACCCTTGCTGATCAACGCAAGCTTCTGTATCTTCCACTGTTTGGGAAAGATACCCTGGGCTATACAATAATTGTAAACTCCCAGCATTGCATCTGGTCGATTTTCAGCCAGTAGTCCTATTATCTCAGCTGGTACTTCATCCGGTCCAGGGGCCTTGCCCCTTTTAAGGCATCGCGCCGCAGTCTTGAGCTCCTCTTCGTTGAAGGGGGTAGGCATTTCGTTAGCCTGAGGTTCCCGTTCTTCGCGTAGCGGAGGGTGCATTGGGAACGGAGTCCCAACGATGTTGCCAACCTCCTCGCCGCCCAAGTGTGTGACGTTGGAGTTCCCATCTAGCCTCCCAGTAACGGTCTTATAGCCGAGCCCCCAAGGGTTGCTATTCAGATCACTCCGAAGTTCCTCCCATTTCGATTTTTTTGCCGTTAAAATTGCCACTTTTAAGGCCTTTCGCGATTGTATAAACTTTTCAGCCTCCAAAGGTGCCTGACCGTTCTGTCTAGCCCTGGTGCATCTCCTTCTCTTGCGAAGGCAGACCCTCCTGATGCGTTACAGCGAATTATGCGCCGCATTATCGCATTTGCACGGGAGCTAGCATCATCAGTGGCGTGTGCGATTGGGGCAGAGTAAAAACCAGCCAGAAATGCTCCAGGATACAGTCTAGACACGTTCCACTTGCGTGTACCTCCCATTCTTGATGTCAGGGCAGGATTGGCGCTCGCTGCGATCTGGAAGTCAATATACTGGTGATCACTCCCACTATAGCCCTCCAGTACCTTCCATCCAATAATTGCCCCGGCCAGGCTCTCGGACGCCAGAGTGATATCCGGCGTGTTGTGTTGACACCCCGGTCTTCTGAAGGTAGTGACGTTTCCAGTGTTCGCCACGACCAGACCAAGCCTGGCGGACATGTCCAGGATGTACCTTCCCCGTGTGTTAGTTGTTGGGGAACCACATTAAACCGCCTTTGCGGTACTGCGTGACCGCGAGCCTACTGTTGTCAGGCAGCCAGAGTGAAGCTATACCTGTTTCATCCTTGAACCAGGCGCCTCGGGATATTCGGCCTTACTGTTCGCTGATAATGACCACATCTGGTCACTACTCGGCAGGTACCTGCCCGAGTACAGCATTCGCCGTCCAGCTTCTGTGCATATTCGCCTGGATTACATTCATTGTTTTCTGACCAGTGGGCAACTCCTTGAGCAGGGCAGGTGATCAGTCCGGCAACGTTTTGCATCATGGCAGTGAATGCACCTAGCGGCTGCTTTGCAGTCTTTCATTTTGTGCCCCAATTCGCCACATCTAATGCACATGTGCTTTCTGTCAGGGCCAGTGCAGCTTGCCTGGGTGTGTCCTACTCCAAGGCAGCGATAGCACCTTCTGATGTCCTCGCAAGTTCGTATCTTGGCTCAGATCCATCCGATTTTTATTTGCCCAACTTTCCTGAGCCTCGCGCCACCTTCCGAAGATAGCGTGACAAAAGCCCGTACATGCTCCCGTGCATTCGACATCGTAATCCTTGTTCGCATCTGCTCCCCTGGGTCAGGTAGCAGCTTCACGATTGCCGCCTCCACTTCCTCTTTAAGTGTCAGCGAATCAAGATCGCGTATCTCTATTGTAGCACTTGGCCTAAGCTCCCCAATTGAGGGCGTTTCCCGGACAGTACTCCTCAACTGTTGGACGAACTCCGCTCTAACTTTCTCCCCTCTCCCAAGTTCCAAGAGGATGGCTCCCGTCTTAGTCTTCCTCACGGAATTCACCTTAACCAATTCATCGTTCGCCGTTTTGCTACGCAGGTCTTTAAGCACTTCTGCGTAACTATGTCCCTCTTTAGGCTTGATCATTACCGCCTCTGGTTTTAACCGCAGCGGGCGGGGCTTATTCCTCTTCTTAGGCTCTGATGGCCTTTCTGAAGGTTTTATCCTACTGCCTTTCTTAGTGGCAGTCCGCCACGTTCCTTCGCCCTTTTCTGGAGGGCCAGTTACGCTCCCATGGGACTCTTTTGCCATGGCTTTTTTGGAGCTCTCGGGCACAGCCGGGCTAGTGGCCGCTCGTTTTGGGTTTGCGGTGTACTCCTCGGCTCGAGCTGATCCGGAAAATGAGGAGAATGGAGGGGGATGCGATATCCCAATGCGGATTTGTGATATACAGCATACAGCGGGAGTTCAACCGCCAAAAGAACATCAGCAGCGATGTGAAGACAGGCGTATACAAAATGGCCGAGCTGCTGGATGTCACGCTGAATTACAGGCGCCCGTGGAAGACGGCAGAATTGGAAAAGAACCTCATGGACTTAAGAAGGAAGGCTGCTACACAGCTCGGTTCGGATACTCCGACTACGGTGACCGCAAACGCGAAACGAGCGGCCACTAGCCCGGCTGTGCCCTGGAAAAGAGGAATAAGCCCCGCCCGCTGCGGTTAAAACCAGAGGCGGTGATGATCAGGCCTACAGAGGGTCATAGTTATGCAGAGGTGCTTAAAGACCTGCGTAGCAAAATGGCGACCGATGAACCGGTCAGGGTGAATTTCGTGAGGAAGACTAAAACGGGAGCCATCCTCTTGGAACTTGGGAGAGGGCAGAAAGTTAGACCGGAGTTCGTCTAACAGTTGAGGAGTACTGTCCGAGAAACGGCCTCAATTGCGGTGCTTAGGCCAAATGCTACAGTAGATATACGGGACCTTGATTCCCTGACACTTAAAGAGAAGTGGAGGCGGCAATCCTGAAGCTGCTCCCTGACCCAGGGGAGCAGATGCGAACAAGGATTACGATGCCGAACGCACGGGAGCAGGTACGGGCTTTTGTCACGCTATCTGTGGAAGGTGTCGCGAGGCTCAAGAAAGTTGGTCAAATAAAAATAGGATGGATCCGAGCCAAGATACGAGCTTGCGAGGACATAAGAAGGTGCTATCGCTGCCTTGGAGTAGGACACACCCAGGCAAACTGCACTGGCCCTGACAGAAAGGACACGTGCATTAGATGTGGTGAATCAGGGCACAGAATGAAGGGCTGCAAAGCAGCCGCTAGGTGCATTTACTACCACGATGCCAAACGCGCTCGGATTGATCACCTGCCCGCCTCAAGGAGTTGCCCACTGGTCAGAAAACAATGAATGTGATCCAGGCGAATATGCACAGAAGCTGGAGGGCGGATGCTCTACTCGGGCAGGTAGCTGCCGAGAAGGGAGCAGATGTGGTCATTATCGGCGAATATTCCAAGGTGCCTGGTTCGAGGATGAAACAGGTACAGCTGCACTTTGGCTGCCTGGCAACAGTTGGCTCGCGGTCACGCAGCTTGGAGCCGGTTGTTGCCACACGTAAATGCGAACCATGAATTTTACGCTGATGAGCTGCTACCTCATCCCTAGTGATAGTATAGAACAGTTTAAAACGAAGCTGGACTTTATTGAGGATAGAGTACATGAAATGGGCGGACCCTTTACAGTGGCTGGGGACTTCAACGGCAAGGCGGTTGAATGGGGTTCCCCAACAACAAGCGGCACAGATGATATAGCGGCCAGGAAAAAGTTAAACCCAGTCATGATAGGGACTCGCATGTGGCGTGAATTCCACGGTCTGGAGCTTGCCACGAACAAGACCGAGGTTATACTGATGACACGAGGCCACATGCCACTTGAGGTTGGCATGCGGCTGGGCGATGTTTTCCTGGTAACGCAGAAGGTGGTGAAATACTTAGGCTTGAGACTGGACTGTAGGCTCAATTACTGGGCCCAAATACAGTACGTGGCCAACAAGGCAGCAAGGGTGCCGGGTATGCTGAGCAGACTGATGGCGAATATTGGCGGCCCCACGCAGAGTAAAAGAATGTTGATCATGGCGACAACAAACTCCATACTGTTGTATGGCATTGAAATTTGGGGAGATGCGCTAAAATCGAAGGGCAAGCGCAAGGCGCTGGAAGCAGTACAACGCACAGCCGCACTCAGGGTTGCATCGGCCTACCGCACTGTCTCGGGAGCGGCAGTCTTCGTGATTAGTGGGGAAATACCCGTCGATCTCCTGGCCCGTGAGCGGAAGGAGGCATGGGACACAAGGGGGGACAGGGCTGGAAGTAGCGGGCGAAGATTGCAGACAAGCCAGCGATGGTGGACTGCGGAGACAGTCGGTAGATGGACGGCGACCCTCATCCCGGACGTAGAGAGATGGAGTCAGAGGAATTTTTTGGAAGTTAATGACTTCCTAACCCAGTTCCTCTCGGATCACGGATACTTTTCACGGATACTGGTTGCATCTACTGCGAAGCGCCGAACGATGACGCTGAGTACACTTTCTTCAGCTGCATCAGATGGCAAGCTGAGAGGGACCCCTTGGAAGAGGAGATTGGGGAATTTACCCCCACCAACGCAGTTGGCAAAATGTCAGAGTGTGAGAACGGATGGAACGCTGTGAGAGGGTACTGCGAGTGCATCCTTCGAAAAAGAAGAGAGACAACGACGCATCGCGAATCGAGGCCCCCCCACCAGAGACATAAAAAGACGAGCCAATAACATGATGCTGGCTACAAATATGATGGTCCCAGACGTGGGAGAGTAGAAAACTGATCCTTTTCTAGGATGTTGTTCTGGGCCCTTCCCGAAGTAAGGCAGAAATCGGTTCCGGGAAGGGAGTTTCCCCAGGAGAGGAGGAGGGATTGTTTTAGTGGAGTGAACACCACATGACACAGCTGACGACGGTCGCTGTATATGCGAAGGCATTTCAAACCCTACCTCGACCACCAAAAGAAAAAAAAATAATAATAATAATACCTGTATCATCAATGTTGCCCCGTACTTAAACTAAATTATTAAGTTTCGAAAAAACTGTATTAAACAAAAAAAAAAAAAAGTAAAAAATAGAGTAAGCAATTAAAAATTAAATTGTAGATAATAGTGAACAAAATGCAATTTTTAGAAGAAAAGGTAAATTAAAAAAGTTGCCGGAACATACATTTTTCAAGTTATACCTTATTAAAGAATCTATATATGTATATAAAAATGGTTTAAAAAATGTATATATAAATGTGTATGTGTATATGTATATCATAAAATGAGAACGGCTAGGCCGATTTCTGTAAAATTTTTTGTCGGTTTCGAGGAGAAGGTCTTTACGAAAGAAAATTTTGGAAAATCCCTCCGGAAAAGTCGGAAAATTGGAAAAATCGAAAATAGAGTTTTTGTATGAAACTTTGCGTTAAGTTATTCCTTAATGACTGTCCAAATCAGAAAATGGAAAGTGCTTAGTGTAAAAATTGAAAATTCGGAAAATGCGGAAAATTGGAAAATTCGAAAATTTATTTTTTGTATGAAATTTTGTGCATCAAATCGCTCTCTACTGATTCCATCAAATAAATCACATTGAAAATTTAAATATTTGTGTTGTATTACTCTAAAGTTTGTCTGAAGGCTTAAAATTGGGGCGAGGCGAAGTTCGCCGGGTCCGCTAGTTTTATATATATATAGTTGTTGCATTGGGGCTTATTAAATTTTCTTTTATAAATTTTTAGTTAAGTATTGGTTTTAAATAGAGTCGCAGTATATTATATTAAAATTTTTTCAAAAAGGTTTTTATATAATAAAATATTCCACAATAGGTAATTTTTTTCGAAATATACACCGAGTTTAGTAAATAACTCGGCAAATATGAGTTGCCGCTAAGTTATTTATTCAACATTTTTATTTTTAAAAAATTGGCTTTTTAATTTAAGAGACTTTTTATTTAAATATATAGTTTATCCACACTTATATAAAATATATTTTTTTATTTTATATAACAGCTGTAGTTTGAAAATTATATTAAATTAATCAAAAATTTTTAGAAATTTCAACCCAAAAATTATAATGAATGAATATTAAAGTTTCTGTTGAGAAGTAGAATCAGTTTCTATTTAGCTTCATCCTCTTATTATTTCTCTTCTTAAGAACACGTTTTGAAGCCTCTTTATAGCATGTAATTGTTTATTTGGAGCTTCACATGGGAGTTATTCATTAAAAATTTTCTTCTCACATTACCATTACGTGTAAAAGATATTTTAATTGCAATCTGTATACATAATACATGCGGATACATTAATACAATATAAGCCATCATTACTAAACCAACTTTTATTTATTTTATTGCATCAGCGGTTGATTTTTTCTTTTTATGTAAAAACTAGATTTTACTTCTCGTACAAAGTATAGGAAGAGTATATTATAGGAATAGAATAAAAACTTTATTTGCAACTTTTAAAAGGATGCGCCCAGAGTCTGCTTAGATGGGAAAAAATTTTCTACATTTGTATATTTTTGTTGCGACTACAAATGGTTAGTGTTTATTTGTTTTGAACTTAAAGATTTAACAGGAGCTACTATTTTTCATCATTTGTAATTAGCATTTAATAATATTTTAAACGTTTTATTTGCAATTACTTTGAAATAATGCCGAAGAAAATGAATGGCAATGAAGACATCCCATGCGCAGCAGTTTCTGAGCAAATAAATTTATGTTTTCTTACAGTTTGATCAAATATATTTTTAAGGCAAATATTATTTTAAATGTGACTGCCCATAAAACATGTTTGCCTATATTTTATTAGACATTATTTCAGAACTGTTTCAACAAATAAAAATAGGCAAATAAATGTGGGTAGTGTGACCACAAAAATTTTGTATTGTTTTGAACAAATTTAGGGCAAACAAGAACAAACAAATTTTAGGCAAATGTGTGTTAAATGTGACCGTACCTTTAGTTATACTATTTTTCCACTTTTTGTGACGAATGGTGTTAAAATTTAGTATGTACTGCATACAGTCAAGGACTAAAGTCTTCATACATACCCAAAATTTCATATATAATACAGAAAAAACAAATTATAAAGATGGACAAAAGTGTTCACACAATGTAGTCTCTTCTGTTTTAATCATAATTTGCAACCTGTAATTATTCAAATACGGTTAGTTTCTTGCAATCGAAGTGGGCCTCCGTATCTTTTTTGTTTTTTTTTTCTATTCAAATAGTTTTCAGTTGTCAAGATGAGTTAGTGTAAAAAAATTAGCGCGATGTAAAAGATCTTATTGTTCAGGAGCATAAAGCAGGAAAATATTATCGCGAAATTAGCAAAAATTTTAAAATACCTTTTTCCACTGTCCAATACATAATCAAAAAGTACATAAACTGATTCCGTAGAGAATAAGCCAAGGTCTGGACGACCAAAGAAGCTCACTAGGCGAGATGTCAGTTTTATTTTAAGAGAAGTGGCAACAAATCCAAGAATATCAGGGCCTAAACTAGCAGAAAAGATCGAAAATATTACGGATAAGAAAGTTCATCCAAAAACGGTTCAAAGAGCGTTACGAGCTAAAGTTTATGCAAGTAGAGTTCCCCGCAGAAAGCCTTTGATATCTGAAACGAATCGAAGACTTGGCCTTGAATTTGCAAAAACATACATTACCAAAGGCGCAGATTTTTGGAAAAAGGTATTGTTTACGGATGAAAGCAAGATTAACTTGTTTGGAAATGACGGGCGTGGAAAATTTCGGCGTAAAAAAAATACAGCTCTTGAGCGAAAGAATATTGTGCCCACAGTGAAACATAATGGTGGCAACATAATGGTTTGGGGCGCCATTGCTGCATCTGGAGTGGGTCGGTTGGTGTTTATTGATGGTATTATGGACCGATACTATTATAAACAGCTTTTAGAATGCAATTTGCAGCCATCAGTTGATATGTTGAAACTTGTCCAGGGTTGGATCTTACAACAAGACAATGATCCCAAATATACAGCGAACGTTGTGAGAGATTGGCTGATTAATCATGCACCAAGGCAGTTGAAGTGGCCTCCACAATCACCGGACCAAAACCCGATTAAGCACGTTTAGGATATCGGTTATGTTAGTGTTACCAACAGAGAAACTTTAAAAGAAGCATTACAAAAGTGCTGGTACGAAATTACTCCTGACATGACCGAAAATCTTGTCGCTTCAATGCCGAGACGTCTGCAGGCAGTGATTAATCTAAAACTAACTACCTTTTTGGTAGTCGAAAACGTTTTTCTGTAATGTATGAACACTTTTGTCCATCTTTATAATTAGTCTTTTCTGGATTTATCGTTATTTTTTGAGTTGAATGTTTGTTTTTGTTTCATAATTAAAATGGAATTACATATGTCTGGTGCACAAAATTTTTTTTGCATTTTTTGTTTGGCGAATATATGAAATTTTGGGTATGTGTGAAGACTTTAGTCCTTGACTGTATTTATAATTTTACATAAAAAGTTTTAGTATTTACTTAAACATAACTCCAAAACCTTTAAAATGATTTCCATATTAAAATTGTAAAAAATTTGAAAACTTCAGAGCCCCGTAACTCGGAAAATATTGGCGAGCGCGATTTTTTTCACATAATGTGTTTTTTCTTATTTTTTAATTCTCTAACGTCCCATATATTAATTTTTTTGATTGGAGTTAGTTTATTGTTTCAAATGACATAAACGAATTAGAGGTAGGCGTGGTGTTTTGCTCGCTGCCTCGAAGAATATGGACCAACCATGCTGATTTCCAATAGCACCTCTTCCGAAACTATGTCTGACCAATTGATTACCTGCTGATATTGTGCCTCGGCATACTTGATTTAAACTTTAACACGGGCGGACAGACCATCAGCTCTTCAAAACATTTAAAAGGTACGTATATCGATATTAAAAAAAAAAAGGAAATTTCAGAGCCCTGTAACTCGGGAAATATGGGCGAGCGTAAATTTTTTCACTTGATGCTTATTTTTTATTTCTCTAACGGTTGAAACTTACATCAAGCTATGGTGCTAAGGTTGCTTTAAAAACAAGCACAAAATTTTGATATGAAAATTAAAGCGTGTCACACTATGGTAATTAGATATATGTTACCAAACAGAAATACAAATGAAGTTGATGAAACAACAACCCTAAGCAAAACTTACAAAACTTTTGAAAAGAAATACTTAGTGGTAGAAAAGGATTTCCTATGCTGATTTATATGTACATGTAGTTATACATATATAGTGAGCGGTATATAAGATTCGGCAAATCCGAATATAATACTCTTACTAGTTTTTATATTGCTTTATTTGGTGCTATAGTGATACGAAATTTTTTTAACTTCAAAATGGTTCACTTTACAGTATAATTAATAAATTGTTAACTGCTTTTGAAACGGGAACAATCTGTAAGCATAACCTTCCAAATAAGAAAAAAATTTTGAAAGTCACTTCAGAAATAACTGACTTCAGTCGGCACAAATATTATTCAGACGAATTATATATTAGAGGCAGGCATGGTATTTTGCCAGCTGCCTCAAACTATGTCAGAATGATTCAAGCATTTAAATTTTCTCTAGTTCATCTAATGCCTTGGCAAAGTTGATTTTAAGACGAACATCGATATGCATAAGAACTCCGAATATATCGTAATTGATCAACAAAAGGGAATTACAGTCGGGCCTCAATTACCCGTTATCCCCGATTAATCGTAATGGCCAAATATCAGTCTATTGTTTTTTGTTTGCAATGTTTTCAAATTAGTTGCTTCGATTAACCGTGATGGCAGACATTTTTTTTGTTATCTTCAAACTCATAGGTACATATATATCTATATATATATATATATATATATATATATATATATATAGTATATATAATAAACATGAAAAGCGGGAATTCTCCTGTTTGCATACGAGGAGTCAGAAGCATTAATTTTTTGTTAATTTAAATATAAAAAAAATGTTTAATTAACCAAGAAAATCGATTAACTTAATGCTTCTGGTCCCAACCATCACGAATAATCGAGGCTCGACTCTAACTCAAAATTTTACAATTTTCAGTATACGTGAAAAACTGCTTGTTTGGTTACATTTTAGGAGAAATTGCAAATCCGAATACACCAAATTAAGCAAATTCAGTTAAAAAATATATTTACATTAGCGGATCTTACAATTTTCAGTATACGTGAAAAACTGCTTGTTTGGTTACATTTTAGGACAAATTGCAAATCCGAATACACCAAATTTAGCAAATTCAGTTAAAAAATATATTTACATTAGCGGATCTCACTCTTCGTGGCATAACTGCAAGGCTAGCAAATATGCAATGACTTTTTGCTACGAAGCGCGAGTGTCTATTTTAAACTTATAGCAAATTTATTGTAACAGTTGATTTTGAGAAACACTATTATATTATTGAAAAATTAGATTTATAAATCGTAAAATTTTATTAAAAATAACTTTTATACAATGCCTAAGGAAACAGAAAAAAACAAAATCATCAACTTTGTCATAAACTACAACCGTTACTGGTGTACAGGGATCTTCAAAATTTTTAAGTATACATACTCGTATATGTATATCATAACTACTTCCATTTTCCAGTTCTGATATGACGGTACTATTAACTGTTATACTAGTGTTTGAAATGGAAGATTTACTTCCAAAATACTTTGTAATTCCTCATACAACCGACATATTTTTTTAAATTTATCTGTAAATAGATACATTTGTTACATATGTTTTTGTTGATTTTGGGAAAGCAAATTCTTACCTTTTATAGATAAAAGCCCTTCATCGGTTTCTAGTAAACCGGCTCCTGTAAAATTCCTCCAACTCTCAGTTTTATTGTAATTAGTCTTGAGATGCTTATCTTTACATCTGACGATGTCACAGGTAGCGTCGATGTGCTTTGCACCTAAAAGTTTCCTATAGTACATTTGTACTGTCGGCCTCTGAAAAAAATTGTTTATTATCTAATATTTTAATGAAAAATTGACGCAATTTTCGTGCATATATTCCAACATTTTTTTAATCTCACTATCCGTCTACCTTTTGTTATATGATTTTTGTTTAGTTTGTTCACTTTTTGATTTGTTTTTTAAAAATTCATTTTTCGGCACTTAAAATTAATTGTTTTGTTAATTTTCTTCAGTTTTACAGAACCGAATGTAGACAGTTTTTCAAATAAATTAGACTTTAAATAAGCTAATCCGCCTTCATCCTTGGCCACAACGCCGCTGCTAATTTTATTCATGAAACAAAAATATACTTTTTGTGATTATTTCATTAGAAATTAAATTAAATGCATTACACAAAATTTACAGTTTTATTTTTAATTATATTAGTAATATTTTTTGAACAGTATTGGAATTAATTAAAAGTCATCGTTAAAGTTTTTCGTGACGGCCACTTCCGCCGTAAAATTTCAAAGCTGAGTTTATCTGTTTGACTGTAATTAAAAAACAGCTGTGTTAGTTGCAAAAGTTTGCTCTTGGAAATATGCAATAGTTTTTAACATTGCAAATGTGCTATGGTGTAGCAAATCTCAGTTTTATATATATTGTTGTTGTGGTGTTGCAAAACCTAGCATATATGCTACGTTTGCAATATCTGCAAGGTTTGTAATAACAGTTTGCTAAGAAAAGTGGGTTCCGCTATTGCTGTTTCTTTTAATCTTTGCAAGTATATCAAAAAATCTATTTTTTGAGTTAATACCATTTTTCTGAAATATGTCGATCATAAATAAAAACAAATTTTATCAACAAAACAGTAGCAACTCATAATAAAACCATATTTAAATAAAACAATTAGATTATGTTTATTTTGAAAAAGGGCTCCATCAAAATAATACCTTTTTTATTTATGTTAACTTTTGTATTAGCTCAAAATAATAGCTTTTTGTTGATATTAAGGTAGTCACTACATAATCATGAAAATGGTCTCAAATGTTGTTTAAGAGATCAAAGAGTTATCGGAATGCGTTGAAAATTTTAAAATAGATAGATATTGATGTTGTTAGTGGATTTCTTGCAAAAAGTGAAAATTTAAAAATTTTGTGTTGATACCATCTTGTTGAATAACTGCGATACGTATGTACTTTATGGATATTGTAGAAATTACAAATGGAATGACAAACTTAGATATACCCTTTTTCCACCTGGGGTGAAGGATATAAATATGATAACATACAAAGAAAGAATCATGCTCTCCTATTAATTAAATAACCGGCCCTGTTCTGTAAAACGAATCCGAGTAAATTTCTCGTTTTAAAACGAATTCATATTTTCTTGGAGTTGACTAAACAGAATTCGCACAATTTTACTCGTTTTAAAAGCGACTGAACAAACCTGAACCATTGGAATAAAAAATTTAAAGTCTTTATTATTAATCTTAGTTAAATTAAATACATTTTAATATACTTTATATTATAAAAAAGTTACTTTAAAAACACTCTTAAATTGCTTCATACTCTTGCCTTAACTTGATGAAAATTAGGTGCATGAATAAGAACACTTATTATGTAAAGAGTTTTAAACGCACATACGAAGCATCCTTTGTAAACACAAATTAACAATAAAAGTTCATTTTTAACAAATCTAATTAAAAAAAAAAATTTTCACCAAATCACACTCATAGGATTTGAAGCATCCCTTAATTGTATATTTAATTGACGTATTTTTCGTTTTCTGAGATAATTGTAACTTAATACAAATGTTACGGGCATTTTCAATTCTTGCCTTAAAATAATAAATTTGTTTACTTTTTCAATCAACAGCTGAATTTTGCGTTTAAGTAAAAGTTTGAACTTAATTTCGAATAAGGCCAAAACGAGTGATTTGTAGAATACCAAATAGTAATTTCTTCGGTTTAGAAAATCTCTCCTTTTTTAAAACGATTCGGTTTACAGAACAGAGCCGAATATTTCAATTATAGTTTTACTTGACACAGGACGAAGCTAGTTAAGGAACACTACAACCTCAAGGTTGTTAAAACAAAGATACAAACATAATTTAAGCTAAAGCAATATCAAGCATGTTAAATTAAAACAAACATACAAACATAATTTAAGCTAAAGCAAGATCAAGCATGTTAAACTAAAACAAAGATACAAAACATACTTTAAGACACAAACATTAGCTGTAATAAAACAAAGATTATTTGTAATAAAACAAAACCAAGGTTATTTGTAATAACATGCTAAATTGTAATCGAAATAAAGATACAAACACTTTAGGACAAAGACATTCATTTCAGGGAAATATCAAATGTAAACATATTCTAGAGATAAGAAAATATCAAACACATTTTTAGTAAACATAATTTACAAACAAACAACCCAAGAAAAGGGTATGTTAATAAAAATAAGATAAAGAATTAACATTTTCATAACTAACCCCAGTTTACTAGGGTGTCAGACGATCAAGTTTTCATTCAATTTTTAAACTTTCTCTCATTTTTTTACTAATACACTCTCACTTTAAAAACTTGCTGAGAATTTGCTTTCAAATTTTCGTTCAATTGAGTCTTTCAAATTTCATTCAAGAGAACAGCTGATTGAAGTTTTTTCCTTTAAATAATTTTTTTTGTTTTCTTTACAACATCTTGCTTAAAAACTTGCTTTGAAATTGCGTGCAGCCTATGTCACAGCTTTCAATTTTTGTGAATTTTGACAAGCAGTATGTGTAAATTTCTTGAAAGAAAATTGAACAAAAACTTGACTGTGTGACTGCACGGTTACGCAAACAGGTACTAAAACTCAACATTATATAAAAAGATTATTTTTAGACATGAGGGCAGTCTAAATTTAACACGAGTCTCAATCGAACATCAGTATTAAACATAAGTGTAGTTTAGATTCATTTTTTAAAGGAATAAATAAAGAAAGCGCATAGCCGCTTTCCTTCTAACGAGCGGACCAAAGCATCCTTGTCGCAGCAAGGAAGAATCCTTCATAAGAAAAGGATCATTAAAAGAAAAAAAAAATATATATATATATATATAAAACCTTTCCACATAAGTAAAATTATTGCACATAGTGAAGAAAAAGTGTGGTGAAGAAATTTATGAAAAGAATTAAAAAATTTAACATCTTTGACGAACAAAGAAATCTAGTTACTGAGGAAGAAATGACACAAGCCGACCTAAGTACAATGATCCAACAAATGGCTAGTTTGCAGATCATGCCACAAAATATTCAGGAAGAGAATAGAACGCTGAAAGAAAGACTCGATCAAATACCAATCAACCCAGGCATAGCACCACCAGCAACGGCTAGATTACAACCAGTGAACGTCTCATACACCACACCCGAGGAAATTAATCTGGACGTATTCAAAGCATTGCCAGTATTCGACGGCAATATCGCAAGATACCGAATTTGGAGGGAAGACGTATCGAGGCTTATGGAAGCTATCAGAATTCACCAAAACTCAAATAGATACGTGGAAGCCTTGTCAATAATAAAAACGAAGAGACAAGGCGCAGCCGCAGACGTATTAACAAATCTCAACACAATATTCAATTTCGATGCTATACGAAACAGACTAGATTATACTTATGCCGATCAGAGACCATTATATGTACTTCAGGATGAAATGAAGAAATTAACACAAGGTAGACGCAACTTATCAGAATTTCATGATGAAATTAATAAAGCTCTCATCTTAATCACTTCAAAAATTGCTATGTCCGGTCATTCACAAGAGGTAATAGATGTAATGACAAATGAAGCCACTCAAGAAGCTGTACGAGTCTTCAAAGACGGAATTAGTAACTCGTACATACGTTCCACACTATACGGAAATCCAATAAAGGATTTGGAACATGCTTTTGCGGTAGCACGCACCATAGAACATGATGAGGAGCATCGAAAATTACGATTATCATACTCCAGCAATGAACAGAGGAATTATGTACAGCCAATACAAAGACCCAATAACAACCATCATCATCATCACAGACGTCCATCGTATATCCATCAACAAAGAGAAGTGCCTACCCAACATCAGTATCAACCACGTCCAGAACCAATGGACACATCATCAGGTAACACGAATCAACATCGCAGACCGAATTTTCATAATCAACAACATCATCCTTGGAAGAGACACCGAGAACCCAGCACACAATTTCACCAATCTAGATTTCTGAGAAGCAATAACCTTGCAGCGGAAGATGATAACCAAAGTATTATTGTAGAAACAGGTACGGTAAATAAAATAGTTACTAAGTCTTTAAACTAAAAAATGGGTTGCCCTTTATTACAATGAATGATGGACAAAAAAATTTTGAAGTGTTAATAGATGCAGGCGCAACCCATAGTTATATAAAAAAATCTTTAAAGTTTAACGATTCAGAAAAAATTAAGCCTTTACAAATTATAAGTATGCATGGTAAATCAATAGTCAATACTAAAAAAACTATTAAATTTATGGGAAAAGACATAGATTTCTTCGAAATAGATTCGATAGATAATTTTGACTTAATATAAGGATGGGACGGAATAGGAAATCTAGGCGCAATAATAAACAGTAACGAAATAAGATTTGAATTGCAGGAAAGAAAGGATAATGCATATATAAATTTCACCATAGGAAGTGAAGAATATATAAAAGAGATTGAAGAATTAATGATAGGTAATAATAAAATAGGTCCCCTACCTTTTACTACAACTATTAAGGCAAGCATTAAAACAACTACAGATGACCCAATTTGGACAAAACAGTACCCGGGCAATATGAATGACGTAGAATTCGTTAATAAAGAAATAAAAAAATTACTAGAAGATGGTATCATTGAAAAAAGCTTTAGTCCTTATAATTCACCTATGTTAACAGTTCACAAAAAAGGAACTGATGAGAATGATAAACCGAAACGTAGGATAGTGATAGACTTCAGAAAACTAAACGAACATACAGTTACTGACAGATATATAATTCCAGATATAAATATAACTTTACAGAATCTAGGAAAAGCTAGATACTTTACCACACTCGATTGGAATCAGGATTCCACCAAATAAGGATAACGGAAAAGGATAGAGAGAAGACTGCTTTCTGTATAAATGGCGGAAAATATGAGTTTTTACGTATGCATTTCGGCTTAAAGAACGCTCCTTCCATTTTTCAAAGATGTGTGGATGATATTTTACGAGAATTTATAGGAAAATTTGCTTACGTATACATAGACGACGTAATAATATATATTTTTCCTCGCCAGAGGAACACATACAACATATCCATACTATTTTTAATGCCCTAAATAAGGCGAACTTAAAAGTGTCCAATGAGAAATCAAAATTCTTCATGGAAGAAGTAGAATATCTCGGACATATTGTAAAATATATTAAAATAACCACTGACCCGGAAAAAATAAAGGCAATAGACAATTTTTCAATACCGAAAACATAACAAGACCTCAGAGGTTTTTTGGGACTTACTGGTTACTATAGGAGATTTGTAAAAGATTATGCTCAAATTTCAAAACCCTTAACTTTGCACCTAAAAGGAGAAAATGCTCACATTGGTAAAAATAAAAGTAAAAATACAGAGGTTAAACTGGAACAATCAGCAATAGAGGCTGTAAACAAATTAAAAAATAGTCTAAAAGAGCAAGTGGAATTATACCAACCCAACTTTAATAAACTATTTGAACTTACAACAGATGCCTTCAACATAGGTATTGGAGCTGTTCTAAGTCAAAATAGGAACCCAATTTATTTTTTATCTCGTACACTGAGCACTACCGAACAAAATTATAGTACTAACGAAAAAGAATTACTGGCTATAATTTGGGCATTAAAGAAATTACGTAACTACATATACGGCATAGCTGACTTGACCATCTTTACTGACCATCAGTCATTGACATACACAATCTCAGACAAAAATCCTAACCCCAAGCTAAAACGATGGAAAGCCATCATCGAAGACTATGGTGCTAAATTAACCCATAAACCTGGTACATAAAATGTTGTGGCGGACGCATTATCACGACGAGCTATAAATACATCATCAATAGGCACGGTTCATTCAAGTGATAGCTCAAGTGAACAAATGATAAAAACTGTATCACAACCATTTAATGCGTATGGAATACAAATTGAACTCATACCAAATGAAGTATCTGATGAAATACATACACAAATAATATTTCAGAGTAAATTACGTCATATTATCAGATTTACTAACGAGAAAAATTTAACTACCGAACTAAAAAAGTGCATTCAACCCCAAAAAATCATCGCCATATATGCTACAGCTGAAGATTTATTTAAATACTGTAGAATCATAAAGAATACATTCAATACCACCAAATTAGTACACACACCAATAAGATTAAGAGATATAACGAAAAGAGAGGAACAAATTCGATTAGTACAAGAAACACACGAGAGAGCACATAGAGGCTATAAAAATAATATACACGAACTAGTAGAACAATATTACTGGCCGGACATGAGAAAACACTGTAAGGCATTTAATAAGAAATGCACTGCATGTTTGTATGGTAAATACGAACGCAACCCAACAAAAGAACCATTACAACACTCGGATATTCCCGAACACCCAGGGGAATACATACATATAGACATTTATTTCAACGAGCATAAACATACATAAACAACGAGCAAGCATACATAGTTATCAGAGACATCGACTCAAAGGCTGATATGGACAGAAAACTAGAAGAAATTCTCATTAATAATTTTCCGAACTGCAAACGATTAATGACAGATAATGAATACGATTATGGTGAACCAAATGTGTATAAAACATAACATTAAAAAGATACAAACCCCAGTACACAGGTCTAAAGCAAACGGACAAGTCGAACGAGCACACAATTCAATATCGGGACTATCCCGAATTTTTAAGATACATATAGAAACATCAGCAACGGAGGAGTTATTCCTAGCGGTAAAAGAAATAAACAACTCTACACATTCAGTTACAGGATATAAACCCAAAGATATTCATTTTAATTTAATAAAATTCTCTAAGGAGGATATACAAAATAAATTAAGAAATGCTTTGCAGAAGACACTACAATGGAGAAATCAAGGATCAAAGCATAGGACATTTCAACAAGGAGATCAAGTGTTGGTAGCTAGAACTAACATCAGAAGTAAGAGCGATAGCAGATACAAAAAACACATAGTTTAGGAAGATCGTGAGGACACTAACTTAACTCAAGGAGTATGATCATAAAAATAATATAAGAAATTATGTACTTACAAAAAATGAGGATAACATTCCTAACATCACTAATCATGGTCATCACAACCGCAACAATAATTCAAGCAGACGTTAAACTACAAAATCTAACAGGAAAAAAATACTTATTGACAAGAGGTGACGACTCATTGTTATTCGACAATTATTCTTATTTATTTCATGTAAGCAACTTAACAAAAATATTCTCGCCGTACAGGCAAATGCTTAGTGGTAATTACAAGCCTTATGTAGAAGAACAAATTTGGATTGAAAAAATTGAAATTCTTACAAAACAGCTAACAGAGCATAATATTTAGAGAAGAGGAATACATTTTTTAGGTTCCGCCTTGAAATTTATTACGAGTATCCCGGATCACGATGATGTTATAAAAATAGAGAAAGCCATTAACACACTAATTGAAAATAATACAAAACAAATATTAATAAACTCTAGATTCGAAAAAATTCTTAATACAATCAATCGGAAAAATATTAAAACCATATAATCTTAGAACAAGTGCATGACCAACTTTTATTAATAACACGAACTATTAATGCAGCAAAAAACAATGAATTCTTATCGGAAGCTTTGGACATAGAGGATTTGAGGGAAGTGATTACGCATGAATTAACAAGAACCCCAATAATTAACATAATGGAATACGCAGCCATACACATCGCTAGAACTTATCAACTCATAATCACCATATACAAATACCCGGTACTAACTAACCAATGTGACTATTTTAAGGTAACTCCACTATGTTAGGATCACAAAGTGTAAAAATAATTTGGGAAATATATATATGCAAACGAAACAATAACACGGACTACAACTGTATCATACCATTACTAGAAAATCAGAGCGCTAAATGTTCAATTATTCAAGAGTACAATCAACCGCTATTACAAATTGACGAAGGATTTATATTATTAGACAGAACTCACACTGTAAATAACCATACGACAACAGAAATAATATTAGTAGAATTCACGGACGAAGTACATATAGATAACATAACTTATAAAAACATACATGCCGGATTGCTAGAAGCAATACACACTAAACATAGTGAAAGTTTTGAGATAATGAAAATTTTATATACAGACACAGAATATGCATTTAATAACTTAAAGAAATTTTATATACCTGTAGAAAATCACCCCTTTAGGTCATTTATTTACTTAATAATAATTACAACTTGAATTATTAGTTGTCTGTACACAGCTATAAAAATATCCAAATATTGTATAATATACAGACAACGCAAAGCAGACGAAAATTTCAAAGTTCTTTATAGAAATGAGCTAGTAAAGCTACAGGCTAATACAGTTTAAATCGGGACGATTTAATTTAGGAAGGGGAGAGTTAAGGAACACTACAACCTCAAGGTTGTTAAAACAAAGATACAAACATAATTTAAGCCAAAGCAAGATCAAGCATGTTAAATTAAAACAAAGATACAAACATAATTTAAGCTAAAGCAAGATCAAGCATGTTAAACTAAAACAAAGATTGTAACGTACAAGTGATTACGTTTGTCTAGAAGTAACCTTTACTTCTATTCGGTGGTAAATCCAATTACTATTCGTAATGTATCGGTTAAGGAGGTGTTAATATAACTATAATTTTTTTTAGGATACTTTTCCCAGACGATTTGGGAGTCATCAAGTTAACTAGCTCACATTCTGCTTAGGGTGGGTTCTTGTCTGTCGATATCCCGAAAACTCAAAACCTAACTTATACGGTAATACATAATAAATTTTTAACTCCCTTGCCTCTGTTTGAAACCAAAATAATCAAATCAATAAAACAAACAACCTGAATTTACCTGATATGTGTAAACAACTGTCCAAAATTATAAGTGCATCAAATTGCAAGTTTTTGGGTACCCAGATGTTCTTGGTCCCAGCGTCTCGTTACCCTCCCATCCAAATATTTCAGCGGCGCTAAGTTTGGCTGAAACCCTGCCTAAATTCATCCTAATGCATTTTACATCCGTAAGACAAAAAAATAAAACTTACATTTCCATTATTCTATAAAATTTATTCATGTTTTAAAATTCTGCACGATTCATAATAAATTTTAACCTGCTCTGACACAAGCTACAAAAATTTCTTACAGCTAACTTTTGTTTTGTTTTTTTTTGTATTTGGTTTTCAATTTCCCAAATGTTTTGTAGTCAGGGTTCTTTCCCTTAATAATCTTATAAAATATAAATGTATAAATCAAAAATAAAAAATGAAAATAATGCAACAAAAACAATATTCGGGAAACAATGTTGCTAAACTTTTATGAAACCATCGATTTCTATGTATTATTTTGATTCTTTTTGTTTTTTTGTTTTTCTTTCTTTTTTATATTTCATTCATGCAGACTATTGTTGTGGTTGCTTCATTTCATTATCAAAGAAAAAATATGCAAAACAAAAAGTAAAAATACAATAAAGCTTAAATCACTCACCAGTTTTGTTGGTGACAGAGAAGATTATAATGCAGTTGACGTCGCCGAGGCCTCTTCGAACATGCTGTCTGCACTAGGTGCCTAACAGTGGTGTAAAATTTGCATACTTTCTAAATGACTTTAATTTATAAATATTATTAACTAATACTTAGATAACTCTTACGTTTATTTTTATGATATTACACATTAGTTCTATATAGTTATATGATTGTTTTAAGTTACTATTCATACCAAATGGTTGAGATTGCCAAAGGTTTCGAAAAAAATGTTCACAAATAGCTTTAAACGCATTAATGTAATTTAAAGTGATTAAGAAATGCCTTGGCATAATTAGGCAGTTAAATCTTTAATCAAGCAAAAAATCTTAAAACAAATTTGGTAATGCAAATTTGTTTTATACATGCTTAAGAATTAGATTATTTGTAGTTTTAGAAACGTAAAAAATATCGCTATTTCTATTTTTTTTTTTGGGATTTTATATATATATATATATACGGTTATATAACAACTACCTGTTTGTTTTTTTTACTTAACTTCTGCTGCGTTAAAAACTCTTTTTGTATTACGTTGTATATACGTTGTTTTGTATGCTCCTTGTTCCTTCTAACTAAGCCATTTTATTGATAAAAAAAATTGCGTAGGACTAGCTAATGTTTTGCGGTCAGCAGCATGCGGCTCCTCTATAAATGTCTCGTAATTTAAGGCTGCATTTACACGCAGTATTTAAATGCACTTTCATAAAAACTGGTAGATTATAATTACAGTGTTACTTCCAGTTATATTTTAATTACAGCATAAAGATAATGTTACCTGGTAAATAGAATTAAATGTTAATGAACCTAGGGGCATAGATCCTGGACACCAAATAAACTTCTCCTATACCTTATTTTTCGGATAGATTTCTAAGGTGTTGGCTCAGGACCGCGTGTGCCCCACGTGACGTATTATTTGAAATAGTTTTGTTGCAAGCAACTTAAAACTGTTTTAACTGTTGTAGAATAACTATGATGTTTTTTTTTCCTCTTACATTAAGGAAAGAAATAATTTTCAATGTTTTTTCTAAATAACATTCACCAACCAAAGTGTTGCTCTTAACTTTATTAGTGTACAGGTTCTGAATTTAACCTTTTTTTTTATTATCTTCTTTTTCCTACTGTTCTTAGGTACGACTTACTTAATCAAGTTCTCGTAGCAGAAAGAACGATTTGGCTGCTGAGAAAAAAAACATGCTTTGCAAATATGAGTAATTGAGATGAAATCGATTACTAAAATCAACTATCTATATATACCAGATAATTCTGTTACCGGGTTACCGCAGCCATCACTAGTGATGGTCAGATTATTTGATTACATTGTTGACAAAATGTAAAGAATATCTTAACCGGAACAATTTATTCGTAAATGTCAACAAGTAACACTGTAATATTCGGAAGATCGTAGAATTTAGAAATATGAAAATATGTGTTTGCTATTGTTTACTAGGGGTGTATTTATTTGCAGTCTAGGTTTTCGGGTTCAGAAAAAGAAAATGTAGTAATCAAAGGTAATAAAATTTGGTCACATACTTTGCCCAATACAAACCGCATAATATTTGCATTTTATGCATAAATATTAGGAGGAAAATAACATTTATGGTTTAAGGTCTTTTGCATGAAAGGTTCCTACCACCTTTCCATTCAGATCTTCTAAAACATAATAATTTTGACCAGCTTTTTGAGTAATTTTAGCTTTGATATATAGCGGAGAAAGCTATGCATTAACTTTTCTCTCTGATGAACTTTGAGCGAAGTTTCTTCTAAAAACAACTTGTCCTGCCGAGTACGATATAGGGCGCATTCGGAGGTTGCATTGACTTCGATTAGTGTTGTAAGCCTTTGAAATATTTTTCTTCAAGTCCATTCGTAACAAAGCAAGAGAGTCATCTTTTTTTTAAGGAATTTGTGCTTTCATTAAGTAAATCAACATTCTTTAGGAGAGTATGTGTGTTATCATATCCATTCCAAAAACTGCTCGATACGGTGATGTACAAATGCAATTATGGATAGAGTTTCTTAAAGCACAGCTTATTGCACTTAAATTTTGATCCCATAAGGTTTGGTCCTGCTTCAAATAATCGCGAATGCCAGCAAGTAACGATCTATTGACCCTTTCGGAAGCATTAGATTGTGGTGAATATAATGCTGTATAAATATGCGTGATTCCGAGTTTTGTGAAGAAGGTATTAATTTCATTCGATTTAAATTGAGATCCATTGTCACTAACGATATATTCTGGTACTCCATAAACATGAAAAATTTGCTCTAACAAAAAGGATTGTATGCTAGCAGAGGTAAAGTTGCGCATTGGACAAAGCCAATGGAATTTCGTCAAATGGTCAAGCACAATCAACAGGCCAATATATCCTCGCTTGCTTCTCGGATAAGGACCCAGCAAGTCAAGGTATAGGCGTTGGAAAGGTCGTTCTGATATAACTAGCTTCCCCATCTCAGGTCTGGTTACAAAGTTAGGTGCTTTAGTTGTCTTGCATACTTCACAACTTCTTATGAAATCACGTACTTCTTTCACGACTCCAGGCCAAAAGAAAATGCCTCCGGATTAGGTCTAAAGATTTAGTCATACCGCCATGTGCTGAAATTGATGAGTTGTGTGCTCTGGTTATAACGATTTGACGCAATTTTCTAGGGACCCAAATCTTCCAAGCCTTTTGTTTCTCGACATCATTACCGTTATAGTGTTCGGTGCGAATATATACATATTTATCGATAATTTTTAAATCAGGCTATTTTGAAGGTGCATCACAAATGGTTGATTTCAATTCTTCACAGTCCTGGTCTCCAAAATGTTCAGAATTAAGGTCAATCTCTGGTTCCACTAGTTCGACAGATGCAACTTCACCCGAGTGTAACCTAGAAAGAGAGTCTGGAACTATATGGTCCTTTCCTTTTCTATGGTTAATAGTAAATTTGTACGCTTGAAGTTTAAATACCCAACGGGCAAGTCTTCCCGATAAATCAGCTTCCGACATCAGCCATACTAAACTGGAGTGGTCGGTGATTACCTCGAATTCCTGCATTTCTATATAGCACCGGAATCGTTTGATTGCTTCTATTGCGGCAAGACACTCTCTTTCTGTCACACTGTAATTACGTTGGGCAGTGTTTAGCTTTTTTGACATAAATGCTACTGGTTTTTCGTTTCCGTCGTCGTCCAGTTGTATTAAAACTGCCCCAATACCAAATGCGCTTGCGTCACAATGTATATAAAACTTTTTATTAAAATCAGGATTAGAGAGAACCGGCGCTGTGGTAAGTAGAGTTTTTATTTTCTGAATTGCACTTTGGGCTCCTTCAGACCACCTAAATTTCTTTTTCGTGGATAAAACCTCAGTTATTGGAAAAACTACAGACGAAAAGTTGGCAATAAACCTACGGTACCACCCGGCAATACCCAGAAAGCCGCTAACTTGCTTCAGGTTTTTGGGAACAGGCCAGGAAAGGATTGATTCTATTTTTTCCGGATCCGTTTTTATTCCACCATTTCCGATTATATAGCCAAGATATTTTGTTTCGGTGACGCAAAAACGTGATTTAGCTATATTAAGGGTTAAATTAGCCTTCTTGAATTGATCGGCAATACGTACTAGAACTAACAAATGTGTGGCAAAATCCTCTGAGACTATAACGAGGTCATCCAGGTAACCAAATACGCAGGATTTTAGATCAGGTGGTATCAGCGAGTCCATTAGGCGGCACATCGTTTGTGGCGCATTGCAAAGCTCAAAGGGCATAACTTTGAATTGATAAAGTGGCCTGCCGGGAATGGTAAATGCCGTCAGAGCTTTGGATTGCTCCGACAGCCCAATCTGCCAATAGGCATCCTTCAAATCAAGTTTTGAGATAATGTTGGCCCTGGGAAGTCTTGCGAACATTCCTTCAATACTTGGCAGTGGGTAGGCATCCTTTTTCGTGACGTGATTTAATTTTCGTGCATCCAAGCACAGGCGAACTTTATGAGGCTTTATAACAATGACTCTTCGATCACTCCTAACGTAAGCATTCGATCGATTTCCTGGTATATAAAATTTTCCACTGCTAGAGAAACTGGATAGAATCTCTGCTTAATGGGCGAGGCATCATCAACATCGATATTATGTTCGAACTGGGAAATAAAGTTATAATAGCTTCAAGCTGTGCAACTTGATATGATGCCAGTGGGAATTTGTGTTCATTCGCCCTGAACTCAGGTTTCTCAGACGCCACAGACAGAACTTCCGAACCTTTGCTTATATCAGACAAACTGCAAGAAGAGCTAATGAATGCGGAATCCATTAGATCAGAAGCTAACGCAAAAGACTTCCAAAAATCTAGTCCCAAAATCAAATTTTTTGACAGGGAAGGAACAATCCATAATTTCATCCGCCGCTCTTTTTATCTAAATTCTAATTTTACCTCAATACATCCTAGTACTTTTTGCAATTTTCCGTCGGCTGTTTTTATGTAAGAATTAACCTTGATAAATTCCGCAAAATTGGAGAAATTTTCCTCAGCAAGTTTGCCACCGATACAACTTATATTAGCTCCAGTATCTAATAGGCCAAGTTGTGAAAAATTTAAAAATTTTACGTTCGCGTAAAATCTACCGTCATTAACATTATTAATTACGACCGAAACATTATATTTTGACATTTGTTTTCTAATTTTAAAATATTTGCGTAATCGGACTGTGGAATGTTTTGGATGCCTTTTCGCAAAGGACGATAACGCGGCCACGGCAAAAAGAGAGTTTCGTTTCACCATATAATCTTGCCATCTTTCATGATAGGGTCTTACTGGGTATAAAATTGTGTCTTTATGTAAGTTCTGGGTATCTGTTCTTTTTAAAATGGTAACGCTGTGTTCAACATTTCTATCGATTGTTTTAGTGTTTTTTAAGTCGGGATAATTGATCGAACTGGAGCTATTGAGTGGTAACATTAAGGAAATGCTGGCGGTTGTATCTGGGTCTGAAAGTTTTTTGAATGCGTAATTTTTCTGGATGAGCACTTTAGACATTGAGGCCGATGTGTATTTTTCTCGCCACACCCATAGCAAAATATATTTCTCTCACCCAGACAGTCTTGCCAATGGTGACCTAACTCATCACAGTTCCAGCACGTTGTTGCATTTGCCTTATGTTCTATAGCATCAACTACTTGGTCATTACTGGAAGAATTCACAAATGCGGAAGTTTCAGAAAAATCCAATTCAGCCACTGTTTTCCTTGGATAGGTAGTCGTGAACGTTTTGTTGGCAACAGTTTTTCGGAAGAATTCATTATTCATCAAGTTTTCACGAATTTGCACCAGTTTCCGCAAATGAGCTATTGAATAAATAGGAACATATAAAAGTTCGTGTCGAATGTCTGGGCGAAGATTTTTCGTTAAAATTTCGATTAGCTCACTTTCTGGAATATGTTGATCTAGACTATCTAGAATAGCTGAAACTGCATCAAAAAATGAATCATATGATTCCCCCGTTCTCATTTTACGATTTCTTAGTTCCTCTCTTAAATCAAAATTAGACTTAAAGTCCTTATACTGGTACTTTATGTCGACGCAAAATTCGTTCCACTGTATATTTTCAACTTGTTTATGGTAACGCCAGTACCATTCACGAGCTTTTCCTGATAGTAAAATATGCAGATTTTTGCATATGATAGAAAAATCGTTATTGAAGTTGTCAGCGGTAAGTGAGCGAAGCCGGTACAAAAATTCTTCAACGTTTAACCCGTTTGCTGACCCATCAAATTTAAGATTCCAATGCTGAATCACCGACGTTATTTTATCTGATCGAAGATTATAATTATCGTGAAAATTTGAAACAGCAGGTTCAGCACCGAAACTGTTGTTTGGTTGTGATGCGGATGCATTATTTGCCGGTCTAAGCGGTATAGGTCTATGACAAGATGGGTGTTGTAGTGAAGTATAACCACTTTGCGAATTATTAGCATTAAGATTTTGCAAAATGCGAGCGACAGTCGTTTCAATAAGTTGGGATAGTTGTGACGACTCAACATTGAGGCAACTTTGCCCATTAGGCTCCGTCCGTGCAGGAGTATTATTAGGATCATGGTCATGATCGTCAGGTTGTAAATCAGATTGAGCCTTCTCAATCGAAGAACTATTTTCATTAAAAAGAGTTTTGGTTACATTTCTAGTAACATATCTCTTTGGTATAGCACCGCGAGCTTTTCCACGTATTCCAACGTTACCTTTTGCATCAAAAGTTTGCTGATCACTATTTTGTGAACAAAATTTGTTTAGATATCCAAGATCACATTTCTTGTGGAAGTTAGGACATTCAGCTGCTTTTGAAAGAAATCTTTCAATACATACCTTGTGAAATACATGATTACAGCTCGTAATTATAAAACAGTCATGAGTCTCAGACATGACTTCTTTACACATTAATTCAAACATTTTGCCATCAAGAGGGTAACTTAACAAATTTTTACAAACCAGTATACAAAAATGAGGTTACGTTAAAACTAATCAGGGAGATATAAAAATGCAGACAGCAGTATTTATATAAAATCCTTTCCTAATTAGGATACCGATATCTCGCCCCAAAAAATATTAAACTACCACATCTGCTATAGCCAAATCTCAGACACAGGAGAAAAGCATTAAGCCAGTTCCGCTGGTTACGAAAAATAACTTTTTGTGAGTGTGCGGTCATTTATTCGATCTTGAGGAACGTCAAATAAACGAAAGTCCAGCAAACTACAACAGCTTTTTGCATAAGAAGCTTCTTTAAATTTAATATTTTTAACCTGTGCACCAATGAAAAATATGAACAGCAAAGAAATATCGAAGAAAAGGAAGTATTTGGAACCTAAAAGTGAAAACTTTCGGCCCCACGTTGGGCGCCAATTATGTAACGTACAAGTGATTACGTTTGTCTAGAAGTAACCTTTACTTCTATTCGGTGGTAAATCCAATTACTATTCGTAATGTATCGGTTAAGGAGGTGTTAATATAACTATATCTTTTTTTAGGATACTATTCCCAGACGATTTGGGAGTCATCAAGTTAACTAGCTCACGTTCTGCTTAGGGTGGGTTCTTGTCTGTCGCTATCCCGTAAACTCAAAACCTAACTTATACGGTAATACAAAATAAACTTTTAACTCCCTTGCCTCTGTTTAAAACCAAAATAATGAAATCAATAAAACAAACAACCTGAATTTACCTGATATGTGTAAACAACTGTCCAAAATTATAAGTGCATCAAATTGCAAGTTTTTGGGTACCCAGATATTCTTGGTCCCAGCGTCTCGTTACCCTCCCATCCAAATATTTCAGCGGCGCTAAGTTTGGCTGAAACCCTGCCTAAATTCATCCTAATGCATTTTACATCCGTAAGACAAAAAAATAAAACTTACATTTCCATTATTCTATAAAATTTATTCATGTTTTAAAATTCTGCACGATTCATAATAAATTTTAACCTGCTCTGACACAAGCTACAAAAATTTCTTACAGCAAATTTCAACAACAAAAGTTGTTTTGTTTTTTTTTTTTTGTATTTGGTTTTCAATTTCCCAAATGTTTTGTAGTCAGGGTTCTTTCCCTTAATAATCTTATAAAATATAAATGTATAAATCAAAAATAAAAAATGAAAATAAAGCAAAAAAAATGTTGATGAACCTAGGGGCATAGATCCTGGACACCAAATAAACTTCTCCTATACCTAAAACGGCTAGATTTCTAAGGTGTTGGCTCAGAACCGCGTGTGCCCCACATGATTGGGATTATTTGAAATAGTTTTGTTGCAAGCAACTTAAAACCGTTTTAACTGTTGTAGAATAGCTATGATGTTTTTTTTTGTTTCCTCTTACATTAAGGAAAGAAATAATTTTCAATGTTTTTTCTAAATAACATTCACCAACCAAAGTGTTGCTCTTAACTTTATTAGTTTACCGGTTCTGAATTTAACCTTTTTTTATTATCTTCTTTTTCCTAGTGTTCTTAGGTACGACTTACTTAATCAAGTTCTCGTAGCAGAAAGAACGATTTGGCTGCTGAGAAAAAAACATGCTTTGCAAATATGAGTAATTGAGATGAAATCGATTACTAAAATCAACTATCTATATATACCAGATAATTCTGTTACCGGGTTACCGCAGCCATCACTAGTGATGGTCAGATTATTTGATTACAAGAAAATTTAAAGAATATCTTAACCGGAACAATTTATTCGTAAATGTCAACAAGTAACATTGTAATATTCGGAAGGTCGTAGAATTTAGAAATATGAAAATATGTGTTTGCTATTGTTTACTAGGGGTGTATTTATTTGCAGTCTAGGTTTTCGGGTTCAGAAAAAAAATGTAGTAATCAAAGGTAATAAAATTTGGTCACATACTTTGCCCAACACAAGATACAAAACATAACTTAAGACACAAACATTAGCTGTAAAAAAGCAAAGATTATTTGTAATAAAACAAAACCAAGGTTATTTGTAATAACATGCTAAATTGTAATCCAAATAAAGATACAAACACTTTAGGACAAAGACATTCATTTCAGGGAAATATCAAATGTAAACGTATTCTAGAGATAAGAAAATATCAAACACATTTTTAGTAAACACAATTTACAAAGAAACAACCCAAGAAAAGGGTATGTTAATAAAAATAAGATAAAGAATGTACATTTTCATAAATAACCCTAGTTTAAACAAACAGGTACTAAAACTCAACATTATATAAAAAGATTATTTTTAGACATGAGGGCAGTCTAAATTGAACACGAGTCTCAATCGAACATCAGTATTAAACATAAGTGTAGTTTAGATTCATTTTTTAAAGGAATAAATAAAGAAAGTGCATAGCCGCTTAATAAATTAATTTTTTTTAAAATCTAAAAAGAGAAATCTTTAACTAGCTCTTGCTTAAGCTTTGATTGCTAAATTTCTTTTTATAATGCCACTGTAAAATCAGTTATAAGAATTTTGGGAATCAAATATTCAAAATAGAGAACATTTAACACTAAATGTATCTACAATGTACCGTGCTTTCACTAATTTCTTTTATATTGTCTCTTCGATTAAAATTACTACATACAATATTTCTTTGTAACTACTAAACTTACTTTAAAGTTCTGAGTGTAGGAACTCTAATCGTCAGCATTTACGTTTTGCAAATTTATCTTTTTTATGCTGAAGAGCACAAACCACTGTTTTAACTTTAATACACAAATTTATTACCATTAGTAATAAAAACACTTTTTTACATATTATTGCAGGTAATAAATATGGGGACAGTGTTAAGTATTAACCCTAAGGATCGTCATAATCCTATATACTCTGGCCAACATTATTTTCAATATAACCAGCAAGCTGCAATAAAAAAAGAATTTAACAGCGAAAACATCCATCTAACGGACTCTCAACTAAATAACTTTACTTATGAGCAATTAAATAATGCGAAAAACAGGGAAAGCAAAAAAACTTATTTTTCACAGTTTCCAAATAACGGTAACGATACTGGATGTTCGAACGTTAAGCTTAGTAACTTACATTCTAATAATGTCATTTATATCAACAAGAGTACTAAAGGTGCTATAAATAATGATCTTGATTTTCACAACGAAAACTCTGTTGGTTTGTCTGAAAAAGGAAACATTGAGAAAAATTTAAAGAAACATTCAATTTTAATGAATGCTTTATCATGGAAAAAGATTTCATCTCACAACAGAAAAAAAATTGATTATAAATCAAAATGTTCTAACTTACCCGTTGGAAACTTAAAGCCACAACTTGTTGATTCTAATTATTCCTTAGTTGGGGATAAAAACAAAAATTCTCAACAAAACAAAAATACCTTTAAATATTTTGATGACCATCAGAACATAAAAATAGAGAATAATCACAACACGTGTTTGCAATACTTATCTTCAAAAGAAAAAATAAAAAATAAAATAGATGCAGTTAAAGCTAATAACACTAATAGTACAATTAATCATAATAAATTAGTACAAAAACAACCTTTAACACTATCTATACCATCTCAACTCCAATCTGCTGCATTCCAAACAAAAATAAACAACAATGGATCCAGAAAAACGGTTATTCAGGTAAATATGCTAATGTATTTACTTATATATACTTGTGTATTTCTTATATTTCGCAGAATTGCTGCTTTTGCTTTTAAGTCTTGATATCAAAAGTAGCCAATGATAACAATTTTTGAATCACTATTGCAAATTTTTTATAATCAAAACGTAATAAGCCACAACGTCGAAAGCCAAAATAATAAATATCCAAATAGTTAATGAAACTTTATGTATGTATGTGTCAAATATTTAAACCGTTATAGACAGACAGCTAAAATTGATAAAGGAATCTATACTGCTAAGCCCGATATAACAAGTATACATTTTAAATTTATACATTAGAGGGTGCTCCTATAAGGCCCTATCTTTTGAACCGTGATGTACAAACTCTTGAAAATTCGACAGAATTTCCACTACTTTGGATAATAATTAAAATGATCAATTAAAGTGTGGTACAATAGTTGAGCCTATATAAACTGACGGTTGAAATTTACAGAGAATCTGATGGTTAGGTCCGCTAGAAGTATAAAACTTGAATTCGCAAATTAAAAGGTGTCACAATAATTAATATAATTTGATGTATGTTGCCAAACTTTTTAATCGTTATAAACAGATAGCTGAAGTATGTTTTGAAGTCGGGTTTCTTGCAAGAGTTATTATATATCTTTTTAGCAACTTTTGTTTGTATTGGTGCAACAACCTTAAGCAAAACTTTAAATTTTTAACACTTTTTTTTAACAGAAAAAAACTTAATAAAAGGTAAAAATTTCTTCTGTCGATTTATTTGTACATGTGGTTATACATATAAGGTGAATCGCATATAAGACTTGGCATAGCCTAATATAACACTCTTAAGGTACGGTCACATTTGACAAACATTTGTTTGAAATCGGCAAATATTTATTAGGATAAAACAATACTACAGCTGATTTAGCAGTTAAAAATAAAATTACAGATAATAGTGAATACTCGTAAGATATTTCGATAATATTCGCTTCAGAACGGAACAAGATTTCAAAATTTTATATAAAACAGTTGTTTCTTTGGCTATTATTAACAGCCCAATTACAAACAAAAATTCCGTACGAGTTTTTTTCACTTTTCCCTTTTCTCCCATTATAAATTTTTTCACCCCTTTGATTAACTGCGGAAAGTAAAGAAAATTCGCCGAAAAAAAGTATGTAGGCATTATTAATTAGAAGAGAAAAATTATATGTAAACAAAATAACTCCCTTCAAATTACGATGCCACATTTTATTATTTTGTTCCTACGGAATTCATAATTGGAGGTAATTTTTTTTCGAGAACAATTTTTTCCGTGGAGAAGAAACTCCGTGAGAATATTCATAATTGGGCAGTAAGTTTTCTTTACAAATTTTTATTTTAGTATTAGTTTAAAATAGGTTTAATGCATATTTACAGTTTCATTCTTTGTGAAATTGGCTTTTTAATTTAAACGACTTTTTATTAAATATACTATTGGCTATACTTATTAAAAATAAAGACATAAAATTTATTAAATAAATTAAAAATTTATAGAAACTTTAACCAAAAAAAAATATAATGAATAAATATTAAAATTTTTTGTTAAGAAGTGGAGTCTTGTTCCTATTTAGCTTCATCCTCTTATTATACTCCTTCTTGAGAACACTTTTTGGAGCTTTTTTATAGCATAGAATATGAAAAATTTTATATTCTTGCTTGGCCTTGTTTATTTGGAACTTTCATACATGGAAGTTATTCATTAAACATTTTCTTCTCATATTGGTATTATAAAAGTTATTTTAATTGTAATCCGTATTCATAATACATGCTTGTACATAAATATAATACATAAATATCATTACTTGATCAACTTTTATAGTTTATGACCATCAGTGTTGGATATTTTCTTTTTGTATAAAATACTAGGATTTTACTTCTCGTTCAAAGTATAGCAGGGGTATATTATAGGAAAAGAATAAAAACTTGATTTTCGACTTTTAAAAGGATGCGTTCAGAGTCTGCCTAGATGGGAAAAATTGGCCTACATTTGAATATTTTTGTTCCGACTACAAATGGTTGCTGTTTGTTGTTTTGAACTTATGTATATTGTACTGCAATTAAAGATTTAACAGGAGCAACAATGTTTCATCACTTGTAATTACCATATAATAATATTTAAAAAGTTTTCTTTGCTTTGGTTTTTTACAGTTTGATCTAATATATTTTTAAGGCAAATATTATTTTAAGTGTGACCAGGCATAAAACATGTTTGCCTGTATTTTATTTGACATTATTTCATAGCTGTTTAAACATATAAAAATAGGCAAATAAATGTGCATAGTGTGACCACAAAAGAAATCTGGTATTGTTTTGAAACCATTTAGTAGAAACAAAAGCAAACAAATTTTAGATAAATATTTGTCAAATGTGACCGTACCTTAAACGGTCTATCTAATTTTGTTACTTATTTGTACTTTTCACTTTATCTATTTTCGACCCCGTAAAGTATACACATATATATATTTTTAGTTCCTATGCATATCGAATTCCATTGAGCAATATCTGTTCCGAGAATTTTGGAATTAAAAATCAGCAAGATCAAACCATGTCTTTCGAGGCAGCGGGAAAAATACGATGCCTACCTCTAATTGGTGCCCGCAGAACTCAGTTGTTGGCAAACTGATTTTGAAATTATTTTTTTATTTGAAAGCTTAAACTTACAGATTGTTCTCGTTGTAACAGAATGTATAATTAAAAAAAAAAAAAAATCAAGCTCTCACTTTGATTGTACGGACAATCCAATACTCATATTTTGACGAAGAACTAAAACACCTAATAAGGTACAAGTAAGTAAGTAAGCAAAAATAGCCCATATAATAACCTTGCTCCATTTTTGGACTCCAACGGCATCATCAGAGTGGTAGAAAGTTTAGAAGCATCAGAGCTTCCGTATGACGCTAAACATCCAATGCTTATCCCTTATAATGACTCGATATCCAAATTGCTGATGCAAATGGTGCATGAGGAAAACCGTCATTGTGGTCCTCAGGCACTCTTATCACACACAAGGCAAAAATACTGGCCAATCAAGGGAAAGTCAATGGCCCAATCAATCATCCAGCATTACATAAAATGCGCTAGAGCTAAAACAAAACTTCTTACTCAAATTATGGGAAATCTGCCATCTACAAGAATCGTTTTAGCTTGACCCTTCATTAACTCAGGAGTTGATTTTTGTGGTCCGCTTTGTGTCCACTATAAGATAAGAGGAAAGAGGCCTCAGAGGGCCTACATAGCAGTATTCTGCTGTTTTGCTACCAAAGCAGTGCATCTAGAAGTAGTTAGCAGTTTAACAACAGATGCATTCATAGGGGCATTAAAAAGATTCATAAGCCGAAGAGGCCATTGCAAAAACTTATACTGTGACAATGCTACCAACTTTGTTGGGGCAAAAACTCAACTGGCAGAGATGTCAGAAGCAGTTTACGGAGTTCAGCTAGTGAAAAAATAGATAAAGAATGTACAGCTCGAGGCATCGTGCTTCAGTTTATACCACCAAGGGCACCTCATTTCGGAGGCTTATGGGAGGCGGCAGTAAAATCGGCCAAACATCTCCTTGCACGAAGTGTATCAGCAGCATCACTCTCATATGAGGAACTTGACACAGTGGTGAAAGAAATTGAAGGAATTATTAATTCCCGACCCATAATTCCGATGTCAGATAATCCGAACGATTTGGCGGCATTAACCCCTGGCCATTTTCGTAGCAGCCATCTAGAACAGCCACCTAAAACCGAAAGAATCCTCTCACCAGATGGAAGTTAGTTACACACTTAAAATCAGAATTTTCGAGGCTTTTCTCAAAAGAGTATCTATCAAAACTCCAACACAGACACAAATGGAACAAACAACAGGATAACATTAAATCAAGACATCAAAAGGAGTTTGCAGAAGACCAATTTCTAGTCTGGCACAATTACCAATTAATAATTCTGAAGATGATGAAAGCCCTCAACAAGATGACTTGATTAGCACAAGAAAACGAACGAAAAACCTGAAGGTGATAAAAAACGGAGAAAAATATCGCTGAGCCAAAACATCTTCGCTATTATGATGGCGATCTTATTAATGCCACTAGTATTAGGGGCACAAATACATAATAAAAGGTTCGAAAATCGTCTGGGCGTGCATTTTGAAGGAATTGGATCCGCCAAAAATTTCGACTACAGAATGGCAATTATTATTTTACTATGACTTAAAAGAATTTTGGACTGAAGAGGCAATTTTTTCGCAAGGAACACAAACCCTAAACGATCTATGCAATCAAAAGCACGACAAAACCACATGCACAAGCCTGGTCAAGCATTTTAAACTCTCAGAAGCTGGATTAAAATTAGACAGCGCTCTGTTGTCTGGGCAGATTAAAAAGAGAGCAGCAATAGATCTAGTTTGAAAAATCGCCCATTCACTTTTTGGTGTATTGCACTCCGAATACGCCAAAGATATGGCTGGTACAATTTCTCAAGTTAAGGAAAACGAAGAACATATTCTCGTCCTCTTAAAAAATAGAACCTCAATCAAAGAAAAAATTCGATGAAATTGATTTCCAAATTGTACAAGTACGCAATATGATAAACGACGAACGGCAGCGAGAAAAGATTTACCGTATTTTTCTGTCGTTGCCCATTTAACTAAAAATTGCAGCAACGAAGCTTCAACAGACACAATTATCAATACCTGATATTTTAACAAACACTCACCATGTTCTAATAATCCCACTACCCTTGACTCTTCATTAATTACAGCAAGAAGTAAGGAAAATCAAAATGCATCTCAGCGAATTACTGGAACTGCCTGTAAGCCAGGAAATACGTTACAGCTATACAAGCTAATGAAGGTTAAAGGAGGGCTCACTGACAATATAGTAGGTTTCAGTATTACATTACCACTAGTTCAACGTGAACGGTATGAAATACTTAACATTATTCCAGTGCCAACGTGGATCAATGACACATTGGTAGCAATACGACCATGTGCACCTCTTTTGATCATCAACACTGCTCGTAACCAATACTTTACCATTAGCAAATCTGATCTCAGTTTATATGTGCCCTAAAGGCCAAATAAGGCATCAGGAGGGCTCATCAACATGTGCCTGGGAACTTAATTTATTTCACAACAACACCCAATCAGACTGCCCAGTACAGCAAACAAAAGATAAAGAAGTCTGGATTTCCCTTCATGATCAAAACAAATGGATATATTCAGTTTCAAGTCCGTATCAGGCAACATCACTATGCAAAACGAAAATTACACAATTCACACTTGAAGGATCTGGCTTGCTTATATAAGAACCAGAGTACACTTTTTAACATAAATTCACGACGTGCTAATTTTTATTTAATTATCCCGATTAAATTAATTACCGACATTGATTATTGAGGGTCAAAGCACGTCTCGATGGCCATTTCGTTACCGCTTACATAACTCTTCAGGAAGCTTCTGACAAACATTTTAAATAAACTAAAGATTTTTGTCCAAACAATAAAGCAAAGACAAAAATCAAAGTTTAAGGAAAAACAACAATAACCAACAGTAATTCTATTTTTCTTCTCTACTGTATAGGGTCGACTTTTTTTCGCCTCTTTTATGCACTTGAAAGAGGATGAAAAATAAAATATCAAAAACACTACGATAATTTATTTATATGCACAGGCACTTTGCAAATTATTTAATTAAAGAAACGGGAATATTTTTTTAAAATTAAATTTTCAGAAAAAACTTCGTGCTATTTTTATTTAATTATCCCGATTAAATTAATTACCGATATTGATTATTGAGGGTCAAAGCACGTCTCGATGGCTATTTTGTTACTGCTTACATAACTCTTCAGGAAACTTCTGACAAACATTTTAAATAAACTAAAGATTTTTGTCCAAACAATAAAGCAAAGACAAAAACCAAAGTTTAAGCAAAAACAACAATAACCAACAGTAATTCTATTTTTCTTTCTCTACTGTATACGATCGATAATTTATCTATATTGGGTACTTGCAACAAAAGGCGTACATTCGTGCCAGCAGCATTTGCCAACCCGAAACGACGTGAGGCTGAATCATCAATGTTTGGGTTCTGTAATCACGTTACGATGTGCTCGTACGTTCCCAAGAAAAACAAGGCAGTTGTAATGTTGTCTACTACTCATTATACAACAGAAACGACCGGTCCTAAGAAGAAACCATTGCTTATATTGGACTACAACAAAACCAAAGGTGGCGTTGATAACATGGACAAGTGCTTGTGCGAATTTAGTACGAAGCGGCGCACAAATAGATGGCCTCTGGCTTTCTTTTATAATATTGAGACGTTGCTGCGTTTGCTGCATACGTAATATACATTGACAACAATACTCACCTGAAGGCATCTACAAGCCGCCGTAGGATGTTTCTCCATCAGCTTAGCGAGCAATTGTGCAAGCCAGAAATGGAAAGAAGGGCGAATAACAGCAGAATATCCAGAGTTTTTTCAACGCGCAACGTCATCGAAGTCATGAAAGGTGGACCCATCGGAGTTGTGGATGCTGAGGCACATGCATCGGAGGAACGTGATAGTACGGGCCGGCTAAAAGTAAAGGGGAATTGCTACATCTGCTCGAAACGACACCCTACTCGTAAAGCATGCACATTATGCAACAAACCAGTGTGCGCAGAGCATTCCAAAGACTTACCTCAATGCGATAGATGTATTTTAATTTCAACAATTTTAAGCAAAAATAATTAAAACTTACATTATATAATAATAATAAAAAATAATTACTAAACTTAGCTCAAAATAAACTATACTTTTATATTATATTATCATATTAGCCGTTTGTATTCTGTTGACATAAGGGTGCAACTTTGTAAATGGGCTTTTCCAACCGGATGATCTAATTCTAACCAAACTTGGAACTATTGCGTAAATCAGTTTTGACTAGGATATCAACAAATTTAAAGTCGATCCGGTTATCCGGTTTAGAGATACAGCGTTTTCAAAACTAAAAACATACCCAGGTATGTTGCCGTTGACATAAAGGTTAAATTATTTAAGTCCAATAAACTAGCACACTTGGCCTAAATTAATACACTTTAATTGCAATTTATGTTAGCTTATTACTTCCTACAATTTTAATTTAATATTGCACACTTGTCTAAATTTCATACATTTTTTATTACAATTTATTTTTACTATATTATTTCCTACAATTGTAATTTAATATGACACACTTGCCCGATATTAATATATTTTTTATTACTGCAAATTTGTTTATGTTTGATATTTGTTTCGTTGAAATATGTAATTTAATCATATTTCTTTGATAAAACTAGTACATAAGACTAAGAAAATTCAAAATAAAACAACTCTTATTTTAAAACTGAAAGAAACGGTTTTTTTTTTAATTAGAAGCAAGCAACACGGTTCAAGTGCTGTTGTTGCGCCAACGAAATTAATTTACCTCCAGGTTAAAGTGCTTAAGAGGTCATACACAAAAATCATAGTTCTTCAGGTTTATGAGCCTGTAAGAAAATCATTAGTTTCAAAACATTTAAGTAATCTTCCCATTTCTTTGAGCTACAAGCGCTTGGAAGAAAGCCAAAGGCGAAAATTCTTAACAGCATCCAAAATACTCTTTTTTAAGGCATTCTTCACATCTGGCAATGCTGTGAACATTAAGCGCACAATTTTTTCTGATAAGCAAAATCTTTAAATTTTGTAATATCGTTATTAAATACACGAACCTGACTCGAAACTTTAAAATTATAATCTACTGCTTATCACCTTTTTTTGAAATCCAGTGAATTTATGTAATCGCAAAAGAATTAAACACCTAACACAACTGTGTTTTCATTGCTGCCTGCCGCCATGCTGTTCTTTTTTTATTTTGTTTATAACATGTTGTTCCTTTTTGCATAATTTTTTAATTATTACGGCTTCATATAAAGAATTTAGCAATGTTCTTGTAATAAAAATATTACGAAGACGCTGATCACTCTGTAGGTTATATTTTCGTATTAACTGTGCAGATGTGACCGAGGTTGAGCATCATTTATTCGCCTAAAACAAGCATATTTTAAAATTTTTATGCAGTTTATACGGATCAACTTCAAAAGATAGTAAGTCCTTCTGAAACAATAACTAACTCTAAAAAAGTTTTACGCAAAATTAAACTAGAATGGAGCAAGAAACCTACAGTAACATAATCAAGCCGAGCAATACGTACCAAAGCGCCGCGCTTTTTGCTGAAGCGTCATTTTAGGAAGCTATGAACGATGGTAAGTCGAATCAAAATGTTTCTCATCCAGGTATTTTTTTGCTTGTTTTTGGTTTCTTTGGTGGTTTAAATGGGACCAGTACTTAGGCCACTGATAAATGATTGCAGTTAAATAAGTCTTAAAAACAAATAATTACTATTGCCGTATTCACAAGCTCTGCTAAGGTGTAGGTAGTATTGCATACTACCTTTTGTTTACTTCTTTGTGAACAACCATTGTATCAGTGTGCCATTGTACATTGTACTTCATACGTCAAAAAGTAAATAAGAAGAAGAAAAGTGCTATTCATCATTTGTTATTTAAAAGCCAAATGGGGGTGAAAACAGAAAAAAGTAAATTAATAAATTTTTTGTGTGAGGATGAAATTCAAGACATTTTTAGGATGAACCTAATGTACTTGCTCTCCAGTCGCAGAATGATACATTTAGGGCTACCAAATCATCATTATGGCATAATCGGGTTTTAAGATATTTTGATGAAAACAGATTTCTTCATATGATACGACCACGGCCAGAGGAATTTGCCTATATATTTAACCTTATAAAAAATGACGATGTTTTTCACACAATTGGCGAAAGGCTCAAACTACGCATTGACTTGCAGCTTAAAATTGTACTTTACTGCTTGGGATCTTCAGGAAATGGTGCTTTTGTTCGTAAGGTAGCATCTCTTTTTGGTATAGGTGATGGCGGTACCATACAAAATATTAGAAATCGAGTCATTAAAGCAATATTAAATCTTAAAGAACAGTTTTTATATTGGCAACTTTCAACTTTCAACTTCAACTTTCTAATAAATCAATAAATTAAATAAATAAAACTAATAAAAATATCTTTTAATTCAATTTAATTTAATATAATTCACACATGAACACAAAAATAATAATTCATTTAAACATAAAACATTTAAACAAATACAACGTTTGAAAAACATATGAAAAAAAGTACTAAGTGTTGTATCGCATGTTTGCATGAAAATTGCCAACAACACAGCTAGCACCGTTGTATTTTGTTAGCACTTAGCACGTACTAGAGGGCTTGTGAATAGGGCATATATGTATATTAGTTCACTTTTCAGCGTGCTAATAACCCAAATATTTTAACTAAAATCAATAGTATTGATTATTAGTGGTAAAGCTCGTTCCTATGGCCATTTCGTTGATTGCTCAACTCAACTCATCAGGGAACCTTCTACCATATTTTAGATAAGCGAAAGCTGCCTATTATATTAAAAATTTCTTTAACCAACTGAGAAGTGGACAAAAAAATAAGTATCAATTTGATTGCTATGAAGTAAGCATGAATGCTCGCTGTGCCTTGCGTGCATTATAATTTAATTTTCATTAAATTATTATTTCAACTTTGAATATTTGAATGATAAAAATTAAATTATAATGCACGCAAGGCACAGCGAGCATTCATGCTTACTTCATAGCAATCAAATTGATACTGAAACAGTATCTATAATGTTGTGAGTAAACAAGAAAGAATGACTAAAAACAAATTTGCATTCGTGTTCAATCGATGATTGAAACAAAGCAAAAACAAATCTACAAGACGAAATACAGAGAGAACAGTAAAGAAATACGTTGGTTTGTGTGTAAATTTCGTCTAACCAAATTAATGTTGATATGAGTTATGAGTATTCTCGTATTCTTATTTACAAAGTTAGTTGGTTAAATAGATGATGTTTATAAAATACACAACTAAGGTAGATAGATGCGAAGAATGCTGATGAAGGTCGTAGCGGTCCAGAAAGTGCAGCATTTCATTCTGCTAGCGTCTAATTTTTCTTGTTTTCTTTGGAAAACATCCGCATACATTTGTAAAAATAAATTTTCTTTCTAAAAAAGATTTTTAGAAATTAAAAATAAATGAACTTAAGCCAAAAATAATTTCTATTCATTTATGAAATGGTAAATACTTATAAATACCTAGGGGTTTACGTAGATGAGAATTTTAAATGAAAAACGCACACAGAGCATCTACAAAGGAAACTACGCTTAGCAGCGTTATTACTATATTTAGTGCTTAGGATTCTCCATAAAAATAAACATTACAAAATATTGAGACTCGACCAAAACAACTAAAATAATACGCAAAATCAAACCACCAACAATATCAGCACATTGTTCAATCAAATACACAACAACAATACTGACATACATGGTGCAGACAATAACAGTGCAAACTCACAACAAAATAACAGTTTGTATAACAACCAAAATAGTAGGGAAGACTCCAACACAAATGCAACTCACAACAGGAATAACAACAAAAAGAAACACAAAGTACACAAAAAGATAGAAAAAAACACAACTTAATGTACTCAACATAAAAAGATTATACCATACAACCATGTTGAATGAATTTTCAGCTGACAGAAGATTCTTACAAGAGATCAACCACAACTACAACACAAGAGTTAGAACAGCCAAGAAAAAAATTATCAAACAATATTACGAACACTAGAATTAAATATAGAAGAAAAAAATTTATTAAAGAATACTTTATTAATTCGCAATGAAAAAAGAATACTGTAGATATACAAGTTATTAATTAAGTCTACTTTTTTTAATGTAATGCAGACAAGCGTAAAGCTTCGACGATTATTTTTAAGATTTAATGTAAAAAGTCATTGATAAATAAAGTGAATTAATTAATTAAAAAAAAAAATACCAATAATCAATCTTGACTTTATTTTTTCTTACATTTCTACATACTTGTGGTTGTTTTTCCCCAACTCTACGTGTAGTTGTTAGAAGTAATCAAAATAAAAAACCAATAACAACAACCGTATATTTGTGCTTATAATAAACTCAAAAATATAGTGAGTTGCCAGAGCAACATCTAAAGATGTTGGCAAAAACGAAGGACGACTTTTGCCGTTACAAATTGGTTTATTTTTGTTTATAGTTTTAGCACATTAAACAATTATATATATTATTTAATGTTACAGTACTCTTAAAGATTAAAAAAATAAATATTTATTAATTTTAATAAAACAGTTTATAACGTTTAAATTCAATTTTCTTTGTTTTCTTTTAGTAGAGTGTTAGGAAAAACCTAACACCTAAATGGTTGGTGAAAGAAAAAGGTAGAGTGAACTAATAAAGCAAAAAGCATGCTTTGGTTTTGTTTGGGATAACATAGAAATAGTAAGAATTTATATATTCACATGGCAGGAAGGACATGTAATAGGAGGCGAATAACGACTTTTAGTTTGTTGCCAAGATATACTCGACGCAAGTAAGATTTAGATCGCTGAAGAAAAAATAATTGTTATCTTTTGTGTTCTTTGATTGTATGTTTTATTGAATATTTTTTTTTTGTTTTTTTTTTTGGAGTAAAATAAATTTTGTTGTACTATCCTATACCGAAAGTAGCGGTTCAAACTTCCCCCCACCTAAAACATCCTGAGCTACTTGATTGGAGTGGCTACTTACGGCACGGAATATAAAGGGATAAAGGTTACAATATGGCGCCCAAACATGAAAGGAAATACAGTTAATCAAAGGGATATACTATGTGAATTCAATCATTATAAGTGGAATGGTTTTGCTTAGAATGAACCAATTGTATGGTTAGTGAGCGAATTCCAAAACAGAATAGTAATTTTAATATACTTACATATGTTCTGGTGATATGCTAATGGCAGCACCTGTTGCATGATAATATGTAAATGATACATTTTTATTACTTGATATGATACTGAAACAGTGTCTATAATGTTGTGAGCAAAGAAGTATGAATAATTAAAAATAAAAAGTTGCATTTGTGGCTATCAAATTGCTAGCACAAAAAGCAACAGCAAATGTTACAGACGAGTTACAAAGAGAATGACAAAGAAAAAAAAGCTTTAAGTTGTGTGTGAACTTCGTCTCACCAAATTAACATTAAGCTTAGTTGGTTAAATAGATGATGTTTACGATGTACATAACATAAGGTAGATAGATGCAAAGAAAGCTGATGAAGGATGTGGCGGTCCAGAAAATGCTGCATTTCATTCTGCTAGTGTCTAATTTTTCTTGTTTTCTTTGGAAAACGTCCGCATACATTTGTAAATAATTTTTCTTTCTAAAATTTTCTAGAAAATTAATTAAAAAGAACCAAAAAGCCGAAAATAAAGTAAAATTTCATTAATTTATAAAATCGATCGTTCGAATCCTGGTCAGGGGAAAAAAAATTAAAACAAACGCTAGGCACCGCGTATTCACCTTCATACTTAACTCATAAAAGTCAATATGATACTGAAACAGTGTCTATAATGTTATGAGCAAACAAGTATGAATAATTAAAAATAAAAAGTTGCATTTGTGGCTAATAAATTGCTAGCACAAAAAGCAACAACAAATGTTCAAGACGAGTTACAATGAGAATGACAAAGAAAAAAAAGCTTTAAGTTGTGCGTAAACTTCGTCTCACTAAATTAACATTAAGCTTAGTTGGTTAAAGAGATGATGTTTACGATGTACATAACATAAGGTAGATAGATGCAAAGAATGCTGATGAAGGATGTGGCGGTACAGAAAATGCTGCATTTCATTCTGCTAGCGTCTAATTTTTCTTGTTTTCTTTGGAAAACGTCCGCATACATTTGTAAATAATTTTTCTTTCTAAAAATGTTTAGAAAATTAATTAAAAAGAACCAAAAAGCCGAAAATAAAGCAAAATTTCATTAATTTTCAAAAAATCATAATGACAGACCCAAAAAGCAAACGTTAGAGTTTGATCATATTCGCTCAGGTTTAGCAGGTCCAGTACGGCATTCTCCATGTCAAAGGTCCGTTTTTCATGACCCACAGTTTAGGAATTTATCTGATACAATAATGAAAGATATGTTGAAAGGTATAATTATAACATTACCGAAGATTTAAAGTATTTACCAGAAAAACAAGTAGTGCAGAATGTAGCAGCAGTGGTAGTATTTAACGCTTAGGAAGTAATTAGTATGGCATCTTCAGAAGATGTAGAATTCAAAAAAGCATTACGAACTGAAATAACTGAAACGGTTCAAACTGTGCTGAGGGAAGGCTTAAAAGAAATTACGAAAGCATTTAATAAAGGTATCAAATCTTAAACGAGCTCCCAAAAAGTTAGGGGAAATCCTAATAACTCAGAAACAAGTTCCAATAGCCTAGCAGGTCAAGATAGTAATAAGCAATGCCATATACCACCGACTGGTGTAGATGTTTTGTCAGGTAGTAGGCAACAGCAAATTTCCCCAGTTCGAAATAAAGCAAAAAAATGACATACTGAACGAAATATTTTGAAAAGGCAGCGGGAGATGACAACAGGTCACACGTGAGAAGCCCCAGATTTTTTTAAAATATTGTCTAATGCACCGTATATTTATTCATATTGTTACGTTTATTTAAATTATAAACTTTTAATTTATGAGTTCTTTATTTGCAAAATAAATAAACACACAGCTTTTAGAGTTTTAATTAAATTACACTTTATTTAATCAATTATTTGACGATTTAACTATTCGCGATTAATAATACGCGCTGGCAACTTTAATTGTTGTACCACAAGATCTTAACTAGATGACGCTCACAATACGAATGAATCAGCACGTATTGGCGTTGCTTTTATATACCCTATTTTTAAGCGTTCTTGAATGTTCGAGAATTTCTACCGCCATCTATTGCGTAGTTGAGCATTATTATTTACTTCTAGAAACTTCAATCATTATTTAAAAACACATGTTGTGTATTTTTATTTAGTTGTTATACAATGCAGGTGTGTGTATGTTTGTGTATTGCGTTTATTTAGTCATCGCTTTGCGTTAGTTGTTTTTGTTTTGCAATAAAGATGTTTTATAGAAACTTCTAGCTTTGAAAACAAACACAATAGGTCATTTCGCTTCACTTTCTTGGCGTCCATTATTTTAACATCTTTTTATGATTTTAATAAAGCATCTTTGTAACACTGCCGCCCACTTAAGCCTTTTCGTCCCGAATAGGCTCAACATTACCTCTGCCATATTTAGCCAGCCGCTCCAGGTGAACCACTTTCATTTTAGACCTCGGATTACGATATCTCTGTATCCGGTAAACCACGTCATTCAATTTCTTTATCACCTTGTACGGCCCCTCCCAGTGGGTTTCCAGTTTAGGGGATAATCCTTTCTTGCGTTGCGGGTTAAATAGTAGAACCATTTGTCCTTCAGTAAATCCCTCTGTGTTTGCTGCTCGATCATATCTGGCTTTCATCTTATCGCTGGTCATTTTAATGCGGTTACGGACAAACTCATGAAGCTCATGCAAGTCTTCTTGTGCCTGAAGAATATTTTCATTGCCTTCGTGCGCAGGTCCAGGTTTAGCACCAAATTCTAAATCTGCTGGCAGTTTTAGTTCTGTCCCAAACAAGATTTTTGCTGTACTACGTGAGGTTGAATCGTGTACAGCTGACCGGTACGCCATTAGAAATTTGGGTATATGCTCATCCCAATCCTTTTGATGTGAACTGACCACTTTTCTGAGATATTCTTCTAGGGTACGATTGAATCTTTCCACCATTCCATCAGACTGTGGATGCGGTGGTGTCGTTCTCGTCTTTTTGATACCATAAACGTCACACATCTCTTTGAATATAGCTGATTCAAAATTTCGTCCCTGGTCTGAATGTAGTTATAGTGGAACACCGTATCGACACACCCAATTGTTCACAAGGGCGTCTACCACTGTTTTGGATTCTTGGTTTGGAATGGCATAGACTTCGGGCCATTTGCTAAAATAATCCATTACCACTAGTACATATCGGTTTCCAGCATCACTAACAGGGAATGGACCTGTGATATCAATAGCTATCGGCTCAAAGGGTGCACCTGCGTTGTACTGTTGAAGTTTGCCACGACTTTTTCTCACAGGACCCTTGGCCTTTATGCACTCTTCGCAATTAGCTATCCAATCGGCGACGTACTGTTGGCAACCTACCCAGTAAAATCTCTGCTTTATCTTTTCCAGAGTTTTTGTTATACCCATATGACTACCGCTGGAACCGTTATGGAACTGCTTTAGTACCTCATTCCTTTTGGAAGTTGGCACGACAATTAAGTCCGTTGTAGTTTTGCCATCTGTACTTTCCCAGGATCGATATAAGCAGCCATCATCTACTTTCAGGCTATTCCACTGGGCCCACTACGACTTGGCTAGTTGGCTCTCTGCCGATATTTCATTATGATTCGGTCTCCTGTTGGTTTGCTTAGCCAATATAATTTTTGCCAAAATTGGGTCGTCATTCTGGGCCTTCGACCAATCTTCCTTTGACCCAATTTGGGTAAGCCGAACATCAATGACACACTCCTTTTTCTCTACTTTTGTGCAGTGCTTGCACTCTACATTGCATGACCGCCTTGACAGGGCATCAGCATTATTGTGCTTTCCTCCTTTTCTATGCACAATACTAAAGTCATAGCTCTGCAAACGTTCAACCCAGCGTGCAAGCTGGCCCTCAGGATTCTTAAATTGCATCAGCCAACGTAAAGCAGAATGGTCCGTCCTTAAGATGAAATGTTGACCATATAAGTACTTGTGGTAATGTTTAACACACTCCAGTACTGCTAAAAGCTCTCTTCGTGTAACGCAGTAGTTTCTTTCAGGCTTAGAGAGCACCCTGCTGTAATAGCCAATGACCTTTTCTATTCCATTAATTTCCTGAGAAAGTACTTCTCCTATTCCATAGCCACTTGCATCCGTGTCCAATATGAATTTTTGTCCAGCAATTGGATAGGCGAGAACTGGTGCCGTACACAAAAGTTTCTTGAGCTCCTGGAACGCTGTTTCCGCTGCTTCACTCCAGTGGTATGGTTGCGACTTCCTGGTCAACTCGTGCAAACTAGCAGCCACTTGAGCAAAGTTTGGCACAAATCTCCTGTAGTATGTGCAAAGCCCCAGGAAACTACGCAGCTCATGAAGATTTTGTGGGCGAGGCCAGGTCTTTACTACCAATACTTTGTCTTCATCAGTTGACACGCCCTCTGCCGTTACACGATGCCCTAGGTATTTGACCTCCTTTTGAAACAAAGCACATTTCTTAACACTCAATTTTAATCCTGCAGCAGTTATACGCTTCCCCATCACGATTATGTCATCCAGATACACTAAGCACGTCTTCCAATTGAGACCCTTAAGCACACGTTCCATTAAACGCTCAAAAGTAGCTGGAGCGTTGCAGAGCCCGAATGGCATCACCTTGAACTGCCATAAACCACCACTTGCGCTAAAGGCAGTTTTCTCCTTGTCTTTATCAGCTATCTCTACTTGCCAATAGCCGCTCTGCAAGTCCAAGGTAGAGAACCATTCCGTTCCAGCCAACGTGTCTAAGGTATCGTCAATTCTAGGCAACGGATAACTGTCTTTCTTGGTGACATCATTGAGCTTCCTGTAGTCAACGCAAAACCTGGTACTGCCGTCCTTCTTCTTTACTAAAACTATTGGTGAACTCCACGGACTCGAGGATGGCTCAATGACTCTGTTCCTTTCCATTTCGCTGACAAGTTTTTTGACCTCGTTTCGCTTTGCTAGGGGAACACTTCTGGGTGCCTGTTTTATAGGCCTCGCTTCGCCAGTATTAATTTCATGTTTAACAACTGCCATTCTACCTTGGCTTTTATTATTTAGGGCGAAGACGGAGGCATGTTTTCTCAGCAACTGCTTTGCTTTGTTTCTGTCAGGAGGTGTTAGTGCTGCGACCCATTTTTGCACCTGTTCTGTTCCTCACAATCTGTCTCCACACGTGCCCAAACTATAGTTTCCGCCTGAGGTGGTAATTTCTGACGTTCAAAGGCAAATAGCTTCCTTACTGTGGTCCTACTGTCATAACCAACATCCAGGGGTATCTCCACAGTGCGCCAGATCATTATTTGCTCGCCCATGTGCAGACTAATACCGTGGGCTATCATAAAGTCTGCACCAATAATAACTTCATCCACTATATCGGCAACAACAAATATATGGTCAGCGGTGATGTTTGGAATAGTCATTCTTACCCTGGCTTTTCCATAGACAGTGGCTAACTCGCCAGTAGCAGTGCGCAGTCGTACGTTATTTAACGGTTCCACTGCCCCTTTTACTAAATCGGGCCTTATAATTGACTGAGATGCTCCTGTGTCTATGGTGAGGACTTGCTTACTTCCGTTTATAAGACCGCAAACAGTTAAGTTGCTATTTTTCTGTTGTACAATGGAAATGGAGATTGTGGGGCCATCGGTTGTGGGAGCCAGCACTTGCCCCTTAGTGCTAGCTCGATTTAGTTTAACGGTGACTCATGTGATTTGGTGTTGTTGGCCCGCTTGTTGTTCCTTGCTGGCGAAGCAGATCGTGATCTTCTCTTTGCGGATCTACAGTTGCGTTGAAAATGGCCAGCCTTACCGCATTTAAAGCATTTAGCGCGAGAATTACTTTTTCCTCCTCCATTATCTGTCTGACTAACTCCTTTATCTCGCTTCTACTGTCTGTGTTATAAGTTTCCGTATCAAGACATAGCAGCTTGTACACCTGTGGCTTCGAGATGACTTTTGCAGTCTCCTGGGCTAGCGCATACGAGATGGTTTCTGCAAAAGATGATTTTTGCATAGCACAAACAGCATATTTAATATCTGGATCCCGTATGCCATTTACAAATGCTTCAATCTTAAACTGATCCAAAAACGGGTGATCTTCGCCTGGATAAGTCAGCTGCACCAAACGTTCAATTTCCATGGCAAAGTCTTGCAGCGTCTCATTTGCCTTCTGCACCCTGCCTCGTAACTCCATTCTGTAGAGATCTCTTTTATGCTCGCCACCGTACTTACGTTGTAAGGCTACCATTATGTCCTCATAATTATTTCTGCTACCGGCTGGTAAGCTTTCGAGTATCTGTGCTGCTGCTCCCTTTAAGGCCAGAATTAGCTCAATTGCTTTTTCTTCATTGTCCCATCTATTTTTGCTGGCCACTGTTTCGAACTGGAACTTAAAAACATTAAAAGGTGCGCTGCCGTCAAAGCTCGGGGTGTTAATCTTGCTGCCATGCTCAGAGATAACTTTCACCGTTCCCTCTCGGATTTGAAGTTCACCAATCTGCACTTTTAATTCATGTAGTTCTTCATTCACTTCTCTCTTTAGGCCGCACAGTTTTTCATCAAACTCGCTGAGCCTCTGTTCTACGATGTTCACTCGTTTGTCGAAGACTTTTCATATTTCTTCAAATTTCTCATTTATCTTCACTAGAAGCCTTTCTCCGTTGACGCTAGAAATTTCTTCCATTGCCTTAAAGCTGTCTTGAAATTTTTTTTGAAGCTTCAGGTTGTTTTCTTCCAACTTCTTCATCTTGTTTTCCTGCTTCTGATTGTTTTCTTCTATTTTCTTCATTTGGTTCTGGTTGGTTTCTTCTATTTTCTTCATCTGATTCTGGTTGGTTTCTTCCATTTTCTTCATCTGATTCTGGTTGGTTTCTTCCATTTTCTTCATCTGATTCTGGTTGGTTTCTTCCATTTTCTTCGTTATAGCGGCAAACATTGAATTTAAGTCTATAACGCTGTTTGTTGCTGGGGTACATACTTCAATCTCTTCCTTTTCGCCTTTTTCTCCAAATTCGTATCCCCCAATATCGATACCACGCTGCTTAAATTCATCTATTAACCGCTTTTGCAATTCCGCTTTATTGCCTGCTGTCGGTAGATTTAACTTACTCAGCTCCATTTTTAGCTGCTCAACTTTTAGCTCGTCAAATTTCATTGTAATTATTTATTTATTATTTTGCAATTTCACTTCTGACACCAGTTGTTACGTTTATTTAAATTATAAACGTTTAATTTATGAGTTCTTTATTTGCAAAATAAATAAACACACAGCTTTTAGAGTTTTAATTAAATTACACTTTATTTAATCAATTATTTGACGATTTAACTATTCGCGATTAATAATACACGCTGGCAACTTTAATTGTTGTACCACAAGATCTTTACTAGATGACGCCCACAATACGAATGAATCAGCACGTATTGGCGTTGCTTTTATATACCCTATTTTTAAGCGTTCTTGAATGTTCGAGAAATTCTACCGCCATCTATTGCGTAGTTGAAAATGCTGCGTTGCCACTTTTATCTCAGACACATTAGTGAGCATTATTATTTACTTCTAGAACCTTCAATCATTATTTAAAAATACATGTTGTGTATTTTTATTTAGTTGTTATACAATGCAGGTGTGTGTATATTTGTGTATTGCGTTTGTTTAGCCATCGCTTTGTGTTAGTTGTTTTTGTTTTGCAATAAAGATGTTTTATAGAAACTTCTAGCTTTGGAAACAAACACAATAGGTCATTTCGCTTCACTTTCTTGGCGTCCATTATTTTAACATCTTTTTATGATTTTAATAAAGCATCTTTGTAACAATATGATAAGAGTTGACAAGTGGAACATCGCTTTTGAAGGTGGTGGTCGTGGGGTATCTATTAATGACTTTGTACTCCGCGTTAAATTACTCCAGTTAAACTACTCCACACCATGGGAAGAAGTTCCTAGAGACTGTCATTTGCTTCTAAAATGGCAGCCAAGGGAATGTTTTTGGCTATATTTAAAATCCCAAAACGGAATCGCAGATTGGCAATCGCTACGTTACAGCATTTTAAGCCAATTTCAAGCAAATCGAAGTGATTTTGAAATTATGCAGGAAATCGTCGAAAGACAAGAGCAGACAAACTAATCATTCGATGAATATTTTTAGAGGATGCTAACCCTTACGACTAAGCTGAGTGTTCCCATCCCTGATTACGAAATGAGCAAAGTATTAAAGCGTAATGTAAAAGATAATATAGTAAAGTTAGTTTATACAATGGCAATATATAATATATAGTAGAACAATATAAAAAGGATTCTGAGGTATGACATTAAACATATTACTCCTATCAGTAACTATACTCTTTCTGTGTAATTAAATTATATGAAGGTAATGACAATCAATAATTTATGAAGAAAATAGGAATGCGTTTGATGAGGAAGAAGTCACTCGTAAAGAGAAAAAGGATGTATTCTGTTGTTATAATTTTCGGTAATAACCGTCGTCACTGGCTGTGTACTTTGGATGTTCGGCGAGCGCTTTCGATGTGATAACATCATTTTCAAGCCGCGTTTTTATTAAAACTGAAGAGATAGTGTTAAAAATAGATAGTGTTAAAAATAGATAGTGTTAACAATAAAAGGTGGTGGGTTTAGGTAATTTTTGTCCGTTTAAATAGTATTATGCAGGTAGATTCCCTGATATCTGTCTTGTTTATTGGGGTAAATAGTTAATATTTGGGTCTTTTATTATTGGAAAGGTAAGTGTGACCGTCTGTGGGTGTTTTTCGTTTGTAAGAGTGTTTTAGTAATTTTAGTGGTGTAAAAATCGTGTCAGAGGTTGTGTTTACCTGTTCGTTAATAATGTCTCTGTTAAATGTTCGTGTTTTGTAAATTTCCATGTTTTCAAGAATGTCTAGTCTTCGTCCTTTTTTACTTGGGTGTATTACTGTCATACATTCATCTATTTCCTTTGGTTCGTGTCCATGTGTGTTAAGGTGTTTTGCGAAATTGGAGTCTTCCCTTTTCCTTTTGTATTATCGTATGTGTTCTGTAAACCTTGTTTTTAATGTTCGTCCAGTTTGTCCGATGTATGTATGGTTGCAAGTACAAGTAAGTCTGTATACTCCGCTGGTGCTAAATTTATCCGTTGTTTCTATTGATGTCTTGAGCTTGTTACGTAGAGTGTTGCTCGTTTTTAATCTTGTGTGTAAACCTTCTTTTCGGAAAAGGTTGGTTAATCTATATATTTCTGGTCCTGTGTAAGTAAAGATGTGTCGTCGTGTTGTGTAGATAGTTTCCTTGTCTTCTTTCTTCTTGTTTTTGTTGTTGTATTGTCTGAGTAGTTTATCGATGGTTGTGTGGTTGTAACCGTTATTTTTAGCTATAGTGTAAATTGTATCGAGTTCTTTGTTGTATTTATCTGGAGCGAGTGGGACTATTTTAAGTCTGTGAATCATGTGTCTAAACGCTGTGAGTTTATGTTGAGTAGGATGGTTTGAGGAGCTGTGAATAGTTGTGTCTGTCATGGTTGGTTTTCTTTAAATGTCAAAGTTTAAGGTATCAATTCCTCGTATTATTGATATGTCAAGATAATGTAAAGTTCTGTTTTGCTCTTTTTCCATTGTGTATGTGATTTTGTTGTGTATTATGTTTAAGTCTATAAGAATTTGTTCGGCGTTGTCTCTTTCTAGGATGCATATAATGTCGTCTACGTATCTGTAGTAATGGGTTATTTTATGTTTTTCCATCAGTTTTTTGATGTGTAGTTGTTCTAAGTTGGGCTGCAAAATGCCCGAGCAATTTTCCAAGGGACGCTAGATGACGTGTTATGTCTACTTGGACGATATTATTATTTTTAGTAAAGACGAAAAATCCTATCTAAATCACGCAAGTGAGGTATTTAAAACATTGAAACGAACTCACATGAAATTTCAAGTGGATTTTTAAACGATGGGTAGAATTCCTGGGTTTTATAGCTACAAAAGAGGGAATTAAAGCGAAACCAAAAAAGGTAAAATCGATACTGAACGTCAGTTATCCCAAAACCTTAAGGGAGCTTCATTCTTTCCTAGGTTTAACCAACTACTATAAGCATTTTATTAAAGGCTGCGGAAGATTATGCGAAACCTCTTACGATATTGTTAAGGGGAGAAGCAATACGAGTATCTAAATCCTCATCTAGCCGTACTAAAATAATTCTGAAGAGAAGCTTTCGATGATTTGAAAAACGTATTGGCGTCAATAGAGGTAATTCCTACATAGCTAGTAATCCTAGCGATTACTAGCTATCGTTGCCGTACTTAGTTAAAATGATAAACCGATTGCTTTTATTTCAAGGAAATTTAGCAAAAATGAAGAGAATTACGCCATGAACAAACACAAAATTATGGCTACTATTTGGGCCCTTAAGTCATTAAAAAAAACTTGTACCGTTCCAGAAAGGTTATTTTTTACACCGACTATCAGCCATTAATATACGAGCTTAGTAGTAACAACCATAACCAAAAAATTTAAAAGTGGAAATGAATTTCAGATGAGTACAACTGGAAAAAGAGTACAGTGAAAATAAGCTAGTGACGATTCTTTAAAGGTACCTCAATCCATCTGTAATTAATGGTATTAAAACGGCAGAGAATGAAATTTATACCCATATTTTTGGTAGTATAGTTTTTGGTATAGTTGCACCTTGGTATAGTTGGGCCTTAACAACTATAATATGCATAAGCTAGCTTTAGCTTATGTCAAAAATCCAATGAAAAGTCTGTCAAATGCTTATGTACTATATTAAAGAAATTTAGGTGACTACAATGTACTTACATAAATTTAGTAACTTATTTGCCACAGTTGCACATTTATGTTTAATTCGTACTTTTGCCAAAAATAATTTCTACATAAATAAACAAAATTTTAAAACGAAAAGGCTTTTAGGAATATATTTTATATATCTATTAACATTTACATACACATTTACTTTTTTTGCTTCATGTTCTAAAATAAATTTTTATAAAAAATATTACAAGTTATTTTCATTTTTGTGTTTGTGGCCAACCGTACTAAAAATTGCATCGGTGTTCATAGCTTATATCGTATACATATGTGTGTATAAATAAAAATTTAATATTAATTTATTATATTTGTTAAAAATTGGCCAGAAACAATACAGTTCAGCTTATTCTTTTGAAGTGTAGTGACGTGTTTAATCTTGGTACTAAAAGAACTTAAAACAAAACTTAAAAGAATTTTACAACAAAACAAAACTGTTGCATTCCTCACAACAATGAAAATTTATCAATATCCTTAAACACAAAAAAATAAAAAAATTACAAAAAAAATCATTAAGCGTACATTATCAATGAACAAAAAATCAAAATCCAATAACAACTCGACTAAAGCTAGTCAGCTAAAATTAGCAACAAATTATTACTATCCGTTACAAGCTGTTGATAATAATAATGAAGCTGAAATATGTTTACAAAAAACAACAAATAGAAGAACTTCAGGAAATTTGTAAAGCAAACAATATTACTAATTATTCTATTAGAAAAATTTAAATTGGGCTAAAACTATTTTGCAGTTCAAAGGAAGACTTCAGCATATTATGCTCTGCTCTTAATGATAAATGTGAGTTCTTCACATATGCAACCAAAGCGGAATAACTTTATAAGGCTTTGTTTTTTGGGCTGAATCAGTATGACCCCGCAATAATTAGGAAAAAGCTTTTAAACATAGGCTTAAACTGTTTAGACGTAAAGCTAGTAGTTAATAGGAATAACTATAACAATGAATATTTTATCTACGTTGTATATAATGAGCGACAGTCAATTACATTGTAAGAGCTATTCAGTATTAGAATATGTTAAAATTGAATGGGAGTTCCAACAGGCAAGGAAAAACAAAATTACACAATGCTATAACTGCCAGATGTTTGGCCATGGTTCCGACAGGTGTAAAGGTAAAACATTCTATACCAATTGTACCGGTTTACATTAAACCTCTGACTGTAAGGAATCGATTTTAAAATGTGCAAACTGTAGTGGAAATCACAAATCTTCTTCCGAAGTTTGCCCAAGTAGAGCTATTTTTTTAGAAATACGACAACATTCAAAACCAGTTCCAAGATGCTATGGTTCACTCTCTTATAATGCTGTAGACCCTGACATCTACAATAAGGCTTTTTCTAATACTTTTCGCCAAAATGTTGCTGAAGCTGCTAGGATATGGCATCGCAATGATAACAATAACAACAATCCAATCATTAATTATAACAATCTCTTGTTCTCAGTACAAGAAATGAAAAACTTAACACTAGAGTTCATCACCAATCTTCGAAAATGTCGGAGTAAGGCTGCTCAATTCGAGGTAATCACAAACCTTGCATGTAAGTTTCTTTCATAATGACAAATGAACTAAATATTATTATGTGGAATGCTAGAGGCATTCGCAACAAAAGGCTAGAACTATTTAATTTCTTAAACAACATGGCTAAACTCAAATATTTCTATAAAGCATAAAAACTTTTTTGAGTACAGAAACGATGGAGTTTCTGCAATAGAAGGTGGAGTTGATGTGCTTGTCAGATGCGTATGCATGTGTGTATATTAGTTGTATGTGATAACTGACGTACGTAGAGTAGTATAACTCACAAAACATTGGTAGCACCAGCATATACATATAAGAAAAAATGTTATGGTGTATTTTATTCATGTCTAACTGCACGTAATATTTGAAAAATAATTTAAATTATTTTTTTTATGAATGGAAAAAGATACTGGAAAAGATACTTGATAGAAAAAAAGGAATAAGGATATGATTAAAAAAGGCAGAATTGAGGAAGAGAATGTTCTAAGTCGTCAAACCGCTTAAATAGAAATTATGTAATTGTTTTCCTTAAAAATTTGTAAATAAATCAATCAATATCCAGGGAGTAGATTGGTAAGGAAAAAAACTCAAAACGTATTGGTGCAACGGCGCTTAGAAGTAAGCTTGGCGGGAAATTTTTTTTAATAAGTCATATACATATTCCTTTAGGTGGGAAAATTCAAAGGAGAAACTCTTGGCGGGAGAAGTTAGTAAATATGTATTAAAAATCTCCAAAAATTCAAAATAGGGGAGCGTAGGAGAAAAAATTGTTGTATTTAAGGAGAACAAAAGTTGAGAGTATTTTAAAGTCTAACTTCAAACAGTGAAAAGTGCAAGAAGTATAGGATTTGAAAGACTTAAAATTAAAAAATAAAAATAAACATTTTTTTTATAAACATATTACCACTGTATATATATATATATATACAGTATTGGGCAAAACCTAAGAAACGTTGTCCAATATTAGCTTCTGAGTCAAATTATGTTTAAACGAACATATTTCAATTCAATGTTTTAATGCAGTTTTATTAGTTTCTGTGTCATACAATATTACAAAAAAAAAAATTTGTAATTATCTCTCACCTAACGGTTCTTTTAGTACAACAACAAAAATTACTCAAAAATTCATTGGGTAAAACCTAAGAAACTTTTAATATTTTGTGTAATAACCCTTATTTTTTATTACTGCGGCGCACCGACGCGGCATAGATTTGATTAAATTATCAATTATTTTTGGATCTATGCGTATCCATTCATCTTCCAGACACGAAAATAAATCGTCTCTGTTGGAGAATCGTTTCGATCCAACATTCCTCTTCAATATGGAAAATAAATTTTCGATTGGGTTCAAATCGGGCGATTGGGCCAGCCAATCAAGCAATTGAATCCCTTTCGATTGTATCCAGTCCTTTACCAACTTCGATGAGTGTTTCGGATCGTTATCATGTTGAAACACCCATCGAAGTGGCATATTCCACTCGGCATATGGCAACATCTTATTTTCTAAAATGTCCCTATATACAAATCTGTCCATTTTGGTAGAAATTCTGTGGAACGGCCCTAGACCATGCCCTGAAAAACACGTCCACACCATCACATTGCCACCCCCATGCTTGACAGTTTTTTTACAATATCGGGGTTTAAGCCTTTCACCAGTATTGCGTCTCACACGACATATGCCATCCGAGTTGAACAAATTAAATTTGCTTTCGTCGCTAAAGAGCACACTTTTCCACTTTTTAACTAGCCAATCAAGATATTTTTTTACAAATTCGAGCCTAAAAAATCAGGCATTAATGGTTGACTTGTAAGCTTAAAAATACTTACCGTTTTTTTGCGTGACGTTTTGTAAGAAGAGGTTTTTTTGGAAGCTTTATAACTTTCCAATCCAGCCTCTCTCGCCCGTCTGCGGACTGTGCTGGCATCAACACTTAAGCCTAATTCTGACACAATTTTTTTTGACGAGATGAAGGGGTTTTTTTTTATTATTTTCTTGATATTTCTATCATCACGAACTGATGTTTTACGAGGTCTTCCTCCAGGATTAATATTGAGTACAGTTCCTTTATCTTTATAAAGGTTTATCCATTTGGAAACCATTGATTTGCTTACTTTTAACAAATTTGCAATTTCAGCCTGTGATTTGCCTGCATTATAATGCGTTATAGCATTCAATTTAAATGCTTCACAATATTTTTTACGTTGCATTTTATTTTAATTTTAAATGAGAAATTTATTCGTTACACGCTTTTAAATGCATACTAGATCACTTTTTCATAAGAAATCATCGACAAAAATAAGAAGTTAACATTATCTTAAAAAAAAACAAATTTATTGTACAAAAGCAAAAAGTTTCTTAGGTTTTGCCCAATGAATTTTTGAGTAATTTTTGTTGTTGTACTAAAAGAACCGTTAGGTGAGAGATAATTACAAATTTTTTTTTTGTAATATTGTATGACACAGAAACTAATAAAACTGCATTAAAATATTGAATTGAAATATGTTCGTTTAAACATAATTTGACTCAGAAGATAATATTGGACAACGTTTCTTAGGTTTTGCCCAATACTGTATATAAAATTTTGTCTTTGCTGAGCGATAAGAGGCGAATATTTAAATAAGCAAGTAGCTAACGAATATTATCGCCAAGAAATTTCTGTCTACCAGTTATTGAGTGCAAAACCAGAAATAAAGCGTTCTGAAAGTGTTTTGACACGAGGATTTTATTCTTTTCATTTCCATCAGTTATAAGCAAGAACAAAAGAAAATCATTGAAACATATCCTGTGGGATTAAAAGAAAATTTTAAGTTTGTAATTAGATAATATTTATTAAAATTGAAGTGTGTTATCGTGAAGAAGTGTTTAGTGTTCCTTATATTTAAGCCTAGGGATATCTGAAAGGAAAAGAAAATAGTAAATATTTAGGTGGTTATATACTTAAATATATCTGTAAAATATCTGCGGGAAAAGTATTACTTGCTACTCAAATTGGGCGCTAGATCTCAAATCTTGTAAAACGTTACATAGTAGTGTAAACGGGCGAAAAATTTGCTTCAGGGAACTCCTTTAAGTAAAGATTTTATAAAGTTTTTTTTTGCGTCGAACATTCTGCTGGGGGAAAAGTATTACTTGCTGCTCAAATAAGGCGCGAGATATCAAATCTAGCAATACGTAACATATCAGTGTAAACGGGCGAAAAATTTGCTTCAGGGAGTTCCTTTATGTAGAGATTTTATAAGTTTTTTTTTATGTCGAACATTCTGAAATAAGAGGATACAGTGCAATTTGAGCTGTGAAGAAAAGAAAGGGATATATATATATATATATATACCTGTAAAAAAGTTGAAAAAAGATGATGATGGGCTGTAAGAAGACCAAAACCTGTCCCCCAGATTGTTTGTGGTGTTCTTGCCTGACGAACTTGCCAAAAGCAAGCATTATACTTTAAAATTGAACACCGTCGGATAACATCGTAACCTTAGGTAAAATAAATTCAACTGCTAGATTTCAAAACTACAGAGTTTAAGTTAAAGAACTAGTAAGAAACATAGCAGACAACAAAAATAGACTACCTGAGTTACAAATTGATGATGATATTTAAGAACACAATCTTTTCTAGGTATAACAACGCTATAGAATTGAAGGTAAGGGTCCCAGAACACACAGGACCAGAAATATATAGATTAAGCAACCTTTTCCAGAAAAAAGACAACACTAAAAACGAACAACACTCTACGCAACAATCTCAAAACATCAACAGCAACAACCGGTAAATTTAGTACCAGCGGAGTATACAGACTTACTTGCACCTTCAACTATACATACAACGGACAAACTAGACGAACATTAATAACGAGGTTTACAAAACACATACGTTCATATAAACGGAAAAGGGAAGACTCCATCTTCGCAATACACCTTTACACACATGAACACGAACCAAGGGAAATAGATGAATGTATGACAGTATTACACCAAAAAAAAAAAGGAGGAAGACTAGACATTCTTGAAAACATGGAAATCTACAAAACGCGAACGTTTAACGGAAACACACAACCTCTGACACGATTTTCAAGCCACTTAAATAATTAAAACACTCTTAAAAACGAAAAACACCTACATATGGTCACAATTACCTATCCAATAATAAAAGACGGAAATATTAAACTATCTTACCCAATAAACATGACAGATATCAAGCATTCTACCTGTATAACACCATTTAAACGGACAAAATTACCTAAACCCACCACCTTTTATTCTTAATACTATGTCTTCAATACTACCAAAAACTTGGCTTGAAAATGATGTAATCACATCGAAATCGCTCGCCAAAGGTAACAAGTTGTAACGACAAGTTTCCGCTTAAGCTGGGGTAGGTCAGCGGGGCCCAGTGTCTTACATAAATTTGTTTACTAAAATCTCGTTCAGTCACCCAAAATAAAAGACCATTGTTTTTTATTATATTTGATAATGTAGTTCACAGTTCTTTGTCTATTTCTACTTTATAATAAGTCTTGTTTTTTTTTATATGACAGGAATCTTAACTAGTGATAAATCTAACAGAATTTTTTATTCATATTTTATAATATATAAGGAAAACTACAGTCGCTGGTGACGCGAAGAAAAGAAATAAGGACGGAACAAACTAGACTTTACGTGAACGGATGGTTCTTCAGAGGATCACTGACAAAGATATACACGAGTTTAAGCTCTGAAGGACGAAAATTTACGTGTATTTCCGAGGCGCTGTTTTGTCCGTCGACACGGAATTTCTTTGGGAGGCGGAGTACTGTCTTATAATGGTATGACATACCCCACTTCCACTTATTTACAGTCCCCGGCTGAAAGGAGGAACAAATGGGGCTCCCCTCGCTGCTCGTTCCCAGCTTTTCCCGTATATTCCGGGTTGACCGACTCACGGCACATTCAAAAATCTCTTGAGTAAAAATAATACTGATTTTGTTCCTTTGCTTTATTTCCAATTTAATTAATAGCTCCTAGCGTCCTCTGAAGGCTCGGGCCTGTTTTTTACGCCCGTCTGGCCGTCGACACGGAATTCCTTTGGGAGGAGGAGAACTGTCAATTGATGGTATGACGTACGCCACTTCCACCTATTTACAGTCCTCGGCTGAAAGGAGGAACAGTTGGGGCTCCCCTCGCTGCTCGTTCCCAGCTCAAAGACACACTAAGGCTTCACGTTGTATTTGACAAAAGAAAACAAATATGGAGTAAATGGGGAATCGTTATATCAAAAGCACTTTACTATTCCACGTTTTATCCACAAATTACTGAAGTAACAAATATTCTAATTACTTTAGAACATTTGTTTATTATCATTTTATTTTAACATAAAAATAATAAACACAAACTGAAGTAACAAATATTCTAATTTATTTCTTTAGAATATTTGTTTATTATTATTTTCAATTTCAATTTACGACGCCACGTTCTTCCGCAGTCAAATTAAATAGAACCGGTTGCTTTGACGATTTCCCACTTACTCCCCTTTTTTCTTTAATTCACTTACCAGTTATGGTGGTTGAAAAGATAGTGATCGTCTTTTACTTCTTGCGTCGCCATTGACCTAATAATAATACACAACAACATATGGCTCGCTGTTGAGTGCCTCTGCTTGTTTATGTACATAAAGAATAATCCACTCTCTTACACTCAAGAGCGAATCCATGTTTGTGTGTGTGTGACTTACGAGTAATAACACTAAACTAACTTAAGAAAAAGAAAATACTAGAAGAAGGGAGAAATAAAATTTGGAATACAAACAACTTAATCAGAGCCCTAAGAAGACGCGACAGAGACGCCAGTATTTACAACAACAGTCATTATGGCATCAGTATAACGTGATGTATAAATATGTATGTAGCCAATTGAGTATGACAATGGAATGTGGATACCGTTACGTTTGTTTTTAAAGTCACTGTTCATGCTTGCCTTTTTGTGACGATTTTATAATCTTATGTTGTGTTTGTACAGTGGGACCCAAAGAAAAACATGCGGTTATTTTTTGGTCGTCACACTACCCCTCCCTTTTCAGTTTGATTTGTTGACGTCCTGAAAGAAAAGACAGATGACAAGTTTACTTTAGGGCAGAAACTGTGGAAAGGTTTAAGTTCGTTCACGTGTGCCGGACGCCCATCAGAACTATCTGCCGGACTGATCTCCGCAATAACTGGTGACGAAAAACCCCTAACAACTAAGGGCCCATCATATTTGGGGGCCAGTTTTCCCATCCCACTTTTGGTGTTGTTGTCGAGCATATTGGGCCAGCATGGTTTTAATGGTGCGGTTTGCTCGTTCAGTGGGATTTTCCTGTGGAGTGTACGGGGCAGTAAACTGCTGTTCAATATCAGTCTTTTGGAGGTAGTTTTTCAGTTTCCGTGACGTAAATTGGGTACCGTTGTCAGTGAGAAATACCTTGGGTACTCCATAACGGGCAACGATGCATTCCCGTAGGGCCTTTACGACACCTGCGGCGGTAGCCTGTCGCAGGGGTATAAGCTCGACCCATTTGGAAAAATAGTCCATCATGACTAGCAACATGGTGTACCCATGCTTAGTGCGGGGTAGCGGCCCAACGAAATCTGCACACACTAATGCCCAAGGCTCCTCCGGGAGACGGGTTAACATTTGTCCGGCCGGGTTTTGCTGTGGGGTTTTATATTGTTGGCAGAGAGCGCATCTTCGTACGTACCGGCTAATTTCACGCGACATCCAGGGCCAATAATACCGAGATGAAATTTTGTTAATGGTTTTCCGGACGCCCAAATGTCCTGCGGCGGCCTGGTCATGATTCTCCTGCATAACCTGCTCTCGCAGCGGCATCGCCACACAGAGTTTCCAGGGGGTGGTGTCTTCGTTATTTATTTCCCGGGCGGAGTGACGGTACAGCTGTTCGTTGACAATGGTGAAATCGGCATGCCGTTCTGGATGGAGACGAACTTCCTGCATTTTCATTTGCAGCCACTTGCATGGAGGCGGATGGTGGACGTTCGCCATACAAATTAGTGGTTGCCTCGATAATGCATCCGTCACTACGTTGTTTTTTCCCTTGCGGTAACAGACCGTGTACTTATATTGTTGCAGCTCTAAGGCCCATCTGGCTAGTCGTCCCGTGGGGTTGTCTATGGAATTCAACCATTTCAGCGATAGGTGATCCGTATTCACACTAAACGTGTAACCTTCTAGGTACGGCCGCATCTTTCGGATGGCCCAAATAATGGCGAGACATTCTTTCTCGGTGGCCGAGTAGTTTTTCTCTGCCCCATTCAAATGTCTGCTGGCGTACGATATTACCCGCTCGCCGTCCTCCTGTTCCTGTGTGAGTACTGCTCCTATTCCATAGTCGCTGGCGTCCGTCTGGAGGATAAATGGCTTCGAAAAGTCCGGGCATGCCAAAACTGGGGCTTGCGTTAGCTGCGTTTTCAAATCCTCAAAAGCTTCTTGTTGGGCTTTATCCCATTTCCAATGCTTTCCTTTCTTTAACAGTTGTGTTAGCGGCTGCGCCACCTCGGCGAAATTAGGGACAAACCGCCGATACCAAGAGGCAATTCCTAGGAACCGGCGGACTTATTACACGTTAGTAGGTGGGGGAATGTGGATAATGGCCGCTATCTTATCGGGGTACGTTTTGATACCCTCTGGCGTAACCACGTGTCCCAAATATTTTGTTTCGGTTCTAAAAAACTCACATTTTTCTACGTTTATTCGCAAGTTTGCTGCGCGAAGCCTTCTGAGCACCTCTTTTAAATTCTGCATGTGTTCTTCGAGAGTGGCACTAATAACGATTATATCGTCTAGGTATGCAAACGCATGTGGTTCCATGTCTGCTCCGATGACCGTGTCAAGTGCGCACTGAAACGTTGCTGGGGCAGAATGTAGGCCAAATGGCATGACTTTCCACTGATACAAACCCCTTCCACTGACAGCGAATGCGGTATATTGTTTGCTCTCTGAGTCCAGTGGAATTTGCCAGTAGCCGTCTTTTAAATCCAGGCTACTTATGTATCGGGCGTTCCGTAAACGGTCGAGGATGGTGTCGATACGGGGCAACGGATAGGCATCAGGAATGGAGCGGGCATTAAGTTGTCGGAAATCCATGCAGGTACGCCATGTTCCTTTCTTCTTTTTGACCAGCGTAATCGGAAAACTGTAGGGACTGCGTGACGGCTCGATACATCCCTTTTCTAGGAGTTTGTTTACTTCTTCGTCAATGATGGCCTGCATGGCGGGGTTACGAGGGGCATATCGGATTTTGATGGGTCGATCATCCCTCATGATGATCCGATGAGTGGCTATGTTGGATGGTCCTTTTAATCATTTAAACGAAGACAACTCTTGCTCCAAAAATTCTTTGATACGTTGTTCGACGCTTTCGCGACTTCGCGTTTGGGAGACCAGTTGGGTAGAATCTAGCGTAGGTGATATCATTCTTACCTGGGCCGTGACGGTATCTGTACAAGTAGTTGATTTGGCGTTCAGCCCGGCACAGCTAAATGACGCGCCCAATTTCCTTAAGAGATCCATTCCTATGATAAGTGGATCCGTAGCTTCTTGCAATACTAGGAAATTCTGCATGACGGTGCGATCACACAATGAGATGCGGCAACGGAAGGCGGACGTTACATGTCTACGGGACCCGTCTGCTAAAACTACGCCCAAAGAAGTCGGGACCATTTCTGGTGTACTGGTGGTCTGGGAAATGAAAGCCGGCCTGATGAAACTACAGGTAGCCCCAATATCCACAATGGCGTTGGTAGGTTGGCCCTCGATTAAAACTGTCGCTCGGAGCCTATTACCTTCCCAATCGAGTTGCGTAGTTTTAGTCTTTGACATGGAGTCGCGTCTACATTGGGTATGCCGCTGTCGGCGAGGTTTAGGTTTGACTTCCACGTCTTGAACCATGCGATGGAATTCTCCACGGTTCGGGTGGCTGCTCTGTGGTATGATCTCCAATTCAACTGCGAGTGCAGTCAACTCATCTAGCGTGTTGAAATCCTTACGGCGGATGTACCACTGATAGTCGGGCAGCGAATTTCGAAAAAGTCGCTCCACCTTCTGTTCTTCGGTCAATGGCGAGTGCCTCATTAGATCCTGGAGAGCTAAAACGTAGTCGCGAAAACTTTCCCGTGGTTTCTGCACTCTTCGTCTTATTTCGTCTTCCAGCTTCTCGAAATAACGCGGCGGTAAAAAAAATGCGCTAAGATCAGCTTTAAACTGCGCCCATTTGCACCATTGCTTATTATTATGTCTTAGCCAGGATAATGCTCGGTCTCGCAACAGCTCCGGCATGACCCGGATTACTACTTTTAGATCCAGGTCGTAAATGGCTGACAATTCCTCAACTCGCTCCAAAAATCCCAGAGGGTCTTTGTTGCCGTCAAATTTGAGACCCCACTTGCGGACAATTTCCATGGCCGCCAGACTATCGGCCACCGTCGCTGTACGCATCTCCTCTGGCATCGCATTTCTTGGCCCTGAATTACGTTCGCCTTCATGCGGGGTAGTAGCGAGGATTTGGATAGCTATTTGTGCCATTGGGGATGCCGTGCACTTGGTGTCTTCGTACTGCTTCTGCCATTGTTGTACCTTTCCACTTAGGTCCTCGTCCATCTCGCTGGTGATAAATTTCGCGAGGCGCTTCCGTAGTTCGTCTACGGTTCCTTCCGCATCCTGGTCGCACTGAGTTAGATATTGCTGCAAGTCTTCCTTCTTTAAGAAATATATCCACGTGGTCTTTACCATCTTAGCTCCGGTAGCTGATGATATTTATCAACCTTACTGGCAGCGTTGCTGGGCTCGTTCTCAACCAAACAAACTACTATTCTTAAGCAGTTTAGTATTTATCAAAAAAAAAACTGTGAACTACAAGAGCCCATTTTTGCTTGTTGTTTTTCCTTTTTATGATATAACAACAACAACACAAAGCAGGAATGGGCCAAAAATGATTGGCAAAACACAAAACAATAAAAGAAAATAATTGGGTGACCTTAATTGGACAGAAAAAATATGTCCCTGCTCGGGCGCCAATGTAACGACACGTTTCCGCTTAAGCTGGGGTAGGTCAGCGGGGCCCAGTGTCTTACATAAATTTGTTTACTAAAATCTCGTTCAGTCACCCAAAATAAAAGACCATTGTTTTTTATTATATTTGATAATGTAGTTCACAGTTCTTTGTTTATTTCTACTTTATAATAAGTCTTGTTTTTTTTATATGACAGGAATCTTAACTAGTGATTATTCTAACAGAATTTTTTATTCATACTTTATAATGTATAAGGAAAACTACAGTTGCTGGTGACGCGAAGAAAAGAAATAAGGACGGAACAAACTAGACTTTACGTGAACGGATGGTTCTTCAGAGGATCACTGACAAAGATATACACGCGTTTAAGCTCCTCAGTTCGATTCTGAAGGACGAAAATTTACGTGTATTTCCGAGGCGCTGTTTTGTCCGTCGACACGGAATTTCTTTGGGAGGCGGAGTACTGTCTTATAATGGTATGACATACGCCACTTCCACTTATTTACAGTCCCCGGCTGAAAGGAGGAATAGTTGGGGCTCCCCTCGCTGCTCGTTCCCAGCTTTTCCCGTATATTCCGGGTTGACCGACTCACGGCACATTCAAAAATCTCTTGAGTAAAAATAATACTGATTTTGTTCCTTTGCTTTATTTCCAATTTAATTAATAGCTCCTAGCGTCCTCTGAAGGCTCGGGCCTGTTTTTTACGCCCGTTTGGCCGTCGACACGGAATTTCTTTGGGAGGAGGAGAACTGTCAATTGATGGTATGACGTACGCCACTTCCACCTATTTACAGTCCTCGGCTGAAAGGAGGAACAGTTGGGGCTCCCCTCGCTGCTCGTTCCCAGCAAAGAATTTTTGGAGCAAGAGTTGTCTCCGTTTAAATGGTTAAAAGGACCATCCAACATAGCCACTCATCGGATTATCATGAGGGATGATCGACCCATCAAAATCCGATACGCCCCTCGTAACCCCGCCATGCAGGCCATCATTGACGAAGAAGTAAACAAACTCCTAGAAAAGGGATGTATCGAGCCGTCACGCAGTCCCTACAGTTTTCCGATTACGCTGGTCAAAAAGAAGAACGGAACATGGCGTACCTGCATGGATTTCCGACAACTTAATGCCCGCTCCATTCCTGATGCCTATCCGTTGCCCCGTATCGACACCATCCTCGACCGTTTACGGAACGCCCGATACATAAGTAGCCTGGATTTAAAAGACGGCTACTGGCAAATTCCACTGGACCCAGAGAGCAAACTATATACCGCATTCGCTGTCAGTGGAAGGGCTTTGTATCAGTGGAAAGTCATGCCATTTGGCCTACATTCTGCCCCAGCAACGTTTCAGCGCGCACTTGACACGGTCATCGGAGCAGACATGGAACCACATGCGTTTGCATACCTAGACGATATAATCGTTATTGGTGCCACTCTCGAAGAACACATGCAGAATTTAAAAGAGGTGCTCAGAAGGTTTCGCGCAGCAAACTTGCGAATAAACGTAGAAAAATGTGAGTTTTTTAGAACCGAGACAAAATATTTGGACACGTGGTTACGCCAGAGGGTATCAAAACGGACCCCGATAAGATAGCGGCCATTATCCACATTCCCCCACCTACTAACGTGAAGGAAGTTCGCCGGTTCCTAGGAATTGCCTCTTGGTATCGGCGGTTTGTCCCTAATTTCGCCGAGGTGGCGCAGCCGCTAACACAACTGTTAAAGAAAGGAAAGCATTGGAAATGGGATAAAGCCCAACAAGAAGCTTTTGAGGATTTGAAAACGCAGCTAACGCAAGCCCCAGTTTTGGCATGCCCGGACTTTTCGAAGCCATTTATCCTCCAGACGGACGCCAGCGACTATGGAATAGGAGCAGTACTCACACAGGAATAGGAGGACGGCGAGCGGGTAATATCGTACGCCAGCAGACATTTGAATGGGGTAGAGAAAAACTACTCGGCCACCGAGAAAGAATGTCTCGCCATTATTTGGGCCATCCGAAAGATGCGGCCGTACCTAGAAGGTTACACGTTTAGTGTGATTACGGATCACCTATCGCTGAAATGGTTGAACTTCATAGACAACCCCACGGGACGACTAGCCAGATGGGCCTTAGAGCTGCAACAATATAAGTACACGGTCTGTTACCGCAAGGGAAAAAACAACGTAGTGGCAGATGCATTATCGAGGCAACCACTAATTTGTGTGGCGAACGTCCACCATCCGCCTCCATGCCAGTGGCTGCAAATGAAAATGCAGGAAGTTCGTCTCCATCCAGAACGGCATGCTGATTTCACCATTGTCAATGGACAGCTGTACCGTCACTCCGCCCGGGAAATAAATAACGAAGACACCACCCCCTGCAAACTCTGTGTGGCGATGCCGCTGCGAGAGCAGGTTATGCAGGAGAATCATGACCAGGCCGCCGCAGGACATGTGGGCGTCCGGAAAACCATTAATAAAATTTGGCCCGGGATGTCGCGTGAAATTAGCCGGCACGTACGAAGATGCGCTCTCTGCCAACAATATAAAACCCCACAGCAAAAACCGGCCGGACAAATGTTAACCCGTCTCCCGGAGGAGCCTTGGGCATTAGTGTGTGCAGATTTCGTTGGGCCGCTACCCCGCACTAAGCATGGGTACACCATGTTGCTGGTCATGATGGACTATTTTTCCAAATGGGTCGAGCTTATACCCCTGCGACAGGCTACCGCCGCAGGTGTCGTAAAGGCCCTACGGGAATGCATCGTTGCCCGTTATGGAGTACCCAAGGTATTTCTCACTGACAACGGTACCCAATTCACGGAAACTGAAAAACTACCTCCAAAAGACTGGTATTGAACAGCAGTTTACTGCCCCGTACACTCCACAGGAAAATCCCACTGAACGAGCAAACCGCACCATTAAAACCATGCTGGCCCAATATGCTCGACAACAACACCAAAAGTGGGATGAACAGTTGCCGGAGTTGATGTTGGCCATCAATTCCAGTATCTCCAAATTCACCGGATATTCGCCAGCCTTTTTAATACAGTGCCGCGAGCCTCGGTTACCAAAGGCGTTGTACGACCAAGTTGCCGTCGGAACGGGCGCCAAGCAACTCAGCCCAGAAGATAGAGCGAAGGAACTTAGCGAAATATATGAATTGGTGCGCCGAAATTTAGCACGGGCATCCCAGAAGCAAAAATATTATTATGATTTAAGACGCCGTAATTGGAGACCAAAGGTAGGCGACCAAGTCTGGGTTCACCAACATCCACTATCTAAAGCCGCGGAAGTTTTTACGGGAAAACTGGCCCACAAATATGATGGGCCCTTCGTTATTAGGGGTTTTTCGTCACCAGTTATTGCAGAGATCAGTCCGGTAGATAGTTCTGATAGGCGTCCGGCACACGTGAACGAACTTAAACCCTTCCACAGTTTCTGCCCTAAAGTAAACTTGTCATCTTTCTTTTCTTTCAGAACGTCAACAAATCAGACTGAAACAATGAGCAAGAAGAAGATGAGTAGACAGGAGAGAGAGAAATTTGAACAAGCCAAACGAAGATTTCGACAAAGTTGGGAGCGAGAACAAAGTAAGATACTTCGGACGGTGTTCCTGGGAAATATGGATGCGCCCAGCCCTTCCCCATTTAAAAATTACTGCCACACTAACACTGCGCGCCGCGGGCGGAACCGCCGAACCCAGACTGCTGCCCACCCTTCGGAGACCGAAGTCTTCCATTGTCGCATTACATCACCCGGCATCAACACCGAAGATATACATAAACCAGCTACAGACGTCAAGCCAGTTTCAACCCCGAGAACTGCCCAGTCCGAGTCAACTCAGACCCCCGAATGCATAGTGATACTGGACAAGGACATACCATCGCCACCTCTCTTCGCCCAGCCGGAATCCAAGTGGGCCTCACCGCCAAGTGATGACGAAGTCGTACCACCATCGCCGACTTTTATCCAACCGAACTCACCCAGCGTGGGAAGCGCTCACGGTACAGAGGACCAAGAGAAAATTGAAGAGGATGAACAAGCACCACCGCCTCCTCCCCTTTTATATGAAGACGATCACATCCTAACCTTGGAGGATCTTCAATTTTTGTCTCCAAATGAGGACCCCGAGATCCTAGAAGAAATCTACCGCACATTTTTCGGAACGGATGATACCACCATTGATCAGCGAATATCATCTCCCTCGCCTCCTTCGTCTCATTTATCCTCCCTTGATTGGGATGACGACAATTACAAACCGCCAACACTACCTCCACTGCAGGTTCATGGGTCTTTCGATGTACGTAACCGCCAGTGTCGGTATTTCGGCATTCGATGCTACGAACGCATATGGCAGGCTCGGCTGTTTCTCGTCGACAAAAGATTTAGAAACAACTGGAACGACCCCGCATCAATCATGCCGCCACCATCGCCGCGTCAAGGGTGCACTCCACAGACGGAGCACCGGCTAATATCCAGTTCCCAGTCCACCACACCCCATCCCAACCACGCAAGGGATGGGCTAGCCCGCTAAAAGCAAACGCGACTGTACCAAATGATCGCAATGGCCAGACCACAACACTACCAGAGGGTACCCCACTACGGGTCAATCGCAAACATGAGGTGCAGTTCCAACAACTTTCCCCCGGACCGCAAGGGGTAATCCTCGATGCCATGCCCCCGCATTCATCGAACCGCCGCCTACGTTATCGTCTCTTTTATGGTGACCGCGAGTATCGGGTCACTCGCACCAGGACAGGCGAATTGCGAATCCGCTGTCGAGAACCAGAACACCCTCCATAACGATCACACCATTGTAAAAACAAGACAAAAAGTAATAAAAGACAGTGAATTCCTCGCGCCATCAATCAATTTGTGTTTCTGTTTTTTTTTCCTGAAAAGGGAGGGGTAGTGTGACGACCAAAAAAAAATAACCGCATGTTTTTTTTTTTTGGGTCCCACTGTACAAACACAACATAAGATTATAAAATCGTCATAAAAAGGCAAGCATGAACAATGACGTTAAAAACAAACGTAACGGTATCCACATTCCATTGTCATACGCAATTGGCTACATACATATTTATACATCACGTTATACTGATGCCATAATGACTGTTGTTGTAAATACTGGCGCCTCTGTCGCGTCTTCTTAGGGCTCTGATTAAGTTGTTTGTATTCCAAATTATACTAATAAGCATAGCAAATAAGTTTTATTTCTCCCTTCTATGAGTAAGCTAGTATTTTCTTTTTCTTAAGTTAGTTTAGTGTTATTACTCGTAAGTCACACACACACAAACATGGATTCGCTCTTGAGTGTAAGAGAGTGGATTATTCTTTATACACATGAACAAGCAGAGGCACTCAACAGCGAGCCATATGTTGTTGTGTATTATTATTAGGTCAATGGCGACGCAAGAAGTAAAAGACGATCACTATCTTTTCAACCACCATAACTGGTAAGCGAATTAAAGAAAAAAAGGGAGTAAGTGGGAAATCGTCAAAGCAACCGGTTCTATTTAATTTGACTGCGGAAGAACGCGGCGTCGTAAATTGAAAATAATAATAAACAAATATTCTAAAGTAATAAATTAGAATATTTGTTACTTCAGTTTGTGTTTATTATTTTTATGCTAAAATAAAATAATAATAAACAAATGTTCTAAAGTAATTAGAATATTTGTTACTTCAGTAATTTGTGGATAAAACGTGGAATAGTAAAGTGCTTTTGATATAACGATTTCCCATTTACTCCATATTTGTTTTTTTGTCAAATACAACGTGAAGCCTGAGTGTGCCTTTGAGTCAGTCGACCCGGAATATACGGGAAAAGCTGGGAACGAGCAGCGAGGGGAGCCCCAACTGTTCCTCCTTTCAGCCAAGGACTGTAAATAGGTGGAAGTGGCGTACGTCATACCATCAATTGACAGTTCTCCTCCTCCCAAAGGAATTCCGTGTCGACGGCCAGACGGGCGTAAAAAACAGGCCCAAGCCTTCAGAGGACGCTGGGAGCTATTAATTAAATTGGAAATAAAGCAAAGGAACAAAATCATTATTAGTTTTACTCGAGAGATTTTTGAATGTGCCTCTGAGTCGGTCAACCCGGAATATACGGGAAAAGCTGGGAACAAGCATCGAGGGAAGCCCCAACTGTTCCTCCTTTCAGCCGGGGACTGTAAATAAGTGGAAGTGGCGTATGTCATACCATTATAAGACAGTACTCCGCCTCCCAAAGAAATTCCGTGTCGACGGACAAAACAGCGCCTCGGAAATATACGTAAATTTTCGTCCCTCAGAATCGAACTGAGGAGCTTAAACGCGTGCATATCTTTGTCAGTGATCCTCTGAAGAACCATCGGTTCACGTAAAGTCTAGTTGTTCCGTCTTTATTTCTTTTCCTCGCGTCACCAGTGACTGTAGTTTTCCTTATACATTATAAAATATGAATAAAAAAATTCTGTTAGAATAATCACTAGTTAAGATTCCTGTCATATAAAAAAAAAACAAGACTTATTATAAAGTAGAAATAAACAAAGAACTGTGTGAACTGCTCGTTCAGTGAGATTTTCCTGTGGAGTGTACGGGGCAGTAAACTGCTGTTCAATACCAGTCTTTTGGAGGTAGTTTTTCAGTTCCCGTGACGTAAATTGGGTACCGTTGTCAGTGAGAAATACCTTGGGTACTCCATAACGGGCAACGATGCATTCCCGTAGGGCCTTTACGACACCTGCGGCGGTAGCCTGTCGCAGGGGTATAAGCTCGACCCATTTGGAAAAATAGTCCATCATGACCAGCAACATGGTGTACCCATGCTTAGTGCGGGGTAGCGGCCCAACGAAATCTGCACACACTAAAGCCCAAGGCTCCTCCTGGAGATGGGTTAACATTTGTCCGGCCGGTTTTTGCTGTGGGGTCTTATATTGTTGGCAGAGAGCGCATCTTCGTACGTACTGGCTAATTTCACGCGACATCTCGGGCCAATAATATCGAGATGAAATTTTGTTAATGGTTTTCCAGAGGCACTCAACAGCGAGCCATATGTTGTTGTGTATTATTATTAGGTCAATGGCGACGCAAGAAGTAAAAGACGATCACTATCTTTTCAACCACCATAACTGGTAAGCGAATTAAAGAAAAAAAGGGAGTAAGTGGGAAATCGTCAAAGCAACCGGTTCTATTTAATTTGACTGCGGAAGAACGCGGCGTCGTAAATTGAAAATAATAATAAACAAATATTCTAAAGTAATAAATTAGAATATTTGTTACTTCAGTTTGTGTTTATTATTTTTATGCTAAAATAAAATAATAATAAACAAATGTTCTAAAGTAATTAGAATATTTGTTACTTCAGTAATTTGTGGATAAAACGTGGAATAGTAAAGTGCTTTTGATATAACGATTTCCCATTTACTCCATATTTGTTTTTTTGTCAAATACAACGTGAAGCCTGAGTGTGCCTTTGAGTCAGTCGACCCGGAATATACGGGAAAAGCTGGGAACGAGCAGCGAGGGGAGCCCCAACTGTTCCTCCTTTCAGCCAAGGACTGTAAATAGGTGGAAGTGGCGTACGTCATACCATCAATTGACAGTTCTCCTCCTCCCAAAGGAATTCCGTGTCGACGGCCAGACGGGCGTAAAAAACAGGCCCAAGCCTTCAGAGGACGCTGGGAGCTATTAATTAAATTGGAAATAAAGCAAAGGAACAAAATCATTATTAGTTTTACTCGAGAGATTTTTGAATGTGCCTCTGAGTCGGTCAACCCGGAATATACGGGAAAAGCTGGGAACAAGCATCGAGGGAAGCCCCAACTGTTCCTCCTTTCAGCCGGGGACTGTAAATAAGTGGAAGTGGCGTATGTCATACCATTATAAGACAGTACTCCGCCTCCCAAAGAAATTCCGTGTCGACGGACAAAACAGCGCCTCGGAAATATACGTAAATTTTCGTCCCTCAGAATCGAACTGAGGAGCTTAAACGCGTGCATATCTTTGTCAGTGATCCTCTGAAGAACCATCGGTTCACGTAAAGTCTAGTTGTTCCGTCTTTATTTCTTTTCCTCGCGTCACCAGTGACTGTAGTTTTCCTTATACATTATAAAATATGAATAAAAAAATTCTGTTAGAATAATCACTAGTTAAGATTCCTGTCATATAAAAAAAAAACAAGACTTATTATAAAGTAGAAATAAACAAAGAACTGTGTGAACTGCTCGTTCAGTGAGATTTTCCTGTGGAGTGTACGGGGCAGTAAACTGCTGTTCAATACCAGTCTTTTGGAGGTAGTTTTTCAGTTCCCGTGACGTAAATTGGGTACCGTTGTCAGTGAGAAATACCTTGGGTACTCCATAACGGGCAACGATGCATTCCCGTAGGGCCTTTACGACACCTGCGGCGGTAGCCTGTCGCAGGGGTATAAGCTCGACCCATTTGGAAAAATAGTCCATCATGACCAGCAACATGGTGTACCCATGCTTAGTGCGGGGTAGCGGCCCAACGAAATCTGCACACACTAAAGCCCAAGGCTCCTCCTGGAGATGGGTTAACATTTGTCCGGCCGGTTTTTGCTGTGGGGTCTTATATTGTTGGCAGAGAGCGCATCTTCGTACGTACTGGCTAATTTCACGCGACATCTCGGGCCAATAATATCGAGATGAAATTTTGTTAATGGTTTTCCGGACGCCCAAATGTCCTGCGGCGGCCTGGTCATGATTCTCCTGCATAACCTGCTCTCGCAGCGGCATCGCCACACAGAGTTTCCAGGGGGTGGTGTCTTCGTTATTTATTTCCTGGGCGGAGTGACGGTACAGCTGTCCATTGACAATGGTGAAATCGGCATGCCGTTCTGGATGGAGACGAACTTCCTGCATTTTCATTTGCAGCCACTTGCATGGAGGCGGATGGTGGACGTTCGCCATACATATTAGTGGTTACCTCGATAATGCATCTGCCACTACGTTGTTTTTTCCCTTGCGGTAACAGACCGTGTACTTATATTGTTGCAGCTCTAAGGCCCATCTGGCTAGTCGTCCCGTGGGGTTGTCTATGGAATTCAAAAATTTCAGCGATAGGTGATCCGTAATCACACTAAACGTGTAACCTTCTAGGTACGGCCGCATCTTTCGGATGGCCCAAATAATGGCGAGACATTCTTTCTCGATGGCCGAGTAGTTTTTCTCTGCCCCATTCAAATGTCTGCTGGCGTACGATATTACCCGCTCGCCGTCCTCCTGTTCCTGTGTGAGTACTGCTCCTATTCCATAGTCGCTGGCGTCCGTCTGGAGGATAAATGGCTTCAAAAAGTCCGGGCATGCCAAAACTGGGGCTTGCGTTAGCTGCGTTTTCAAATCCTCAAAAGCTTCTTGTTGGGCTTTATCCCATTTCCAATGCTTTTCTTTCTTTAACAGTTGTGTTAGCGGCTGCGCCATCTCGGCGAAATTAGGGACAAACCGCCGATACCAAGAGGCAATTCCTAGGAACCGGCGGACTTCCTTCACGTTAGTAGGTGGGGGAATGTGGATAATGGCCGCTATCTTATCGGGGTCCGTTTTGATACCCTCTGGCGTAACCACGTGTCCCAAATATTTTGTTTCGGTTCTAAAAAACTCACACTTTTCTACGTTTATTCGCAAGTTTGCTGCGCGAAGCCTTCTGAGCACCTCTTTTAAATTCTGCATGTGTTCTTCGAGAGTGGCACCAATAACGATTATATCGTCTAGGTATGCAAACGCATGTGGTTCCATGTCTGCTCCGATGACCGTGTCAAGTGCGCGCTGAAACGTTGCTGGGGCAGAATGTAGGCCAAATGGCATGACTTTCCACTGATACAAACCCCTTCCACTGACAGCGAATGCGGTATATTGTTTGCTCTCTGAGTCCAGTGGAATTTGCCAGTAGCCGTCTTTTAAATCCAGGCTACTTATGTATCGGGCGTTCCGTAAACGGTCGAGGATGGAGTCGATACGGGGCAACGGATAGGCATCAGGAATGGAGCGGGCATTAAGTTGTCGGAAATCCATGCAGGTACGCCATGTTCCTTTCTTCTTTTTGACCAGCGTAATCGGAAAACTGTAGGGACTGCGTGACGGCTCGATACATCCCTTTTCTAGGAGTTTGTTTACTTCTTCGTCAATGATGGCCTGCATGGCGGGGTTACGAGGGGCGTATCGGATTTTGATGGGTCGATCATCCCTCATGATGATCCGATGAGTGGCTATGTTGGATGGTCCTTTTAATCATTTAAACGGAGACAACTCTTGCTCCAAAAATTCTTTGATACGTTGTTCGACGCTTTCGCGACTTCGCGTTTGGGAGACCAGTTGGGTAGAATCTAGCGTAGGTGATATCATTCTTACCTGGGCCGTGACGGTATCTGCACAAGTAGTTGATTTGGCGGTCAGCCCGGCACAGCTAAATGACGCGCCCAATTTCCTTAAGAGATCCATTCCTATGATAAGTGGATCCGTAGCTTCTTGCAATACTAGGAAATTCTGCATGACGGTGCGATCACACAATGAGATGCGGCAACGGAAGGCGGACGTTACATGTCTACGGGACCCGTCTGCTAAAACTACGTCCAAAGAAGTAGGGACCATTTCTGGTGTACTGGTGGTTTGGGAAATGAAAGCCGGCCTGATGAAACTACAGGTAGCCCCAATATCCACAATGGCGTTGGTAGGTTGGCCCTCGATTAAAACTGTCGCTCGGAGCCTATTACCTTCCCAATCGAGTTGCGTAGTTTTAGTCTTTGACATGGAGTCGCGTCTACATTGGGTATGCCGCTGTCGGCGAGGTTTAGGTTTGACTTCCACGTCTTGAACCATGCGATGGAATTCTCCACGGTTCGGGTGGCTGCTCTGTGGTATGCTCTCCAATTCAACTGCGAGTGCAGTCAACTCATCTAGCGTGTTGAAATCCTTACGGCGGATGTACCACTGATAGTCGGGCAGCGAATTTCGAAAAAGTCGCTCCACCTTCTGTTCTTCGGTCAATGGCGAGTGCCTCATTAGATCCTGGAGAGCTAAAACGTAGTCCCGAAAACTTTCCCGTGGTTTCTGCACTCTTCGTCTTATTTCGTCTTCCAGCTTCTCGAAATAACGCGGCGGTAAAAAAAAATGCGCTAAGATCAGCTTTAAACTGCGCCCATTTGCACCATTGCTTATTATTATGTCTTAGCCAGGATAATGCTCGGTCTCGCAATAGCTCCGGCATGACCCGGATTACTACTTTTAGATCCAGGTCGTAAATGACTGACAATTCCTCAACTCGCTCCAAAAATCCCAGAGGGTCTTTGTTGCCGTCAAATTTGAGACCCCACCTGCGGACAATTTCCATGGCCGCCAGACTATCGGCCACCGTCGCTGTACGCATCTCCTCTGGCATCGCATTTCTTGGCCCTGAATTACGTTCGCCTTCATGCGGGGTAGTAGCGAGGATTGGGATAGCTATTTGTGCCATTGGGGATACCGTGCACTTGGTGTCTTCGTACTGCTTCTGCCATTGTTGTACCTTTCCACTTAGGTCCTCGTCCATCTCGCTGGTGATAAATTTCGCGAGGCGCTTCCGTAGTTCGTCTACGGTTCCTTCCGCATCCTGGTCGCACTGAGTTAGATATTGCTGCACGTCTTCCTTCTTTAAGGAATATATCCACGTGGTCTTTACCATCTTAGCTCCGGTAGCTGATGATATTTATCAACCTTACTGGCAGCGTTGCTGGGCTCGTTCTCAACCAAACAAACTGCTATTCTTAAGCAGTTTAGTATTTATCAAAAAAAAAAAACTGTGAACTACAAGAGCCCCTTTTTGCTTGTTGTTTTTCCTTTTTATGATATAACAGGAACAACACAAAGCAGGAATGGGCCAAAAATGATTGGCAAAACACAAAACAATAAAAGAAAATAATTGGGTGACCTTAATTGGACAGAAAAAATATGTCCCTGCTCGGGCGCCAATGACAGCCAGAGACCAAGGTTTTTACCGAAAAATATGACAACAGTATGGCTATACATGTTAGGAAGGAACTATATTAAAAACTATCAAATCTGTAAAGAAATCAAGCCACCTAATTATGAAATGCAACCTAAAATAAGTGAAGAAGTACAGACCTATCATCGGTTTCAGAAAATCTATATAGATTTCGTAGGCAAGTACCCTCGTTCGAGCTACGGTAATGCATATGTACTTGTTAATATGGACAACTTCTCAAAATTTGTGTTCCTTAAACCTATAAAAAAGGCTACGTCCAAAATAGTTATTGACTACCTATTTCATACCTTCGGCAATCCAGAAATTTTTCATTCAGATAAGGGAAAACAAATTATATCCCAAGAATTTATAAAATCACATACATGAAAACCACTGCTTATGCCCCACAATCCAATGGGTCTGAAAAAATAAATCAATCCGTTTTGTCGGGAATAAAGGCTTATTTGATGAATGATCATAAGAAATGAAATGAACACATATCTAAAATTGAATGACATCTACGCTCAGTTAGACAAGAGTCCATAGGTGTAAGTCCTTATATGGCCCTTTTAGGTCAACAAATGTTTAACTCTGGTTCCGATTACGCGTTAGCAAGAACAATAAATTCTCTGATAATGAATTTGAAATAATAGATAGAAAAGATTAAATCCAAATTATAGGAGCAAATGTAAAAGAAAACGTACATAAATCATTCGAGGAAAATAAAGGACAGTATAGCAAAAGGAGTAGTGATAAGCGATTTATTGTAAAACAAGAAGTATATCTAAGGAATTTTGTACAGAGTGTAGTCCAGTTTTTTTATACGCCTGTGATATACATATTTTTTGTGCTGGTCCCATCTGCGTCGTGCAATATCTAAAATAATATGGAAATTTAAAACAAGGTACCAGATTCAAAATACTATATAATTAAATTCCTTCTCGTAAGATAACGTCCATGTTATACTATAAAACAATAAAAATAAAGGCTACGTTGCTATCATTAACTCCCAAACCTCCTAGATCGTTTAATTTAGTACGGTCATCTGAAAATATAAATTAAAACAGAATAACTGATTTCAATTATCTGTCTACAAGTATGATATTCATTTTGATGTGACAAAGTGTTTTACTTTAAAATATTATTAGAATATTTCATAACAAATTTTCCAGGGTTAATCAAGGTTGGGAATCCTTACCAAACATATTAGTTCTCAATTTATATTAGAAAAAAAAATTTACTTTTATCAGTTTAATTAAGAGTAACTCAGGAAAAAAATATGATTAATGTGTTTTAGTGGCCACATTTCTTTACTACGATGAAAGATTTAGTGGTTATACTACTCATGAGCTGCGAAAAAATCACCCAACATTTTAAATCAATGTTCGTCGAGATGATTCTGCAAGTATGTAGCAGTATGACTTATTTTATAATTTAAAGTGGTCAGAAATGAGTAACATAGTACAAGAGTATGTTCGTTTTATATGTAGGAAAATGAAATTATTAATTTTCATAATTAAAGATTGTTTGTTTAATCGTTACTTAAGATGCATGACATGGGTATAAGCTTACCTAAAAGAAACTATAAATCCGCCATCAATCGGCTAACCGTGTAACTTATGTTGAGTTAAAAGTTTTTGGATTGTTATTGCATTATAGCACGACCATTTCCATAGAACTTTTTAGGAATTGCCGCGACACTAAAATATCTTTATATATTTTTACCATTTTGGTTTAAATTTTTAATATCATACACATCTTATACAATATTTGTTTTTGCTCATATAAAATTCATATAAAAATATTCACTAACACTTGCTACGCACCATTATTAAAGATTTACATATATAGAGCATATATATTAAGTTTTTAAGAGTTATAAAAAATTCTGGTTCAGACACTAGTTATGCATAGAGTAAAGGCCTAATTACTCTTACGTAAATGTTGCGGAAACGTCGCGAATTAGATAATAGCGTAAAGAAAATAAAATTATGTAATGAATTTTTTTTTTTACTTCTTCATACGTAAAAATTAATTTTTTTTTGTAAAAATTATCAATTATATACATATGTGCATACAAAGTTAACATTTAAAAATAATAAAATTTCTATATATTGTATTTAAAACCAAAAAGACAGTGAAAATAGTTTCTACAGCACTTAGAACACGCAAGGTCTCACCACTTTTAACATATATGGAATCGCAATTGGGGAAATTTTACTTCATTATATAATGGAAATTCTAATGCACGCTAGATAGTTTAAATAAAAGTATTTTATAAGCACATATGTATGTATAATATACGTTGTATAAATATTTACATTGTAAAAAAATTAATTGTAAATTATAATCTTTTGAAAATTTCACCAAAACGAGAATTTATTGAAAAATAGAATTACTATTGGTTGTTGTTGTTTTTGCTTAAACTTTGATTTTTTTCTTTATTTTATTGTTTGGACAAAAATCTTTAGTTTATTTAAAATGTCAGAAGTTTCCTGATGAGTTAAGTAAGCAATAACTAAATGGGCATCGAGACGTGCTTTGACCCTCCATAATCAATATCGGTGATTTAAATAATAAATCGGGAAAATAGCACGAAAAAAAGAATTTAAAAAAATTAATATAATTTAAAAAATCCCGTTGTTTAAAATAATTTAATATTTGCAAAGTGCCCGTGCATAAAATAAATTATAGTAGTGTTTTGTGATTTTTTATTTTTCATCCTCTTTCAACTGTATAAAAGAGCCGAAAAAAATTCTGCCTTATACAGCAGAGAAAGAAAAATAGAATTACTATTGGCTATTGTTGTTTTTGCTTAAACTTTGATTTTTGTCTTTGCTTTATTGTTTGGACAAAAATCTTTAGTTTATTTAAAATGTTTGTCAGAAGTTTCCTGAGGAGTTAAGTAAGCGATAACGAAATGGCCATCGAGTCGTGCTTTGACCCTCAATAATCAACATCGGTGATTAAAATAATAAAGCTGGAAAATAGCACGAAAAAAGAATTTTTAAAAATGAATATAATTTAAAAAAATCCCGTTGTTTAAAATAATTTAAGAGAATTTTTCATTTTCTTCTTAGTTTTCAAAATAATTTTAATTGTTTTTTTTTGCTGCTGATTTTTATTACATTTACATTTTTTATATTAAATTTGAAGTTCTGTTTCTTGAATACATACTAAACTTGAAGCATCTATAAAAAATAAGAACAGTTAGAACAGCACAAGCTGTCTGCTATACCTGTAACCACTGAATTTAATAAAGTTTCTTAATAGTTTTCAAATCGTTCCATTACTGAAATTCTCGTACGTTTTATGGTCGGGGCTCTATCGACTCTAGATAGTAATATATTAAAAATTTATTTACGTAAACCTCGCTCTAAAAAGTAATATTCATACTCCTCCTACGTGAATATAATATCACCTTTGCGATCTTCAAACTATATGTGAACAATGATTCTCAGCGATATTGCTTTGTATAGTAATTTCTGATTTACAACATATTACACGTCTTTGTTGGTGCTGTATAAAATGGATGCATTCTAACTATTATTGAAACTCAAAAAAAGCAAATCAACATTTGCAAAAATATTAAAGATTGTTGAAAGAAAGCCAAGGAAAAAACTTACAAGAGGCTACTTACAAACTTAACTTGAAGAAACTGAGATAACCTATAAAAATTTTAGGGATTGTCATGAACAAATATGCGAAGTTATTCATGAAAACTCAATACTTGACAGAAGACTTTTATTATGTGTGTTTTGGCAATTAATTGTTACTCAAATCAAAAGTTTTAAATTTATTAAATGAGGCAACATTTTTACACCAGAATATGTCAAGCACCTTTGTATCCACATCTATGCCAAATGCCTCATTTACTTCCAGTGCAAGATTACCAAAAATTGAACTTCTTTTAATGGCGAATATATTGATTCCCTATCGCGACATGTTTATTACGTTGGTGTACAATAACACGTCTCTTTCTAGTATACAAAAATACTTCTACCTCAAGAGTTTTTGCAAGGGGTCTCCAGCTTCTGAAAACAATTAATCCGCTGCTTGGAACGCACTGGAAGAAAGTTATCACAACACCTGAAAAATATTGTAGCAAATTTTAAAGCGATTGTTCAATATACCAACTTCAAATGGTTCATTTAAAACTATTAAAGAGCTGCTCGATACAACACGTTCCTCAATATCACTGTTAAAAGAGCTTGATATTGATGTGGAGAAGTGGGATGCTATTCTTATTTTCCTTACGAGTCAAAAACTAGATAATCCAACAAGAAAGGAGACGGAACAGTCCAAAAAAACCTTAAATAGGATTCCTTCAATCGCAAGTATGCTTAAATTTCTTGAACCGTCTTTTCGCACTCTAGAATCAGTAGAAGAAGCTAATAACACAACAAAATGTGAAAAAAATGTTCATAAAATTCCTCTGCAACGAAAGTTTCACAGAAAAGTTTTTATGTTAATAACACCACAGTCAAAAGTAATTTCTGCCCTTGCTGTCAGCATTGACATCGTATTTACAAACGATTTAAATAATCATCACTGTCTCCAATAGAAAAACTATCTGTAATACAACAGATTAATATTTGCATGATTATATTTACATGATAGCCACAGCGTAAATCAGTGTACATCAAAAGCCCGCTGCCAAAAATGTTCACAAAAGCATCACACTATTTTACATAGTTCCTTCTCTACTGAGAATAAACAAAATCAACAACATGCTAACGCGCAGTCAACGTTAAAACAAGAGACTAATCAAAATGTATTGCATTACTTTCAAACCGATGATCAGGTTTGTTCTCATGTTACTTCACATTCTAATATAAAAAAGAATGTTTACTGCAAAAGCTTTAGTTGATCCAGGCTCTCAAGCATCATTTTTAATAAATGAAGAAATATTCTTAGTGTATAAATAATTATATCAAAGTATATTTTTAACCGACTTCAAAAAAAAAAAGGACGTTATACAATTCGGCTGAATGTTGCTCTTTTTTATATTTGTGCCTCCTGAACTCAATTATTTCTGATCCGATTTTAAAAATTTTTGGTAATATGATAGATTATGCTTACAGATTGGTTCCGTTTTAAAAACAGTTCATAATCTTAAAAATTAAAGGCTGTCCCCATACAACATACATATCTTTTACGTGTATTATGAACTGTAAAGAGCGATTCTGGAAAATTTAAAATGACTGCGTATTACTATGGCCCCAAAAGCAAAAAATTATACAAAAATAAATCTAAAAATTAAAGGATGCCGCCATAATTGATGTAAATTTACTTACATGGGCCTATCTTTTGAACCGTTATAGACAAACGCTTAAAGACAGACGCTTGGAATTTACAAAAAACCTGCATTGGTAAGTCCGCTATAACAACAGGTACAAAATATGGATTTAGGAGTTAAAGGGTGTTCCAATAGTAGATGTAATTTCGAGTGTGTGATAGTATTTTTGAACCGTTATAGACAGATTGCTGAAACTAAAAAGGGACCTGTATTGCTAAATGCGCTATATCAAGGAGTTTATAATTTGAATTTAGAAATTAAAGGGTGTCCCATAATTGATGAAGATTTACTTATATGAGCCTATCTGTTGAACAGTTTTAGACAAACGCTTGCAAATTGCACAGAATGTCGATTGCTATGGCCGTTATAGTAACAAGTATTAATATTACAAATTATAAATTAAAGGGTGCGCCAATATTTTATTAAATTTTATGTATATGACCATACTTTTGAACCGTTGTAGACAGACGCTTGAAATTTACAACGTACCTGTATTGCTAAGTCCGCTATAACAACAAGTATAAAATTTCGATTTGGATGTTAAAGGGTTTTCCAATAGTTAATGTAATTTTGTGTATGTGACCAAACTTATAAACTGTTAAAGTCAGAACGCTGAAACTTAAAATAGACCTGTAATGCTAAATCCGCTTTATCAAGGAGTTTATAATTTGAATTTAGAAATTAAAGGGTGTCCCATTATTGATGAAGCTTTACTTATGTGAGCCTACCTTTTGGACCGTTAAAGACAAACGCTTTAAATTGGACAGAATGTCGATTGCTATGGTCGTTATAGTAACAAGTATTAATATTTAGAATTATAATTTAAAGGGTGCGCAAGTAGTTCATTTAATTTGATGTATATTGCCATACTTTTTAAGAGTTATTGACAGACGATTGGAATTTACAACGAACCTGTATTGGTAAGTCCCCTATAACAACAAGTATAAAATATGGATTTGGAAGCTAAAGGGTGTTCCAATAGTTGATGTAATTTCAACTGGGTGGCCGTACTTTTGGAACGTTATAGACAGGACGCTGAAACTTAAAAGGGACCTGTATTTCTTAGTCCGCTATATTAACGAGCTTATAATTTGAATTTAGAAATTAAAGGGTGTCCCATAAATATTGTAGATTTACTTATATAGGCCCATCTTTTAAACCGTTATAAAAAAGCGCTTGTACATTTGACGCAATGGCGATTGCTATGGCCTTTATAGTAACAGCTGATAATATTAAAAATTATAAATTAAAGGGTGCACCAATTGTTTATTTAATTTGGTACATGGCCATACTTTTAAACAGTTGTGGATAGACGACTGAAATTTAGAAAGAACCTGTATTACTAACTCCTCTATAACAACAAGTATAAAATTTGGATTTGGAAATAAATGGGTGTCCCAATAGTTGATATAATATGATGTATGTGACCGGACTTTTGAACCGTTATAGACAGACAGCTGAAATTTACAAGAAATATTTTTTGCTTAGTCTGCTATAATAAGAAGCTTATAATTTAAGCTTTATAATTTAAAGGGTGTTCTCAAACTTTATGTGATTTGTTCTATATGGCCTTATTTTTTAAACCGTTGTATACAAACACCTTAATTTTAGACAGAATATCTACTTCTTTTTTTGGTATAATAAGAAGTATAAAAATGTTATATTATAAATTAAATAGTTGATATAATCCGATGTACATGGGCAAACTGTTGAACCGTTACAGATGGTTGAAATTTACACAGAACCTGATTGCTAAATCTACTACAACAGCAAGTATTTAACTTGATTTGGTAATTAAAGAGTTACCCTACAGTTGCTGCAATTTGATGTATATTGTCAAACTCTTGAACAGTTGAAAAAGTATAAAGTTTGGAGATATAAGTGTGTCCCAATAGTTAATGTAGCCTATTTTATGTGGCCATGCACTTGAGCTGTTATAGGCAGACATATGAAATCTGTTTTGAAGTCGGTTTTTTTCGCAAGAATTATTTTGCTTGTTTTATTATTGAAAGCATATGCAAACATTAAAGATCTTTGCAAATGCTTATAATGAAATAACTTTTGTTAAATATTATTATTTATAAAGAGAGTATTTTGTTATTTTTCTTAAGTTTTTTTTTCAATGCTTGGTCGACAATTTTTTTTTTGTGATTTTGTGCACAATAATTTAATGTTGTCCGTAAAGCTTGATCAAATTACCATGCAGTTTAAGTTTCCATCTCGCTAGTATCTGAATATTAACTGAGGAGGAAGACCTATCACTTTGTAGGGCCCCTCCCATAAGGGTGATAGCTTGTTTATATGTGTTTGATTTTTTAGCAGCACTTGATTACCTATACGAATTATGCTTGTTTTCGCTTTTCTGCCAAACCTTTCTGCCGCTTTTACTTTTTCCTTGATCTTATGTTTGCATGGCATTTTGTATGCGCGCTGAGTTCGGTATTTGAGGATTTTAGATACTCATAGGTATTATATAAGGGAGTACTAACCTTAAGATTTGGCGGTAAAGGCGTGTTAAAGCCATAGAGCACTCTGAATGAAGTCTGGTTGGTAGCTGCATGATCTGTATTGATCCATCCTCCTTCGCAAAGTTCCTTAGATATTCAGCTAGTGGTCGCTGGCTCCTTTCCAATGACCCTTTTGCTTGAGGGTGGTATGGAGTGGTATATTGTTTCTTTATTCTTAAAAGTTTGCGGACACTTCTTAAGAGCTTAAAAGTTAAATTTTTGCCATTGTCAGTGATTAGTTTTGCCGGAATACCATACTTGGTTATGACTTCACTGTAGCATCGACAAAGCATCTTAAAAGGTTAGAATGTATTTGTTGCCTGCAGTGGTTGTTGGCAAAAGGCCCACCATATCCATATAAACCTTTTCAAATGGTCTTTGCAGTGTGTCTATTAACACCATTTGTTCTTTGCCGACTCGCCTGCACTTACTTTTCTGGCATTTTTGCATACTCGTCTGTAATTGCAATAAAGTTGAGAATACTATTTTACTGTCGTTAAAACAACATGATTTTTTAGGTCTTTTTCAACACGTCCAAATACTCTATAAGCTGGTAAAAGGCTATGTCCTCTTACTAGGAATGTTAAAGCGATAGGTTGTACATAAAAGGGTGATTTTGTTTCGAGCCAAAACAAAATAGTTCCAACAATATTAGAATTCTTGTTTTGACCGCCGCATCCATCGCAAAAAAAGCAATTAATATATTTCAAACTGATAGCATTTAAGTAAAGAAGCAAGGTAGAACTAACATCCTCGACCAGCCTGGTTTTCAGTCCAACAATCAAATACCGGTCTCTTGCTATCAACATCTTAACCGCAGGCATTACACATATGATTTAAATTAAATAACATGACGTCTAGAACAGTAGTTAAAAATGACAGGACCGGCATAGCGAATCCTAATAATGGTCGCAAGTTTTACCCCAGGTGGTCCACCAAGGCAATGTAACTTAGAAAAGAGAGTGAACACAACGACTGACAATATGAAAATGACATTAAATATTTTAAAATTATTTTCCAATTAACACCTGTGATGAACAAATGTACAACCATACGGTTACCAAATCAAATTTCCATGTCTACTAGGTCGGCATAGGTACCCAAATGATATAATAAGGCGTAGTATACTATTTGGTGTGGAACCAATGATCATTTTATCTAGACTAAGCAAAATGACTATATGAATCGACCGCAAATAAATCAGGACCTCAAGAGTTCTGCTGGCGAATCCTTTCAGGGACCAATTAGCAAATTTCATATAACTGGGGGTATACTTTCATGCACTGAGGGTAGTGAGGTAAACGCAACTCTTCCAAATGACGAGCCGGACTATGTCGAAGATTATATGCAACAACTTCCGGATGAACTAGATAGTGCAAAACTGTGCAATGACGAACAACTAGACGACATTGGGCCAGTTATTAATTTTTTCGAGGAAAAAATGAGGCGCAGTTATTACGGGACAGCATTACAAGACCATCTCGGTCTCTCTACAAGTCTTCTATTTGGGTTGTAACAAAAAACTATGACTTTTCCGGGAAAAAAGAACTTTAGACTTGTTGCGGACTTTAGAAGGTTGAACACCATAACAATAACAGATAAATATCCTATCCTGGATATTAACGACGTTCTTGCTAAACTTTGAGGAAATAAATATTAACCTGTCTTGAATCTTAAAAGGGGGTTTCACCAGATTTCAGTTAGGGTAAAAGAGAAAGAAAAGACCGCCTTTTCAGTTAATAGGTTAGGTTAGGTTAGGTTGTGCAGGCCGTCGGCAAAAAGAAAGACCGACTCACTTGGGTCCCAAAGGTCCCATTGTGTTGCCTGGAAACAGGATGTGCAGAGATCAGATTGAGGTCCCTACGGTACCATCAAAAGATCCACATCCAAACCACCCTGAAGACCGGATAAACAAGTTTATCCTAGAAACATCGCAGACGGATAAGTCTGCAAGGCCATGCAGTCTCGGACTGCCAAAAGTAGCCGCTCTATTCCCAGAAAGAGCCGAGCAGTGGCAGAGCATATGCTCCACCGTTTCCTCCTCCTCCTCATCTTGACAACTTCTACAGTAGTCATGATGAGGAAGATTCAGTCTCCTAGCGTGAGCACCAATGACGCAGTGCCCTGTCAGCACGCCCACCAGTGTGCCTAGCTGCCCCCGAGGAAACCTCAGCAGATTCGCGGTTCTCCTATCATCGTACTGAGGCCACAATGTCCTCGAGACCCTGCAGGTAACCTCCTCAGACCATCTACACTGTGCAGTTCTGAGGAGTTCCTGCTGAAGTAAAGCTCTACAGCAGCTTAATGGGACTCCTACCAGTGGATCTGTCGCCCGGTCTCCCAACCGGGTTCCCAATCTGGCGAGTTCGTCCGCAATTATATTCCCGGATACGCCCGAGTGAGCCGGTACCCAAAACAGTTCCAGGTTGGAATGTCTCGCCATCTCGTTAAGAGATGTCCGGCATTCACGTACCAATCTGGATGTCGTATAGACACCCGATAAGGAGTTAATCGCGGCCTTGCTGTCAGTACAGATCCGGATATCCTCTCCGTATATCCTGTGGTACCTCATCCAGCAAGCCGCTCTTCTGATGGCTGAGATCTCAGCCTGTAACACGCTACACTGATCCCGTAGCCTAAACTTCATTCTGATTTGAAATCTAGGAATGAAGACGCCCCCCCCGACCCCCGTGTCCGACTTTGATCCGTCAGTGTAAACATCAAGCACATCCCCACGCATATTCGATGTGCCCGACGTTGACACCCCGAAACCAATATCAGACATGGGGGTGGGCGTGCAATAATCGATGTTGTCAGGGATGGCCGGGGAGCAGCCTAAAATGGTCGCATGTCCAAAGTCCCCTGACTTCCACGTCCCCGCTGCATTCAGTCTAACCGCCGAGTTCATAGCCAGCCGCTTGGCCATGAGATCGACCGGTAGCCAGTGCAGCATCGTAAAGAGGGCCTTCGATGGAGTGGTGCGCATTGCCCCAGTGACCATCAAGGCCGAAGTTCGCAATATTCTATTCAGCATACTGCAGTTCACAAGTTTGCCCAGTGCGGGCCACCATACAAGAACCCCGTACATGAGTATGGGTTTTATGACCGTGTCAAAGAGCCAGTACGACGTCCTCGGGTTTATACCCCAGTGTTTGCCTACGGCCCTCTTACACACATACAAAGCCACTGAGGCCCTGTCCGCCCTAAAGCGGACATTTGGGGTCCACGACAGTTTGGAGTCCAGGATGATACCTAGATACTTCGCTCTGTCAGACAACTCAAGCTCCACTCCATTAAGGAGTGGTAGTGGAAAGGCCGGAATCTTGTTTCTTCTCGTGAAGAGCACAAGCTCCGTTTTCCGAGCGTTCGCGCTAAGCCCACTCTCAGTACACCAACTACTGACGCAGCCTAGCGCCGTTTGTAGACGTTGCGATAGCGTGTCGAGATATTTTCCCGATACAGCAACCGCAACGTCATCCGCATATGCCACAGTCCTGAACCCCTTGCAGTCCATTTCCGTCAGTAATGCGTTCATCGCAAGGTTCCAGAGAAGGGGAGATAATACCCCCCCTTGTGGTGTACCTCGCTTAGCTACCCTGTGTATGGTAGCTATCCCCATGCTGGAAGTAATGACCCTATTTGTCAATAGATTCCATACAAAGCCTATAATCGACCGACTTACGTTCAGTCCCTCCAGGGCCACTGTGATGGCCTCTGGTTTCACATTGTTAAATGCCCCTTCTATGTCTAGAAAGGCAACCAATGTATATTCTTTATGCTCTAGGGATTTCTCTATGCATCCCACAAGCGTGTGTAGTGCCGTCTCAACAGATCTGCCCTTGACATACGCGTGTTGAGAGGCGGAGAGTCGGTCCGTATTAATCGTCCTTCTCAAGTGAAGGTCAATTAACCGTTCCAGAGTTTTCAAAAGGAAAGAGGATAGACTTATAGGTCTAAAGTCCTTCGGTTCAGTGTGCGAAGTCTTCCCTCCCTTGGGAATGAAGACAACAGAGCAAAAAGTCCACGGTTCAGGGATATACGACCATGTAATACATGCTGTGTATATCGGAACTAACCATGGTATAACAATATCCGCATTATGCTGCAAATCAGCCGGTATAATGCCGTCAGGACCGGCGGATTTAAACGGGTCAAAACTACCCAAGGCCCACATAAGTCCCTCCCTGTTTATAGGAAAGGGAACTGATGCCCGGCAGTCAAAAGGGGCTGAGTCTACTCCACTGAAGGGAGCACAGCCCGGAAAGTGAGTCTCCATGAGAACCTCAAGGGTCTCTTGCGCACTCAGAGTCCAATTGCCACATGGTTTCTTAATGAAACTAGGGACAATGGGCGTTGCCGATAGAATCTTACGAAGTCTGCTCGTCTCGGAGGAACCCTCCACTCCACTGCAGAAGGATCTCCAAGACCTTTGCTTCGCATTTCTTACCATATTCTTGAACCTATTCACAGAGGACTTATAAGCAGACCAGTTTCCTGATCTCTTAGCCTCATTGAAGAGCCTACGGGAGGCTTTCCGTGCCTCCACAATATCCGAGTTCCACCAAGGTGGTCTGCTCTTACCACGGCAGATATTTAGTCTGCAAGATTCCGAAGTCGCGCGCTCAAACGCATTGGTTAATGCATTCACCGCGGTTTCAATGTCCCGCCGATTTTCTATTCTCGGTGGACTCGAAAGAAAATCGGAAAGGAGAGACCGTTGCCGCTCCCAATCCGTTTTCCTTCTGTTTCGTCGGGGGGTAACTCCATATACCCGAATCACTACATCGAATTCAATATACCTATGATCAGAGAACGAGCAGTCACTAGAGACCCTCCATGCCCTAATCAAATCTGAATGCTTAGTACTAACTAGCGTAACGTCAAGAACCTCCCTTCTATTCGCTACAACAAAAGTGGGTTCTGACCCAACGTTTATAACGTCTAAATTATTACAAAGAATGAAATCAAACAGACACTCACCCCTTGCATTGGAATCCGAGCTGCCCCACACGACATGGTGTGCATTGGCATCTGCCCCGATAATAACCGGCAGGTTCCGTGTGGCTGCCATCTTAACTACTTTGCGAAGCATTGGCGGTGGTGCTTCGCATTCGTGCGCCATAAAGCTGGAGACTACTATAACAGTTCCGCCATCTGTCTCCCAGGCAGCTGCTACCGTATCTTCATCACTGTAATCAGAGAGAATGAAGATATTCAAATTGCTTTTAGCCACTATGCATATACCTGGACCATTCATATATAGCAGCTTGAAGCCTCTAACACCAAGCCCGCAAACCTTGCCCCGGTGGAGCCAGGGTTCTTGGGCTAATACAACCTCCTCCCCTCTCTCTGAGATGCGGAGGAGCAGTGCAGCGGAAGCTGCTTTAGAGTGGTGAAGGTTTACTTGAGTCACCTTCACCATCTCTGTTTGCGGATACGATTGTGACGTTGGCGTCGTCTTGGTCCGAGTCCAAGAGGGCGTCCTCGTCAACTGCCTCGTCCATTCCCTCGAAGAATTCACCCACAAACTCAGAGTTTGATAGGGTGCCTTCCTCGGTGATCAGACTGGCAGTCTCATCATTTGCCACATTTTCCGGTGTAGGTTCATCACCCTCCGGGGTCAGGTTACCCTTGTCGTCGCCTCGATAGACACGAAGAAGGATCGTTTCGAAACCGTAGTAGATCCTTCCCCGTCTCTCCCGAAGCGGCGCCAACGATTCCTGACTCAGCAGGACAACAATCCTTCTGGATGCACCTTCAGGTTCAGAAACCTTCGCTACCTTCCAGTCACTGGTTGGTAGTTCAGGATTTCCTCCCCGAATGAGCTCCATTATATCCTTGGGTTCAGCAGGTTCGTCCGGTATACGTGCCGTGGCTCTAGGCCTGCGGGGTATCTCTTCAAGAGGTACCACGTCAAGCTTCGATCCTTCCCATAGGCCTTCCAAAAGAGCGACGGCTTGCTTTAACAGCATAGCCGAACGCTCGTTTGAACATGCCATGAGTTTGACACGTCCACGAAACCAACCTGCATCGTCACATTGAGGAAAGGGTCCTGGGTTGTCTTTGATGACCCTCCAGAACACTCCCATCAACTTCTTGCGGACCACCTCCCAGTTAGCGTGGGAGATGGAACTATCTGCGTCATTCCTGTCAATGACAGCGCGTATCAGGTTGCCCTTTGCAACCTCGCTAAAGCTCCTGTCCATTGACTTATACTTTGGACGCTTCGTAGCGGGCTGCTGACTCTGCGATTGAGCCTCCTCCTCAGATCTTTGCCGTTTAGGCACATCCGTAGATGTAGAAGGGGACTTTTGCAGGCCAGCCAGATAGAATCTCGCCCATTTTAACGAGGTGGATTCCTCTTTTGTGAGGGACTCAGATGGCTTTTTGCCCAGCTGATCCACATGTTTCTCGGCAGCACGCCGTTTTAAAAAGGCCCTTCTGGCAGGTGGGGCGTGCCGTGGGGGAATAGTTTTCCTTTTACGGCTGGAGGCACAGCTTGGGAACCCGAAATCTTGTTCGCAGTTACCTTACTGGCGGGGGGAGGTGAGACAACGGAACCCGAAATCTGGTTCGCAGTTCCACTGCTCACAACCGGCACTGGGTTAGCTGTGGAACGTTGTTGTGTTCCTACAGCGCCCGAAGCAGGGATTTTAGCCTTGGCGGCACGGACCTTGGCTGCTTTGGAAGTGCTTGGAGTGAAATCCAGAGGCACTTCGCTGCCTTTTTGTGCACCATTTTGTGCAGTCTGTACGCATTTGGATGACCCTGGTTTCCCAGAGTCTCCTCCTGCAGTGACACCAGTAGTTTGCAGACCAGTCAGGCCTGGCGTTCCAACCTGACTAGCCCGGATTACAGTAGCATTCGATTCACCGCGGCCTGAAATCGCCACCGCGGGAATAGGGTCTCCGGAGATTATTAAGCCCCCGACCGGATACTTGGGGCATGTTTTCTTCTTTTTCATTTCATGGGGGTGGGGGGTTTTGCATTTTATACATACTGCCATGTATTTTAGACTCTGCCTAGTATGGACTAGGCAGACCACTAAGCCGCACCAATATGGTGAACAGACGCTCGTGGATTTCGGACAGTGGACCGTGGATCTAGCTGACCCAGAGAAACGGACGTACCCTGACAGAATGCCCAGTCTCATTGAAAGGGGAAACATTCGGTACAGGGTAGCTGACAGCCGCCCCATTGGGGAAACAGACGCTATCAGGCACTGAAGGGGGGGGGGGGGCAGTTCTTAGTTTCGTACTCACCATGAGCCCCTCTGGCATGGGTATCCCTACCAGCACGGCCTGCACGGATCACTGCACTTAAGCCTCTGCATCACGTCAAGATGACTGCATCTGCAGTCTCTA